>CM073321.1:22275155-22967909 GCA_037043015.1 Bryum argenteum
TCCTTTTGCTCCTCCTCGGTTTTCGTGCTCCTCGCAGACGCTTCTGCTCCCGCGATTCGTGCACGCACGCCCCTGCTCCTCGCGGCCGTCCTGTACGCCATAGCCCGGAGAAGGAGAGTACGGAACCATGGCCGGAGAGCGAGCTTCGCGAACCCGGAGTAAGATCATCCAGGCTGGCATTCCGATGGCGGAGGATGCCCGAGCACAATTGGTGCAGGATCTGACACGAATGGGGTGCGCGGGGTTGTATTGGGTGCCCTGGAACATGGAGGATGCAGAGATCATTGAGGAGGCCGCGTCCGGACAGGATCCACCGACCTTTGCAGACAATCCCGTCCGAGCCAAGCCGCACTTCTGGCAGGAGGCTTGTTGGAGAGCGACCTATGGCTTCCCGGACTCCCCCACCGGATACATTCAGGTGAAGAACGACCCCTCCCTGATCGGGAAGTTCCACAACCCGGCACACGAGCATGATGGATTCCGGGTGGAGGACTGCGTGAATGCGAGGGAGCGACGCCTTCTCCGATTTCTAGTTCCGATGCTGAACCCCGAGAAGCCACAGACAGTGTCGAACCGGCTCCTGAAGGCGATCATGGAGTCTTACCTGGGCAGGAGGCAGATAGGGTGGGGACATATCCTCGAGGAGGTGGTTACCCGCGCAGCGAAGAAGACCACCAGTGCAAAGGGGTGCCCCCTGGCGCCGTACATGTACCATTTGTACGCACAGTACGAATGCCTGCACCCCGGGGAGATCACGCACCTCCGAATGCTCATGGAGAAGAGGAGAGACATGTTTCTAGGAGAGGAGATTCCCGGAGACGGAGTCCCCGCCGCAGCCAAGTTCCTCCCCAGGGTGGCTAACCCCGGAGCCGGAGCACTCCCACCGCCTCCGCCACCAGCCCCACCAGGACCACCTGGTCCAGGGGAGCAGAGGCCTCGACGGACAGGGGCAGCACCTCAACCCGGAGAGGGTGGGGCACTAGGGTCTAGCACAGGAGGAGTGGCCACCCTCAGACCGAGAGAAGCAGCTCAGCTACCCCTCCCGGAGGGAGACACTCCACCCCCGGCCGGCCCCCACTCACCGGATGGCAACCCGGAGTGTGGCTGCCACCGGGCCGAGCCATCCGGGTCCAATTGTGTCCGGACCGGAGGAAGACTCCCCGGTCGCCATGGCGACCCCTCCGGCCCCCGTAGTTGTCTCGCCCCCACCCCTCAGGCCGGTGCAGGGAAATGACAGTGAGGGGGAGGAGGCCCCCGTCCTGCACCGGAGAAAGTCGGGAAGAGTCCTGAGGTTCGTAGAGAGCGAACCTTCCTCCTTACCAGGAGAACAGGGGGTAGAAGCCTCGGCCCCGCCAGGAGAGACCGAGGCTGTGGGAGCTCCGCAGCAAGGAGATCCTACCCCGGAAATGCAGACCCCGACCCGGGGAGTGCCAGTGGGGGACATACCTACTGAGGTCCTCCTCCTGGCGGATAGCCCGGCAGAAGGTCCCGGACAGCCTGCAGCCACGGGAGGGATAGAGTGGGGAGACCCGCAGTATGCGAAGAAGAGGAAGGCGGACCTCCCCGCCGAGAGTCCTCGCCCGCGAACCCGGAGAAAGCTCACGAAGCTCAGGGCGGACACTTCACCAACCCCGGCCGCCTCTCCTGTTGCCCGGGCCGAACCCCTCGAACCGGTAATCCGAGCAATCCCAGCAGCGTTCAGCGGACCTCACCTCCCGGGGAGGGAGAAATCCGGAGGAAGGGGAAGAAGGTGCTGGAGGAGTCCTCTGAGTCAGAGGACGGAGAGGCCACCGCACCGCATTCGCCTGCCCACGCTACCCGGGTACACGCAGAGGCGGCACCCTCCAACTCACCTGGTGCTGGTGGGACGACTTCACCCGCGGGAGGCCGAGTTCGATCCCGGTCTCCCTGTACCCCCATTCCGGATAACGAGGAGCACCCTCTCGCAGCCAATTGCGCATGCACCGCATGTATGCACGCAGAGCACCTCCGGATGCACAAGGCCTGCGCGGGATATCAGTGGCACTCCGAACCGGCCAAGTGGAGCGGTACCCCGACATGGTGAGGGATTTAGTCCGCGAAAATGCTGCAGCCCGGGCAAGTATCAGTGAGGGATCCCTCATCATCCTGCGCCAAGCCCGGGAAATTAAGCAGCTGGAGGAGGAGTTGACCAAGCAGCAGGGGTACGCTCGGCAAAGATCTTTTCGGGCTCGGGAGGTTCCTCGTATGCACCCGGAGAGAGCGCGGTGAAGGCCCACCGCTCAACGCCCAATTCCAGGCCTCAGGATCGGACCTCCCAACCCGGATGGCGGCGTACATGAAGAAGGCCGCGGAAAGGATGGAAGGAGCTCTCCAGGAGATGAGAGACCTCATCGGGGAGATGGCCCGGACTTTTCCCGGGGAGGCACCTCCCCTCGCAGTAGTAGAGGATGTCCCCGCTCAGGGCAACCCCGAAGTGACCGAGGATGCCAGGGCCGAGGAGGAAGAGCCCACCGACCCTGTGGCAATCGAGGAGCCGGCCCTGCCCACGAACCTGAGCCCGGAGAAGACCTCGAGAGAGACAGGGACTTTGCACCCCCTCAGCAAGGACATTCCGGAGAGCGCTGAGGCGAGCCTGAAGGGCATACCCCCAGTCGAAGAGAAGATTTCCCGGATAGTCGGAGAGGAGGTTTCCCGGGCAGTGGAGGGGGATACCCGGGCAAGGAATCCCTCCCCCATTCCACCGGTCCGGACTGTGGACCCCGAGGACAGGAGTCCTATTCCTGCCCAAGAGGCCACAATCCAACCAGGACAGGAGGGGGAGGCCGATACCCGGACAACCGGATTGAGAACGGAGGAGCCGCGGACACCTCGCTGTCCGGGTTTAGCCGTTCCATCAGAGCCCTCGGACCTCGAGGCCCTCCCCGAGAAGGTGCTGACCGCGGAGGTCGCCCCCCTCATCCCCGAGGACTTGATCGATATCCCGGAGATCGGAGAGGCACTCCCGGACACCTTAGCCCCGATGCCTTCCGGGGATACTGAGATTCTAGGAAGCGGAGGGACCGCTCCAGTGCTCCAAGAGACAGGGAACGAAGAGGAGGAGGTCACCTCCCAACCCGGGCCAAGGGCGCGTGAAGACGGCGCTTCCGAGACTGCTGAGGCGCTGTGACCATCAGGATGGAGGAGGACGGTCAAGACTGAGATAACGGTGGGCGGATATCCCGGATCGAGATTAGGTTAGAAGTAGTACTTTTAATTGCAGATAGGAGAATGACGGCGCTAGGCTGACAGAGGGATAGATTTAGAAAGATTCCCTGGCAAGGAGTTTTTGTCCTCTTCTGGGATGCCAGGGAGGACCTGCTACTTAGCCAAGGGGAGGATACCTCCTCGGGGTCTTTTTGTGATTTTGCAATACCCTAATCCAGTGCAAGTACGCCCCTTTCTTCCATTCCCCTTGTGTATGTGTGTGTGTGAGTGAGTGTGTGGGTGTGAGTTTGCGTATCCTTTCCAGCTTCCTGCCTTGTATGCGGTGTCGGGGTTATTGCGGAGTCCAGGAGGCCCTTGCTGTCCGGGCAAGAGGTAACGGTTCCGTCTTTGAACGGAGAGTAGTAAGGAGGGTAGAGAAGCTGGCAGGAGAGGAGTGCGGCCAACGAACGGCACCTCTTACTTACTCTTACAGCGTCCAGGAGTACAGCGGCCAGGAAGGGATTCCGGCCGCTTAACCGACTCCCGAGGCCGCACTCGGTTGAGTCCCCCTGGGTGCTGAAGTCCGGGTAGGCGGGTTGGTGTCTAGGTAATCGCGGTGAACTCCGGGTCAGTCACACCACCCCCAGTCCAGTAACCCGGGATCTACTAACCCGGGTAGTGAGTTGCGATAACCGGACCATAGGAGAACCGGATACCGACCTTTGTGACATGCGCGTGGATGTAGAGTCCGGGCGTAGAGGGAGGTATAAGGGAAGTTCCTAACAGGGTAAGGAGAGAGAGAGTCTCGGTGACCTTTCCGGTCACGTTAATCAACGGGAAAAGTGGTCTAATTCCCCCACTTATCTAAACGCGGGAAAACCCCTCTGAGGTGAATACAGAGGCTAAACTAAACCACAAAGACCAAACCCCCTCCTTTCTCCTGTCCGGGTAGCTTTTTCCAGGACAGGATACAGGGTACAGGGGTGATAGGACAGTACCCGGATAGCACAAATCCGGGTTGGCTAACTGGTGGAAATTGTTGTCCCTGCACTTCACTGGATCTCCGTGGACGAATACTCGGGTTCTTGTTTGGGAAACCTCTTTTACTACGAAAAAGGGTTATCCGGGCACGAATCGGGAAAGCACGTTATGACAATACTTTCCCGTCTCGAACTGTGCAACCTGGAACTAAAAAGAATCACACCAAGCCGGGAAAAAAATGACGAGGAAATCAAACGGGAATGGCGAATCGATCATTACACCTCCAGACTTGCATCCACGCAAGTCGAGCAGGTAGGTGCTTTTTTTTTCATATAACTTGAGGAGTCATGATGCCACCAACACTCATACTCCAGAATCCAGCCCGTGCGGCATGTGCTCTGCCTTGAGGATCAGCACACAAAATCCACATCATGACCTTCATCGTCAACCTAGAGCCCTTCACCACGCACAGCAGTGGCCTCTTGTTGAGCAAGGGTAACCATCATTGGCATCCTTGAGCCCTTTAGCACTCACAGGAGAGGCCTCAAGTTGAGCAAGTAGGAGACATACTTCCCCATCGCAAACAGCGCAACCTTGAACTCAACACAATCACACCAAGCCGGGAAACAAAGATGACGAAGAAATCAAACGGGAATGGCAAATCGATCATCACACCTCCAAACTTGCGTCGACGCAAGTCTGGCAGGTAGGTGCTTTTTCTTATGAAGAACTTGAAGGGTCATGATGCCACCAACACTCATTCTCCAGAATCCAGCCCCAGCGGCAAGTTCTCAGCCTCGACGATCAGCACACGGAAGCCACATCATGACCTTCATCGGCATCCTAGAGCCCTTCGGCCCGCACAACGGTAGCCTCTTTTCCAGCAAGGGGGACAATCATCGGCATCCTTGAGCCCTTCGGCACTCACAAGGGAGGCCTCAAGTCAGGCAAGTAGGGGGCATACTTTTCCTTCGCGGACTGTGCAACGTGGAACTCAACAGAATAACACCAAGCCGGGAAAAAAATAACGAGGAAATCAAGCGGGAATGGCAAATCGATTATCACACCTCCAGACGTGCGACGACGCATGTCTCGCACGTAGGTGTTTTTTTTTGAAAAAAACTAGAGGGCCCATGATGCCACCAACACTCATACTCTAGAATCCAGCCTCAGCAGCACGTGCTCTGCCTTGACGATCAGCACACGGAAGCCTCAACATGACCTTCATCGGCATCCAAGAGCCCTTCGGCGTGTACACGGGTGGCCTCACGTCGAGCTGGGAGGACCATCATTGGCATTCTGGAGCCTTTTGGCACTCACAACGAAGGCCTCAGGTCAAGCAAGTAGGGGACATACTTCCCAATCCCGACCTGTGCAACCAGGAACTCAACAGAATCACACCATGCCGGGAAAAAGATGACAAGGAAATCAAACGGGAATGGCGAATAGATCATCACACCTCCAGACTTGCGTCCATGCAAGTCTGGCACAAAGGTGCTTTTTTTTTTATAAAAACCTTGAGGGGTCATGATGCCACAAACACTCATACTCCACAATCTAGCCCCAGCAGCAGGTGCTGAGCCTTGACAATTAGCACACGAAAGCCACAACTTGACCTTCATCAACATCCTCGAGGCTTGAGCCCTTTGGCGCACACAGGGGCGGCCTCACGTCGAGCTTATAGACCATCGTCGGCATTCTCGAGCCCTTTGGCACTCACAAGAGAGGCCTCAGGTCGAGCAAGTAGGGGACATACTTCACCTTCCCGGACTCTGCAACCTAGAACCCAATAGAATCACACCAAGCCGGGAAACAAAAATGACGAAGAAATCAAACGGGAATGGCAAATCGATCATCACACCTCCAGACTTGCATCCACGAAAGTCGAGCAGGAAGGTGCTTTTTTAATCAAAAAAACTTGAAGGGTCATGATGCCACCAACACTAATACTCTAAAATCCAGCCCCAGTGGCAGCTGCTCAGCCTCGACGATCAGCACACAGAAGCCACATCATGACCTTCATCGGCATCCTAGAGCCCTTCGGCACGCACACCGATAGCCTCTCCTTGAGAAAGGGGGACCATTATCGGCATCCTCGAGCCCTTCGGTACTCACAAGAGAGGCCTCTGGTCGAGCAAGTAGGGGACATACTTCCCCATCGCGGACTGTGCAACGTGGAACTCAACAGAATCACACCAAGGCGTGAAAGAAAATGACGAAGAAATCAAACGGGAATGGCGAATCGATCATCACATCTCCAGACCTGTGTTGATGCAAGTCTGGCAGGTAGGTGTTTTTTTTAATAAAAACTTGAGGGATCATGATGCCAACAACACTCATACTCCAGAATCCTGCTCCAGCGGGAGTTGCTCTGCCTCAACAATGAGCACACCTTAGCCACACTTGACCATCATTGACATTGTGGAGCCCTTTGGCACTTACAAGGGAGGCCTTTGGCCGAGCAAGTAGGGGACGTAATTCACCTTCGCGGACTATGCAACCTGGAAGTGAACTTAATCTTACCAAGGTGGGAAAGAAAATGACGAAGAAATCAAACGGGAATGGCGATCGATCATCACACCTCCTAACTTGCGTTGATGCAAGTCTGGCAGGTAGGTGATTTTTTTTAAAAAAAACTTGAGGGGTCATGATTCCTCCAGCACTCAAACTCCAGAACCAAGCCCTAGCCAAAGGTGCTATGCCTCGACGATTAGCACACGGAAGCTACAGCGTGACCTTCATCGGCATCCTGGAGCCCTTCGGCACGCATAGGGGTGGCCTCAGGTCGAGCTAGGAGGACCATCATCGGCATCCAGGAGCCCTTTAGCACTCACAAGGAAAACCTCAGGTCGAGCAAGTAGGGGACGTACTTAACGAGACAACTCCAAAAAAGTTTGCAAATTACATCTGCCCGATATACCTATTCAGAAAGGGAGATTCCCACGCCGATAGCTTCAAGAACACGATCAAACCTGAGTACAAGCCTGCGTCGGTTCCATACTATTCGGAGGCTGGGTTGTTTGCTGAGATGAAATGGATATCGAAACAATTAGAACTCAGGATGGAGTTCTACATCAACCTCGTTCACAAGTACTGCCAGATTGGAGATTCAACATTAGGAATCTTCGCCGATTCAAAGCTCATGGTCGCGTTCGTTGTAAGTGCCTATCATGTATTATCCCAGGACCGGAGTTAATTCTTCACAATCCTATTTTGCTTTTATAGCTCTAAGTAAAATAGCTTTGTTTTCATATTCCTATAGTTATCACCGGTCCTGAGATAACTACCCACTATCAAGAAATATATCTGTGCTTTGCCTAACTTCATAATCACCTTCATTCATATTATCCTTGACAAGGGGATAATTTCTCAAATGTCATTGCAGAGTATGCCACTCTCTTTTTCAGATCCAGGGGCATGGACATTACGGTTTGGTTGACTCCCTTTACCTAGACCGACATGTCGCGACGCTTAAGAAAGCGGCAGGGGTTGACTGGCGCGATTTTGTGCACTGCGGTTGCCCGTATGACAGGATTGCGGTAGATTCTTCCGAAGAGGAGGCAAAGGCTAGCCTGCTAACGACCACCAGTTCAGAGGAGAGCGATCGTGCATCTAGGTTTGCGGCGGATCAATCAGACAATACTTTGCAGTCTCTTGGTGCAGAGACGACATCCAACCTGGCCCATTCACATGTTGATGAAGATGTCGACAAAGGTGACGAGGAGGAGGAGAAGGAGGACGACGAGGAGGAAGACCAGGAGGACGACGAGGACGAAGAGTTGGTTGAGGATATGGGAGAGGATTATGACATAAGTGGTCAAGGGGACAATCTCGTCGTTGACGACTATGCACATCCCGAGTTTTTTGATCCTAATATGCCATCTCAGTTGTAGGAGGAGTCCTTGCAACCGGCTCTTGTAGAACTGGATGCCCCTACGCCACTTTCGGCTATTGCGCCGCCTGCGGCCACTTCGAGTTCTTTGTCTGCAATACATCCCGTAGCTCCGTTATCAGAAGAGCGGGATCCTAATGACGCATCTAAGAACCCAACCATCATCACAGGGTCTATAATGGGTCAAGTTATTCCTAGGTTGGAGATAAATCCTAGGCAGCTGACAGAGGGCGACTAATCCCCCGCGGTAGAGATTGGTTCTTCTCGAGGGACAGAAGGCACTTCGGAGGTTAGGCAACCACTCAAGCGGCGCCTGGAGCTTAGTCCATGTGGCGAGGTTGCTGGTGTTACTGGCAATGGGGCATCTTCTGCAATGCCAACTTTATTAGTGGCACATGCAGTCTCCACTCCTCAGAGCAAAAAATTGAATGAGCGGGGGAAGCCTATCTTCGCGATAGTTGCCCTAGATCGCGTGTGGATTGACCTTGGTAGCAACTTTGACAATGACAATGAGGTGATGAATCTTATTGCCACCCCCGCCTCAGAGCTGGAAATTGCCAATCCTGCCTCACAGCTAGATACAACGCCATTGACGGATGTGAAGGAGGAGATGGTTGCGGTTTGTGCTGCAGGCCCTTCTGCAGGTCCCTCTCCAAGTCCCTCCGCAGGTCCCGCTACAGTTCCCCTCCGCAGTCTCAGCTACGGTTCCGCCTCCACTTCGCTCTACAGTCCCAACTACGGGTCCCCCTACAGTTCCCGTTGCAGTTCCCGCTCAAATTCTTACTCAAGCTTCCGCTGCAATTCCTATAATTTTTGAACCAGCAGGTTTCCTGGAAAATGCCGCTGGGCAAGCTCCTGATCCATTGCAGGTGGGGAGAAGGTCGCTCAGCACTACTGAGAGGTGAGGAAGCTCAGAGCAGAACAAAAGAGAGCTGAGGATAAGAAGAATCGCCGACTAGAGGAATCTAATCGCCGATTGGAGGAAAATGAGCGCATGTGCCAAGTGTAAGCCGAGGTGTTCGCATATTTTGCGAGAACTAATCTCCCTCTCTCTAACCACCTTTACGAGATTGACTTAGCGCCAACTCAGCCAGAGACTCCTATGACTGTAGCGGAGGAGTCTGTTCCAGTGCAGACTCTTGTGACTGTAGCGGAGGAGTCTGTCCTAGTGCACACTATTGAGCCTAGTTTTCCCTGTGCTCCTCTTCTCCAAGATGATGGAGATATTTATCCACAACCCCGGGATGTTTTGGCCCCTCCTTTGAGCTTCCTTCCTGCCTCCCTCGACATCGGCGTTGCAGCCTCCCCTACGGGAGCTGCTCAGATTCATTCCCGACCCCGGAATGCTTGTATGTCAGCTGCATCCGAGCCTGTCTCATTGCAGCAGTCAGCGCTTAGGGACCCGGATCTTGAGGATTCATAAGAGGTCATCATTGGTGGTTCTAAGGCCGCATTTGAGGAGTGCCCAACTGATATGAATAATTCAGTGGGTGTACTAGTTGCTGACACCGAGATTTATCCCCGACCCGGGGATAATCTTCCTCCTCCTTCACCGGTTCGTCCGGCTGAAGGTACTAGTGCGACTATTGGCGAGGTTGGCGCCAACGTAATGCTAGGGTCGTTGACCGATTTTGGGCTCGAGTTCTCCTAGTACAACGCCTTCGTGAATCATCCCCGACCCGGGGATGATATTGACATGAGGATGCTCAAGAAGACCAGCTTCCAAGAAGACCAAGAGGTCGTGAATGACTAGCCTGCAGACAACACTGCTTGCACTATAGACGCAGAACCTCAGGAAGAAAATGTTATTGCTGGCGATGATGAGGAGCGTTTGGATTACTTGGAGAGTCTGTCGTCAAGACAATAGCGAGAGCACACGACGGACGTTGTAAGTACTTCACCTCATGAGTCATGAATAATATTTTTCAAGACTTGCATGAATTTGATTGATCTTTGATTGGCTGCCTTTGAAAGTTTGATTCTGTTTGTTTGAATGTGGTTTATACGACTATTATCTTCTAGAGCACATGGACGATCCCTCCGAAAGTAGATTTAATCGAAGTCGTTCACCATCCTCGTAGCGCGTCTGGTGTTGTAGATTATTTTCTGACAAATGCAGCCTTTAGGAGTCGGTTATTGACTTTGAATAGCACACATTTACATGTTGTATATCACTTTTGATGTATAATATACACACAAATTTTTCTCAACCTTTGTTATTGTCATTTGATTTTCTTGTATTTGTTTGTTAGCCCTCTCGTATAGAAATTGTTCTGCGCCCACGGGCCGTGAGAACGCCTATCAATCCCAGTGCTCTGCCCCCAATAGCTCGGATGCAATGCATTCCGTCATTGAGGATTTTTACAAATCCCACTGTCCCTGCATTCAATCAGGTATCCTCAATTTATTGTTTTCTTTGTTTGCGAGGTAGAATCAATGACGAACTTCCCATGTATTTCACGGCCCATGTCTGCCATCGAGTCAGAGCCGGTTAAGTGGCTGAATGTTGTCATCAACATCAACGGAATCCTTTGTAAGTGTGTGCACATGCCAACACTGAAGAAGATTTTCGCCATAGCCGATCCTCGCGACCGGCTCTAGGGGTTAGACATCCCAACCAGGATACCTCTCAAGTTGGTGTAGTGCCGACCGGGGGTTTGGGGCTTCCTGGAGTCCATGCCTACTTATGTTGCGAGGATTGTGATATATAGGTCCATGAAGAGGTCCATAGTAGAGGGTGTTGTTGACTTTCTCTTCGGTGGACTTCCAAGGCCCTTTGAAATCCTTGGGCAAGAGTCTTGTACCTCAATGGAGGTTAGCGAAGACGCCTTCTTGGTTTCCCCAACCAACAGTAGCAATAGTATATTTTTAAAAACCTTGTGCTCTGCGGTTTTTCCCCTTTCTTGCGGACGGGTTGTTTTCAACATGGACAACACTCTCCTCATAGACGATAGTCCTGAGAAGAGTATTTGCAACCACACACGCAACTTAATCTTTGTTCAACCTTTGTCGAGGTCGAACGAGAACGATGATGTCCTGTCGACGTTACTCCCACCCTGGCTCCTTGCCCTCCAGGCCAATTGCAGGCCGGGCAATCTTCGAGCTTATGTGGACTCCAATAGGATAGATGTCCCGCCTCAGCAGCCTTGGAAGTTACATTTTGGATGGGATCAACCGGTCTACTAGGAACTTAGGATTAACATACGAGACGCCAAATTTTCCCCACTTCACCTCCAGATGACTTCCGCGCTTTCTTTGTTTTGTAAACCACTTGTACATAGGATCTCGAATTACAGTCCTAATTTTCATAATAAAGTTTATATGATAAATAAAACATTTTTCATTGTTCATGAATTCTCACATTATCCTTCTTCTCCTATACATTGTTTATTTGAACCAATTGTATTTTCATATTATGAGTAGCATAATTTTCGATTTGTTTGGTGTTCACATTTATTTCCTCTTGATATTTGTTATGTAGTTGTTGTTCTGCTTCGTAGTCACTCTCAAAATGCCAGGCCCATGGATATTCATGTTGCTTCCTCGTTGCTTCTGCATACGTGTACCCGTTTTTTTATCCCCAGACCTTGGATAAATTGTAGTATTCGTTTGATTACCACTCCCTATTTATACTTTGTTGTTGTGGGTAATTCTTGATCAGGTCACAGCAAGCTTACCCGCCCCAGAGTCAGGTGATAACGGTGAGTCGTTATACGAAACTTCAATCAATTGTTCCATGTTACTTTCAGAAAGTTTGGCCATTTCTCTTGCGTCAAGGCATTTTGATATGTACACAGCCACGGATGCGGCGTCGGCGACAATGGATTTTACGAAAGAAGGTGTAGATGAGGATGTTGTGGATAGCCCTCCAAGTAGAGGTCTTGTAAGGACCCCCGTATGCTCTCCGTCTCCTCTGAAGCGCATTTGTACATCCCCATCTCGTAGGCGATCTATGTCGCCTACGCTTCCTTCTTGCATGACACCCTAGAGGCAGTTGTACTCTCATTTGGAGAGTCCGGATCCACTTCAGCTTGTTTCAACTTCGACACCTAAGGTGGTAAATGCAGCAAGAATGACGATTCCCGCTCAACCTCGGAATAAAGCCCTCAACACTTGTTTTACAAGGACTACACGTTCCCTTGGTTGTGTGCCATGTTTCGATGTAGCAAGAGGGAACTTCTAGCCTCATCCAAACTCAGTTGGAATGCGCCGCCCTCCCTCAAGGGGAGCATCATGCACTATGCGTCCGCATCCTGCCCCCGACGCGTCCGCCTTACCTCTCCTTTCTCGTCCCTCGCGTTCTCTTGATTCAATCAGTAGGCGTGAGAGAGAAGGTTCTGACACTTGGCTTGCACGTCGGAGTGAATTTTTAGGTACTACTAGTTGCATGGCCTCCTCCCGTCGCAATGATCTTATTTGCGGAATCATGCAGCAACAGGAGGGGGATGGAGAGTTGTTAGAGAAATCTTCCAAGTCTAATGACTCAGAGTCCAAGGAGAAGGGGCTTCGATAATATATGTTCATTTTTGATATTGTGAATAAACAATACAGAAGACGTAGCTCCTACGTTATCCTCTCAGTATAGAAAACGTCATCCGTATAATTAGTATATATTGTTTCTACTTCACTAATTGGTATATCCTTCTACTTGTAGGCCTACACTTCATATTTGTGTACAAATGTATGTACCTTTTAATATTGAAATATTATTCCTATTGTTTTTACAGAATGACAATTTGAATTTTATACGTACTATAAGATATGAATGCTCCACTTTGTCTAGTTCAGTCCAAATAAATGTACTTTATATAATATACTCGGGTTACTATTTTTAGTATTAGTAAATGGTTAGTTTACAATTTACCTTATTCTATTTAGAGTAGTTTATACATGAGTAGTTTCATTTCCATCCCTTGGTGAATTGGGGATCTTGATTGCTCAATTGGAATGTCGTACTAATTTGCAAGTCATGATCATAGTACTTTTCAACAACTATTAGTACAATTTAGTAAATTTTGAGTGTGTGAAAATCTCAAAATGTGCATTTTGTCTCAATTTAATGAATACATCCTTTTTAGTTGTTGTTCCAAACAATGACGATTGGATATTTACCATCTCACAAATTGTTCAGGAAATATTTGTAGTACATAGCCTAGGCTATCTTTTGTATAGTCTATACCTGAAATATATAGACCCGGCACGAAATATCCGGTAGTATTAGCACGTCGGTTATTTGTTTTTCTTATTTAGAGTCTTAGACTCATTTTGGCACCCAAATGTTTTGGTTGATGTGGCACTTAGGTCGGCTGACCTCTAATGATCAGTTGGATGAGACATTCATTCACAAGCAGACGACTATATGTATTACACCCTCCTATGTGAGAGTCGTTGCTAGGTATACACTCTTGTTTCCTAAAATACATAACTCCTTGTCGTCTCCAACTTCTCATCTTTTGCAATGAAGACCATATTCATTGAAATGAGAGGATACCGCAATAATGAGAGTATTGCTCACTCCAAAGAGAAATGATAATTAGCCGAATATGCAAGTAAAAATGGTCCATTTGAAGACGTGCTCTATGAACAAATAACCATACCATTAAAAGAAATATACATAAATATATGTAGATCTATAGACATTGTGTACACCAATTGACACACTCATAGGAATTTTGATAATTGAAATTTAAGAGAGAGCTCTAGTTACATTAGATTAAGCTCAATGAATAATGGTAAATACGACATTTTAATAACAATGGTATTGTACACTATCGTGACCTGTAGTATCCAACAAGAACTAAGCGAATGTCTACTAAAGCTTATAAAGACTACTTCTATATCACAAGAACGTACGACTCTAAAGATTTGCTAATGCCTTCCACACTTTAGGGCGACAACTGTAGCATGTATATGATGAAGACGGATAACTCAGTTTTGCTTGTGCCTATAACTCTAATATCCATTGCTCCCATGCATAGAAAACTAGAGGACAAGAGACTCTGGGTTGAAATCCATCTTGTGATTGAGTTAGACCGTGAACCTCGTGCAATAGCAAGGACATAGTACAAAAAGACACACGCAAAGGATTATTGGCATGTGCAACAATTGGTGCAGGTGGCGCTATTGATTCTGTCATGCAATCTCCAAATCTCATGACCGACTCTAAAGATCTTTGTGGAGAAGGCGACGCAAAGGAATTTGATCTCGAAGCAAGAGATTTATTCAGTGACAATGCCGAACGGGGTGAAACATTCATGGAGAAACGTTGAGGCGTGAGCATAGAGCGCAGAGCGGTAAGCAGTGAGCGTACAGCGGTGACGGGACAATTTTGACCATTTTATAACATTTTTTTTACAAAGTAAAGTACCCTTTTACCACTTAATTTTGTATTGTTCTATTTTGAAATGTCTATTTTTAGAGTTTAGGGTTCCTAATTCCGTGGGTTAGGGTCTTCTTTAAATGTGAGTCCCACCTCGTAGAAATATTTCATTTGCATTGTCTTGAAGATTTTATCGGAATATATTGAAATTAGGGTTGATGTCATCATATTGATGAACCTGTGAATTGGATACAAGACTATTTAAAGGTTAAATTGAACATATGTTTAGGTAATTCTAAAAATTGTTTTTGGGTTTAGGGTTAAGGGATAAATTAGGGCTGACGTCATCATGAAAATACAACAAAAACTCAACGAAAGCAAAGAACCCTAGAGATCCATACTACATCCTCGGATGCTACCTCTTATATAATGCGCTGCTCACACGAGCCCGACGAGGGTCGAACCCGCACCTTTGCTATGCAAACATAGTGTCTTCTCATCCCCCTTGTGAGATTCCATGGAGTGTTGACATTCTAGGATTCGTTACTTTCGCCGCGTGCACTTCACTCTACAAATTCTTCTTCAGGGCGTAGCTCATGATTACAATTCATGACCAACTCAATATAAAATTATTGAATACTGCGCATGTTGTAAAACAATAATGATAAAGAAGAAAACATATATGGCAAAAGGTTATATAATTCAATTTTTAGTGATAGAAAATGTCCCATTGTTTTATCTAATGATGTCGACGCTTTAGACATTACGATGGCATAGCGGAGGTTTGGGTTCAATCCCCATCGGGCTCGAATGAGCATCGCATTGCGCACAAGGCAACTATCCTGATCTAATAGGGAATAAATAAAAGCCCCTACAGACATTGACAAGTATAGAATAGCGATGACCTATAAGAACTTGTATACGTTTTAAAATTTTATATGTCATTTGAAATAGTGGAGTGTGACAAGTTAACCCAACATATAGATCAAGTACAGAATTGGGCATTGACATTGTTCAATATGGTTAAAGGCTTTGATACTAGCAAACACACATATACATAAACGTAAAAAATATCAAAGAAATGTTTGATAGGGTAAGGGACCTCATGAGAGTTGGCCCTACATAGTCAACTCTAAAATAGTAAAAAAAATAAACACACTACAATGAAGGTGAAGCACCATTAAAATGATGATCACATCGATCTGCCTCTAAGTCAATGTACATAAGGACACCAGATCGAAAGAGTCGGCGTGAAGAATTCGGTACAGGAGGAGTTGGAGCCGCGACGAATGCCCGAGCAACATGCTCCGCATAGGAAGGTAGAACAAGTGTGGGAGGTGGGCTATTGAAGAGATGAGCGTTTTGAGTCAAGTACCTTGAGATGCCTGCATATCTTAAAATTCATAACCAATCAATGCTCTGAATGCAGTACGGACTTTGGATTCACAAAAAGTCATTGAATCAAATTGACTACACACCAATATAAGTGAGTGGCTTCTTTGGATACGGTTCATCCAAGTCGTAGTCGTCACCAGAGGCTGTGAGGTTAAATTCCGGTATTCCGGTTCTAACTCACAAGTTGGGCCGTGGGGATGGGTGCAAACAAAACAACCTTCCAAGCAATGGACATCCTAGCAACACTCTAGCCAATCTTCTCAACCTAAACTTTGAAGTTTGGAGGTAGATTGGGTAGTGCTTTCGCACTTGGTCCCAAATTTCCGAATTTTTAACCTAAATTTATGAATTCAGCCTAAAGTCTGGGCAGCGCTTCCGCACTACCCTTACTCGGGTGCACACTAGCATCTACTCATCCCAATCAGCAAGGCAAGCAAGGCACAACATTCCAATCCAAGGCAAACATCAAGACCAAAGCATACAACACAATTTCAATTATCACAACCAATTTTTGGGCAAGGAATTTGCCATTTTCTTAGGAAAAAGCTCTCAAACTCAAACAACCTATCTAATGAGCAAACATGCATGAATAAAAGCAAGAAAAAAGAGGGGAGGAGGCTCCCTCTCTAATATCCCGTGTTAACGTAATTTCCCTCCGTATCGCTCCGTATTTCCCAACCCAGCGGTGCTGCCGACCTCAAACCAGATCAGGCCTGGCCGATCGGGCTGCCCCTCCGCCCACTCTGCTGCTGGTAGCCTTCGGACAGCCTTCGAGCTGCTACCGTCCGTTGGTGGGTGTCGATCGCAGGAGCGGCAGTCTGTCTGTTGCCTCGGTCGCTCGGCCCTCCTCCTTGTTGACTCTGATCGCCCTCTCCGTCTCAGCAGCTTGCCGGTGCTGGTACGATGATGACCTCCGCGGTTGATGTTGGTGCCGGGGAAACCGCCTTTCCGTTGCTGTCGATCCGATGTTGTACCGCGCCTCCTCCAGCGCTGAGCGCCTCGCCTTCGATCGGTGCTGCCGCATGCTGGTCTTCAGACGTGGTGCCAGTGCCAGATCCGCCGAGCTGCTTCCGTCCTCGTGCTGGTGCGGTGGTGGTTGTCGGCGCCACTACGAATCGGCTCCGCCGATCCTCTGTTTCGTCGCCGTGCTGATCGTCGAGTCGGTGAAGGCGGCCGTGCCGGTCCTGCTGCCGAACGGGCCCTCGTCGCTCCGAAAATTGGTACCTCCGCCCTGGTTTGCGAGGCTGCCCCTCCTCCGAGGTTTCACGTCCGAGGTGCTGACCCCTTCGGTGCTCCTCTTGTTGACGGCGACGCCCCGCTTCCCGTCCTGCTCGATCCGGCGCAGTGGCCGGTGTTGGGGCTGGATTGCAGCCCTTCTATCACACACCAGAAGCTCCGTTCCTACTTCCTTCGCACACCACTCTCCAAACTCACACCAAAAAAACTACTAACCCTAACTCCCACCAGATCTATCGTCACAACCCGATCAAGCAACCATCCCTCGATTCATATGCCAAAAAATGAAAAACAAGCAACACCCAAAAAAACTAGCCTAGCAGCTCCTCTTCCGACTCACTCCCTCCCTGGCTGATCCAGGGAGGTTGAAGCAAAAAGCTTCATCCGTCCAGGTGGACGGACTTCCATCCATAGCTTTTCCTAAACAATTAGGCAAGATAAGGGCACCAAACTTCATACTAGGTGTTTTGTAGAAGGTAAGGGCAAAATGGGGCACCCCAACCCCTACTTAGAAATACGTAATCGCTAAACCACACTAAAAACTCGCCATTTAATATATTGGCGTTCATCAGAAATACCAATTTGGTATAAATTAGAGCAAGAACGGGCCGCTTGTGCCAAAACCCCCTTTGAGACCACGGGTATTCCGTGAATCCACGAAATGAGCTAAAAAGTCTAATTAAACCATGGAAACATGACAATTACGCGCTAAACCTTGCGGGAATGCATTCCCGCTCGAGTGAACCGTTTCGCGGGTTCACAGAGGCTGATTCCCCACATGAGTATTGAAAATATGAATTTGCAAACTGCTGATAAATGAGAACTTGAAGTTTTACATGTACTAGCGCTGAAGTCAAACACTATTCTCCCATCGTTCGTGAGGCAATTTACGAAGCACTGCAAAAACAATGGATCCTTCTCACGTGAGTTGCGCCACGGCTTCCTGTTAGTGCGGTAGGTAATGGAACCCGCGTCAGAAAAGTTACTGACCATGTCATCTTCGTCAGATATGATGGCGACTCCTGCGTATGCTTGCGCCACCTATCGTTTATTGAAAATCACGAAGTCCTTACGAGCATAGACCTTGATGGTAAAATTATAGGTCTGCAATAAGCAATTCGAATTAAGAAAACGTAATATTGAAATGAGAGAAAGATTAAATCAAGTGCAATATTTGAAGTATACCTCTCTTGCGGTAGCGCGAGGTTTAACCAAAGGAAGGGGGTAATAGGCCCAACACTCTCACACAATCTGGAAATTTTAAGTATTAGCACGATTGTGCAGGATGCGGTCAATTTTGACGTCCTTGGGTGCATAATAAGGATAGTTCCAAGGTCAGTCAAATGGTATAAGGACCAAAAAGCAATGTCTTGAATGATCTCAAATTTTATTCCTCCTCGGCCTCAAAACGCAGAATACTTTGTTTGATGATAGTAACTTGTTGCTCAGATATTGAGATTGTTGGACGTTGCGTCATAAGTCTCTTGAACAACAGCTCGCTTCCTAAAAGGTTTAAAAAGTTGCATTTGAATACATCCCGGATTGTTGCGATCAACATCAAAATTGGTCAAAGCCCTCGCAATCCAAGAGGGTCGAGCATCTCTATCTGCATGACGTAAAGCTCAAAAGTAGCCAGCAAAAACATCTTGACCAACGCGAAATGACTCTCTAGGTTTATCACACAATCGGCCAATAAAATAAGGATCTTGCCCATATTCCTCGCGTAATTCGCCCGTGTTAAGAAATTCTCGAGTCAAAGGTACTCGGGTTAAAGGCTAACATCCATTCCTCAAAGAAGAAACTTCCATGGGAGCCACCAATGAAACATTGATTGCACGCCAATTGCGTAAGACATAATCGTCTCGTCGACGATTTTCTCCAGATAGGTCTTGAGCACATGAAGTTCCCCACAATTTAATGAAATCTGATATACCTTTCACAGTTTCATCATGATTCTTCATAGGAATTGACGCTAGAGGCTTCATTTCTCCTGTGGGCAATATAGGCATACCAGTAATTTCATTTTCTGTCCACAATTTTATTCCTTCATTGGTCGATGGAAGCCACTCATTGTCAGAACATAACATCTTGTACTTCATCATAGGCCACCCATTGTCATGTTTGAAAAACTTAAATTGTTGCCCTTCGGAATGGCCAACAAGTATTTCGTCTTCAGAAGCAATGAAATCCTTGATATATGCCTCAAAATCAGGAATCTCCTCAATCAGATGAGGAATAACTGGGAGTGCCTCAGCGTCCATGAATGACTTCATCAAAAGAGGAATTGTCAAATAGTCATTCTTTTTTAACCCCTAAACGCCCAAGGGGGGGTAAAGCTCCTAACAATTGGTAATAATGCTGATTTTTTCAAAACTGTGTAAAAGCAATTAAAAGATGAAAATGGAAAATCCAACCGTAGGATCTTCTTTGGAGCATGGCAATTAGTATGACTGCCGAGTTGCATGCCCTTTGGAGGTATGGATTTCAAGATCCATGCAAAAAAGGAGAGAAGATCACACCACCAAAACTTTCATGAAAAATCTCTTTTGCCCACTCTCACAAATTGAGGATCAAGGTTTTTACTATTTATCCAATGAAGGAGTAGAGTAAACCCACCGAGGAGTTGAGCAAAAGAAACGGCGGATGAAAAATCGATGGAATGAAAGCGGGGTTGTGCACCAAAGACGGAGCCTCACATCCAAAATGTCGAAAAACGACACTGTGGGCGCTTAAGGTTCAATATCATACTCCAACGTCCGAAAAGAGCGTCAATATCTTCATGAGTATGTCCAACTAAAAGAAAATTGACATAAATTTCACTGAAAACGCCCATATGTACCAGAAGGTACCAAAAAGCAAAACATGAACCGACTCTTGTTATTAGAGGCGGCGTTGTCAAGTTGAATATGTAAAACCGGAAGTAAGGATTCCGTAGCTCCTCTTGACTCACTCTTAGGTAAAAGAAAGTTCAAACAACCATCTTTTCCGGTAAGCAATGCCTCAAACAAGGGATGCGTTCTAGATCCAGCAAACAATGACTTGGAATGCGATATCGGAACTTGCTCTAGATCTTGCAGAAGCTTCTGAATAGAACCAACTGTGTGATTGCAATCACTCGGATAACTGTCAAGCCCGTAATGAGCATAACGAACATCGCAATGCGCATGAGCAATCATTCCAATCACAGCAATGGGAAGTTTCATCGGCGCATCATTAGTTTTTGTTTCGTGAGAAAACAAAGGACAAGCGGTCTTCGCATGATCCATTTTGTCATGGATAATGCAAAGAACATCTTTTGGCCTTTGAATAGATAAAGAGCAGTTCGTATAATAATATCCACGATGTGTTTGCTAATGGTCCAAGTGGAGTTTAAGCTTCTTGATCCACATATTATCTTCAGTTGAATCTGGCACCATAGACTTGATCATAGTCTCAAGTTTATCACACGTTGCGCATCGCGCAAAATTATCTCCGAGTGCTTTCTTGAAATACTCAGAGAATATTGTTCGCCTGATCTTGTTGAGAGTGCTTTGGGCGATGAATTTCAGCCCCTACCTCTCATTGATGAGATTGATATCTGGGATCGTATCCTTCGATTTGAAGGACGAAGGCAATGGCTGTGAAACTACTTTCAGCCCATTACTGAGCATCTTGGCATTGTGCGGCATATGATCAGCTGCGTTTTCGATTAACACCTTAAGAGTTGCAGCAGCTTGCTTCACATGAAGTCTTGGTTTCTTGGATCCGACATTCCCGTGATGTCGAGCACGTTAACCAGCAGCCGCCTCCGCTTTCTTCCTGTAGAACGTAGCAGGAGGAACTCTAGTAATATTCTGCCAAGCTTAAGCACAAATATCAATACCTTCCGTTGTAACCATCATACTCTCGTCCGTAGTTTGATGAAATCGATGATGTACATCAATCTTGAAGTGCGCCTTTAACTTAAAATCACAAGACTCGTACATCTGCTTTCGCAAGGCCATAATCTTTTGGCGGGGGAATGGCTCAGAGCAATTCTTATTGCAGCACTTCATTCTTGCAACCATATTGACAGACTCAATCGTTAATAATCGCTCTTCTCTCCTAGTTCTCAAGATCTGAGGATGTCTTTGTCCCAAAGTATATGGGCAAACTCCTTTCCTCTTTGGTTGATCACGAGCATAAACCGCAATATTGTATTCCTCGCGATGCAAATGATCAAGTAATGACCAACCGTTGTGAATGGGGTGGCTGAGATCCCATTTCAATGGCTAGAATATAGTATCAAAAGGCACAAACTCTAAATCCAAGCACTTTACGATCTGAACAACTACTTGATCATCTCGCAAAGGCTCGTCATCGGAGCCCAGTACAAAATCAGACCTCACACTTTGACAAATACCTCTGCAACAATGGCCCCTCAAGGATTCAATAGTGTCACAAATTTGGTTGTTCATTTGCATCTCGAAAGTCCAGGACAATCCTTCAAATGATCCGGCAGAACGAGCTCAACAACTTTCGAATCCTTATGACCAGAAAACAATTATGTTAAAGACGGAACCACCATAAATGTCAAAACAAACAAAGTCGTAAAAATTATATTACCTCTGAAGAAATACTTTGATTGTCCCACGCACTAGTAGGACGCACTAGTCACCATGTAGAGTGGTCACTCCTCGAGTAAAGCTGATTATAAGCTCCGTGAATATGCTACACAACATTACAAAAAATTCTAATATCCATTAGCGGAAAAGAAGACGCAAACATGAAACCTCAGAACAAGCTCAGTCATACTTAAACAATATGGAAGTAGTATTTAGCTGAAGTGGACCTAATTCCCCACCTAATTTACTAGCTTAGAAATAATCATCTGGCATTACTATTACTATATGGATGTTACTATACAAGACAGTTTAGTTCGTACCAAGCTAAGTGAGGCTATACCGGAAATTCTATTTAGCTCGACTCGAGCTAATTGACCCATAGAGTTCTAAAACATCTATGGCTCAATGTAGAGGAATTAAGCAGATTCGGCAGTATATTTAGATTCAGATTCAGAAGTATAAACCCCAGCATAGAAAAATGAACTAGCTTTGGACTTAGCTTGCCTCGAGCTAAATTAATTTTCAAAATCATGTGGCATTACTATAACTAAATAGAATTTACTATACAGGACAATTTAGCTCGCATCGGGCTTAATCCCTACACATATTATGTCCCTACACAATTGTGGACTTAGGTCAACTCGAGCTAATTCCCCATATAGTTTTAGTATATCTGAAGCAAATTGCAGTAGTATGCCGCAGATTGAGTAGTATACTAAGCTCGACTCGATCTAAACCCCTAGTGTAAATTACTGGACTGAGGACTTAGCTCGACTCGAGCTAAATCCGTGCGTATGGTCAAGAAGCAGTCGTGCATTTTAGCTTGAGTCGAGCTAAATCCCTAAGCAGATTATGACACGCTATAGACTTAGGAGGACTCGAGCTAATTGCTCAAGCGGACTGCTGAACTTCAAGCTTCATTTCGTAACAAATTAAATACTGTGCGTTTAGCAGGCAGCGACATAAATATTGTGCGTTTAGCAGCAGAGACCTAAACACTGCGTTTAGTTGGCAGCGACCTAAACGTTGTGCGTTTAGCAGGCAGCGACCTAAACACCGCCCGTTTAGTAGGCAGCGACCTAAACGCTGTGCGTTTAGCAGGCAGCGACCTAAACACTGTGAGTTTAGCAGGCAGCGACCTAATACTTTGCGTTTAGCTCGTAGAATTGAAAATACCTGTTTTGCGACCTAAATGCACAGGCATCGAGCTAAATGCACACTGTTAACCTAGTTACGAAAAATGAATCACGCGGAGAGGTCGCAAAATGCAAGTTCAAATGCAAATGCGTATGGTAATGGCGTACTTGATGCGAATGTTTGCAAGTGAGATCACGAACAAACCCTATTGCAGTCGAGCAAACAAGCCGAAAAACAAACCGGAGTAACAAGAGCAGAATGGCAAATGTGAACGTGCAAAGGAGCTGCTGTAGCTAATGCGGAAAGAAGGTTTGCACGAGGAAAATCGACCACGAAGCTGTTGTGGCTACTGCAACGAAGAGCAGGAGCCGGAGGGCGAGGAGCGTTCGCGCGCGGAGGAAGATGGAGGCGCGGGAGTAGTGGGAGGAGGAAAGGCAGGAGAGGCTGGCCGGAGCGGGAGAGGAACGCGAGGGGGAGGAACGGCAAGCAAGGCGGGAAGCTGGATGGAGGGGGGGCAAACGGTAGGGGAGTCTTAGCAGGCGAGGCGGGAAGCTGGCTCGGGAGGGCAAACAGCAGGGGAGCTCTGGCCGGCGGGCGGGAAGCTGGTTGGGGGGGCGGGGAGCTCAAGCCAATGGGCGGCGGGCTGCCCAGCGCCTTGATGGCGGCGTGGGGCCGCTGCACAGACTGCCTTGCGCAAGATGGCGGCGTGTGGCCGCTGCCCGGGGTGCCCGCTGCCCCAGATGTATGGGGCGCCACTGCCCAGGTGTCCGGGTGCCCAAGTACCCGCGTGGCCTTTTGAAATTTCTTTTATATTTCTAAATTTTGTATTTATCTAAATCCTCAAGCACATTGATTATATTCTCATATTACTTTCTTTGCACTTACAGTACGTTCATCACATCCTTACTAGCTACCGCATGTGTTAAAATATTGTGAACACCCCTTTTGTGCTCTAATCTTGTCTTATTCAAAGTTCTTGTGATTGCATGTAAATTACAACAGATAGATACAATACTTGTATCCATATTTTTAAAATTCTATTGTTTTCATATGATTATTATATACTAGGTGTGAGGTCAAATCCCGGTGTCCCGGTTTCTAACTCACAAGTGGGCCGTGGAGATGGGTGCACACAAGACAATCCTTCCAAGCAATGGACAATAAAATTCATACAAGCATAAAATTCCTACTTTGCATTCAACATAGAAGCACAATCATTCAATCAACCCTCAATTTAATCCCTATAAATTGCAATTCCATGAGTGACTCAAGCCCCAAAACCCATCAAAAATTGAGCCTAGGAAGCTACAATTGCATCCCTTGAGCCACTAGGGCCTTGGGCTCAATTATGGGGTCAAATAGGACCTAAACTCAAGCAAAAGCCCCCAAAATGCATCAAACTATACTACTACAGCACACTTTCTAAGCTCACAAAAATGGTAGATTCAATTGTAAACCCCCATTTCTCGGTTCCAAGGCAATCAAAACCCATACACATGCTCATAACTCATTCCTACAATGCAAGATACACTTGAATGAGACACTAGGGTTTCCTAGGAAAAAATTGGACAGCGCTTCCGCGCTTGACCCAATACTTCCAAATCAAGCCCTAATTCAAAATGAACAAAACTTTGAACAACAAGAACCTAGTGAAACTCGGACAGTAACTTCAAGACCGATTACAAATTCCCGAATTTTTACCTATCTTTTATAATTTCATTAAATTTGGGCAAAGACTTCCGCACTACCCTTTACACACGGAACACCCTACTTACACCTCTAACATTCCAAAGACACTCATTCATTCAATTAGACAACCATCACACACATAAGATAACATGAATCACACCAACAACAAACAATCAATTTTTTGGCAATTAGTTTTGCCGTTTTCAAAATAGAGGTCCACAATTTCTATCAAAGCATTCTACAACCAACCATAAGCAACACAAACAATAAAGGAGGAGGGGGGCTCCCTCTATATTAGCACCCTGTCTACCCTCCGTAGTATCACGGGGAGGAACAGGGGTCTTTGCTGCTTCTTCCCGTGGCTCTCCTTCCCGGCCATTGCTGGCTCTCTTGTCCGTCGGGCCGCTCACGTACTTATCGCCGATGGTCGAATCGCCGCGGCTCTGTCGCCGCTCACTCACCGTCGCCCCGTTCAACGCTGTCGATAGCCGCAGCTCCTACTCGCCGTGGTCCGGCCAGCGACGTCGGTAACTCTTCCACCGACTGACTGCCTGCGGCGCTGCAGATTCTCTGCGCCACACCGATCAACGCCGTGGCGGGCGCGACTCGTCCGTCGTCCGAGGCTCCGCCCTCCGCAACTCATTCGGCCGCCTCGTCGGTGGCTCGCGACTACCTCCACCGACATCGCTTGCTCACCGATCCTCGTTCAGATCGCCGGTTCTCCTCTGTTCGACCGTGCCGGTGCCGTCCTCGTGCGAGGTCGCCGTATTGATCGCCGTCCTTGGCGGGTCACAACCTTCCTGATCTCTCCGACCCCTGGCTGCGGTGTCAGCACCCTCCGCCGTTCATATCACGATGCTCCGCCTCGAGCTGCTGGCCGGAGTGTTGCCAGAGTCGGTGGAGGTTGCTGTCCCGCGTCGCCGGTCCTGCAGGCTGCCGCTCCTCCACAGTGCCGCCGAACTAGCTGCCTTGCTGGTTGCCGCCACGCCGTTGTTGCCCGATCTGCAGCTCCCAGTCGCTGTTGATCGGCCTCGCGTCGTTACCGTCACCCTTCCAGCCTCCGATCTCCCCACGCGATCGATTTCTGAACAGGAATCCACTCAAAATCCCCTAAAACTCCAATCACACATTTCCAAAGAAGAAAGATCCAACCTAATCTTCCGAGTTTTCCTTGGCAATTTACTGCTCTAGGGTTTCATACCCTAGATCCAATGCCACAGAACACTACACACACCAAAAACTTGAATCTCCACGCAAAAAACTCCAACAATTGCACACAACCCAAAAAAACTAGCCTAACGGCTTCTCTTCCAATTCCCCTCCTCCCTGGCTGATCCAGAGAGGTTGAAGCAAAAGCTTCATCCGTCCAATTGGGCGGATTTCATCCGTCCAGTTGGACGGACTTCCATCCATAGTATTTCCTAACCCATTGGGCAAGATAAAGGCACCCCACCTCGTACTAGGAGTTTTGTAGAAGGTAAAGGCAAAAACGGGGCAACCCGACTCCTACTTAGGAATACATAATCGCTAAAACCTACTAAAACTCGCCATTTAATATATTGGCATTTATCAAAAATACTAATTAGGTATAAATTAGAGCAAGAACGGCCGCTTGTGCCAAAACTCCTTATGAGACCATGGGTATTCCGTGAATCTACGAAATGAGCTAAAACGACTAATTAAACCATGAAAACTTGATAATTACGCGCTAAACTTTGCGGGGAACGTATTCCCGCTAGAGTGAACCGTTTTGCGGGTTCACACTAGGACGCGTGTAACTCTCTATTTACTTATGCATTTGCAATAACACCCTTACTTGTATTCTTATCAATATAAAAGATTATAAATAAAATAAGCTACATAGTTTTAATTTTCATATTGATTTTTGAACACTTTAACACATACCTTTGGTTCATTTAGCTAATTTAAGTGTTATTATTAATTCTTCTATTCTTTTGTTCTTTATTTCTTTATTATTAAAAGTTATAATCATTGCGTGTAAATCATGATTGATGTATAAATGAAATTTTCCTAGAATTATCTTTGTGTTTCCATAATCTCCATAAAGTGATAATTACTAAGCTCAAGAATTAAAATCATATTATGCTTGCGTCTATCTATATTTCCACTGTTTTTCGATATTATGATAAATTTGAAAACTATAAATCCAATAAATAAAATAAATTACGAATGAAAATTAATTCAATTAAAAACTTAAAAACTAATTCCGTAATGCAACTAACTTATTTGTTTCAAAATCATCTATTTAGATTTTAATTATACATAGGCTGATAAAATATTTGTTACTCTTTCTATCACACTTTGTAACAATGACCTAAATAATTCACTACAGATCAATCTTAAAATAGATCAATTAAAATAACTCAATTAGAATCTCAGAATAACACATTCAAAATAATTGAATACTATACCTAGAATAGTCTGGAGATATAATTTACGAGATAATAATCTTGCAATATTTAACATCAAATAACTCATTTATTATTTTAGAATATTTCGCTTAAGATATCTCAATTCTAATCTCAATGAATAAAACCACTAATAAAATTCTTGAATACTATACCTATTATACTAAACGTAATTTACTTAATATTTATTCTAGTCTACCACACCAAATTTAGTAAATTATTAAGTTAATGAGCCTCAACTTATTTAGTACTAAAGTACTGAACTTAGAATATTTTAGTTAAAAAAATATTAATTCTAAAATACCTCTGTTAAGAATTGTTAGTACAAAACGCAAAATACTAGACGTAATTTTCCAAATACTAATGTTGGAATAATTTGCTTAAAATAAATAAACTGAAAAATTAGAATACTACTTTTAGAATGTTTTAATACTATTCTTATACTACTAGACTAAATTTAGTAAAGAATTTTGTTATAAATCCTCACTTTATTTACTAAATACTAACCTTGGTATACTTTACTTTAAATATAATCCACTAATATCTTTATTTAAGAATCAATTATTTTAATAATATTTTCATATTGGAAACGATGTAAGAAATATTATATTAAATGTTATTAGCATATTAAGATTATTAAGGCTATAAATAGAATTTAAATATTTATTCTTATAATTTTTTTGAAAACTATAACATTTATATATCTTTAAAATAAGCAATAATATTTTTGGAAGAGAATTCATTTGATAAAGTTTACTTTAATATAGACCTTAGCTTGTTACGTATCCGTTGATATAAATTTTACATAGATGTAACATTTTACATGTTGAAATTATGAAAAAACTTATTTATTCACATGAACTAAGAGTTATAATTCAAAGTATATTTTGAATACATAGTCCATTTATTGATAATGAAATTGAGCATAAACTATTCTATAATGTGATTAAAATCAACGAAAAAAAATTTATTTAGAAAGCATTTTAATTTAAATAAAGTTAAGAAGTAATTATAATATATCTCTATAGATTAAATTCGTACGCAGTCTTTAGGGATCTGTTATGATGGCCTACTCACCAAGCAAATATCGTATCAATATGTTTGTTATGTGAAAATAATACTTTATCTCTCAAAAATATACAAACATAGAATATTATTATATTTGAATCAAATCATTTTAATAATTATTCTTATGTTTTTATGTATTCTAAAAGTATACAATTATAATGTTATTCTTATATAAATGCACTATTTAACTAAATATGGACAATCCACAGTCCATATTTAACTACCACCAAAAGTGGCATGAATGGATGGATCACCTGATGCAATGGTAGTGAGGAAGCCTGAGGCACTGAGCTCGTAAATTTAGGAAGTAATTCAATGAGGAATTGGTTTGGTTAACAAGAGAAAGAAAAAATTCAAGGGATAGATCGAGATATCCACCAATCTGTAATTATGGTTGGAGGAGTAAATTACAATAGTGGATAGTCTTAATTAAGAAGAAGACTAGAAAAATTAAAACTTTTATTCTGCACATAGGAAAGTGGGAAAAATAAAGTTACGACATTATGAAGACGAAAGAGTAAAGAACCAAATCCATAGCATCGGTGGGTTCCGAGAACTATGAGTGAAACATCGAAAAGATACAAAAATACGAGAACCCATTTCGCGAAGCACGAAATACCGATCTTCTGCACAAAATCAAATGCATAATAACAGAAAAGAAAGGCAATCAGAGAAGGAAAACAAAAAATGACCATTAAACCTGATACACATAGGTCAATCCCCCAACATAGATAAGGAAATTGGCATCATTAACTATTCAAAAAATGTGGGAACAAAAACAAAAGCAGGGGGTCCAACACAGCTAGCTATAATACATCAACTGCATGAGTGGGGTAAAAAGAAAATGCCATCTTCTAGGCGAAAGATAACTAGTACGAAAGATAATCAGTACGAGAGAAAAAAGAATGCAAATTTAAATTACATGACATCGGGCGATCGCCCGATGGCAAGTGTTATTTTAATCTTTAACTATTGGAGCCATCAAATTGCCTTGAGCAAGTCGCGTCATCTGACTGGAAGCAACTGCGGTCACAGAAGCAAACGTAGTCTACAGTTGACATGGGGGGATCCACCGATGCAGTATAGTATAATAGAGTTAGGAAAAGTTAAAAAATTCATTGGAACGAAACAGAAAGTGCACATTACATATGGGTGGATCCCCCTATGTATAAGTGAGACTCTAGAGCATGAATTTATTGTCATTCATTGTACTAAAATACGGTGGATTTCACTTGAATACGTTATACGAATGGATAGAGCGGGACTAAGTATGCATATGAAAATTACAGAAACCAATATCCATGTAACAGTTTGGGCATTGAACAAATAACAAAGTTTGATGGCTACTTATAAGCTATCTATACAAACGGAAATGAAATTCATTACACTGATCGCTTTAACTCTTCATGGAGTGACATGAGCTCTTCAGGGCTGATTTCAGCTAATGGCTTGTGAACGTAGACTCTTCGATAGAAGGCAGCTTGAGGACCACACTGCAACTTCTTGAAGTCAGACCATATCGTCCGCACCTGGAAGACGACTTGTTGAGCTGGCGAAACCCAATATAGAACCTGCGATATTGCTGCATAATAAACGGCTAATTTCAGAGCAAAATACTCCACACGGGTGTGAAGGTACATCTCGAAAAGTGCGAGTTTGGTCATCTCCTCTCAAAGGAATGAACAAGAGAACTAGAAAGAGAAATAGTAGAATTCTAGACGGACTGCAAAGGAGTGAGGAAAATCACAATGAAGCATATCCTAAATGGCAGCATGGATTTGGGAAGAGAAGCTCCAAATATACAGAAAGGTCGACTCCAACATCAGGCAGTATGAGAACCACTCCAGGTTCGAAGACGGCAGCAGGCGGCACGCGTAATCATGGGAGCCATCATAAGGACTGAAGTACTTAAGGAGAAGATTGCTCATGATGAGTATTCACGTAATTGAAGTGGACAATGCTAAACAATGGATTATTAGGCGCAGCCATTGTTAGTGGGCCTTAAAATATTGCAATTCCATATTATAATAAGTGATCGGTGGACGCCCCGAAGGACAATAGTAGAGAAGTCCTTGAAGAGAGAAATACGTATTAAATAAAACACTACCATTGCATTAGGGACAGAAAACAACACTAACTTAGCTAATCATCATTTTTGATCATAAGAAGGACATAGACGAATCTGGCCTGAGATCATATCATTCGTACGATATGAACATTTGACGCTCTCAAAGACTTTGACAAAGATGTAAAGTCAAACTTACCGCGACATATAAGATCGTCACGCATGAATACGTCAAGAAAATGAATTTCATACAGATAAGACTCATGTACTGAGCTATGACAAAAAGTATAATCTTTATAAAGTCGATTCGGAAAAACAAGTCCAAAAAATGATCTGTAGGACGGATTGATCTATATCAAACTAAAACTATAGCCGAACCTCGTCAGCTCATAAGAAGAAACAAGACATATCGCAGATGTAGACAAAGGCAGTGAACCAGAAAGAAATATATTTGTCATCGGGGGATTGCCCGATGGTGCACTTCAGTCAGCCCCACAAAGAAATGCCTCCATTACGAGTCAGCAACGAGAAGTAAATCTGACATGGGGGGATTGCCCGATGATGCATATCACTCAGCCCCACAAAGAAATGCCTGCATTGGGGGTCAGCATTGAGAAGAATATCTATCATCGGGGGATCGCCCGATGATGCACTTCACTATGGGTCAGCAACGTTGGCTCTTATTAAGTTGTTCAGGGCACGAGCTTTATCTTTCTTGGAAATAGTACGAGACTTCGGGTTACTAATCTTAGAATATGACGCGTACAATACGGCGCCAACGTCGATCCTTTCAGGACAACGGTCCTCCACAATCCACTTAGCAGACCAACAATTCTTGTACTTCTTTGCCATGTCTTGTGCTGCGTTCTGGGGCTCCCAATACTGGATAAGAAACTTCCTGTACTTAGCAACACCCTTGTCTCTACAAACAGCGGACACTGCCCAAACTAGCCACACAGGGCATACTACTGGGTTTTCAGGTATGAGGAGGACCCACCAAAGGGGAGCGATCTGGCGCTAGGGATTGAATCTTTCTTCAGGCCTCTCATTAGCAGGCCCGCAGTATGCCTCGATTTCTTCGTCCTTCGGAGTAACGTTCACTCGTAGCAAAGTCACGCTTGGAACGGGGAACAAGGGCCCTCGCCAATCGTGAAGTGGCTAGAAGCCCTCAACTAATTGAGACGGTGTGGGGGGCAAAGGCTTCTGGATTTTTGTCAGCACCCGAGACCAGTACTCGACATATGGTTCAAATGCAACAATAAACATTGAGCACCTCCTCCGACCCTTGACGTAAGACTTGAAATCTACAACTTCCTGTACAAACTCCGGCATGAACGACAATTCTTGAGACTGCATGAAAGCTTTCATAAGGTCTGCAAGCACGAAGGTATTCTTGCTCTTAAGAGCCTTCGCGAGATGGCTAAAGTACGCATCAATATCCTCATGGGTATGTCCGACTAAAAGAAACCCAGCCTGAATGTCCTCGAATACCCCCTTGGCTGTGAGCAGTAAGAGAAATGACATCAGGTACTTGTTCTTGTTGTCCTTCGCGGAATGTTCTAACTGAAGATACAGTTTCTTAGGCAGTGGAGGCGCGCCAGTAAACTTGTTCGGATCCATGACCGTTAGGGCATCAATGCACCTGGATTTTCCACGTAACAATGCTTCAAAGAGAGAATTAGCTGGAGGATGAGGAAAGAGCGCCCTCGATTCTCGAAGTGGAGGCTCCAAAAGCTGCCTAAACAACTTTGCAAGAGAGGTTATCGTGGCATTGGCATTAGAGGGCCAGCAGTTCGGTGAGTAATGCGCATGGGCGCCGTCACTGTGGCCATGAGCAACCATTCCCATCACGTTCATTGGAAGCTGGCCCAAGCCAGAGGTTGTCTTCGTTGTAGTCCTCATCCGTGAAAGAGTTGTCTTCGCGGTATGCATTTTATCATGAATCACACATAGATATTCTTGAGGATTCCGCTTTGACTCCTCACGCCAAGATGCATATAGCCGACGACAGGATGCCTCGTGATGCAAATGAGAAAGTTTCTGCTTCATGAATGAAACATACTCAAGAGTGCCATTCGAACTCCTTGAAATAAACTGCTGAATGGTGTCGCACTCGGTACATTTTGTGAAACTACTCCCAACGGGTTTAATAGCAACATTATTGTATATGCCCGTCTTGATTCGGCTAATCGCAGACTGACTGACCGGCGGCAGGCTGTAGGAAAGGTTCGTCTGCGGAACAATTCAAGTAAATCCGGTTAGATAAAAATCTACTCATTTACAAATCCAAGCGAAGCAGAGAAATTATTACGCAGACGTAGACCTAAGAAACCTCGCTTAGGCATGGGGCGATCGCCCCATCCCAACCTAACATACATGTCAATGCGAAGGTCGGAATTTACCTAATTAACATCGAAGTGAACTTTCGTCTAGTTGTTAAGGGCCGGAAGATACTTCAATGTGTCGATTCGGAGGGGTTTTCCGGTTCCGCGCATTTGATTAGGCATCTCATCAGCGTTCTCAGACACAATTGCTGCAATTGTGCCCATAGCTTGAACCGGGGGAATGTAGAGGTGTCAGCGGTGAGCGTAGAGCGGTGAGCGGTGAGGTCCAAGATGGCATGGGTTTAGGTGAACATTTTTAAAAAATTCTGTAAAACATAGGAACCCTATGACCATTGATTTTAGAGTTTTTAAAATTTTTAGGGATTACTTTAGTCCAATTGAGAACCCCAAATCCGTGGATTTAGATCCTATTTCCATGTCAATGTGATCATGGCTCCATTTTATGAATCATTAAGGAGGGGATCATGGCCCCGTATTTTATTGTTGTGTAGAAATTAGGGCTGACGTCATCGATCCCAAATCACACGAAATTGGAGGTCACCATTGTCGCTCAATATGATTTAATATTTTTTACACACTTTTATTTGAACTATGGGATTGAAATTATATTTTATTTTAGTGACATTTAAATTGGAGTAATGATTTTTACATTAGAATTAGGGCTGACGTCATCATTTTCCATTACAGTGTATTGACTTTCGTGAAGCACTTAGTGTAGGTTTAGCTATCAACGTTAAACATGATAAGTAATAATCAATACCAAATTCAAGGAGACATTAATAAATAGTATATTATGGCAATCACGAATACATGATGCTACCAAGTCGAGTACCTATCGGAAAACAAAGCACATACTACGCTGAAGGTGTAGTACCATTGAAGTGCAGGTCACACTCATCAGCCTCGACGTCTATATACTTAAGCACACTATTACTATATCGTGGACGTGTAGTTTCAGACAATTTGGGAGATGAAGCTTGAACAAACTCTTGAGCAAGACGCTCAGCGTACGATGGTAGGATGAATTTTGATGGAGGGCTATTGTAGAGATGAGCGTTGCGAGTCAATTGTTCTTTTAGACCTGCGATGCTAAAAGTACAAAGAAAGTCAATACAATATGTTTGTAAGAGCAGAATACGAAATTGAGAAAGAAAATAGACGATAATACTACGCACCAATAAACTTCTGTGGCTTCTTCACGGGCACTTCGTCCGAGTCATAATCTGCGGGTGGGGCCGATTCTTCACTTTCTTCATCACCGGGAGGACGATTCTTGTAATCCGCCAGTACACCATCAAAGATTTCTTCGTCACGTTCCATGGCGATGAGGTGTCGGTTTGAGCGCGCGCAAGCAATTACAGATGCACCCAAAAAATCAAGAGCCGACGTTAGGAATGCGAAATGTATTAACGAATTCTAAAGTTGCGTTTACGGATACATTAACTGTACTTGCTCTCCAATCGAAGACTATACCCCCGTCCTCCGTGAGACAATCCACGAAACATTGAATGAAGGAGGGGTCCTTCTCTCGCGAGCCCCGCCATGGCGTACCGTCCGGACGATAACGTAATGTCTCTTTGTCTGCAAAGTTACAGAGGTGGGCTTCCTCATCAGGTACGACTGCCACACCCGCGTATGCGTGTGCCACTTGCCGAATTTGGAACTTCGAAAGATACTCTTTACGAACATAAACTTTAATGTGGAAGCAGTGAGTCTGCAAAACACAAGTATAAATACACTAACATTGAAGCATAGAAAGAAATAACCATGAAATGTGAAATTGGAAACTGGAATGTGTTCCGTACGTCTTTTAGTTTAGGTACGGTAGAGGCCATAGGGAGGGGATTATATCCCCACCAGTATTGAACAAGACGAAAACTATATGTATGCGACATAGAATCAAGAGTACGCTCGATTCTACGACATTTGGGATGCATCAAAAGAATGGCTCCAACGTCAGTCAAGTGGTATGCGGCAAAGATAAAGGGTTCTCAAAGTAGTTTTTATCACGCCGGTTCCATGTTGGAATTTCCGTAGGAGACACACGAGGCACAGGCAAGTTCTCTGGAGCGTCTGCAAAAATGAGATCAATCCATGGATGCTTGGGATTATATTCCATCGCCGTACACGTGTACTTCCGATCTTTTCCAATCTGAGATACAAGTGAATAATTAGATAGTGGATGATAGATTTATAAGTTCAGAATGTAAGTAGGGAGATTATAAATGACAAAGTTACGAAATAGTACCTTCTTGATGTGCTGGACGATATCGAGAATTTGCGAATCCCAGTTTCCAGTCTTCGACGATTGATGAACCAAATCTCCAATGTTCCCCTTCTTGAGATACATAGGCAGAGTGACAGATATTTTGGAGGACGAGTTGCTACCAATGTGATTGGGTTTTGGAAGAAGGCGTTCGGCGAATTTTGGCTGACTGAGACGGAGAGGAGACTGCGGAGACTTGTGGTCAACAGTAAAGGATACGGGAGGGGATCCCGCATTCGTAAGTCCACCTCCGGAAACCTGAGTCAGTCGTGCACCACGTCGAACGACATTGACTGTAGCACCATGTGAAGTTTGAGTAAGATTAGGGTCTTCAGGACCTTCCAGTTGGAGAGGAGCGATTTCTCCGGAATCTTGTTGAGGTTCTTCTAGAGGGTCCGCAACAGCGTTGCGTCGCTTCTTCTTTGCTCGAGCTTTAGGCCGTGCAGCTGGGGACAGTGGTGGAGAACTTGAGACAGGTGCGCTTGGTAGAATCGAGAGGTCGTTGTAGTCATCATCATCAATCTCCATAGGTGCATCGCCAACTCCAAGTGAACCGAGGTTTCGAACAAGTTCTTTCTCCTCTTTGTGCACAAAGTTAGCCTAACACTCAAGGAACCAACCCCCATCATCAACTGTGCGTTAGTAAATTGCCTCTGTTGGGATTCGGAGAAGATGTTGGAGGGGTCGTTTGTGACTGCAACGTCTTCCAACTCCAAAGGAATGGACCATGAAGCTAATGCTCCCTTCGCAACAAGCTCTTGCTTCAAGTACCTACAAACAGAAGAGCAAATTAGAACATTGGAATTGCATATGTGAAACAGAAATTGTTGGTAGATGGCATACCGGAATAACAATCGTTTGATGGTGACTTTGCTACCCCCAATCTTATGAATATCTGTGCCTTTGATGAATTTTGGGCTGGCATTTGGAGCAAGGTAGTTGGCGAATGTCTTCTCCCAGTATAGCAACCTCCACTTCTCGACATATGCGGATGGCTTGAGGACAGCGTCCAACCACTGAATGTTGAAATTCACTTTCTCAATAAGCTTCTCCAATTTACTTTCAAGAGATTTCTCCAACTGCACGTACATAGAACGCGTTGAAAAATGTATTACTCAGATGGCAATAGTAAGGTAAACACAGAAGTAGAGACCAAATTACTTGTGCCCACAGAGAAGCGCAATGGAGAAATGTACTCAAACTTTTATCCTTCATAGGGCGGTCCTGCGGGAAGTGGACTGATCGATGAACATCGTTTGGTGAGTTCCGCCATTGCAACCACTTTGTCTTGAAATCGAAGTGAACATTGGTAGTTGCTACCATGTCCAAGCGATTGATTGTCATATCTGGTTTGAGGTTTTTGCTGTAGTGTGCATAAATCTGCACTCAATACGGATTGAAATACAGAATTTAATATTGTAAAGCAATAATGTATAGGCGCAAAAGGAACCTTAAAATATTGACATACACACCTCTTTCGGGATTACTCTTCCAAGATTGTAATTCGCCACTGCGACCATCTTGTCGAAATTTTTGCCATGGATTGCTTTTATTTCTGCTTTGATCGCATTATCCATGGCACTCCATACTCCCGGCCCTGATTGCACTCCATACTCCCGGCTCTTTTGGGACAGTGGCGTAGTAAGCAGTCTCGGCATAGTCCGATGCTTTGGCTAACCTCCTCTGCAAAAAACAACGCAGAGATAAAAAGATGTGAAAAATTAGACATTATGTACAAGAGACAAGCCCGTGTAACGAGAACTTACCGAGAATAAAAACTTAACAAAAACGTCTAGGGTGACTGGGTACCAAGCTTCTTTCTTCGCCTTGGCGTTCTTGCACATTCTGTAGTCCTCTGGACTTATGAGATCTTTGAAATCATGCAGTTTCAGCTTACCAAATATCCTCATGCGTTGAAGTTTAGCACAAAGGCTGTCTTCAACATGGTCATGTTCAGTAGACCTACAGATCAGAATCAGAAATTAGTAACGTTAAAGAGAGATAAATTATAGAACAAATTCAAGTTTAAGAATGAGATTTCCTCTTACCAGTTGATGTCATTCATAACGTCCAGGAGCAAACTACTCTCCCCGCGAGCATCAAAGATGATACAGTTGACCGAAATATGCACGAAGCATTCAGCTTATGGTACCTTTCAATGTGCCGCATCCACGCCGTAACACGATGGTTACCTTCGTAAACATAAAAGTACTTGCCGATGAGATGATGGAGATCCGGATCCGAGCGCAACGTCTTGTCAAACTCGTCATTCGCCTCTCTCCAAAGCGTATCCGTAAACACATCATCTCCAGCATCAACAATTTTTTTTCTCCCTTTCCTATCGTAAGGAGAAACGTACATGACCCGGTCGCCCTCGCCATAGCCTCTGTTGAACTCATTCTCCAATTTTCTGACGTCTTGTTTCGATATTGGTCAAACCTTAGGATAGCAAACAAGGCGACATAGTGGAATCATCATACGAGATTTCTGAACAGGTTTGAAACGCAACCTGTTGATGATGGCGATTGGATCACTCTTGTGAATCATTCGCATCTCGTTTGCACTCCAGTCTGGATCTTTGTTTTGGAGATGAGGGGGCATCTGAACAATCCCGACGTTGACACCTCCCGGCAATGCAGGTTCCTCATGATCGAAAAGAGAATCGTGTCCATCATCAGCATCGAATGTTTGAGGGAGTTGGGCAATTTCCGACGGACTTTCGTGGGGAACAGCATCGCTCGAGCCTTCTAGTATTTGTTGCTCAGGAACTACCTCGTCATCACCGACGATATTTTCATTTCGGTCGGTAAGAGGAGTTTGGACATCTTCTTCTTCCCCTAGCGGAGAAGCTGGTGATAATTTCATCAGGCAAGAAAAACAACCAAGTAGAACAACGCACATACATAATAAGAATATGTCAAGAAGGAAATGAAAGATGAATAGAATCATAAAATTGATATATGACAAAGTTAATAAATAAGTAACATATATTGTATATAATAATCTATTCAGACTTGGACTTTGCTGCGAGTCGAGGTGAACGTCGGGGAGCAAGTCTGGCCAATGCCTTGGCTTCGAGACAACGTGCTTTTCCTTGTGCGAAATAGTTACGCATGTAACTTGCTCGTGCGACCCGATCAACATCATCACTCGAAGTGTGACGGACAGGAGAAGCAGGAGGGGGCGTTACTGGAACCGACGACAAAGGTACGGCTAAACGCTGAGACTCAACTACTTTCTGGACATAAGATCTAATTTCTCATAAGTCGCTATCCGCGTCAGATTTTTCTTCCTCCACAATGGGACATCTCTTCAGAACGTTGTCAGAATCCTGCATTTCCACGTACCAAAACTTAGCAAAGCAAATATCAACAAAGAAATTAAATTAGCCCTTACATGGAAAACAAACTTAAGTCAACATAATCATTATTTTAGTCTACACAATGACCAATGTGATGTCAGCCTTGTGACGGGCTCAATAAGCAACCACAGAGTGACAGGGGAGTGCGTGAAAAAAAATGATTAGCACGTTCATCCTCCGAGGTTAGCCTTGCGTGGACGCAAGGCAGAGCCCCTTCCCAGGACTCCAACCAAAATGCTTCACTTCTCGAGCGAGACCAGTTCACGACGGGACCAACCACGACCATGACAGCACGAGCAACAGAGGATGATCAAATGAAGAATGACGGGAGTGCGTGACGGGGAGTGCGTGAAAAAAAATTTAGCAGGTTCATCCTCCGAGGTCAGCCTTGCGTGGACGCAAGGCTGAGCTCCTTCCCACGATTCCAACCAAAATGCTTCACTTCCGAGGGAGACCAGTTCACGACCATGACCAGCAGGTTCAACACGAGGAACAGAGGATAACCAACACGTTCACCATGAGCATGACCAGCAGGTTCAGCACGAGCAACCACGAGCAGGACCAGCAGGCTCAGCACTAGCAACCACGACCATGACGAGCATGTTCAGCACAAGCGAGCAACAGAGGATGATCAAATGATACGACGAGAGTGCGTGAAGAAAATAAATTAGAATGTTCATCCTCCGAGGTCAGCCTTGCGTGGATGCAAGGCTGAGCCCCTTTCCAGGATTCCAACGAAAATGCTTCACTTCTCGAGGGAGACCAGTTCAGGACGCGACCAACCACGACCACGACCAGCAGGTTTAGCACGAGCGATAGAAGATGATCAAATGAAAAATGACGGGGAGTGCGTGAAGAAGAAAAATTAGCAGGTTCTTCCTCCGAGGTCAGCCTTGCGAGGACGCAAGGCTGAGCCCCTTCCTAGGATTCCAACGAAAATGCTTCACTTCCGAGGGAGACCAGTTCACGACCATGACCAGCAGGTTCAGCACAAGCAACAGAGAATGACCAGGAGGTTCAGCACGAGCAACCACGAGCATGACCTGCAGGCTCAACACGAGCAACCATGACCATGACCAGCATGTTCAGCACGAGCGAGCAACAGAGGATGATCAAATAAATACGACGGGAGTGCGTGACGGGAGTGCGTGAAGAAAAAAAATTAGAATGTTCATCCTCCGAGGTCAGCCTTGCGTAGACGCAAGGCTGAGCCCCTTCCCAAGGTTCCGACGAAAATGCTTCACTTCTCGAGGGAGACCAGTTCAGGACCCGACCAACCACGACCACGACCAGCAGGTTTAGCACGAGCGATAGAAGATGATCAAATGAAAAACGACGGGAGTGCGCGACGGGGAGTGCGTGAAGAAGAAAAATTAGCAGATTCATCCTCCGAGGTCAGACTTGCACGGACGCAAGGCTGAGCTCCTTCCCACGATTCCAACAAAAATGCTTCACTTTCGAGGGAGACCAGTTCAAGACCATGACCAGCAGGTTCAGCACGAGCAACAGAAGATGACCAGCAGGTTCACTACGAGCATGACCAGCAGGTTCAGCATGATTTTATGTCCATATGGTTTTGTTTTTATGTGTTGTTTCTTTTTTATGTTCTAAAACAAGATTTCTCTACACAGACAAGATGTTGAGAAGCGTTCATCAAAAGTATTTCATAGTATTGTATGGTTCTCATTATTTGATTCTACTTATTATGGAAAATCATATTTTAGGTTTCTTTTTTTTGAACTAAAATTGAAACTTGACATAGATCACTTTGTAATTTTTCACAAATTCACACCATCTTATCTTTAGAATCCATTTTGTACAAATGGTATTCAACTATCACAAGAATTTGAAAAATAAAGAAGTGCATATGGAACATCACTTTCCTTCCAAAAAAGAAGCTACTTAAACTCATCTGGCATCAGATTCTCGACACGGGCGCCTCAAAGGTTAAAGAAGCATGCTAACAACTATAAGAGTGAGTGGCTATGCACAAAAGTAATTGTACTTTTCTAGTTGTGATTCTAGTTTTTAATCAAACCTTTTGTATTACATCTTTAATGAACCACCTTTAAACTACTATTTTTTATAAATAAATTACTATTTTTATTTTTTAAATTTAAGTAATTTTAAAAATCATATTTTTTTAAAATAGAGAATTTCTTATTTTTAAAAGGAAAATAAAGAAGAGAAAAGGAAAGAGATTAAAGTTTTTTGTAATTTCCAATCAAGCTTTGAGAATCCAAGAGCGCACATAAATTGCAAATTCGTCCCCAAAATCAGGCCCTAAGGCCTTACATTACTTGGGACCAAAGTGCTTAATTGAATATCCGGACTTCAATCCGGCCTCAAGGCTTTATATTTCTTGGGGTTGGATGGAAGAATTTAAAGAATTTGGGGCCGGATTGGGGAACGCATTGAAGCCAAATCCGGCCAACCTTCGATCCGGCCCCAGACCCAATGTAAACTGGGCCCAAGGCCCGGTTCAGACTGGGACGTCCAGTGGAGGCGGACGAAATTCTCCGGCCTTCCATTGGGCAATGTGGAGGTTTCATCCGGTGGGGCTTTCACACTCGAAGGACGTCCGGTTTACGGTTTTGCCACATAGGCACCTTTCCCGCCAAAATTCCAATGTATCCTTTTGTCCACTGGACAAGATTTGGGGTCACCTTGGGAGGTGACCCCAAATCTTGTTCAGTGGACAAACCAAGGTCTTCTTGCCTCCTCCTCCCCTCCTTGCATGCACCACTTTTGCGTCATCATCATAGGGTTTTGCCACATAGGCGCCTTTCCCTCCACAATGTAGTGGACAAAATGGTGGACATCCGGTTTTGTCCGCCTCCACCGGACGTCCCAGTCTGAACCGGGCCTAACTGCCCCATGATGTGATTGTGACGAATGTTCTTGCTGCTGGTACGTAGCTATGAAGAAGTGCGCTGGTGTATGAACCTTGAAGAGGTCTTGAGTTATCCGGAAGGACATACATTTCCTGATTCGTCGCACATCGGCTGGAGTTCCCCAGTTCATGTATTTCGATACTTCGTCACATCGCGGTTGCGACACTCGGAATCCAGTCAGAACTGTGTGTTTTATCCCTAGTTTCATCGTTGTGCTTCTGTCTCCAGTAGATTGTGATTATACTGTTTAGAATCACGCTGATTATTTTTGCGGTCGTTTACTGATGTGAAGCAGGGATGTGTCAGGGAATAATCGAGGCTGGCCGCTGACTACCGTGTTCCCTCAATCTGTTGGTTCTGCACAACCTTGGGGCTTTATTGCCCTGTATAGTGTGATTATTCGGTATATCGCGATACTGTGAAGCTTGAGTACTCCTCTCCTGTGCATCCGCTGTCTAAATTTGTTGGTCAGACATAGTAGTAGTCAGGCAAGGGGGTTCCATTCGTAAAGACTTGTCTGTTGGTAACGGATCATAAAAAATGCTACAGAGCTGATGCAGCGGAATCTGGCTCTAGTAGGTTCGGAACGAAGTAGACAGCTTATGTTAAGAATTTTGCATTTCGTTGCGTAGGTACCAGTACGATGCCCTGTTGTGTAGCACGGCTATGATTCTGCTGATGGCGCGGGAAGGAGATGTCATTTCGCGAATTGGAGTGCATCTTCTAGAGCATTCGGGGGATCGGTCTCTGCGGTCTCCGTCGACAGACCAGAATACGAAGGATTCACTAGATGTTGACTCGAAGAATAGGCGTTATTCATTTTTATCTTGGCAGCCAGGTGTAGACGAGGCTTTTCCTTCATCTAGAGAGAGCATAGCCGCTAATCACCTGCTTACGAATGCGGATGTATCACTACCCACATTTCAGAAATTGAGGGGTCTTACTCATCTAGCAGACATGACTCCATTTTCAGAAGATGAGGATGTCCTTGACGGGACTCAAGATCTTTCCCCTGTATCTCACGGCAGACGAAGGAAGCATGCTGGTCATTCAGTTGCACATTTGAACTTGCCTTCCAATACCAATGATGGTAAGTAATCTTGTCGAGTCCTTCCTGCCAAGAAAAGTCAAGAATGGTAGGTTTGCCGTCGAGGGTGGATGATTATACTTTAAAAAAAAAATCTATTTAGCTAATTGCTTTCCTTTTCGATTTTATTTCGTTTATATATTTTTCTCTAGCCAATTCGAATCTGCATTGTCTGAAGGTCAACCAACTTCCTCATTAGTTGCTTGGAACTTCGTGTATATTTTTATCTCTTTTTTACTTGTATTTATTTACTGATTGATTGATTGATTTATTGATTGATTTATTTAATTTATATATATATATATATATATATATATATATATATATATATATATATATATATATATACTTGTTTTTGTATTGCGTAGAGCGAGTAGTGATTGGCTGGGCTACATGATGAGGCACCGTCTTTCGATCAATTTGGGTGTTAATGTTGACCTAAATTTGGCTGAAGTAATCTTTCTTGAGTTTGAGTGAGCGTAGTATATTCAGATTCTTGTTCCCTTTGAACAACAGGTAATGACCTTGCCAGCGAGGAATTAGCAAATTTTTGGGATGCACGAACACAATGAGGTACTGACGTCGGCTTTGATTTTTGTTTGGTGGAAGCAGCGACTCCAGATGAAACGTCTACGCATTCGGAGGAACATTCTTTGCATCGAGTGAAATTGTTGTGCAGCTATGGCGGTAGAATTTTACCAAGACCCATTGACAATCAGCTACGTTACGTGGGAGGTGACACTAGACTGATAACAGTGAGTAGAGATATCCACTATCACGAACTGCTGCAGAAGATGGCGGAACTATATTCCTTAACATACTCAATCAAGTACAAGCTACCTGAAGAAGACCTTGATGCGTTGGTTTCCGTTTCATCAGATGAAGATGTTGCTAATATGATGGAGGAGTATGACCGGCTTCAATCATCAGAAGCTTCTCCACGTCTGCGGCTCTTTCTTTTTACCGACATGGACCATGAGTTCGTGCATCTTAGTGAGCCCTTGGGGGACCAAAGGAGTTGCGAGCAACGTTATGTCGATGCTGTTAACGGCCTTTCAGCGACTGCTCATAAGAAACATTCAGGAGATGAAGGCTCGCTTGCCATTGCGCCTGTTGTAATCGAGAGCTCGGTTGACGTCGGTGACACTTGGGGCTTCAACCGGCAACAAGACATCGTACCTGTGGCTATGTTGGCTCCTCAGATTTCTCACGATGTAGCCTCCTTGATCCAATCTGTGCCAGTTGCGTTACCTGTTTCGTCCATTTCAACTGTGTCTGCTCCATCATCTGCTCCCTCGTCTCCACCACTTCTATCAAGGGTTCTGAAGCAAGGATCATTACCTGACATGCGGCTTCCTGATCATCATTCTCAAACTTATGGGCATCAATGCAATAATGTTCAAGCTGATGAAGTGGTTCCAGAGGAAGACAATTGTGGAATTGACGTTGCTATCTCCAGTAATGTATATGAACACCTGCATGTTATTTCTGATATGCGAAGGGGATTGGAGTCTTCCGAGAAGCTGCAACATGATTGTGATAGATTGGGTGGTCATCAGGACCTTGGTTATCGCGATGATTTACGCCGTCTTCCTGAGGTTCGGATGACCCGCGTTCCTTCTCACGGTAAATTGACACGCCTTTCGGAGCATCCTGGAGCCACTCCATCGCCCAGACAGCGTCAAAGTTACCAGCAGCTAGAACAGTCTCAGCACCAGGGGTGTTGGCCACCGCACTTACTCGAGGAACAGATGCACATCTACAGCAGGCGCGTGGAACTCATTCAGCCTATGGGTGATGCAGTTGTGCAGCCGGTTTCGCCTAGGCAGCAGCCCGAATTGCCCACAAGGGGTAATTTTCGAAGTGTGATTTCGACTGCGACCACTGATCAGCCCATGTATCGGCCAGTTGACGAGGTAGGGGACGAGGTTTTTGCGCCATTTATGCAACGCTCTGTATCTGCTAATACGATGGGTTTACTTGGCTGTATGGCCTCAAGCTCGTACCACGTCGGAGCAGGTTCGGCACCTTCTTCACCAAAGACGAACTGCAGGGATCTGTCGAACATGCATTCAACCGGACAGCTCCCCTCGCTGTCGCAGCAGGCTCTTCGAACATATGCTGCACCAATGTACGGTGAGCAGCACCATCGACATGGCGTTAGACAGAATCCACACAGTGACGGCACAATTAGATCAAGACCGGTGTCTTCACCACCTCGATATAGAGATCACCTTGGTCAAACGGATAACAGGCTTAGCCGACCGACTCAGCAACCAGTAGTAGCAAATGCGGACATAGCCCAGCAGGAACTCTTTCTGTACGATGGTCATAACAGTTCACAGCGCCAGCGTACGGAAGGCATAGTCAAGGGCCAAGTACCTCCGTACCTAGAGCTTAATCCGTTTCAAGTCGGTCAAACGGATTCGATGCAAGATGTTGAGTATGCAAGGGTACGCAGAGAGACTATTGCTCAGCAGTCATTTCGACCCTCGCATGTTGATGGACAAGGAGACTCACAAATCCATAGCATGTTCACGGCAGACGAACTTCAGGCCCACTCAAGGCTTCAAGATAAAATCACTGAATGGGGGGTACATCTGCCGAGTTGTGAGTTGGAGGAGATCAGGTCTTGGCACGGTAGCAAGGGACAAACGAATGAACGTGCCGGATCGGAAGCCGAAACTGGTGGTGGAAGTTTTCGCAATTCACCTGAAAGTTCCGATTGTTCCCTTCCGATGTCAGATCCTTACCTGCTTACGAATGTTGGTGTGGATGAAGTACATACTGCAAACAATCAGCTACCCAGTAATATTCCAACGCAATCAGATGTCTTGTTCCTTCATCCGTCTCCTCTTGGTCAAGTCGTTGTAGATATACCTCAGATTCCTCCCATCATTGTGCGGGAAAGTGAATCAGGATTCTTTGACGAGCCAGCCGCAAAGTCTTTAGAATGTATGCCAGATCTTGATAGTGTAAATGCGTTAGCCGAGGTTAGTCTGGTAACTTCTGAGAGCCCTTCCGACAATTCTGTAATGGATATGGTTGACAAGGCAGCAACTGGCTTTTCGGACAATTCGGTTCATCATCTATCTAATATGAGGTTGGGGAACACTGAGTCATTAGGCACCACTGAGTTGCGATGGGTAGGGGTCAATGATATTGATCAGTCGAGAATCGATCCGCTGACACTTGCCAGGAGTCACAATTCTGATCATCTTCAACAGTTATGTAATTCAGAAATTCCAGAAGGCCGACAAATCAGACTTAGAAGTGGGACCAGGACAAAAGCTCCTGGACAGGTTGCGTTGCAGGAGATGCATGCTGAATTAGCTACCAAAGTGGATAATGGCGCACTGGAAAAAGAGAAGGCAATTTCATCTGCTTACAGTGTTCATCATCCTATTGTTATCGACTTGATGACTCCGCTTAGGGCTCCGACACTGGTTTCAGCAGGTATGCAACCTGTAACTACCGGAGCGACGCAGTTCTCCGCCCTTTCACATAAATCTTCAACAGAGTCGTCATTATTCAATATGCCCAGTGCGTCATACAGAAGTACCTCCTTTGGGCTTCAGACCGCATTATCAGTAGCTCCAAACGTATCAGAAGCCAGCATTTGTGGATCATCGGGGAAGAACGCGGAAATTCGAAAGGACAACAAGATGTTCACAACTTTACAATTATCTGCCACAGGACATCTTGCTGAGGACATGGCATCGTCCGTTCTATATAGCTCTACGAGGGATATGCTTGCGCCCTTGCCGCCTGAGAAGTCGGACGGCGAGGGTTTGGATCATAAGTGGCCGTGTCTCTCTGAGGGCAGTACTGCTGTTGTCGCACCTAATCTGGCACATGCACCCACCTTCAGTGCGTCAAACTGGAACAGTCTGCAGAACCTTACAGATGTTCACGCCGAAGTTGATGTGGACCGAAGTGGAATTCCTGATTCTCTTACCGATAATGGCCGATTGGATATACAGCCTCCCTTGGCAATAGTGGAGGAGACAACAGCATTAACGTCCATTGTGGTAAGATATTCTTGTGTCTGATCTACCTGCAAATTCCTGGACTTATATCCGTCCTCGTTTTTCAAAGTTTGTAGCAATCTTGAAGATGATTTTTTTTTGTCATTTTTTTTGGTAGGAACTTGTTAGTGAGGCCGCTGTTCCGAATCATGAAAACCTGAAACGGGGTTCCTATAACCCTGGCACTGCAGAGGACGCTGAAGCAGACGCTATCAAAAGTGGTTTGCAGGTAATCTAGATAGCCCCAGTTTTACTTTTAGTCACATCTGCGCTCTTGACACATCAGCAGTTGTTTAGTTAACAATTTGAGTATCTTCCTTCTGCAGACTATCTTGAATGCTGATCTTGAAGAGATGCGTGAACTCGGCTCTGGTACGTTTGGCACTGTGTATCATGGGAAGTGGAGAGGCACAGATGTTGCTATCAAGCGAATTAAAGCTAGCTGTTTTGCTGGTCGGCCTGCAGAAAGAGATCGTCTGGTATCAAATTTTAGTTTTATCCCTTCGTGACTTTGAGTAACATGACAACGTACATGTTGGTTGGCCTGTCTGGAGTACCTATGCATCATACAAATTTTAACGAGGGTCCCTGTTCCTGCAGATTGCTGATTTTTGGAGGGAGGCCTGCACGTTGAGTCAATTGCATCATCCTAATGTTGTCGCATTTTATGGAGTGGTTCGTGATGGCCCTGGAGGGACACTAGCAACCGTGACTGAGTACATGGTGAATGGATCACTGAAGCAGGTCCTCCAGAAAAAAGACAGGTACTATCCTGAGAAGACCAATATGTTGGCTTTGACCCACAGGGTCAGAGACTACCCGACGATATCAATCTTGAGAGAGTTCACTTCTTCCAGAATCCCCTGTTCACACTGTAAGAAGATTTCAATCTTGTGAGAGTCCACTTCTCAGACAACCCCTGTTCACATGATAAGCAGCGAAGTGTGACTTGTTCGTTCCTGAGGGTGGAGAATCGTTTCTTTCCCCCAAGTAGCTCTCGTGGATGCAGATCCTCGCGTTTCTTTTGTCCTTGTTCCATTTTATCATATTCTATCGCATGTTATGTATCTCACTCGTCCTTGATCGACTCCAACGCTCCTCTGACTACTGTTGGCTTTTCTATAGAACAATTGACCGCCGGAAGCGATTGCTTATAGCGATGGATGCAGCCTTTGGGATGGAGTACCTCCATAGTAAGAATATTGTGCATTTTGATCTGAAATGTGACAACCTGCTTGTCAATATGAGAGATCCACACCGACCTATCTGTAAGGTGTGTCACTAATTAAATGTTTTTATATAACGTGTCTTCCACTTCTGTGTTCGTATGTAATATCGCTGTCTGGTATGTGCGACTCAGAGAAAATCAACAAAGCAGTCATTAAGTTGCAATTTAGGGTTCATTTCAGAAGTTGATTTGTGCTCATGTCTATTTCAGGTAGGAGACCTAGGACTTTCGAAAGTTAAGCATCAAACTATGGTATCTGGTGGTGTGCGAGGGACTCTACCATGGATGGCACCAGAGCTTTTGAATGGGAGCAGTACTCTGGTCACTGAGAAGGTATTAGACACATTTTTGATTCAGAATTGTTATGTCCAGCACTTCTTGAGTCGTATGCCAATGTTTTTGATTTGAAGGTAATAAATGTGCTTTGATGCATTGGCACAAGCTTTTTCACTTCCAAGAAGTGAGTTCAACCTGATAGCATCGGCGTAGACGGTTATAATTATTGTTCAAGATATTCATCTTGAAGTGATTATTGCAGGTAGATGCTTTCTCATTCGGGATAGTTATGTGGGAGCTACTAACTGGGGAGGAACCTTATGCAAATATGCATTACGGAGCTATCATCGGTCTGATATCATCACCATCCTCTCCTGCCGACGTTTCCTCAACTTGTGTTAACTTGATATTTACAGAAGTCTTTGTTGTAAATAACGATGGTGGTGAATTTGAGATAATCGATTACGTTTCGGACTGTCTACGGACTGCACTACGGACTGTTTTCTTTTAATTGTTCTTACGTCTTTGGCTTTTGTTTATGCTTCTATCCGCAAATGGATCCGGGTACTAAGTTCATCGCTCTGTTATTTGTACTCTATTCAGGGGGTATTGTCAATAACACCCTCAGACCATCGATTCCCACTTGGTGTGATCCACTCTGGAAATCGCTAATGGAGAGATGCTGGTCAGCAGAACCTGCGTCTAGACCTAGCTTTTTGGAGGTTGCAAGTGAGCTTCGGGTGATGGCAACAGCTCAACCTAAAGCTCATGGTCAATTACTTGACCTTGATTGCGTTTACCAGTTGCTGCCTTGTTAGTTTGTCAGTCTTCGCTACCTTTACTAGAACTGCATGTCTGGTTGGTGACCTTACAACCTTGAGGTATTGAATGTGCTCCTCTGTTTGTTCTACAGTGGCTTTGTGAATCCAGGAGGTCGATAAAACAATAGCTTATAGGCAGCCAACGATGAACATTTTCTAGACCTTCGTGGAGAGGTTGGAATTTCTTGCTATCATGATAAAGTAAGCTTTGCACTTGCTCCATATGTATTCGCCTTGAGAGTCGGCTGGAGTTGATGATTTCGTAGAGATCTGCGAGTTGCACCAATCACCACTGTCACAGCTTGATGAACAGGTGATGAACGGTAAGACATATTTTGTTAGGAAATGTAGTCTTTTGTCTTTTAGTGACGCAGCCGATGGGCTCTTTTAGGAGTTCTACAAGTATTTAAGTTTTTGATTGAGATTTTTTTTTTGTCATTTCACCTTTTTGACTGGAGTCCGAGTTCTTTGTGATTGATGTTAAGACGTACATAAAATTGTGTAAGTTTTTCGTAAGTTCAATGTTATCATGGATATGCTAGGTGGCTCAGAACCCATACAACACCTCAAATTGCTCACTAGATCTATTTAAGCAAGAGGTACGTTGTAGCTTCGAATTTCAAATTTGATTTGTCCATATTGTACATTTTAGGTTGAGCGGTTTTGGGTACACCAATGGGTTCCAAAATTTATAACTAAATCATTTGCAATGCAAAATTAATGATTTTGTACAAAAACTAAAAAAAGCAAAAATTAAATACTCCAATTTGTTCAATCTTCTAAATACTCTTTATATTTTCTAACATTAACTCACTTAGATACTCCCTAATTAGTTTGGTGATTTGAAAATCAAGTGGTTTTTAAGCCACTTACTAGAAGTCATGGACAAGTTCCTCCAAGGACTTAAAGTTTCATGCGAAGTTTGTAAGGAGCCAAGTCCACCCTCATCCTCATAACTCATAACGTTGTCTTTGTATTAATGGATTTGAAATCACTTAACTCTTCATTGTTGAGGAGGCCCAATGTGGGTTGCTTTGGGTTGTTGTAGGTGCTTCAACTCAATTTTCATCAAATTTACTACAAACTAATCTTTGAGGTACTTTGAAAGATGTAAATCTTATACGAAAGAGTCTTTAGTAGTTCAATTATAGTTTGAAGTTGTATAACACAATTATAACAAACATATTAAGATGCAGTGAGAAACATGAAGACATCGATTTCAATTTTAAAATTTCATCAAAATTTGTTTTCAAATACATTCTTCACTGTTTGTTCGATCTCTCTCCTGACGTTGAAAAACTTTCCTTTTGATCCCTATAAGTCGTGAATAATCTTGTATATTTGAAGTATGTTGATGGAGAATGGTTACCATTATATATTGTCTTTGAAGGTTCTTTTCACATATGATATGTCAATGCAAAGCTATTGACTCAGTGTACATGAGCACAAAATTCCATTAAAAAGAAAATAATTATTGCAAGAATCTATTGATCGTTAAAATGGTATATCCTCCATAATCCACAAGTTTCATCATCAATGTACGACAAAAATAAAATAAAAATTCCATCAATTGTTAAATTTTTTGCACATGCTTATGATGATTAAAGTTATAATTTAGTCTAGTTAAGTAAGATTGGATACTAATATGAGATATTTAAATACCATCGAGGGCGGTTCAAAGAAAAAAACAATAAGAAAGGTGCTTTTGTCAAAAAACACTTCTTAGGATTAAAGGATTAAGGTAACATGATCAGGTACCAAATGATATTTGGTGTTCCTACTGTATATGTTCTTCATTTTGTGCTTTCCAAGCTTGCTTCTTCACCAAATGATATAGATTCTCTCTTAGGCATGAGCGGCTACAATCTCCGAAGCCCAATCATAATTCTACGGTTACCTTAGGACCGCTTCACATGATGGCTAAAGGTCAAGAGGACGTCGATTTTAGGCAATCAAATTACAGGAAATCATATTGTCAACCTCTCAAGCCTTTACTCTAAAAGCCAAAGTTCAATGCCCGTTGCTCTCCAAATCGCCTTCGTGATAGCTCTTTTTTACCAAACCGACGGGCTTTCGACATTTGTTTTGGTCGTGCATTTGGCAAGATCCAAATTACAGTCAAAGAGGTCGTTAGATTTTATTAATAAAAAATTCAAAAATTAACAAGATCTTACCTGTTAGATCAAATAGAAGCCTTTGACAAAGAATAAAGTAGAATGCTCCTTCTTCCTCTTTCTTTCTCTCCCGTCCAAAACGTGGTGCAACACATGCAACTATCCCGTATTGTGCTATTACGGAATTGGTCATATATACTAGCATACGATCTATACCGATATAATACAAGAAGACTATCTACTTCTCGTCTCAAAACATGAAGCATGAGCTGAATTACTAGGATTAAAACATGTATGATACCCATACCCTGTTGATAATGGGATATAACCTCTGCAAAGCTGACCGGCCCTAGTGTACAACTTGCCTTTGGCGCTATGATCCTTGGTTGTAAACTCGTGGCCTGAAGGTAATACTTTTATCAAGTCAAACTTGAAGCATGGGCTAACTTATGAAACTTATGGCCGATATGCAGCCTATACCCGTATGATAGCTGAATGATCTATAATTACATCTAACCCGTCTGCCCTTGGGTATAGAATGCTTTCATTTCTCTTACCATCGGTTGAGTGATAGAATACTGTCCAGAGGGCGTCTGCTACCTGGCTTGCACTTTCTCCCCTGCAAATCGCCCAAGAAGCTAGACATGAACCTGCTGTCATGATCAACTACGTGCAATGAATTGTACATTTGTTACTCTCACGCCGTGTGTCACGAAATATCACTTGCAGGCTCGCAGCGTTTTACTTGCATAACGATTGCTTGCTACACATAGCCATGACCACCCAAGCTCTCCTTGTCTCACCGCAGCAACGTATAGAACATAATCTACTGTATCTTTCATTCTTCACTCGTTGTTGTAATTTACTTGATTTCTAATAGCAAATAACGCGAGTTATGATGATTTTTGTGAGTTGAGTAGGGTTCCAATCTGCAATTCGGATAACAACGTGAAGGGCACCCTGTAGACGCCTTGCATACACTGGAAGATTTTGACAGTTTAGCCTCTGGGACTAAAAGGCGGCTGGGGGGCTAAAGTGCCCCATTTTAGACCCCCACAATATTCGATGGATGAATGTGGGAGGATGTCGACTGGGTTTCATGAGCAGCCTCGAAGATTGATGCTCTCTTTCTCACTCCCTCGCATTTTCCAAGCATTACTGTCATTGAATTGTTGTATACAAAAATGTGAGCACGAGGGAGGTCGTAAAAAGGCCCAGTACCCACTGTTGTTCGGGAGCTCTTTCTTTTTTGATCGATCTCTTAGGGCTCATTGATTAGCGTTTTAGAACACCAGGGTTTGAGGAGCGGTTGAGAGATAGAAATGGGGACTGTGAAGGTGTTGATGATAGAGGCAGTCAGGAAGCTCCAAGGGCAAAAGAAGTTGAGCAAGGTAAGTGGGGGTGGTGGTGCGACTCCGGATGAGGGCGTGGTCCATGCACTCCCTTACATCGATCATGACTAAGCGGACCCTAAGGTCAAGGCGGAGGTCGATAAAATGATTGCGGAGGAAATGCAATTGAGCTCGTAGAAACCTGCTAATTTCCTTGCTAAGATTTCGGCTGTGTCTTCCATCATTTCTCAGGTATCGATATTTGGCCATAATTACTTTCACCATTCCAAGCAATATTCCTCGCCAGAGTATCAAATTCTGATTTTTAATCGTAGAGAATGCTTTTAAAGTTCCAACTGGAGGTAGACTTATGCTAACATTACTACTTGATAATAGGATCATCCGACGCTTGCAAAAGAGTTTGACCGTGTGCGAGCTAGAATTGCCCCGGTAGTTTTAGACCTTTACTGGTACAGATTAGAGCCTCCACCGTTGATTAGACGCAACGATGTAGGGGCTTGGAAGAATGCTGTTTCAAAATGCGAAAGCACAACTACAATACCGAACTTTGAGGTTCATCGTCTTTCTATCCCACCTCCTTTCCTTTCCAATGCTTGTCTTACTTTTTCATGAGCTATACCCATCTCGTGGAGAATCAACAAAGCATAAATTTCCAACGGGCATTGTCTGTTACAGACATTGAGTAGTTAGTTGAATTTAAGAATATAGTAAAACACTGCAGTTTTTGAAAATAAGATGGTACTATGAATTTTGACCGTTGTTAGTTGGTGTACCTTTTTTGGAGCTGAACCTGAATTTATATCCACAATTTTGGATGCAGACTTGAGAATCTAGGTCTAATAGTGAAGTATGGTTCTAATATATGGAAGGTTCACAATCAACATCCTGAAGCTTTGTAGGCAAGGTTAGCCTTCCTGACCTGATTTGTGGTTTGTTTATGAAAGTTTGAATAATATTTTGACGGGTCTAGTTTATACTATTTAAACTTGACTAGGCACTTTGGCCGTGCACTGTTGGAATTTCATAATAATATGCTGAAGAGTCGGGTGAAGTTCATAATAATATGCTGAAGAGTCGGGTGAAGCGTGCTCATGATAATGGCTGTGATTAACAAGCTATGCCTCGTGTTCTAAGAATTTGACTTTTCGTACAGCTCTCGTAGAAGAGGCAAAGGCTCAAGGCCCTGGGAAAAAACTCAGGCAAGGCATTACATCCAATGTTATCAAAGGGCTTGCAGATTGCGATGCCCGGCTGTCTGATCAACGTAAAAAACGTCACGTTCGTATCTAGTATCTTTTGCTCTTCATGTTGTGTCACATCTACCATCAATCCCTAAGCTTTGTAGCAGTTGAGCCTGTTACATTTAGAATGGGCGAGACATTTTCAGATGCAGAGGCTTTTGGTTTCCGACCACCAGAATCTGCGAACAAGAATGCATAGCCTATTTTTATTTCTGCATTTTACAAGTTTTCTGGCAAGCTTTTTATTGTGAATTTGGAATGTGACTTAATTGATGTGTTTTGGACCGGACTTGAATTAGTCCTACAACTTTGTTGGTATTAGGTGATTTGCAGGTTACTAGTGTGAAGTTTGTGGCAAAGGATGAGTATGCTAAGATCGGCTCTATCAATAAGGTTTGTTTGTGAATTGTTTTCTTATCAACTTTTTTCCTTGAGTAGTTCTACTGTGTATGTTGGGCAATCTTGTAATTGTATGTGTTAAAATTATGACTTTTAGCCCCAACAACTTTGGAAATTTTGGGGGCTAAAGCAAGGTTTATAGAGAAATCTCCAGGGATGATCACCAAACGTTGACCATTCGCATCATTATCCGCGTCACGGGAACAATGACTACAACAAAGGCAAGTGCATAAGTATCCGCGACATGAATCAAATAGGCCTAGAGAAGTCTACTAGCAAACACATGTCGACGTCTAACTAATTGTTTAGATACGAGCGTTGGACATGCAATCATGATTCAATAAAAATAATCTAAGGCAAGAGTTGGGAAACAAATCCACTTATCAAATAGAGAGAAACGCTAAAAATATAATGTACATATTCTCGGCATGGGGATAATTCTAAATGCTCAGAGTGAAGGCAAAATAATCCCTTAGATGGCAATAACGCTCGTATAAAATTATCCCCAACCCGGGATTATAATGAATCGGCTCAGAAGATTCATAATATCCTCAACCCAGGGATAAAGATCATTGAGATAAAGACGATGGAAATACCTTTGGCCGACGCATAAATATAAATGAACCGAAATAGGGATATAGTATCCCTGTCCCGGAGAATGAATTCATCACTGACCTGGTGAAAATGATTACTAAGATCAAGATTATTCTCGTAACGGGGATAAAGATTCAGGTGCCGACAAAAAGATATATTATCCTCGACCCGGGGATATTATACAGTGACGTCCGAGGGGTCTGAATTATCCCTGCGTCGTGGATAGTCATCCAATGAAGAGAGCACAAATTCCAGCCCATGGACAAGGTCGATGAACAGAGGGAAACTCTGTTAGCTTACCCGTGAACACCCAAAACTCCTTCAATGCCTGATTCACTCTCACAGCGTGTCTCTGAAGCAGCTCCACTGATCGAGATGAGTCATCCAAGGCCAGTTGCGCGTTGTAGAGCGTTGCCTTTGTCTAGGCCTCTCCATCCGCTCGGAACAGCTTTTCCAACGAGTGCAACACTGCTCGGTCGATGATCTGCAATCCCCGGATTACACCCTCCTCTTCCTTAAATGTCTTCCGCAAGGCCTCCATCTCCCGTTCCGCCTTTTGTTCAGCTTCTATCTTTTCGGGCCGCAACTCTGCTACATGCTTATTCAAGTCGTCTACGAACTCCAGGTAACGCTCAACATTTCGTGTCCGGAATATCTTGCCGAGGTGTTCTATGGACAAGAATAGCTGTCGGGTCTCTTGCTCCACGATTTCGATGGCGAACCGGATGGGCTGAAGAATACCCTCACTGGGGATCCGATAATAAGGTTGGGGTAGCGTTGGGGCAACTGTCTTGACAACTAAGGTTGGCACAGTCCGGTTGAGTGTCTCCGGTTGTTCCCGTACCGCTTGCTTGACTAGCTTCGGTGGCCGCGGCTGCTCCGGTTTTCTGGGTCGTCGAGACGCCTCTGGGTCCTACATGATTGCCTTACTGATATCCAACCGTCTTCAGCAAGAGACCGGATGAGGTTTGTCCTCACCGCCCAAGATGGTAACCGGGGTATATTGTAACGCGTTTTTCCAGTTCTTATCCGGACACCCTTTTCTTTTGTAAAAGGCGTATTTCAGGACAACAATCCGGATACTCGTTCCACGGAGATCCTATGAAGTGCAAGGACAACAATACCCACCAGTTAGCAAACCCGAACTTTCCCTATCTAGGTATATCCGGATTTATTATATACTCCAACTCTTCTCCGGGTACCGAGTCGCAGGTAGTGACATGGAATAGCTCTGGTTTGGTTTAACCTATGTATACACCTCAGAGGGGTTTTCCCGGACTTGATTAGGTGGGGGGATTAGACCATCCTTTTTCGTTGGTTATTGTGACCGGAAATGTCACCGGGTCCTTTATCTCTCCCTTCTTTCCTGCCTAGGTACTTCTCTTACACTACCCTCTACGCCCAGGACGTCAAACCCGTGCGCATGTCACTAAGGGGTGTTTGGTTCTCCTATTACCCGGCTTACAATGGCTCGCTGCCCAAGACAGCAGGAACAGGGCTACCGGACGTGGAGGTGGTGCAGCTAGTCCGGGGTTCACCCCTAGCGCCTACCAAGCAGCCTCCCTACCTTAAGTGTTAGCAGTCTAGGGGAACTCGACCGGGCTCGTCCCGGGAGTTGGTTAGGCAATGGAAATCCCTTCTTGGTCGCTGTTATCCCAGAAAACTACTGGGGCAGACATGACTTCTTCTCCGGCGCAAGGTGCCTTTCACCGGCCACACTCCTCACACTCGGCTTCTCTTCTTTTCCTCTCTCCTCTCCATTTTGTTAAGGGGTGTTTTCCAAAACAACCCTTAATGGGTTTTACTAATAGACTTGACTAGACAGTACCGACATGTCGAGTCGACTGTCGATTTAGTCAAGCTATCAAGATAGGAACCGTATCTCCAAATACCTAGAATTACATAGAAAGCAGAACCCTAATCGTCTTTTAGAGGAAAGGACATGTTGAGTTCTACTACTATCGAGTATCTTATCTACTTCTAACCTCCTATCAATGCAATAACTGAAATCGACTTAAGATACCACACACAAGACAAAGTTGACTATAGATACAAACACAAAACAAGAGGCGGCTGCGTGAGAGGAAGAAGAAGAACATAATATAATATAAAGAACAACACCCCTCCACTCTAGAAGGGGAGTACATATAGGTCCAGGTCTAACAGCGTGTTAGACCTGGTCTGCCCGATCTGGTTGGGTCGACCTAGTCAGTCGACGTGCGATGTCGGTTGACTGGTCGACTGCCCCGGTTAGGTATGTATAGACTTGCTTATCTCTCAAACTCTCTACCGGATATCAAATGACATATTTAACTAAATATAGACAATCCAAGGTCTACAATTAAGAACAATAGTTGCAAAATGATTTCTAGAATCTAGGTTCTATGAAGATACTCTTCAAATATGTAGATTTTAAGGTCATGGATGGAGGGATCTCCCCATGCTTTAAAGTCCATAAATAAGCCCAAAGTCCATATTTAGTTAAATGATGCATTCAACCGGATATCAACGGGATCCACTATCGACTAGGTGTCGAGTAGCCAAACTTAGCCTAAGAGAATGTTCGAAGAATATTCGGTTAACATTGCCCTCCCTCTAAGCCAAGTACACCCTTGTGGACTGAAACTAAGGACCCTCGTGGTGGACCCGAGCAACTACTGGCCAAGGTTGTCATACCGGGCGGGCACGCTGCCCGCCCGTCCGTCCGCCTTGTCCGTCCGTTGGAATTGTGGCTCGCCTGATAGGGTCAAACGGATGTTGACTTTTAGTTTAGGTAAAAAAACAACGACGTGGCAAGGATTTAGGTGAAAACTAAGCCACTTGGCCGCCGCGTACGGGCCACGTGGAACGCCACACACGCTTTTTACCGCAAAGTTTGTTACCCACAAAAAATTACACACCCCCTACAATCAAGGTGGGCGGGCACGCCCGTCCGTCCGAGACAACTCGTACGCCCGTTTTGCCCGCCCGATTACCTCAACACGCCCGATATGACAACCTTGCTACTGGCCACGCAATTGGTCGGTATGAGAAAACCAAGACGTCGACCGTTGGTGGGGGAGAATCGGAACTGCTGGGCTGTTGATCGGTCGAGGGTGACGACGGTGGTGCCTTCAGTTTCTTCGTGGGAGGTATCGACGATCTTCGGTTTTGGCGGTTAGTCGTTTTCTGCAATGAGAAGTCAACTCGTGTCGGATGAAGTACCCGGGAAGTCAGCCGCGGGCGAGGTTCCTCGTCATCAGACAGCGGGTTGACGCGGTGGCGAGTAAGGCTGAATGTGCACTAAAGGTTGTCCCCAAGCTTTTGAGTCGGAGCCAGAGATGTCAAAATGGACGTCTCTTAAGTTTCTTTGGACGGACGTTCGAACTTCCATCCATGACCGTCCGGTCGTCATTTCGGGGGGTAAATTGGAATGACTATGACAATACTAAAATTATTAACCATTAGATCGTATTGGAGGTCGTATCATAGCCGTTAAAAGTGTTGTTGTGAATTTAGGTGGTTATCGTTAGATTGGATTGGGCGGCCCACGACCGTCCGATCGGCCACATCCGACCGACCGGTCGACGACTTTGGAACGGTTGCAGCCAACGGATCGGTTGTCCGATCGGCCGCATGCCGTCCGATCGGTCGTGGTCAGCGTCGGCCGTCATATTGGTCGCGGTTGGCGTCGGCCCTCCGATCGGTCACAGCCTACGGATCGGCGCCGGCCGTCCGATCGGTCGGGCCGGTCCGCGAGCAACCGTCGGATCTAGGTCAGCCAGTCGGCCAGGCGACCGCGGCCTACATAAGGTCGACCGGTCCTCCTCCTCCTCACTTCTTTCCTTCTTTTTCAAGGTGCGAAGTGGCTGTAGGTTAGAAATTCTTTGAATTTTCCATCCACTGGCTTCTTATAATGGGGAGGAAAGAAGTCTTTCTATTTGTAAGGGGGGAGATTTTGCAACTTTTTTTCAAAAAGATGGCAAAGCATGAGGCTGGGGGCAGTAGAGGGAGTCGAGGCCTGAGGCCTTCTGTGTTTTTTCAACATCCGCATAGAGAGCGCCCATCGAATAACTGCAAGAACTTTCTTCAAGAAAATGTAATTATAAAATTTTATGAGGCCAATAGTCTTGCAGGTTTGTTCAGCAAATACGTGAGATACAAAGAGGAACCCCTGCCAAATTCAAAGAGGACATGACGGACCTCATGATGGAAGCGCTCCAAGATCCGATGTGGAGACCGGAGACTGATAAGCGTGGATTTACGGAGTGGTTGGACGATAGATTAATCGATGCTCTATGTAACGCAGTCAACATGTACTAGAAAACGGATCGAGCGAATCATGTGGAGTTTATGGATGTGGTATTGAGGGCCGAGTGTTTTCAACAGGCGATGAGGCCGTATTCCAATAATCAAAACCGGCGCGGCTCCATAAAATGGTGGAACACGGAGGAAAGATAGTTACTCGAGCAGGGTCGCATGAATAATTTGGTAGTAAATCCTGACACGGCCCATATCATCAAACTCAAGAAAAAGAGTCTAAAAGAGTAAGAGGTGGTTACGGCACAATTTCCAAAGTTCACATAAGAGTGGTTGCGGCCATTGAAGAATACTGGGAATTTGCTGCAAAGACTCCCAACCATGCAGTGACACGACCAGACTTGGCCAAGGTGGAGCATCAAAATGAGGCATTCGCCGTGAGAATAGGGTGTCCAAGTGTTATTCGTTTTATCGCCATTCATTCAAATAAGTACGAAGGCTATACGTATTGGTGGAATGACGGGACGATTCGAGCGATGGTGGCCCTTAATGCACAATATGGAGATGATATTAATGAAGATATCGCACTCACACCTCATTCCGATGATGACTTTATTGAGTTTATTCGAGCTTGGCAGTTGCTTCGATTTCGCAAAAAACGAACTAAGCTTGCTTGGGCTCTTGTGCATATCATGAGTGAAGTCCACCGAATGAACTACCTCTACAACGATGTGTCACCAAACAACATAATTCTTCACTTCCCTCAAGATGAATCACGGCTGTATATTGGTGTATGGGATTGGGGGTTAACCACGAGCATGGATGATAAAATGAGGTCCTTGTACACATTCACGAAACCCGAAGAGAGAATTGATACTCTACGAGCACGATATTGGGTGGATCCTCGGGTGGCGTACTTGTACAAAGAGAGTAATGACATTGACATTATTCCCTTCTATGATAGAGCTTCAAAGGAGTTTGCTACGGCACAGATAGTACATCGAATCCTCAAGAAGACCATGTCCACAGCCTACGAGAATTTGCAACATACAACAGGGCCTGACCGATGGTCAAATCAAGACCTTGCAAATGCCTTTGGCCAATACTTAGAGATGGTGGCAGATGCAAAGTTTACGTTGTCCCACGTTGTTAACCGCTTCATGGAATCATTCCATTGGCCAGTGCCGAATGACCATATTCGCATCAAGTACGAATAGTAAATTAGTACTCTACATATGTTGTAGTTCTTGTGGCTTTATTATCTTCTTAAATTCTTTATCGAAGTCCTAATATAGATGTAGGCAATTTTTTGGAGTCAAATGTATTACATGCCATCTATATTTAGGTACTTCAAGTACATTCTTGTTTTTATATACCTTGCAATGAATGACTTCTTTTCCATTCTCTAATATTTTGGTATATAGATTAGCATATGGTTTCATTAGCTAGAAGTATCTAGTAACTTCTGTTCCGTAATTTGTGCAAAACACATGCATGGCTTTCTATAGTATTGCATAAAATCATTTCTAACAATTCTCACAAGTATGTTGTTAATTTGTCATTAGTGTTCAAGCCATAAAAGTCTATAATTTATATCTCATCACTGCAACATGTACCCAATTCCAAAGATGTACCCAACTTAATACCTTCAATAAAAATACCTTCAAACCTTGACAACCAACATCTGAGGACAAGGTTGTCATAGCGGGCGGGCACGCCGCCCGCCCGTCCGTCCGCCTTGTCCGTCCGATAGAGCTCTGGCTCGCCCGATACGGTCAAACCTCTGTTAACTTTTAATTTAGGTAAAAAAACGAGGACGTGGCAAGGGTTTGGGTAAAAACTAAGCCACTTGGCGGCCACGTACACGCCACGTACGCGCCACGTACGCACCACGTAGTCTGAGGACAGGGCGGGTGAAAGGGGTTAGGGGTGGGTGAAGGGGGGTCAGGGCGGGGGGGGGGGGTAGGGGCGGAGGGGGAGGCAGGGCGGGGGGGGGGGGGGGGCCGAGGCGGGGGAGAGGGGAGGGGGAGGAGGAGGGGGAGGGGAGTGGTGGAGGGGGGGGGCGGGGTTGGGCCCACCCTCCTTTTACTTTTTCACACTCCAAGTGCCTCCACTCCCCTCCCCTATAAAAGTCAAGTTGATTCATTATTCACCTCACTCCGCTAGTTGCCAAATACTACTTCTTCATTGAGTTAGTGTGTGCACTTGGCGGGGTGTTTTTTCAGTACGAGGGAGGAGTTTTTGCCGTTTTTTTCTCAGATTCGAAATGAAGGGAGAAGGGAGCCAAGATTCGAGTATGCGACACGGAAATCAAGATTTGGAAACCCCCCTTGACCGTCTTGAGGAAACAGAGGAAATTTCAAAGGAGACAGAATTTACAAACCCTTCTTCATCGGGATCACGGAAAAGAAAGGGAAAAAAGAAAAAAAGGGGTCAAAAAAGAACAATTCGATCTTGCCACAGGAGGAAGAGACACCACTTATGCCAACCGAGGAGTATCTCGAATTTGCTCGACGGAGTGGTATACATTTCTATGAGATACGAACTATGCGAGATTTGCATAGGTCTTACCTTGGGGCGAATGAGGAAGGATACCACAATTTGTGCCACGATCTTCACCAACACCTGGAGCGTTGTTTTGAAAACAATTACGAACTTTGTGATTGGACCAACTTCTACGACCATGGTGCATGGTTGGACCTCAGAGTGGTAGAGTTGCCTACCAACACCGTAGACGCCTGGACGTATATTTCGGGGAAGAAATTGACAGACAAGAGCAAATGGACAATTGAAGATGAGGAACTAGTTTCAAAGCAAGATTTAGTGAAAAGTTTTGGTCAATCCTTCTCGAAAGCTCGTGGGAAGAGGAATGAGAGATGGAAATTAAAAGCCGAGGATGTTGTTATGTCTCATTGCAACAGTGGAACTTTCAAGTGGCTAGAATCAACCGTTACCGTGGTATCTATGCCAGGACAACGTATCCAAGGTGGATATGGGAAGGTTACTAAGGTGGTGCTTACAAAACTTCAACATATTCCCAGTTGGATTCCATTTGCGCGTAAACAATTGACGAACGTGAAGAACGAGAGGGAGAAGCACATGGCAATCGTAAATGAGGCGGGTGGATGTCCAGTAAAGCACCCTGGAATCATCAGACTATCGTACTTGCATCCTAAAACAATGGATGGATTTTTGCTATGGTGGAACGGAGGTAGCTTCAAAGATTTTGACATCCATATCAATCAGAAAATCCCAGGGCACTTGGAATACGACGACATTCCAAAAGAGCGGAACTCAGAGCTATCCGATATTCAACTACGTTGGGTTGTAACATTCCGTAAACGACGACTTGAATTGGCATTGTCGTTGTTTGTCACTGTGGAAAAGTGTCATGAACACAATTATCTACACAACGACATTACTCCAACCAATGTTCTATTGCATTTCGATGATTGGAAACCAGATACGGTTTACATCGGGCTTTGTGATTGGGGGATTTCAAGTCGAGTGGTGGAACAAGCGCCATCAAAGTATGGATTTGCGAAGCTAGAGGAGTTGAATGAAGAACGCAAACGGCGAAAATTTGTGGCACCGGAATTATGGTTTTTGTATGGTCCACGCGGTTCTGGCAATCCTCTTGAGGTTATGGAATGCAAACACATATATTCCAAGGCAGCCGATGCATTCTCCGCCGGGTGGTTAGCACAACGCATTTGGCAAGAAGAGTACGATATGAAGTATTTTATGCCAGACCGCACAGACTGCGCCATGAATCACGAGCACCTCAGTTTCAAATTAAAAGCCCTCCAGGACGCGGACGTGTCCAAAAGGTTGACCGTGTCCGATGTTAAAGAGGCCTTGGAAAAGTATCCATTTAATTGGACCATGCCCATGTGTTGTTTCCATAATTCAGCTATTTAGTTTAGCGGTCTTCGAAGTTAGCGTGTGCCTATTGTATATAGAAGGATTGCATGGATAATTACAATACTATATGTACTCCCCATTTGTGCACATACATATAATATACGGAGCAACTTCTCTTATTCGATGCATTTGTACATCTTCGTATGACATATTTAATTGCATTGTTTTGAATTGGGTGCACATATTTATTAGTTCCATACCTTGCCAAATACCACTCAACCTATGCATGAATCGCTCTGTAAATACCACGAAAAAAAATATTTAAAAAACTCAAAAAAATATTTATTAAAAAATTAAACAAGAAGTAAAAAAATAAAAATAAAATAAAAATAAAATAAAGAACGCCGCTACCCCCCTTACCCCCCTATCCCTTAATCCCTCTCCTAACCCCTCTACCCCGCCCCTACCCCCTCCACTTCCGCCCCTCACCTCTCCCCCCCCTCCCCCGCCTCTAAAAAACTTTTAAAAATTTTTTAAAAATTTTTTTAAAAAAATTAAATTTTTTAAAAAAAAGATTAAAAAAAATATTTAATCATTTAAAAATAGATTTAAAAAAAATTAAAAAATTAAAATATATACCAACCCCCCTTATCCCCCTACCCCCCCTACCCCCTCTAACCCCCTCTAACACCCCCACACCCCCCTCTAACCCGCCCCTAACCCCCCCTACCCCCTCTAGCCCGTCCCTAACCTCCCCTCCCCTCGCCTAGGGTTGTCTTATTAGACACACTTTTCGGAATGTCTGTCTCATTTGTCGTATTGGACATGTCTGTTAGAGGTCCGATCGACGAAAATGTTGACAGTACCAAAAATTACATAGTAAAAAACTTGTTGAGATTGACATTGAGGTAAAAAGCTATTTTCCTACGTGGCGTAGGGTTGATAATGACGTGGAAAATCAAAATACACGTCACAGTGGGCGACCTCGCTAGGCGACCGACGGTAGCACAGGGGCGAACGTCGGTCGCCTACTGCGATCGCCAATCGCCCTAGCTGCCGCGCGTAGGCGACCGGCGGTCGCCCTAGCAACCGCTACTAGGCGACCGCCGGTCCAGTAGTGAGCGACTACGATCGCCCAGGGCGATCGTCGGACGCTTATAGCGATCGACGGTCGCCCTGGGGGTAGCGCACATGTGGCGATCGCTGGTCGCCTTGGGCCACTGCGTGTGTGGCGACCAGCACCATGGTTGAATACGAAACAAGCAAGATAATTTCATATTGGTACAAAATGAGCTCCAATGCATGTTTCTGAATACCTTTTTATCAGAAACAAGATCACTGGTGCATTTCATAGTACAAATTTGTCCATGTCTATAATCATAGTATTCATATATATGATGTAACTACTACATATACCGAACTATATATATTATACTCCGAAACATACTAGGATACCAAAATATTGTAAGCTAATAGTTGCCCTACTTGCAGTATATTGTAGTATTATACTGAGTACCAACAACGAACTTCGTGCTTCCAATCCAAAATAACAAATTTCTAATAACACGTCTTTAGGTATCCTTCAATGTACAGGTATCGTTGCTTGATACTTCATCTGCGTTTGGATCGGTTTCACCTAGAGAGTCATCAGTGCTTTGGTTGCCATCCTCGTCTTCATCCTCTCTCTTATTGCGTACTTCACACTCAACCTCACTCGCCAAATTGCGCAATTCCGTGTCCATAGTTGTTTTCTTGTTCACTGTAACGAGGCGCTTCAAGGGCCGTGAAGCATTAGTGATCCCGTTTGCGTTCAGTGGTAGATGGCGCATTGTAGGTGTATTCGGATTATTGGATGAAGCAATCCCCGCATGGACTTCTTCATGTACGCGATTCCTTTCCGACATCGTCGGTCGTGTGCCTTCCTCAAACGCTTCTGGCTTCGTGTAATGCGATTGTGAGGTTGTGAAGATGGCCCGACGTCTTGTGACACTGCTAATGCTCGGGTGCATGTTGGACTTGTTGGTTCTATCTTGACCTCCGTCCTCGGCAATACCATACGAGTTGTATGGGCCCCTTTAGGTTGGGTAACCCTTCGGAACAACTGTTGTAGAGGTACATCGGAGTCATCTCCGTTAAGAGTTGAATTCCTTGATCGAATGGTTGAAACTCTAGGTGACCCCACTTCCATGCAACCTGAATTGGATACATTGTCAGGTTCCACTTTAATTTGGTCCATTTCAACTCTTGCCGTGGTAACCGTGCACTTCACACTCTCAAGTTTATCGTCGTTGTTAGAGTGTGGGCTGCCTTTAAGTGGACAAATGTTCTCTTTATCCATCCAGTTTACCAAGTCTTGTTTCGCTAGGCAGGTACTCTCTTGGAGCTGTAAATTTGCCACTCCTTCTCCTTCTGTGTCATTGGCAAAAACCGCAAAGTGGCGAGGCAGTTGTGGAACATCTTGGTCGTCATCAAACTCAAACGGGTCCTTGACATGAATAGTCATGTTTCCTTTGTTGAGGCACCACAAGCCTTGGCTTGGTGGTTGGGGCTCATGGCCCCCATTGAGGAGGTTGTGGGTTCCATTCCCCATGCCGGCGTGGTGCTCACCACTATAGTCCACCCAACTATTGTGGGGGGTCCTTGGACCTTGTTGTATGGGTACCTCAAAGTCCTTTGGGGGGATACTATGTCAAGTATCCTCAAGGCACTAGTAACTAGGCTAGAAACTAGCGTAGTTATAGTGTCCACCCTCGAGAGGGGGAAGTAGTATTGTTCCAATTTCCCCTTGTCCGGTGGCCATCGGGATATTAGCATTACGAACGGACACTTCATTCACGCCGGCCCCTTAGAAAGGGACCGGAGTTTCTATCTATCATCTATCATCTATCTATCTATCTATCTTTTCCTTTGTTGTCGTTCCAATTCTGTAGGTCGTCGTGTTTGCTACCGTCATTGAGATAATTGTCGTCACCCGCCTCCGGGTTATCCATGAATACACCATCATCCCATTCATTGTCCGGTATATACTCTTCTTCGTCAGAGTCCTCTTCTTCTAAATAATTTTTGTACCACGTTCTCGGCGATTTTGTACGTTTCTGGCGCTCGAGTTTGGCGTTTGCATAGATGTACACAAGGTCCTCTGCTTTGGAAGTTGACAACCGATTCCTCACTTTGTTGTGCACGGAAGAGTACATGCTCCAATTCCTCTCACATGATGAAGCTGAACATGTCAATGCCAAAATCCTCTTCGCAATTTTTGGCAAGGCATTCCCCCCGACTTGATGCCACCATTGATGTGGTAACAAGTCACACTGAGCTGGATCAGGGGCCTCTAAATTGGTGTTAAATGGACCCGTCCTCTCCTCATATTGTATGAGTTCCCGCACCACTTCCTCATAGACCACTCCCATTGGGGCGCTAAGCTTCCTTATGTCCTTTTTCTTCCCTGTAGTATCCACTGATCCCAGAAACACCTCTCCCACTGGGCAAACAAGCATCATGTTAATGAGTGGTCTACTTGTGACATTTGACCACCCATCTGAGCATATTGTTCCTCCGTACTTCTCGATAGAAAGTTTTGTTCGATCCTCAACCGACCTTTGCACAGCTGCCTTCTTCGCATCGAGCATCGTAGTCCTAATAGCATGATAGGAGGGTGGTTGATATCCACCAATACCGGCCTTTGCTGTCTCTTGAACGGCACTTATGAATGCTGGATGTCGTACGACATTGAATGCAATGTTTGCCTCATAGAAAAATGAAGCCCACTTTGCATCCAAATTTTTCCTAGTGGCAAGATCAAAACTATCCTCCATACTCCTTTGCCCATGTCGCCGTCCTCTAGAGAGTGTAGAGATCCTTTGTCCATTGCTGCCATGACTCCCCTTGTTAGAGGATGGCACCTGATTAGACCTTAGGTTAGAGGATGGCACTTGTACAGACTTGATGCGAGGGGAATCTATGTTCTCTATAGTTTCCCTTGCCACATACGGTATGCCTGCATCCACTCGTGAGTCAGGAACAACATCCGCATAAGGAATGTTGTTCTTTGGAACCATCCCTCCACAGTCACGGAATAGCTCAAGAACTCCACGGGGTAACCTTGTACACCGGAGTAATGGGGAATTCTGAGGATATTCGAAATGAGCAAATGCTTGTTGCTTTACAAAGACTGTGCTTTTCTCACAGAATAAGCACACGCGAGTATTTGGCTCGTCGTTTCGTTCCGTGGATACTTGTAGCCAATCGTCCCATTTGCGAGTGTCTCTTCTATTATCTGCTACCTAGTTGGATTGGGAAGAATGCTCCATGTTCCGGAATTGCACCCCCGCCGGTGCAATGAAACTGGTGACGACAACGCACACTACAAGGGCTCAAGTTACTCTTTGCACATATAGACCGACCAGGGGGCATCTCATGGGGAGACCCAACACAAGGGGCAAAGCACAAAGGAAAGTGGCTTCAAGCCCGTGAACGACTCCTTATATACTCCATACTTCTATAAGTCGGGGGCGAATGCGCATAGAAGACGACCAACGGTTCGGCTAGGTCGCCACAGCCAGATCGGCGGTCGCCTTAACAACAACGCTATTGCGCCATATGAACCGCCGGTCGCCCTGGCCTTGACTTCATCGCGCTAGCTGGACCGCCAATCGCCCTAGCCCTGACCCAGTTGGACCGCCGATCGCCCTAGCGATGACAGATTTTTTCGACGAAGAGCACTTTACTCCCCAACCACAAATTTGTAGGGGGCCATGGTCAATATCCATGGTCCACGCAGTACAGCTATTATGAACTACAATCACATCGACCATGCGGCTCAAAAATGTTTGATTGGCAATTATGCTTTTCTTTTAAAAAAAAAACAAAAAACAAATAAAGGGAACATGGGAAGGCAAGAGAGAGAACAATAAGGACTCATATTAGAAAATAGAGTTTTAACTTCTCTTGCTCCAAATCCAAAAAATAAAGAGATGAATATTGCTCAATCCACGTTCTCTAAATAATTAAGAATGGTAAAAATTGCCATATATCAATGAAGGTACCTTGGACATTGAAGGTTTTTCTCTTATGCTTATACCAAATGCAATAATCTGATATTTAACTAATTATGAACAAATTCATTGTCCAGAAATAATGTCGATTGTCCGCCGATATAACCTTGAGACTCTATCCGTAATCTTTGAAAGGTCATAACTCAGTCAATTTTTGTCCAAATTAAACAAATGAGGTGTTTTTTGATATCTACAAAAATATAGATGTCAAAAAACACCTCATATGTTTGATTTGGACAAAAATTGACTGAGTTGTGACCTTATGAAAGTCGCAGATATGGGGATGTTTCGGCTGGCCGCCGATAAAACCAATGTTCTTCATTAGTTGCAAAAAGTCCATAAGTTCGTAATAAGTCCATAATTAGTTAAATATCAGTTAATAGTGAGATTTCATTCACCAAGAATATTTAAATTGAAGAAAATCAAAAACTTCATATTCTCATTCAACGTTTTTGCATACAAAATGGCAATTGCACTTAGTGTTTGATATTGAGTACACTACTTTTCTACAACTGCTAAAAAAACGTGATTAACTAACTACCAGTCATTCTTCGCTTGGGCCCCCTTCATTGTAAAGTTGGCTTGGCCCCTCTTCTGTACAAACTTGGCTTGACCCCCCTTCATGCAAATGTGCTTCATCTTCCTCCATCGTTTGGTTCGGCTCCCCTTCATCCACTTCTCGCCTTTCGGTCCTTTCTTCTTCCGCAACTGACCAAACTATGTCCTCATCAGGGATTCCTCCTTTGTAACCCCTAGGCGTTATAAGACCTTCTCGTGGGTTGGCCACTGGATAAGGAGCTCGCGAAATATGGGGTTCTGTTGGCTTTGTTTGAGGGGATTTTTTTAACGTCCTCCAATCCACCTCCCTCTGCAAAATTATCTCCGCGTACACCATTTGTGCTATGTTGTACGAAACCTCATTGCTCACCACATGCACACCGGCGTAGAGGAACTTCCACACTTCAATGCATCGTTGCACAAATTCATCGTGATTGCAATTAGTGCAAATTTGCGCAATTCAGGCGGCGATGAAACTCGTGACGATAGTGTGGAAACAAATGGCCGATGTGGCACCAAGCAATGTACCACTTGCAAGTCTTAAGGGTCCACGGACCCTCTACTGTCGCCAACCCCAGAAAAGCATGTTGCGTGGGATCTATGAGAATCTTGTGAAATCTTCTTTGCTTCTTTCCTTTCCTCATGTGGTCCTTGTCTCTCGCTATCTTTCGCTCATGGCTAGGCGTCATCGTCACCCAAATGCTAACCAACGAAGAAATTTTTAAAAGAACTCAAAACAAAGTTATATCTATTATGTGGACTAACACAGAATTTGAAAACCTCAAAAATCGGGCAGCACGTATGTGTAAAATGTAAACGTGTGGCACGTGTGTGCCAATCACCGCACGCTCTAGCGCTCGAATAAGCAGGCGGCAACCAGAGGTCGACACCAGACAATGCACAAGGCCCGACACGTGGAGGTGAAAAATGGCGACTGCCGGTGTCCGTGCGCGTATTTGTAATCCTGGTGCTAGGGCGACCGCCAATCTAGGCGATGGGCGAACGTCGGTCGTTGGGGCGACCGCCGATTCAGTGGATGGGCGACCGCCGATCCACCTGGTGGGCGACCTTCGGTCAGAGGGCGCGACCTCCAAATGAGAGGGCGCGACGTATGTCTGGGGGCGCGACCTCTAGATCGCGCGACCGCCGATGTAGCGGACGGGCGAACGTCCGTCGCTGGGGTGACCGCCGATCGAGCTGGTGGGCGAACGTAGGTCAGTGGGCGACCGACGGTCCAGCTCATGGGCAAGGACTAACCTTCCTCCCAGCGTATTTGTCAAAATTATCAAAGCAGTAACGAATTTATATAATGGCTTTTGGTGGCAAGTATTTGGAACCATCAAAACTATAAAAAAAAAGAGATAAAATAGATAAATGGGGCAATAATGTGATTTTAATACTTGGACATCCTAATAATGACCCTATGAAAATGATGGAATCATAAAAAAACCATAGGGAAATCGCATCCATATGTCATAATTTAGGTGCACCCACCACAACTTCAAATGATAAGGGATAGAGAATAAAAGGGTAGAAGAGGTGATACTAACACTTGAATTAAGTAATAAGGGCCTTATGAATGTAATGGAAGTGTTCATAAAACCATAGGAGAATGCAAACTATGTGGTTGAATTTATATGGGGATATTTGAATTGCGGGGTTTGAAGCAAGGGGGCATATGTAAATATATAAGCAAAAAGGGAGTGGAAGGGGTGTTGATAACTTTCCTAGGTGATTCATATTGTGTAAAAAATATGGTAAAAATCTTAGGGCCACGGGAGGAACGGAAGTATTTTTCCCAAATTTCTAAAAATTAATAGTCATGTGAAAGTAGGCGGTGTGCGCACATGCATACGAAAACAAAGTGGGGAATGTAATTTGAACATTTGGACTACACTAAATAGGTAGATTAGTGTTAGATTTTTATAAGATTTGAAAATGCTACAAGTTTTTACTTTTGGTAAAACAAATTTACCAAGAGTATTGATTCCAATACTATGTAAGGATCCCCATCTTGACCATTGTAGAGGGTAAAAATATTGACTAATAGTAAAAAATTATAGCCTATTTATGTAAATTAGTGTATCTAACACTAATCCACCTAGTTAGTGTAGCTATTATGGATCATATAAAAATGATAGAACCATCAAAACTATTATAGGACAACCTGTACTATTTTTCCCAAATTAATCTAGAATGTTCCAAGTAACTAGAACTTTAAATAATAGACAAAAAATAGTTAAATGGAGAGAAAAAATATTTTAAAAAAAATTGGACTATTTAATAACTACCTTATGAACATGATGGAGCTATAAAAAAAATCGTTGGAGTAAACGATCTATAAGGTGGATTTTGGTTGCAAGTACTTAGAAACACCAAAACTTCAAAAAATAAGAAAAAATAGATAAAGGGAGTAAGGGGACAATTTAAACCCTTAGACTAGCTAATTATGACCCTATGGAAATGATGGTGTTATTTGGAAAATTGTGGGGATATCTCATCTATAGGTCATCATTTACTTGTAAGTCTTTTGAATGAGTAGAATATTGAATGATATACGGAAAATAGATTTGTGGAAAGGGATAACGATTTTAAAACTTGTGTTGACTAAAAAAGACCTTATAAAAATTATGGAAGAATAAAATTTCCTGTAAGAGAAACGTATCTACATGTCATGATTTACTTTGACTTTGTAGGATGCTGAGTAATAGAGGAAGTTATACTAAAGGGGGGAGGAGGTGGTTTTATTATTTTCTCTAACCGTATTAAATATATTGAATCATGAAAGAAGCCACATGGAACTTGGATTTACATGGAAGGAAATACTTGGCGTTAATTTGATTCAACCCTGGCACGGTATAGGATACTTGGTGTTAACTAGATTCAAAACTTCCAGATCGCGCGACCGCCGATACAGCGGATGGGCGAACGTCGGTCGCTAGGGCGACCGCGGATCCAGCCGATGAGCGAACGACGTTGAGAGGGCGACCGGCGGTCTATGTGATGGGCGCGAATATCTGCTTCCCCCCCTTTTGCTACAAATCTTTTTCTGCATATTTGAAATCATGTACAATTATACTGAATCATTACCTTTAGATGTTTTGGGGGGTTTGTCAAAATATTCATGGACTCTAAATACTTGCAACTAAATCCCACCATATATTGATACGTAACTCCAACAACTTAGTTACGATTCCAAATTTTTACAAATTATTTATCATTACTTAATCGTGGATTAAGGCTAATCAAAGCTTTCCAAAATTCAATATCATTATATATAAATATGGAATGGTATAGACGACATACTTTTTTAAAATACCACCATCCAAAGTATCCACCAACCTACCAACATACAAACCTACCAACTTAAATAATTACCAACCTACATACCATTCTACGAACCTTTCTTTACATATTTCTAAATCCTACATTTAAAATAAAAAAATATAAAATAAATAGAATAAACAAGATGATAAAACTAACACCGTGGGCATATATACAATAATAAACATAACATCGTTCAACGCGTATCTTACTAGTAAAAACATATCATATAATCAAAAAGATACATTGTATAACATCCAGCCTAGCACATATCTCCCAACTTTCAGGTCACAAATAAAATAAAGTAAATGGATATAACTAACACACGAACGTCTTTCTAAAATTTGATTCCGCTTACTCTAATCTTCTTCCATTGTACTTTTGATTTTTTATCAATGGTACCAGCTCCGACATTTCTCTTTTGTCTTATTTGCAATACATAGATCTTCAATCCTTGCTTTTAAGAAACTCTCCTCTTCTGCGGACACAAGTAGCTTTTTGACCAACTCCTCAGTTGTTTCATTGCGCCGTGAACTTTGACCCTCTTCCGCAATATCCACGGTTCCATCTATTCTATTGAGTACTAACTTTTCCTTGTTCTCCTTCAATCTTCTTGATGCTAGGTTCACCCTTTCGATCTCAGCTCTCAAGGCATCGCATGCCGAAATGAATTCCTTTAGCTTCTTTTCACAATGACCTTGGTCCTTGGCTCCTTCAACCATAATATCCTTCTCGCGACCCCAATCATTGACCACAAAGCATTCGTCGACGTGATTATATCTCCTTCACACATTTTCGAAATGTTTTTTCTGCTTTATGAGCTCTTTCTCATAATCGACCTGATCCGATGCACCCAGAGCTGGAAAAACATTCGTCGCCACGTCTTGGATCTTAATTTTTGCATCCTTGATTTCGTGAATGTCATGTTGGAGTTCAACACACTTTGTCCGTTCGGATGATAAAGCATGAAACAAATATTCATAATCCTCATAAGCCCTCTTCATCTCCTTCATCCACAAATGTTTGACTTCCTTCGAGCGTTTCGCTTTGAAGACTACTTGAACTTCCTTCTCCAGCTCTACTCCTTCATTTCCTTCTCTTTCTGGCCGTTCAGTCGTTTCCATTGGATATTCTGGAGTCCCATCCTCTACGCTAACATTTGTTTGAGGAGGGGCGCTCATAGTGGGCCCAACTATAACTTCGGGTGGATCCAAAGTACAAGCACCAAACATTCCTTCAACCTCCATGTATTCAATGACATCCACTTTTCCATCTGTTCGTAGGTCCTCGACGTGCTTCACAGGTGCATCAATCACATCCAAATCTCGCACGCTTGTTTCACCCACATGAAAGTGGTCTACGCCACCAATAGAACCTTCTACAAGAGGATATGATGCTCCCTCTCGTTAACCTCTTCTTCATCAGAATTAGGATTTTCCCAAACATACACATCATCGGCATCCCCATATTTCCGATGCCTTGCTGCCGTAAGTCCTTCTCGTGGGTTTTCTGACAATGGAGCTCTTGGAATGTCTTGCTTGGTTGGAAGGAAGAATTGAGGTGATTTTTCCAATGAGCTCCAATCCACCACTTTCTCCAATATTACCTCTCCATACACCATCTGAGCAATATGATACGAAACCTCGTTCTTGGTGACATTCTTGCCTTTATAAAGGAACCTCCACACTTCAATACATCGTTGTACAAATTTGTCATGCTTACATTAGTGCAGATTTGCAGCATTTATCTTCAAGTGCGTCTCATGTCGAAAGTTTGGAAACAACTTGCTGATGTGGCACCAGGCGATGTAATTCTTCACTGTTGTCCGACTCCACACACCCTCTTCGGTCTCCCACCTCGGAAAAGCGCGTTGAGTGGCATCTTGGAGAATACGGTGATTCCTCTTCTGTGTTTTTCCTCTCTTCTTGCGTCGTTCACCGAGTACTATTTTACGTTCCGCAATTGTAGTCATTGTTACCTCCGATCACGGAAATGCGGCTATGATGTGATGTTAGATACAAAACACCAAAAATAGTGCAGTCCACGCTAGCCGACCAATTGAGCAAGCAAGTGGCAACTTTGAGTCGACACCAGACAATGGGCAACACCACGGCACGTGGACTGAAAAGTGACGACTACGGCCAATAACGATTGTATTTAACCTCCTGTGGCAAGGCGACCGGCGGTGTCACGGCGACATCGTTAGAGCAACCGTCGGTCCAGTGTTTCTTGCAAGACTCGCTCCAGGGCGACCGCCGGTCTAGCTGCAGCAGATCTCCGGGGCGACCGGCGGTGCAGCTTCAGAAGAGTTTCGATCTAGCCTCAGCGGAGCGCTTCAGGGCGACCGGCACTCTGCAGGGGCGACATCGCAAGAGCTCCCGCTGTTGTTCTTAAATCCTCTTTATGCCATATTCAAATTTTGAATTAACCGCTTCAAGCATCTCCCTCATTCCCCCCTTCAATCCCCCTCATCCCCCCTCATCCCCCCTCATTTCCTCTCATTCCCACTCCGTTCTTCCTATTTCTTTTTGCCAAATGAAAATGATTCTCATGGTCATGGGCATTTTGCCAAGAGCGGTGACCATGATACATGAAGAATGTATTTTATGCTCATTTGATACTCTTGTGGTGTAATATGGATTTAGATCGATACAAGTTTAATCACATTTTTAAAATATAATTTTCAACATTCTCAAAATTCTCAACATAAAATTCTCATCAAATATTGGTTCCAAAAGTACCCTCAGTAATGGGTTGATTAGAATGTCCGCAAATCATTAGTCTTCTTGACTTCAAATATTCACCTTCATATAGTGGTCACTCATTTTTTCTCCAAACATATAATATGTCATGATATATCACCTTTTAATTTGGTAAGCAACTATTTCTCTCAGTGCTTACTAGGCTATATGCACTAATCCCTTACACTTAATTGTATTTCAAGGCGTTATTATTTGATTTGCCAAAATTTTCAAAATCCTCCCCCCTCTCAAATTAACCAATTTCATAATGTTATGAGCCCAAAAACTCATTGCAAGGATAATCTATCAGTCGGATATTGTATACGGAGATCTTATAATTTATTAAAGGCTCCACTGATATAAAAAGAAACTAGAAATTGTTCTTGAATGTGATGTTAGAATATGAGGTGCAGTTTTGGTGCAAAAATGGTATCTTATCTAGATGCTAGAAATTGACTACCTTGGATTACATTCTTAGATTGTAGGTATTGAATCGTTAGATGCATTAAAGTGTTTCATGCATTGAAGAGGCTGATGCTCTATAAATGAATTCACATTTTATTACTTATTATAAATGGTTAGGCACAATATGACTTCTTAAAATATACATCATACAAAATAATATATACCATTCGTGCCTACGAAGAGGACGAGGAACTCTCACCCCATCCTTCCTCCCAATCACTATTATCCATTTAGACATCTCTTGTCCATTTCTTATGAATTGAATGATCAAAAAATGGGAATTATGGGACCCACGATCCGAAATTCCTACTCTATGCGTACCTTCTTAATTTTTAAACTAATACATTATAAACTATAGGGCTCTTTTACCCCTCCCCCATCCAATATTCATCCTCATCTCATGATTCTCATCCTCGTAGGAACTGCTTTGAAACCTCATGCTCTCGCATTCAACATAAAGAGGTGAATTCCCGATTGCAAATAGGGCGACCGCTGATTCAGCCGATGGGCGAACGTCGGTCGCTAGGGCAATCGGCGGTCCAGCTCATGGGCGAACGTCGGTCGCTGGGGCGATCGGCGGTCCAGCCGATGAGCGAACGTCGGTCACAGGGCGACCGCCGATATAGTTTATCGGCAAACGTCGGTCGCTCACGGGTATCGGTGGTACAGATAGGGCGATAGCTGGACCGGCGGGCGACTGGCGGTGCAGATTCTGTAGACCGCCGGTCGCCTTATTACTGTGCTTAAGAACGCGACCGGCAATCCATTTTCACACTTTGCGAGTCCCTCCTTTTCGCGCATTGACTAGTATCGACTTCAGTGTTGCTACTTGCTTGCTCGTAGAGGGACTTTGCGTTTCTACGGAATTTTTTGATGGAGGTACTAGCCGTTGTAGCGGGTACATCCATGGTGCCACATGACCGAGGTCGGATTGAGAAGAAGCGCATAGACATCTTGAAGAATCCAAAGATATTAGCGTTTAGAGGATGGGAGGAAGAGACGGGGCCGTGGTCTTTTGCCATATGTGAGAAATATGTGGAGTGGTGCCACATCAACAAGCTCTTTCCTCTACATCAGCACAATATTCATCGGCACAAGAATGAAGCAAACCTCCGAGAGTGCCATCATTACCTATTTAAAGGAAGATGCATATAGGCTTGGCATTTGATATACGGTAACAACCATAATTTTAAATATAAGGTTCCCTACTTTTTGGCAAAAATGGCATATGCGGAAATGATTCTTGAGAAGCAGGTGGATTGGTCGACGCATCCACGTTTGCTGATACAAGAGAATGCCGAACCAATAGAGGTTGGAGAGACATCAAAGACTATTGAAGGAGATAGAATTGGCGCTATACCTATGAGTCCTAAGGCGAACGCGGAATTTTACACAGCAGGGTTTTCTTTTGAATCCTCGGAGGATGAACACACACACGAATACAAGCTCAGTGAACTGAGTGAACGAACTGGTCCTCCAAGAAATTGGACGGAGGGGATTTCCTGTGAGGCAAATCCATTCCGAACAGTGGGTGGAAGATTATCCGAATTCATGGATACTTATTTCATGTTGTACAATTTCAGTATAGGAACATGCATGCAATTGGAAGAAGTACTGCAGCATAGAAAGGAATTGGAAGCCCTCAAAGAAAGAGCCCTTTCTGCCACTGAACCATACGATGTACAAGAGGACTGTCGGGAGACCTTGGAAATCGTTCTAGACAGCATAGCTTACATGGAGACCATACTTGTGCTACGAAAAGAGGCTCGTGAGAAGTTTTTGGAGAAGAAACATTCAAACAACCTTTCCATAGAAGACTACGTAGAGTTCTGGACAGCGAAACATACTTACATCGAAGGGGTCCTAGCTGAGAGGAGGAATCGGTTGACGGATATTGAAGAATCTATTGCTCTAGAGGTAGATAAAGAGATGCTACACATTCGTGATTTGGCATTTGCGGGTAAGTATGGCAAGACTCCAGAGGAAGTTGACAAATTAAAGAGGCTGGTGAAATGGAGTGAAGACAAGAATGTAAAACTAACGAAGCAACTACGTGTAGCTGAGGAGAATGCTTGATTCAAGGACGCATGGGCAGTGTGGGCTCATTGTAAAAATAACGCAAAAGTTGACATCAACATAAACGCAATCGACGTTGATTTGGAACCGCAACGATCACTTTTTTCAAAGGGCAAGGAAATAGTTGAAGATTCTTAACATAGAGACAATGGACTTACACCCCCAACATTCACCAAACGATATTTGATTTACGTTAATTAGGTGTAGGGAAAGTGTACGAAATTTCTTCTATGTACTTTTTCGCATACACTTATATATGGAAGTTTGTTTTTACCTTTCATCATGCGTGAGTACGTGTTTGTGCATTGGTACAAGGGGTCGGGCGGGTTATATGGACTATGAAGATGAAAGATACAATAAAAGCTGACAAAGTACAATCAATAGACCACAAGCAAAGGAGCAAACCAAATACACACCATTGATTTAATCGGTGCAGAAAGTAGTACAATAGGAAATGAGATACATTGTTGCAAAAAGCTACCACTCGTAATACTATAATCAAATATAGTCCTATATAGCTAAAACCATACGCTATGCTGGAGTATATGGATTCACAATATCGTAATTATCATTCACTAGACTGAGGGTTGGAGCATTCTCGAACAAGAAGTTTACGCTTTGCACGAGTTCGATTGAATGGACCATCTGCATTTAAGATCAGATCTAAGACTCTAGAGTCTTTCAAGTCATGCAAAGTCCTTCTTGTGAGGGGACTATGTACATCCAGTAAATAGTCTAGAGCTTGAGACTGGTATCGTGGCCCCCAAGTAGACCCAGCATATTGACACTCTTCCAAATCTTCCATGGAGGCATGACCTTCACCATCAGTTACTCTCTTCCCATATTGATTCCATCGATGTCCCATCGGGTGGAGCCCCCACTTGAATGTATTAGAGCTCACATCAAAATAGCCCCTAGGGCATTGGAAGAAGAACATCCGATTACCCTCATGCTGTGGACCTTGTCTGGCAAGTATTGGTGCAACTCTTAGAATCTCGTTTGGGTCAGTCTCCCAATTCAATTGAGAGCTAGGAGTACTCTTCTCGAGATCATTTTCACCTCTACGCCAACTCCAAATAAGGTCTTTACCCCAGAATCGAACCTCGTCATTAGTCTCAGCATTGTGTTCCCAAGAAGGCGGCATATAAGTTCTTAGATTGAACATCTCGTAAAACCGCTCGTGAAAAGGCGCTTTGCATATAGCACAACGACTTTGAGTAAAGCAATGAACTAAGAGACACTGCGGATGATACATATGGACACAGGAGCCTAAAGCCCATCCACCCTCAGGTCCAAATGGATTTAGGCATATGGGACACGTAGAGTGATCCAATACAAACTGCGGAGGGTTGGGCCACAATAATGTCCTTGATGCTACATCAACATGTGCCGACATGTGGTGTTTGAAATTCCACCCGGCCTTGCTCCAATCTACAACCTCTGTAGAAGTGTCATCTTGCATCTTGATGTCCATCATAGGAAGATTATCAAACAATATATCCCTCCGCTGCAACTTGTCTCCCTCTGTCTACCGAAAGTATACATGCCACCTTCCAATGGTAGTCAGTGGCTGACAACTACTCCAAACAAGCTTGCAGTTGTTGTTTTTCCTTTAGTAAGGAGTTGTATCCATGAGAGGACATGAAAGGGTGATTACGAATAGGGGGGAACAGCGGTAAAGATAAAGAATCTTGAGAATCACATCGTACATCTTCTTCTCGTTTGAGGCCCAACATATTAACAACACATGGCTGAGCTTTCACAGGACGGCGCAATATAGGGCGTTGCGGTGACATTTCTCCAAATGCCAAGTCTTCTGTAAGGTTGAAGACAACTCTATCAACATCTGCCATGTCTGATTTCTCTACATCTCCACGAATGTTACGTGCGTGAGATAGTTCTTGCATCTTCTCGCGCATGCGTGCATATTTCACGGAAAGTTGGTCCCCTTCTTTCACCTTCTCCTCATACATTCCTCGTGTTTTTTTGAGATCCGCTTGCAATCTTGCTATGACGTCGTCTTTGCTCTTCAGAAGAGCTTTGAGATCAGAAGATGTGTCAAGTTCTTCCAATGGTAAGATGCTAGTACCATGGGGCTCTACTACGGGTGGATGATTACTTGCTATTGGAGGGCGAGAGCCAGCTATTTCAGGAACGCGGCCAGGTAAATTACGACGATGATCCGCATCAATTACAACGCTGGAGGGAGGAAGAGGTTGTTGTACTTGACGCACCGCCTTACGAGGCCACGAACCATCTGAGTCATCGTCCTCTTCCGATGTAGCACTATGATAGGAAGCCTCTTCCATGGCCTTAGTAATAGACCTCGTCACTCCCATGCCACCATTAGGAGCGTCAGGGAATCTTAGAATGCATGTCGGAATGTCACTCGTTGAAGGTCATGTTACATGCTTCCCCTCTTTGACAGTTGTCCAATCCACTCGTTTACCAAGAGCAACCTCGGCGTATACTCCACGAGCAAGAAACAATGGAACCTCTTTGCACTCCACACATGGCATGCCATACAAGACTTGGTAAACCTCAATGCATCGTTGTTTGAAGTTTGGGCAATCGCAAAACTTAAGATTTGCCTTGTTGGTGCGCCGATGAAAATGGTGACGTGACAGAGGGAATTTCTTGTCAATGTGACACCATTTAATGAACGATTCGCAAGTGGCCATCGTCCACATATCTGGTTCATCTTCCCAACCTCTGAAGGCAAGCTTATTTGGATTTTGAAGCACATGTAATCTTTTCCGTGATAGAGCGCCCTTCCTCTTCCTCTTCTTGTCGTTCTCTGCCTTCCTAAGTTGCCCGAGAGTAGCCATGGATGAAATAGCCAAAATGGCGAATAGTTATTACCTACCCGGAACGAGCATGCAGCCAATTTAATGGATGTAAGACAGCGCGCCAAGCCGATAAACCCAAATAAGGAGTTCTTGCACGATGGGGGAATATATAGGGCAACCTCGCGCCGGGGCGACCACAGAATCAAGGCGACTGGCGGTCTAGATAGAGGTACGACGTTGCGTGGCGACTGGCGGTTCAGTGAGGGCGCGACCGCAGGTACAGATGTCGCGACGCAGGAGGTGGGGCGACCGCCGGTGCAGCTGTCGCGACAGCGGGAGGTAGGGCGACCGCCGGTGCAGCTGTTTGCGACAGCGGGACGTAGGGCGACCGCCGGTGCAGCCGTTGCGACAGCGGGATGTGGGGCGACCGCCGGTCCGATTGTCGCGACAGCGGGACCTGGGGCGACCGGCGTTGGGCGACTGTAGGGCGACCGCCGGTCTCCAGGGATATATAAACCCCAACAAGCAGGTTTGATATTACTTTTTCCCAAACCGCTACTGAACTCTCCTCCGCCCTGTGTCCTTGCTTGTCTTAATGCGCACTGCCGGGTCGTCTGAGGAGTTTTTGGGGTTTGGTGCACATTAATAGCAGGGGGGAGATTTTTTGCCGGTTTTTTCAAGAAGTTCAACGATGAGTAAATCCAAAAATCACTAGGAGGGACAGCGAACATGGGATCTTGATGCCCCCAAAACATTTGCACCAGACCTTGGTATGGAACAACCTAGTGGAAGTGGAGGCCATAGGAGGAAGAGGAGACCCCCAAAAGAAGTAACTCCCCGATTTCCAACAGCAGATTATACTAGGTTTGCGGAAAAAACATGCTTGGATTGGTATGAGGAAACGGAGGCTCAATTCCTAGAGCACAACTACTTGAAGAATGTTAGCACGGGTAAAGCGAGACTGAAGAAGAAATTGGAGGCGGTAGTTTTGAAGGCCATGGGGGAATCGGAAGAATTCCAAGATGTGGATTATCATTTGCAGTACCAGTTGTGGATGGAGAATACAATTGAACAATGCATCTTCAATGTAAAGGAGTTGTGGAAGAAGCGATTTGGACAGAGGTGTCTAACACAAGAGGAGGACTAGTTTAAACGCAAGATGGATTGGTGGCAACTCTATGTCCAAAAGCTTAGCAAAAATAAAACCCGAGGGATGTTATGGAAAAAAACCGCTTTACGCGCCACATTTGAACAAGACACAGGGTCGGGGGTGGTGTGGATTCCTCAAGACGCTACGATAGAAGCTCTATCAGCCCGCGACATGGAGGGAGGCCATGGACTGGTGCGGAAGGTGAAGATTGTTGGAGTAGACCACGTTCTAGGTAATATTGAGTTTGCAGCAAAGCTTTCCAAGAATATGAATATTCAGAAGAGGAGGATAGAGACTGCAGCAGAAGCTCTTGTATGTCCTTTGAATCATCCAGGAACTATCAAGTTTTGGGCGTTGCATACAAGGACATTTGAGGCTTACTCATATTGGTGGAATGGAGGATCACTACACGAAATGCTGAAGTTGATGAGAAGGTCGGCGACAAACATCTTCACTAGTTGAAAGTAAAGGAAGTTCCGAGTCTCACTAAACAGGAGGCTTTTAGAATTAGCCTTTTCCGTTGTCATAGGATGAAGTTAGCTTGGGGTTTAGTGTACATCATGAATCTGGTGCATAAGACAGGAGTACTTCACAACGACCTATCCCCCTCGAACATACTATTGCATTTCCCAACTATCGGAGAAGACAAGATTTGTATTGGAGTGTGTGACTAGGGGATGGCATCTCGTATAGTAGAACAACAGCCTTCACGTTACGGATACCAGACAGAGAAGAAAAAAGACGAAGATATGGCACGTTGATGGTGGGTGGCACCCGAGATGTTCTATACTTATGGACCAGAAAGTTCTGATACAAATTTGAACGTCAAGGAACTTCAACATCCAACCATAGTAGCATGAGATTTGTATGCGGTTGGCAAGCTCATCCAACTGATTGGTGTGCAAAACAAATTCGACGAAGAATTATTCCCGAATTCGACGGTGCGAGAATCATTCCTATCGAAAGTGTCATCACTGACCAGACATGAATCAGAGAAGAGAATGACCTGTGGGGAGGTGGTGAACTGCTTGATGGGGAAACCATATTATATGCTTCCACCGGAGTCTGTATTTAGAGAGGACAGTAATTACTTTATAATATCAGTATATCTTCTTGCAATTTATAGACTCCTATGGATGACCATCTCACGTCATTGAGTGCTCATTTAGCCATGTAATTCACAAATTATACTTGCAATATATACAATCTACTTTTTGACATATTGTTCCAGTTTTAATAGATTTTTAAAACTCTTATAATTATGTTCCCTTTTTACAGTAGTCACATATGTATGTCACCACATTTTTTGTTACATGAGTTTCAAACCTCATGGTTGATGTTAGCCTTTTCTTCAAGGGTTCGTGGATTGTTGTAATTTGTTTCATCTTAAATAAGCGGAAGAGGCTAGCTCGATCATTAGAGCCTATGCCCATTGCTTCATTGGCCCAAGTAATACAACCTGTTCCGTTGCAGCTACTTCCCGACATAGTAGATGTGGAGATGGTTCATGCAGTTGGTAAAAACATTGTGCCCCAAGAAGTGGAGGTTGTTGTGGATGGGGGCGTGCCGGATGAAATTCCACCGGTAGATTTGTCTATCGAGATGGAGCATTTTGATGCAAGAGAAGGCCAGATTCAGCAATTGATGGGAGAAAATCAACGCTTGAAGGAAGAGAATCAACGGCTGAAAGAGGACATGCGAAGAGCTAGCGACAAGATCTCATCCAAGCAACGACGTATCATGGAGCTTGAGGGGGCCATGGCAAAGGAGAAGGGGGCTTGTACATCTCAAACTCGACTTAGTACATCGACTAGTCGAAACGGATTGGTTATAGGAAGTGTGCTTGACTCCTTGGCATTCGATAATGCAGATTTCAACAAAGGATTAGGCTCGCCTCCAACACCCCTTGAAGTTGATTTGGTAGATGTTCGACGAGATAATGAGGTCTTGAAGAGTCGAATGAATCAGATGGCTGAGCAATACTATCAGTGGAAGTTGACATGCATTTTATCCGTCGCCAAGGATGACCAAATAGCTGAGGAGTTGAGGAAGATTGATAGGACATGGAAGGATCATAATCAAGAGAGGGTATTTGGTTTGACATCATGGGCAATTGTAGACGAGATGTTTCCGGACGAATTGCCAAAAAAACCAGATGGAACAATTGACTGAGCCCAGTGCGAGTGGGATTTTGAAAACACGATGGACATCAAGAAAGCAGCCAAATTGTGGCCAGCACCCGCAACATTCGTGACGGATGGTGAAAATTGTGTTATGTGTTGCAACCCCTTTGGACCTGAAGGAGGATTTTGCGTAGACACTTGCCGCCACGTGTTTCATCCGATTTGCCTGATTGGCTTCATGGTTGTTCGACGACGATGTCCGCTATATAAAATTCCCTTTCACAAACGCTTGTACAACCTTTTTGGATTAGAGGATTACATGCCACCGCATTGGGAGTATAATGAAACCAATGCTCCTAAACACAAAGGGAAATGGGGAGAAGACTTGGTATGGAGTTGGAAATTGTCTTGCACTTCTATAGAGAAGCAGTTGGCTGCCCTGGAATTTGGCTGGAAAAGGGATCCGGAGGCAATTACTAGGGCATGCCATCATTTGATTCCATCAAATGTCTCAAATGCCAATGGCAAGCGAAACTTCTTCTACCAGGTTTACAGCAGGTACTGGGACGAAGCAGACAAGGAGTTTCGATTTGGGATTCATCCAAAAGGGCTAAAATGGAAGTCCGGTGGAATGATGTATACGTCGGAAGAGCGTTCCGACCGCGATTACGAGATGAATTGGGCAACGGATGAATCCGACTGGACAGAGCTTTTACACCACCGAAGCATTGATTTTCTGATGGAACAACATAGTCCCCAAACCGGACGCATGCTTCGAGCCATGCAACAATCGCAATTCCTGAGGGATATCCTTGAAGAAGACGGGCCTGCGAGGAGGACTCGATCAGCAGTTTGTAGACTTGGATTGGGCGGGGGTGAAGATTTGCCGGAGGGTATGAATGATGCCGAGGCCGGCCCAAGCGGTACAGCGATGGACGAGAACTAATTGTAGATTCTCGTAGTTGTGTCGCAACCAATATATACTTCTCTTTTTCTATGTCGTTAAACACTACTGAAATACATATGCTTTTCTTTTGCAAACTTGTTGGCACACTTTATGCATGTGTTTATCATTATATAATCATGGGAATGCTAATCATCATGGTGTCATTCTATGGTTAGCTTGATAAATAGTTAAGTGTGAGAAAAAATTATTTTAAATCTTGTAACAACTAAAAAATATCTTATGAACATGATAAGACAATAAAAAAATAAACATAACGGTAGTGGATGTCAATTCAAAGTGAGGGGGGAGAGAGGGAAAGTGATGGGGCGAGGGGGGGTGAGGATAAGGGGGGGGTGAGGATGAGGGGGCGGGTGAGGGGGGAGTATAAGAAAAGAAAGGGAGGAGTGGGGAGAGAAGGGGAGGGAAGAGGAGAGAAGGGGAGGAAGTGGAAGAAGAGTGGAATGATGGTCAATCCAATCATTGGAAATCCAAACATTTTCCCACTATATCCGGGATACTCCAAATCCCGGCTTCAATGAGGGAATGTTTGGATTTGCTTATCCCATTAATGATGCTTGTTTGCAAAACATAAGATTAATGAGAGAGATGACAATAATCTTTGCACAAATTTTCAAAAAACAACGTGGGGTGGGTGAGATGGGGAGGGGCGGGTTACGGGGGGGAGGGGCGGGTAACATGGGGGGGAGGGCGGGTACCGGGGGGGTAGGGCGGGTATCGGGGGGGTAGGGCGGGTACCGGGGGGGTAGGGCGGGTACCGGAGGATAGGGCGGAGGAGGTAAGGTGGAGTAAGAGGAGTGAGGATGAGGGTGTGGTGAGGGGGAGGGTGAGGGTGAGGGTGAGAGGGGGGTGAGGGTGAGAGGGGGTGTGAGGGTGAGAGGGGAGGGTGAGGGTGAGAGGGGAGGGTGAGGGGGGAGGAGAAGAAAAGAAAGGGAGGAGTGGGGAGAGTAGGGGAGGGAAGAGGAGAGAGGGGGAGGAAGTGGAAGAGGAGTGAAATGATGGTCAATCCAATCATTGGAAATCCAAACATTTTCCCACTATATCCGGGATACTCCAAATCCTGACTTTAATGAGGGAATGTTTGGACTTCATTACTTTAAAAATACCCGGTACGTGGAAGAAGGAGCCAAGGAGGGATCCAAGAAAAGAGAGAATTGAAGTTTCCATACTTCTCCCTCTTATTCAAATTTGCCCCACTACAAACCAATTCCCCCTTCTATTTCAAAGTCTAGCTACCACATCCCCAAAAAATGATCTTCTTAAAATGTGTGCTATTTCTCTCCAATCCCACCTTCTATTATGTTTATTTCATTCTTCTTCCCAATACTATATAACAAATAAATCTATCATCCTAATGGTTTAACCATATATCTGATTTTACGCTTACTATCTATATTAAGACTAAAGAATAATAGTGGTGGGTAGTATTATGTTTATTTCATTCATCTTCCCAATACTATATTACAAATAAATCTATCATCTTAATGGTTTAACCATATATTTGATTTTATGCTTACTATTTATATTAAGACTAAAGAATATAGTGGTGGGTAGTGTTATGTTTAAATCATTCTTCTTCCCAATACTATATTACAAAAAAAAATTATCGTTCTAATGGTTTAACCATATATTTGATTTTAGAATCAGAATTTATATTAAAACTAGAGAATATACTGGTGGGTAGTGTTACGTTTATTTCATTCCTCTTCAAATAACATTTTATTTAAAAAAATTTAGTAATTTAAAAAAAAATTAAAAAACGCAGCAACCCTCCTTACCCCCTCATACCCCCTCTCCTATCCCACCTCCCTCACCCTTATCCCTCCCTCTACCCCCCTACCCCCCCTTATCCCTCTTTCTACCCTCCCTTCTCCCGCCTCCCCCAATCCCACGCCCCGTCTTCTCCCTTCCCCCCTCCCGCCCCCCGCTCCTCCTCCCTCCCTTCCCCCGTCTCTCCTCCCTCCATTCCCCGCCCCCCCCGCCCCCCCTCTCCCCCTCTGCCCCTTCCCCCGCCCCTCCTCCCTCCCTTCCCCCGCCCCCCTCTGCCCCTTCCCCCTTCCCCCGCTCCCCCTCCCCCCCTTCCCCCGCCCCCCCTCCCCCCTTCCCCCGCCCCCCCCGCCTCCCTTCCCCCGGCCCATTCCCTTCCCCCGCCTCCCTCTACCCCCCCTTCCCGTAACCTGCCCCTCCCCTCAGTAATCCGCCCCTCCCCCTCTTGTAACCCGCCCCTCCCCCTCCCGTAACCCGCCCCTCCCCCCATAGAAATCTCCATCTTCTCATCCATGTACCACGGGGGGTCCAACCACTATATAAGGGGCGAACCTCTCATTTGTAACCCGCCCCTCCTAGCTCCCAAGATTCACTTCTCTTCGTGAGGGTTGGATTGGAGAAGGGCGTTTGAGCACATTGGGAGGAGGTTTTCGAATTTTTTTTCTACAACGATGGCGACCAGCACTAGCTGACAACGGAGCCAATGTCAAAATTGGTTCACCCAAGAGAATAGAGTAAAGAATTATTACGAGGGTTTACATGATATACCAAATTGGCCACTAGAGCCTTCATCCTTTAGGCTTGAATGCGATGGGAAGCCAACGGAGGACAACAAGAGAGTGGAATTTGTGGTATGAATTTCATGATGATGGGAACATTACTTGTGTTTTTTGCAACACAACATTCACCTACAAACGAATTCAAGCATTCATGCACCTAGGCTACATGCTGAAATCAGAGAAGAGTGTGTGTTCCCTTGTACCGCATCGTGTTCGCAGCAGGTTTGCAAATTGTGGGGGCATAGTTCCCGCCAGAATGAGTGATGAAGACATGTACGGTGGAGATTCTACTACATATGGTCCCTCCAAGGGAATTCCTAGTGGTTCTTCATGCCATGTAGGTGTTGATACAAACACAGGGGTTGGAGTGAGGGGTGGAAGTCCTCATAGAGGAGGCCGGGATGCGTGCATGGTAGAGGGACGTGAGAATCCACACTCCATGTCAGCTACCCGAGGCGCATCAAATTCTACGAGGTCCGTAGCAGTACGCCAACGAAGCATGGGGGAATCTTTGAACACCGCGAAGAGAAGAGAATTGGATGAAAAGTGGGCAAATTGTTTTTATAACGCAAATATCCCATTCAACGTGGCCAGGAACCCGTTTTTTATTGAAGCGGTTTTAGCTACTTCCAAGGCGAGGCTTGACTATGTTCCTCCATCTTATCACCAATTCAGGACTAATCTCATAGAACCTAGCAGATTGCGAGTTGAGAAGGAGACTGAGTCAAGAACTGGATTTGCAAAATCCGCGTATGAGGTGTCCATATGCACCGTTGGTTGGGACGATGTTAATCGTAGGCCACTCATGAATGTGATGATGACGTGCCCACCCGGAGATGTATTTCTAGGAAGCATTGACACCACTGGGCGAACAACATCTGCGACGTATATAGCAGACAAACTCAAAGTATTCATTGAGAAGGTGGGACCTAAGAATGTGACTGCAGTGTGTACCAGGGTTGTCTTATTAGACACACTTTTCGGAATGTCTGTCTGATTTGTTGTATTGGACATGTCTGTTAGACGACCGATTGACAAAAATGTCGACCGTACCAAAAATTGCATAGTAAAAAACTTGTTGAGATTGACATTGAGGTAAAAAGCTATTTTCCTACGTGGCGTAGGGCCGATAATGACGTGGAAAATTAAAATACACGTCACACTGGGCGACCGCGGGTGGGCGACCTCGCTAGGCGACCGACGGTAGCATAGAGGCGAACGTCGGTCCCCTGCGGCCATCGCCGATCGCCCTGGACTGCCGCGCGAAGGCGACCGGCGGTCCAGTAGGGGGACAGGCGGTCGCCCTAGCAACCGCTTTTAGGCGACCTCATGGGTAAGGACAAAGTGTCTGCAAGCCTATATGTACCCCTCCTGTTGGGGCGACCGCCGATACAGCCGATGGGCGAACGTCGCTCAGTGGGGCGACCGCCGATACGGCTGATGGGCGAATGTAGCTGAGAGGGCGACCAGCAGTCTACCTGTGGGGCAAGGATAAAGTGTCCGCGAGCCTATTTGTACCCCTCCTGTTGGGACGCCCGCCGATTCAGCTGATGGGCAAACGTAGCTCAGAGGGCGACCGGCGGTCTACCCTCTTGGAACAAAGGACATGAACTTTGAAGAGCCATAACTTTTCATTTGGACTCTGTTTTTGACAAAATCACTTGGGTTGGGTCCCAAATTAAGTCTAGTTTATGTGGTAAAAATTGCAGACCCATACAATTAAGTATAAAAAAATGGCTTCCATTTTAGTGAAGGGAGTATTTGTTTTTTGGGTTTTTAAACATTTGGCATGTTTTACCATTGCAATTTGCAAGCCTATTATGTGACATCAAAAATGTTTTTGCATGATTTGTTTTACACAAGTGTGATCTTTACATGCATCCCACAATCTTTGTAGTTGGAAGTATTTTGATCCAGATAATTTTAGTATTGGCTTTGCAATGATATTTCTACGATGAAAAAAGTGAAAAAGTGGATGATTTTTGAAGAGATAGATCTCCTTCAACCATCGTTAGATTTTGAATTTGTTTTTTAGATTGGATTCCAATTACAAAACGTTCATGGGCGATCGCGGGCCCCGCATGCGCGACCGCGGGTCCCGCATGGGCGATCGCCGGTCCGCTGCAACTGCGGTTTGGGGCGACCGGCGGTCTGGAGGGGCGAGTGCACAAGAGCTTCCGCTCTTGCTCTTGGATCCTCTTATACGCAATCTCTCAATCCCTCATATTCAAATTTCAAATTCAACGCTTCAAGCATCTTCCCCGTTCCCCCTCATTTCCCTTAAATCTCCCTTCATTTTTCATTCGCATCTTCTTCAAATTTCATATTCTCCGCTTCTTCACATTTCCCATAAACAAATGGAAATGATTGTCATGGTCATGGCTTTTGGCTAAGACTCGTGACCATGATAAATGAAAAATGAATTTTTGAGTGCCTTGGACACTCTTCTGGTGCAAGATGGACTTAGACCCGTACAAGTTTAATCTCAATTTTAAAATAAAGATCTCTCTTTTACCCTCCTCTTTTTCTTCATTTCCTTTTAAAAAATTGTACTCTAGCCAATCAATGATTTTTGAGCCTCATGGTCTCCTTGATAGTAGTTGAGTTGAGGCATTTACTTCCACTCAACTACAATCAAGGAGACTGTAAAATCATTATCCATTATGGATAAATTAGCATACTTTGGGGAATTTGAAGTTAGTGATCATTCTCCTTTCATCAAGGTATTGTAAAGCCAAATGGTCAATCTTGAGGGTCCACAATGTAAAGTGAGCCTAAGACAAGTAGAGTAAAGGTACGCTTATTAAAAGTTCCTATAATGTCTTAGTAGTGATTACAAGTGATGAAAATATCTTGACTGTCATGAAATTTAAGTTTGATTTATTCATCATAAAATGGATAAGGGATATCAAATACTTGCACGTCGTTCACAAATAATGGGTTAAATATTACTATGAGTAATTGGTTCATTAGAATGTTTGTAAATGGTTATTGTTGTCAACTTATAATATTTACCTTCATATGGTGGTCACTCAATTTTTTGCCAAATCTATAATATGTTATATATCACCCTTTAATTTGACAAGCAACTTTTTCCCTCACTTGTTACTAGGCTATATGCACGAACCCCTTTCTCTAAATTGTATTAGAAGGCGTTAATACTTAACCCGCCAAAATTTTCAAATGCCTCCCCCCAATCATTTTAACCAATGTCATAATGTTATGGGGCGGTAAACTAATTGCAAGGATAATCTATTAGCATATATATACTCGGATATTGTATTTGGAGAAGTTATAATTTATTAAAGACTCCACTGATCTTAGAAGAAACTAAAATTTATTCCTGAATGTGATGTTAGAATATATGGTTAAGTTTTGCTGCAAAGATAGTATCTTATCTAAATGCTAGAAATTGATTGACATGATTAAATTCTAAGATTGTAGATATTGAAGTGTTTGATGCATTAATGAGGCAAAGTCTCTGTAAATCAATACACATTTCATCAATTATTTTAAATAGTTAGGCACAAAATGACTTGCTAAGATATACACCATATAATAAAATATATATCATGTGATGCCTACCAAGAGGATGAGAAAGTGTCACCCCATCCTCCCTCCCATTCATTATTTCCAATTTAGAGTTTTAGACCTCTCATGTCCATTTTTTATGAACAGAAAGATCATGAAATGGGAATTATGGGACCAATGATCCCAAATTACTAGCATGTGCCTACTCCTTGTTAATTTGAACTAATACATTAAAAACTACATGGCTCTTATACTCCTCCCCCATCCAATGTTCATCCTCATCTCATCCTCCTAAGAGCTGATACGAACACTTATGGACTCGCATGCAACATAAGTGGGAGAATTCCCATTTACAAAAAAGGCCGATCTAGCTGATGGGGGAACGTAGCTGAGAAGGCGACCAGCGATCTACCTGATGGGCAACGAAAAAGTGTCCGTGGGCCTATTTCTACCCCTTCTGTTGGGGCGACCGCCGATATAGCCGATGGACGAACGTCGCTCAGTGGGGCCAACGTCGCTCAGTGGGGCGACCGCCGATCCAGCTGATGGGCGAACGAAGCTGAGAGGGCGACCGGCGGTCTACCTGATGGGCAAGGACGAAGTGTCCGCAAGCCTATTGGTACCCCTCCTATTGGAGCGACCGCCGATATAGCCGATGGGAGAACGTCGCTCAGTGGGGCGACCACCAATACAGCCAATGGGCGAACGTCTCTCAGTGAGGCGACCGCCGATCCAGCTGATAGGCGAACATAGCTCAGAGGGCCACCGGCGGTCTACCCTCTTGGAACGAAGGACATGAACTTTGAAGAGCCATAACTTTTTCATTTGGACTCTGGTTTTGACAAAATCACTTGGGTTGGGTCCCAAATTAAGTCTAGTTTATGTGGTAAAAATTGCAGATCCATACAATTAAGTATAAAAAAATGGCATGCATTTTAGTGAAGGGATTATTTGTTTTTTGGGTTTTTAAACATTTGGCATGTTTTACCATTGCAATTTGCAAGCCTATTATGTGACATCAAAAATGTTTTTGCATGATTTGTTTTACACAAGTGTGATCTTTACATGCATCCCACAATCTTTGTAGTTGGAAGTATTTTGATCCAGATAATTTTAGTATTGGCTTTGCAATGATATTTCTACGATGAAAAAAGTGAAAAAGTGGATGATTTTTGAAGAGATAGATCTCCTTCAACCACCGATAGACTTTGAATTTATTTTTTAGAATGGATTCCAATTACAGTGTTGTATTGGTGATAGAAACCTCGATTCATTCAAAGATATATTGAAGATAAGGTATAATTTGAGTGCTAGGGATCTAGGTTTGGACTATATTAATTACTTTATAAAATATTAGGCAGTTTTTATCATTGCAAGGCTACTCTTATTTTACTAATATAGTCCAAACCTAAATCCCTAGCACTCAAATTATACCTTATCTTCAATATATTTTGCAATGAATCGACGATTCTATCACCAATACAACAATCTAATTGGAATTCATTCTAAAAGATAAATTCAAAGTCTAACGGTGGTTGAAGGAGATCTATCTCTTCAAAAATCATCCACTTTTTCACTTTTTTCATCGTAGAAATATCATTGCAAAGCCAATACTAAAATTATCTGGATCAAAATACTTCCAACTACAAAGATTGTGGGATGCATGTAAAGATCACACTTGTGTAAAACAAATCATGCAAAAACATTTTTGATGTCACATAATAGGCTTGCAAATTGCAATGGTAAAACATGCCAAATGTTTAAAAACCCAAAAAACAAATACTCCCTTCACTAAAATGCATGCCATTTTTTTATACTTAATTGTATGGATCTGCAATTTTTACCACATAAACTAGACTTAATTTGGGACCCAACCCAAGTGATTTTGTCAAAAACAGAGTCCAAATGAAAAAGTTATGGCTCTTCAAAGTTCATGTCCTTTGTTCCAAGAGGGTAGACCGCCCGTCGCCCTCTGAGCTATGTTCGCCCATCAGCTGGATCGGCGGTCGCCTCACTGAACGACGTTCGCCTATCGGCTGTATCGGCGGTCGCCCATCGGCTGTATCGGCGATACTTTCCAGCTCTAAGCTTCCTGATTGTAGTATTATTCTCTAGGATGATTGGATCTACGACCATGGAGTACTGAACATGATTAGTATCAGGTTCTAGAACTTCTCTCTCTAACCACAGGGAAGATGCATCGTAGCCGAATCGAATTCCAAGCCACGATGCAGTGATCTCTACGACACCTTCAAGCCCTACAGACATGCGAATGGGAACAAGTGCTCCCTGTGACACAATCTCAACGATGTCTGTAGTAGTGGGTTCAGAGGAGGAGGAAGCCATGATGTGCGAGAGGACCAACGAACATCGACAGTGGATGTGAGAAAAGGATACGCACTAGGAATGATGCAGTTTATAGAAGAAAATTGGAAGCAGGAACTCGTAATGAAGTAAATTAGGTGAGGAGCGTGAATAAATCAGACAATTACCATAGTGAAGAGTAAATATTGTATACCATTAGGCAATTGTAATTAGTGTCATTAATGTGCAAGTGTTGACAGTTTCAAAATTGGAAAAGTGACGGCGGCCGTCACTGTCAGAGCATTTGTATGCAAATTCAAAAAATAGATTAGCATCTTAGTGTGAGAGACTATCACATTTGGCAAACCATGAGCCGTCATAGTTGTTGCAATAATTTATGATGAACTGCGCAAATTAGGTAAGGGGGCGGCTTGTAAACTTTGTTTAAATAGGAGTAGGACGACGAGATGGTCCTTTCCTTTGTTCGTTTTGTTGGTGTTAGTAAGGTATTGAGACGGTACGATCTGTGTCCTTTTGTTTAGAGTCTTGATTTTATGGACGCGGTGAGCTTGGAGTTTGAGAGATCTAATGAGAGTGTGCCTAAGAAGAAGAAGAAGAGAGGGGGTACTCGTTTTAGTAATACGAAAGCGCGCAAATGAAGTGCATTGCGAAAGGTGGGTGCGTCTAGGTCGAGTAGAGATGACAGAGGCCCTACTGATTATGATCTGAACGATGATGAAGTCGGGCCCCAATATAGGCGGAATCTGAAAATGCGATCGATCAATCTTGACACAATGATCGAGATTAACGAGAAAGACAATGTTGAAGATGGGAACGAATTCAATAGATTTGTAGAAGAGCAGGAGCGCGGTAGAAGCGGATCGACATCTAGCAACTTGCTATGTTATTTCACAAGAGGTGATGAGGTTGCACATGATTCCGAGAAGCAGGTACGGTAGTATTCTAGAGTTTTTGCTATTAAGTTATTGCAGTTTGAGTTTAATGAGTTGAATGTTTGTCTACTAGGGTGATGACGATGAAGGTCTCAAGGACGATGAAGTAGATGATTTAAGTTTTGATGGTACGGAGAAAGATTTGAAGGACTGTTCTGAGAACGAGGAGCGGATGGACCAAAAGGAGAAGTTGGTAGATGTTGAAGAAGATGAAGAGACCAGTGATCGTATCTCAGAGGAGGTAAATGATATGACGTTTGTTGTAAGTGTCATGAAGGAATCTGGGCACATTTTAGCATTCACGTCCATAGATTAGATATGTGATTATGTTTGCACAATACGCCAATATAGATTTCGATTGAGTATTGCTTCAGTAAGAAAAATGTGACATACTATTGAATATATGTTTGATTGGTTTTGATAGTTATAAATAATGTCAGTTTTGAATGCGGTACAAGTGTAAAGTCTTGTGAATAAAAGAGCCCTAGTATGATACTATAAAGGATCGAAGGATATAACCCCTAGTAGATACGGGTATACATGGACACTTCCTTGGTATCGGTGATGGGGTATTGGGGTATCAGGGTGTGAAGCCTTGACCCAGGCAGCAGCGCCAAATTAGGATATCGGGGTATGAAGGCCCGGCCCCGGCAGGATTGTTGTTGTGGGTACCAGGCAATGAAGCCCCGGCCTTAGCAGCAGCGTTGTTATGGGGTACCGGGCAATGAAGTCTCGGCCCCGGCAGCAGCGCCGTTATGGGGTACGGGGCTATGCCCTGCAGCAGCGCCGTTATGGCAGCAGCAGCCTTACGAAGCACAATTGCCATGCCACCACCGCCGCGCATACCCTGCACTCTCCCCGGCTGATGCCCTGCCATGCCCACTTTGATACCCTACCATGCCCTGCCCACGTTGATACCTACCCTGCCTTGCCGACGTTGATACCCTACCCTGCTATGCCCACCTTGATACCCTACCCTGCCCTGTCGACGTTGATACCCTACCCTGCCCTACCCACGTTGATACCTACCTTGCCTTGCCGACGTTGATACCCTACCCTGCCCCAATTGCCCACCGTCACGAGTCCGCCTGTCCGCCAGCTCCCTCCTTTTGTGCTCCCTTTCCGTCCGCTCCCTCCCCGTCTGCTCACCTCCCCTGCGGCGCAAAACTGAGAATAGCCAGGTGATGCCTTCGGCAAGTGATCATTGGAAATCTCGGAAGCAGGAGGTCCTTTTTTGTGCGCCGGTGCAAAACCCTAGCAATTTAATGAGAAGCCGCTGATGAGGCTAGATCCGCCTCAGATTAGCCTGGCAGGAGACAACTTGGAGAAGCTGTCAGGAGAGATGACTGACAGAAAGAGTCACAATTTGGATTGTAGCTCTCAGAATAGAAAGGATTCAATAAGTGAAGATGCTCACGATGATCTTATATGGCCTACCTGTTCCTATCAACAACTCCTTTCTTGTCAATGTTCAGTTAGGTTTGAAAGAAGGAGCTACAATGGCGAACTTGGGCGCACGAGAGGAGATGACAACGCGGCAAGAAGAGGAGATGACAATGCGGCGAGAAGATGATGTCGAGAAGGAGTTGGAAAATGTGAGTTCCGATTAAGAATCAAGCCTCTTTTAGAACTTTACAGGGAATACGCTCTTCGATACGCTCCAGAAAAGAAAATGAAGACTCGTGCTAAAAAGGAGGCGTGGTTTTCGAGGGGCTTCAAGGTTAGAATCACCTGCTTCATCATCTACTCAATCCGCTACTTGTACTCAATCAGCTAATGTTCTTCCGTTTCTATCTAGAATTCTGTAGGAGAGATCTTGTAGAATTTCAAAACAAGGCAAATAGATTCCGGCCTAGGTTTTTGCACATGAGTTTTTGAATCCTCCCTTTTTGGCAGTGGTCCTCGTGAGCACCGTCGGCCGGGTACACGGTCGCTGTGGCCACCTTGAGATTGTTGTATACTTGCAAGAGTGTGGCGGGGGGGTCAATGCCCCGCCTCTGCTCGTGAATTGTGAGCTGCATGCACCATCCAGGTGCTCGAAACATGCCCGAAGGGAGTGATGATCTGGGCTCTTATAATGTCGGGGGCATCTTGTTGCATGAAATTACTCGCTGCTTGGGAGGCTTTCGTCGACGAAATGCTGGGGGAGCCTCGAACAATCCTTTTTTTTATGCATTTTGAATTTGAGATTGATTTTCATTTTGGCTTAGTCATTGAATTCTCCCTTCTTGCCTGTGGTCGTCGTGCGTTCTGTGGGCCGGGTGCACAGTTGCTGTGGCCACCTTGGGATTGTGGTATGCTTGCAAGAGCGTGGCAGGGGGGTCAATGCCCTGCCTCTGCTCGTGAATTGTGAGCTGCATGCACCATCCAGGTGCTCGAAACTTGCCCGAAGGGAGTGATGATCTGGGCTCTTATAATGTCGGGGGCATCTTGTTGCATGAAATTACTCGCTGCTTGGGAGGCTTTTGTCGACGAAATGCTGGGGGAGCCTCGAACAATCCTTTTTTTTATGCATTTTGAATTTGAGATTGATTTTCATTTTGGCTTAGTCATTGAATTCTCCCTTCTTGCGTGTGGTTGTCGTGCGTTCTGTGGGCCGGGTGCACAGTTGCTGTGGCCACCGTGGGATTGTCGTATGTTTGCAAGAGCGTCGCAGGGGGGTCAATGCCCTGCCTCTGCTCGTGAATTGTGAGCTGCATGCACCATCCAGGTGCTCGAAACTTCCCCGAAGGGAGTAATGATCTGGGCTCTTATAACCCCATATTCGTTATATTGGGAAATATGTATGACTTCGGGAGATTTAAAAGTAGAAAATCATCTAAAATATCGATCATTGTTAAGCATAAAGTACTAGATCTTTCATTATACATGATATGATTATATGCAAATAGAGACATCGCTCTGACCAAATCATGGGAATAAAAGAATATTCCATTTATTCGCTTGTAAATATCAATCATGATTCACAAAATATGTCATACAAGAGTGATGACTATCAAATCTTTACGTAATTACTTCTGTACCTACTAGATGGAACTACTACGGAGTTCCACCATAAGCGACAATACGAGATTGGATGAATGCTAGTTGACGTCGACGTGTCCAGCTAGAATCATTGTCTTGCATCAATGGACTATCAAGAAGGCGTTGCAGTCTTTCGCGACGCCGGTCCTCAATGCTTGACTTAGGTAGCGAGTGGCGGCGGTTTTCTGACGAAATAGAAAACCTCATCTAACAAAATAGAATCCTCGTGTGCCCTATTGTCCTTATGAGACCAAGATGGTAGTAAAAGAACATTTTCCCGCTGACTAAGCACGTGCTTAACCGGACTTTCATCTATGATGAGCGTATTAGCCTCTGTATAAAAACCATCAAAGCTATTGAAGAGATGAGCTAACAAGGTCTTTAGGAAGATAGACTTTTGAGTTCCCGGTTCCTTCATGAACAATGGTCGGCTCCCACCAGATTTCAAGACAATCATGTCACAGTCTTCTTGACCAAGAAATTCGTAGTGGCCATATAGGGTTTATAGGACCAAAGAGAAAATTACAAATGGCTTCTGTGGTCGTTCTCATCATCGAACTCCAAACCGTGATGGTAGCAAACGATGCCACCCGAGAGAGGAAGTCCTTACAGTTGGGCCTCACCCATACAAGCTTCTTCCCCACCTCGGTTGGCAACGTGGCCGAGTGAATACGGAAGTCACAATTTCTGTATCCTTTAGCTTCCCAAAATGGGGTACAACTGCAGAGGATACCATTGAGGTCGAGAACAATATTTAACCAAGTACCGGAGGATTTCCTTGGAACCCGACCTATGCCTTCGCTAGAAATTAAATCATTGACCGATGCTTCGTTGACGTGAAATGAAAACGGCGCACCAGGACAAAATTATTGGGGAGCTTTTGTCTGTCACATCTCTTTCCAAAGGATGCCCGAACACCGTGGTGAGCCAAGAGGACCCCGGGAGTGACGCCCCGGGCTTGGCAAGAGACAAGGTGAGGAGACCAAGGAGAGTTCCGAGCAAACAGCACGCAATAGCGTTGTGCTTGGGACGAACTTGGTGGCGTGTCTTACATGGTTGGAAACCTTGTTTGAGCACGCACCCATGGGTCCAAAGAACGCGCGATTTGGAGTTGTGAGTCATGAGATATGACTCCCCAAAGTTGGAGCGCGTTCCGGGACACTCCGGGACTCGGGAGTGTTGCCTTTCGGGACTCAAAATGTCGTCCCTCATGGATGGCGGCATGTTGCATGTCTTTGGAAAGCTCTGGACAAGAGCTTTCCAAAATGCTAAGGCTCGTGAGGAGCAAAGCAATGCTTTGGGAGATATGGCTCTCCAAAGCATCGGGACTTCGGGACTCCGGGACTGCTGCCTCCCGGGACTCCCGAATGTTCAGAGGAGCATAGCTCTCACATGGAAGCTCTGATTGGGACAAGTGAGGAGTCTATCGACATCTACTCAGATGTCGAAAATGGGCTCGCACGTCCCATTTGGATAACTGAGCTACAAGTTAGCCCGAGAAGAAGATACGGCCCGTTTTTGAGACGAAGGCAAAAACGGGTGGTCTTCCAAAACAAAAGTGTGTCACGGAAGGCCCCTCAACACAAGAGGGGGGGGGGCCTACCGAAGACTCCAGAGAGTACTATGAGGAGGGGTAGTCTCCCTCCTCACTTGCACATGGTGCCTTGAGGAGCCGGGGTGGCTCCAAGGGGTGAGGCTTGGGATGGGGCCTCACTCCCGCACCTTGTGGAAAGTAGAGAGTGCTTTGGAGCCTCTCTAAACATGGGGTAGGGAAGTGTCCCTCTCCAAGTTAGTCCCCGTGATAAGTAGTGCCGGTTCCCGGGAGTGACCGGGAATGGCTCAAGAAGGTGAGGCATGGAAAGGAAGCCTCACTTCTACATCTTGGGCATGGTGGGATGCTCTTGAGCATCCCGCAACATTGGGTTGGAAAGAGTACCGCTCCAAACTAGTCCCCGAGAAAACTAGTGCCGGATTCCGGGAGGATTTCCGGCAAAGTCCCGAATGGGGTGAGAAACAAGAGTGGAAGGGGATTAGTGGGAAGTTGGAAAATGGATAAGGGCGGTTAGCTCTGGGGGTGATTAGTAGCACCCTTGGGAGCTTGGACATGTGTGGAAGGCCGCCGCGTGCCACCAAGTGGCATGCCCATGTGTTTTGTGGGAGTTCCGGTTTACGGGTTCCGGGTAATGAGTTGGGGGAGTCAAGGTGGGTTGGACACCTTGACTAGAAATGGTGCTAACATTGTGTGTGCTTGGCATGTGCAGTGTTAGCAAAGTCGTGGCCGGTTGCTACCAACTAAGTGAGCCGTGATTCCGCTACCAAGTAAGGCTCACTAAGAAAAAGAAGAATTGGAGTAATTAGGGTCGCGACATTGTCACTGGTGCGATGAATTCAAGGTCAGAATTATGTAATACATAGCAACAACGGCATGGGTGAGAGCAGAGTGTCGAACTGAAAATACCTGATTATCATAATTGCTCTCCTCTAAGTCAACTTGGATACCCATTGACCCGAGTGACTGCTCAGTGCAATCTATCTCATCACGGACAGCAACAACATTTTCTGTATGAGACACCATGCATTTTAAGTGTGTCCTCCACCGGTGGAACCCGCTCATGGCGATAACATTCAAGCGTGACATCATCCATGACTGGAACATCGATTGCTTCGTCATCCAAATTAACATCTGGCAGCGCAATACAAATTTATGGAATCAGGAAACAATAAGATAGAGGAAATAGAATATGGGAGCCAACAAGAAGCAGATAGGAAAAAGGGCAACAGTTTAGCTCGAGTCGAGCTAAACTGCAAAATAGTAAAGGCCTGTATTAATTACAAAAAAATGTCTGTTTGATACAAAATTTCACATCTACATGAGTTTTCAGGCATTTACAGCTTAAATACTATACACTGGATCCCAGGATTGCTACGGTGCGTGCAGTGAGCAGATTTCCATGAGCGGTGAGCAGACTTTGATGAGCGGTGGGAAGATTTTCCTAAGCGATTTTCCATTTTTAGAAGGAAGTTTTGACTCAGTTTGGGCCAAATTATTTGAACCACTTATGAGGGTCCTTTAATTTACTTAGAATAAATTAGACATTGCTCCAATTTGGGTGGATTATGTAACGATTTGATGACAAAGAGTTTTGGAGAAGGAGTGTGTATAACCGTGCTTTAGCCTTTAGGGTGCCTATGGCCGTGAAATGTTACGGTTTTAAGTTGGGACATCTCTTACTATGTTTTCTGGAAATTAGGGCTGACGTCATATATATATCGTAAATAAGAAATTCAGGGCTGACTTTATTAATGTATAATATAATTTACGTAAAGGTGGGTCCCTAGAATTGCGACCTTAGTATTATGACTTGGGGCCCTGCTTCTCGATGAGCATCTCGGAGAGATGGAAGGTCTCGTAATGCTCCTTCACCTTCTCGATGAAGTTACCTTTGTACTTCTCATCACAAATTGGAAGAAGCTTCTTCAGCTCCCGTTCTAAAGTACCTTTCTTGACTCTTACATGCTTGTGGATGTATTTGTTAATCCCGTGCCCTATCCATTCGTCCCTATTTGGAAACATCTTCTCGAAATTCTTTGCTACAGTATTAGCAGCCTTTGATATATCACTCTGCATTTCACAAGAAAGGTGTATTAGTGGCGTTACAAAAGTATATGTTGGCAGGGACTCATATGTGATAACTAACCCGGTAGAGGAAGTTTGTAAGCCCAGGAATTGTAAGCAAAAACCAAGTCCGAACACTTTTGGTCTCTACTTTCTTATAATCAGCCTCTGACACCAAGCCCTTGAAATATTCAAGAGGCTTTTTCCAACTGCATACAATTGATATATCTTATGCACAAGATTCTCTTTCACATGGCTGTTTTGATTGCGCCTGAAAATCCATCAACAGCAAGCAATAAATGAGAAAACGGATTGACTTAAATTTCAAATTGAAATGGTTGAAAGGATTATGAAGGTAGAAACTTACTGATTTATGTCATACAAGATCATAAGCGTGTCCATAACTCTACCCCTGACGTCCAGAATGATGCAATCAACGGAAAAATGCCACTCAATGTCATGAGCGTGCTTTCTGTTGATGATTGGTAGCCAAGCCTGCAACCGGTGATTACCATCCCAAACATTAAACACTTTGTTCGAGAACTATTGCAAAACTGGACCATCTTTCAATTTCGCTTCAAACTCGTCGTTAACAGCACGCCACTTGTCGCTCCACGACAGCATCTCCTCCTCAGTCACGTCATGGGACTTGGAGTTGTCATCTTCTAATGCAACATAGAAGACAGTCGCGCCCTCAATGTATCCTTCATATTCAAATCAACTTTGAAGAAGTTCGATATCATTCTTCATTGCTGGTCTTACAGCTGTCAGTACCTTCAGCCTACAAAGAGGAATGTTCAGAGGTGAATTTTGTTTGGGCTTCAAACGGCGCGTCTATCCGGGATCCAGTGTGATGTACTCCCGCTTACAAGACTGTCTAATCTCTCCTCGACCTCGGCCTCTATCAAGGGAATGCTATCGTGATCCACCAAACTCTCCTCACCGGGTGGTTGGGGTCCTTCATCGGGATGTCCACCTCAACCACTATTTGTTCAAAAGAGCGCGACTCCTCGGCCGGCCGTCCGCGTTCAACGACGCTCTCCTTAGTGGGACCTTTGCCCTTATCCACCTCGAGGTCAATGACATCTTTGCTAGTCGATCGAAGATCGTCCCACGCGTCATTTGTATGCGTTGATCGAGTTGCGGTCGATTCTCAGTGCGGTGTGGCGAAGGTTGTGTTCTTCAAAGCCGACTCCCCTTCCAATCGACTATACTCATCTGTTTGAACACGTAAACGGAAGAATAGTCAAGAAAACTTATACAAAAATGAGTTACAAATCTTATCCTATATCATCCGCCTTCATTTGATGAAGCTCATTCCGAGGAGGGCGGAGACAATGGTTCTTTATGCATAAGGTGATTAATAGTTCTAAGGCGCAATGTCAAAGTTGGGGTTTGATGTTGTTGCCTCGGTATGCTCTGTCGCGACGCGCCCTTCGCTTTGTCTCGACGCGTCCTTCGCTGCCTTCGACGGCTGGTAGGGGCATGGTAAAGCCCCAGCATGGTAAAGCCCCTACGGGTCGCGGGACCTCATCAGGCGCCCGACCCCCCCACGCCAGCCGTGTAGGGGAGTAAGGATGCGGCCCAGAGCGGCGCTAGGGTCGGGGTAGGTGAGCATGCCGGGGCCCCATCCGGCACCCGACCCCCATCCGGCACCCAACCCCCACCTACATGGCCGATTATTGCTGGGAGGGGCGAACGTGTCCCCGAGGGGCGAACCCAGGCCTCTGGCGTTGAGGCTCCGCGGTGGGGCGAGTGCGGGTCCCAAGACCCCATCGGCCACCCGACCCCCACCTGACTGCAACGCAGCCCTCACCTACCTCAAGCTGCGCCCACGCGCTGGGTTGCGGCAAGTGAGGGTCCTTGGACACCAGCAAGTGCCAGACTCCTTCCCAGATTGCAAATTCACCTAGAAAAACTTCAAATTATTTTTAGAATCGCAACAAATCGAATAGAAATACCCTATTGGGTACCCGATGGGAAATACAGATCAATAGTTCTCCATTTAATTTTGACATTTATAAATACAAGGACATTCAACAAAGGTTTTCGTTATCACATTTGAAGATTTAGCGAAAGTATTAGGCAAACTTACCTCGTCTGCATTGATGATCTTGTCCTAGCTATGAAGAAAAAATCAATCGAAAGTCCCCAACGGGTACCCGATGGGGGCAGAGTTGCCAAATAGTAGGCATGACAAGCGCGACAGAATATCATCGAGGAGATGCAAGATTCTTCTTCTTGACCCTGTCGGGTACCGGCTGGGGTCTTAGGTGCCATTGGGTGTCGTGACTAGCGCTGCTTCAATGTCGGCGCCTCAGGTCACAAGAAACATCCATTTTATACCCATCGGGTACCCGATGCAGTGTTTGGGGCTCATCTTGGAGGCCTTGGTTACCATGTCGAAGTGGCAGAGAATTGGCTTCAATCGGTTCGACTCACTCTTTTGTGATGCGGTTTACGTGATGCGGCATAAGTGAGTGTCAGAGGCTATGGTCCGGCACCGGATGGGGTAAGGGCCGTAAATCCAAGGCAACCACGCTGTAGCCTATGTTGAGCCCATTCCAAAACGGTAAAGTACGTCGTGATCGGACTTAAAACGGAGGAGTTATGGACGGATGAAGTTTTGGAATTCCAAACTTCATCTGCAGATGGCTCATCCGTCTTACGTCCAAACCTCAAACTTGAGGTGGTTTCGGAATCCTCGCGTTGTACCCTACAGCGTGGTTGAGATTTTTTTGCGTAATCGAGAGATCCTCTATGCGTCCACATGTGCAACTCCAAACAAACGACTCTTGAATGAGGTGGAATTTGCTAACGAGGGTCCGTCCACAGTGTTGCCCGGGACCTGTGGATTCCGGAATGGTTTGCTTCGCCGCGATCGGACACCCCATGGATGCGATATTGACGGATGAAGTTTTTGACAAACCATGGGGTTTTTATGGTTTAGTGCTTAGGGTCACACTATCACACTTGCAATGCACGGAGCTACACCGGTGTTATTAGAGAGGGCTGCACCGGTGTTACAGGGATCATGGTCACACCAACACACCAATAGTGGACAGTGCTACAGCGGTGTTACAGGGCGGGTTACACTGTCAACACACCAAGGTGATGACAATTGCCATTTGCGACATGCAATCTGAGACTAAGGACGCACAATCATTTCTTTGGAGGATGCTTAACAAAGTTATGGCGCGTCATGATGTCGTCAACGTCAATTTCAAAGGTTTTATGGCTGACAGCGCTAAAGCCAACTGGAACGTTGTTCGAGAGATTTACGGGGCGGGAGACAAGACTGTGCCCATAAAAGAGAAGGAGAGATCGTGTCTACTCCACTGGACAAAATGCATGCACAGAGTAACAAACTTATACGTAACCTCGGTGCTCCGCGATGAGCATAAGCGAATCTGTATACAATATAAGGATGCAATCAATATGGACGAGGCCGAGACACGCTACCTTGCAATTCGGTCGTGGTAGGTGTCAAGTGAAGCTGTTACAGATTCAAATTTGCCAGCCATGGAGTCCTGGCCGGCGCGGTGGCATTTTCGTTACAGGCAATGGGGAGGCTTCATGGATCTTGTAAGCGTGCTTTAACTTTTGTTTCTGTGATATGCTTAAATATTTCTCTCGACGTACCATCCACCAGGGCACTTTCCATTCTTCTCATACCTCTACTCTGTAGACATGCCTCCTTTGTACCGCCACTCCCATAATTCATTTTCCTACACGATTCACATATTTTTGTACTCGCATTTGTTTAGATTTACGTAATGAGTTGGTTTTCCATTTCCAACAAATCCAAATGACCTAATTTGACTTCGTGCAGGACCATACTGATGAAGAGAAAGCTGAAATGCCAATGTGCAATTTGGCTGAAACCATCCACACTGCGTGGTCAAAACAGTCCGGTAAAGACGTTCAGGATATTTCAAAAGCATTGATGGACGATTATGTCAAGGCATTCATGCAATGCACACGTTACAACGCTTTTCTACACGGTAACCGGTGGGAATCGGACCGGACAAGGAGGTGCTGCTCTTCAGGCTCGCACATCAAAGTAGGAATCTGAATACAATGTACAAAGCCATGGAAGCCATCCCCAGTGCTAAGGACTTCCTAGTTGCGGACCCTGATTATGTTGGCGAGGAAGTTTTTGGATCAAGTGAAAGGCGTTTGGAAACGCAACCTGGTGCTGATGACAATTCTCATCGGTTTGACAAGGTTAACTTCTCTCAGCCAAAGCACTCCAAAAGGAGAACACGCTCTCAAGGATCTCCTTCTACTCCTATTCAATTAGATGACGAAGACGTGGAAGATATTCCAGCGGTTGCGCCAGTTCCAACTGCACCCATTGTGCATGTCATTGAAGTCCAAGAAGATGATTGTGAGAAAGGAAAATTGCATATCCTTCGTGTTCCTGCAAATAGCAATCCGACTTGTATTGGAAACCGGAGCACATAAAAGCAATGCCAGCAGAAGATCAGTGGGCCAGCAGGCCCAGGACCTACATTCCATGGGACTCGTCACTATCGCCCGAAGAACCTCGACGTCAAGCAATTTTTCTACTTCTGTGCAGATGATCTGAACAAAAAGTGCTAAAGCCCCGCAGAAGGTGGATTACGGATCTAATTCTTCATGTCCCAACGGTTTGGCCTGTTCAGAATGGAACAAATCTAACTATGCGTGAGGTCTTGGCACTTCAACAAGCGGGATTCCAGCTACAATAAAAACGACCAATGCCGATGGAGCGTCAGTTTGGATATAACATTGCCATTGCGGATCAAATTGAAAGCATCCCAATCCCAACACAACCAGATAAGTACATGACGGTGCGCAACGACAAATCCTGCAAGCATTTCGTCACTCGTAAGAACTCGGGGAAGCAGCTCGCAAGGTGGGAGTTGGCAACGCTTCTACACGCAGAGATGGCTCGGATCACCCTTATTCCTAACCCAGGTATCGGAGCAGTCATTGATTGAAATCGACCGACCCGGATCGGAGGCGGCGTGAGTACAAGCTACGATAGGATCATTCTCTAGCTGCACTTGTATTGATTTCACAGATATGGCAGTGCACCACAAAGGGCGTGGAGGATGGTACAACTGCAAGCACCTATGCTACATTTTCCGCATGGTTTGTGGATTCCGACTCCAAGATGACCACCTCGTGACCGCCCCCACCTTAAGCTTCAACGAGATAAAGCCCGTACTGCTTGCAGGGATTTAGGATAGGATCTCGGTACGAAATTAGTAGTTCTTGTTCACGAAGGTCCACGTCAAAGCCTTTGGTGTCTAGACTACCAGAGTGGTTTAACCAACATCCCACTTTTAAAAGTAAATGTTGTGACTTCAGATTTCCTTAATCATGAACATAGCTCACAAACATTTTAGATGCACCACCTTATCTTGAGTTTCGTTTTGTTGTTCAACTTCAACCCTCGCTCACTCTCACTCTGTTCACCTTCGCTCACTCTCACTCTGTTTACCCTCGCTCACTCTCACTCTGTTCACCCTTGCTCACTCTCACAGTCTCACTTTGTTCACCTCTCTCACTCTCACTCTGTTCAACTTCTACCCTCGCTCTAACGACTAACGTCACCGTCAGAAGCATGACCCCGTCACAGGTATCTTACCCCTTGCACACCCTCTTTGCATGCCACGGCGCACCATGTCTAGCACGGCGGGCGCGCCTGTGTGTGGAACGTGCCCCCGCTTGCACAGTGCACTCGCCCCCGCGTGAAGTGAGGACGAGCCATACCATTCCAGTTCATTGGCGACCACCTCTACGGCCACAAACGATAAATTCTTCACACGGTCATCGGTTTATGCAATGAACCCACGACCCTATAGCCGTCGCCTTCTATATTGATGATTTCGATGTACTTTGCTGAATTTCCACTCAAAAATCTGATCATTGCTCTTGAAAATCTGCCCATTGCTCGTGAAAATCTGCTCACCGCTCACCACTCACTGCTCACCGCACGCACCGACACCACCTTGCTCACAGGAGGGGAGGGGTAACGCTGACTGAGGTGCACGGACCAGAGACTAATGTGTCCACGATATCAGCCTCCGCAGTGACGACAAGATCAAAAGCCGCTTCCCGAACCACGTGGTGGAACACAAAGCCATTTCCGAGAAAAACACCGGGAGCGGCCGCACAACCTCGAGAACAGATATACAAAATGACCTGGAAGCCTCACTCCCGGACCAAGGACGTGCCACGGATCACACCTGCAAAGAAATCTCGGACACTACTAACGTGACCATCACCCCGACAAAGTTAGTACAAATCAGCCCCGAATCGCAAAAATATTTACAACGGGTCGCGTTAACCGAGGCAAAATCGGATCCCGCGTTCGTGGAAGTTAATGCAACCACTTTGGACCCCGACGCAGCAGCGATACGAGTGCAACTCGGGGACGACGCTAACCAACGTCCTCGTAGATGGAGGGTCGGGTGTGAACGTAATGAGCAACCATGTTCGACAAGCACTAGGATTGCCGCAGCCCCGAAGCGCTCGTTTCATTTTACGTATGGCTAATGACGCTCCAGTCACACCCCTGGAAATTCTCACCATGGTCGGGATTGCAATACACGGGTATCAACACCAAAGAACATTCGTAATCATCGATATGCCACATGACAAAGAATTTTCCGGTAATTTTAGGGAGGCCGTGGTTGCGAGACATGCAAGCAATTCACGACTGGACAAAAAATCAGATCCACCTGCAACGCCACGGAAGAACCGTGGTCATCCCCGTGGATAGCTGTCTGACCCGTGCCAAGATGAACCAGATCCGAACTTCGGCCGGAACGGATTGGCCAGAAGAATTCACAACAGAGCAAGAGGCTCTCGAACTCCACGTGCACCCCAGCCTGATACCCGTGGCAGGCATACATTTGGCTAGTCTGATGCAAGAAGAAAAACTGGATATCCCCGAGCACTTCACCCGGGAGATAGCTGGAGAGGTTGTGGTGAACGCCGTCCCGGCCAAAACGGCATTACATCACGAAAACATCATGGGATGGACACACGGGGCCAAGGAGAGAGTACAGCTGGTCAACCTCGGAACAACAGACGAGCCCAAGTACATTAAAATCAACACAGACGCACCACCGGGCATTAAGCAAGCCGCCATCGCCCTGTTCCACGAGTACAGGGACATATTCGCCTGGAACCACGAGGACCTGAAAGGCATCCCCAATTCCTTGGCCGAACATACCATCGATCTCATCCCCGGTGCAACCCCCTGTGACAAAGAACGGAGGTGCAGGATGAATCCGAACTACGCCGCCCAAGTCAAAGTCAACTAGACAAACTACTCCACGCCAAGTTCATTTCGCCCGTGGATGCAAAGACCGTGGCTCTCTTCCATGGTCATTATTCCAAAAAAAACGGCACGTTGCGCATCTGTGTGGATTTCAGAAAACTCAACGCCGCGACAAAAAAGGACCATTATCCATTACCATACATGGAAGAGATCATCGACGAGGTTGCTGGACATGAAATGTACTCGTTCATTGATTGCTTTTCAGGGTACTACCAAGTAGCCATGGCAGAGCAAGACAAAGGTAAAACGGCTTTTTCCACGGAATGGGGACCGTACCAATTCGAGCGCATGCCCTTCGGGGCCAAAAACGCACCCATGACATTTCAACGGGTCATGGAATTAATCTTCAGACCATACCTCAAACAGTTCTTCCGCATCTACCTGGACGATGGCACCGTCTACGGCAAGATGAAAGACCATGTTTCGCATCTCAGGCAAATTTTCCACGCCTGTAGAGCCAACGGGGTAAGCCTTAACGCGGACAAGTGCATGTTTCTGTACTTCGCGGGGGTTATCTTGGGTTACATCGTGTGTAAATATGGCAAGCTTCCCGATCCTGAGAAGATCAAAGACATCCTGGACATGACACCACCAACAAATCAAAAAGGCGTACAACGGCTCCTGGGTCTAGCACAGTTCAACCGAATTTATATAGAAAAACTAGCCTACATCACCGCCCCGATCACGGCTTTGAACCATGCCAAGTACACATACCCACGGGACTGGACACCCGAGGCACAAGCAGCGTTGGATAAGATAAAAAACGCATACTCCAACGCACCGATACTCATAGCCCCGGACTGGTCTAAACCATTCCACGTCCACACGGACGCGTCTAATCTTGCCGTGGAAGTAATGCTAGCACAAAATGTAAATGGCAAGTACGATTAACCCGTGGCATACGCTAGTAGACTACTCAACCATGCCGAACGAAACTACTCCACCACGGAGCGGGAAGCCTTGGCAATGATATACGCCATCAAAAAGTTTAGACATTACCTCCTCGGGAAGAAATTCCCGTTCATGGTCGACCACCACAGCTTGTCATACCTCGTAAACCAGACATTGGTCACGGGGCGAGTGGCTCGGTGGATCATGATACTCCTCGAATACGACTTCGAAGTGGTATACGTCCCCGGGAAGCGACACATCGTGGCAGACTACTTGTCCAGGGACACCAACGCCACGGCAGAAGGAATAGATGACTCCTTCAACGAGGCTTATGTACAAGCCACGCAAATCGCCACGGACACCAAGGAGCACGGGGACAACTGGAGGGCCGATATCATTAGATATCTCACCACGGGCAACACTCCCGTGGACATAACGGGACACGCAGGTCGCCTTCGTGCGCAGACAACACTCCCTTACACCGTGGTCCATGGGAAATTATACAAACGGGGGCCGGATCAAGAGATCCGGCTATGCGTCTCCACCACCGAATGCAAGAGCAGATCATCGACATCTCCACGATGGACCCGCAGAGGCCACCAGGGCCCCGACACCACGGTAAAAAGATTCTCTCCGCTGGGCACCGGTGGCCAACGCTCCACAAAGACGTGATTGCCCATGTCAAAAATTGCCACGCTGTCAAATTTCCACAACAAATTTTCAAAGACTAAGGCAAAGTACCAATGAAGGCCATACCTCCCCGGGACCATTTCAACGGTGGGGTTGGATTTCGTGGGACCAATCAAACCGATTCACGCCAGGGTACAAGTACATCCTCGTGGCCACGGACTACACTACGAAGTGGGTAGAGGCCAAGCCTCTGCGGACCAACACCGCCGTCGTCGTCACCCTCGTTCATTTACGAAAACATAATTACAAGGTTTGGATGCCCCCTGGAGATAGTATCAGACCAAGGCACGCATTTCGTGAATACCGTCATACAGGACCTCCTCGATAACCACGTTATCAAACATCGCACCAGCACAGTGTATTACCCTCAGGGAAATGGGCAGGCAGAGTCGACAAACAAGACACTAATTAATATGCTGAAAAGATTTGTGCACGCAAATCAGGCGGACTGGGATGATTGTCTACCAGCCGCACTTTGGGCTTACCGTGTCGCCGTCAAAACCGCCACAAATGCCAGCCCGTTCGAAATGGTTTAGGGTACTCAACCCCTGCTTCCTACGGAGTACATCGTACCAACGTTCCAAACACTACAGTCGAGGGATTACACCCCCCATGTGAACCCGCGAAACGGTTCACTCTAGCGGGAATACATTCCCCGCAAGGTTTAGCGCGTAATTGTCAGGTTTTCATGGATTAATTAGACTTTTTAGCTCATTTCGTGGATTCACGGAATACCCGTGGTCTCAATGAGGTTTTGGCACAAGCGGCCCGTTCTTGCTCTAATTCATATCAAATTGGTATTTTTGATGAACGCCAATATATTAAATGGCGAGTTTTTAGTATGTTTTAGCGATTATGTATTCCTAAGTAAGGGCCGGGTTGCCCCATTTCGCCCTTACCTTCTACAAAACCCCTAGTATGAAGTGTGGTGCCTTTATCTTGCCTAATTGGTTGGAAAAAACTATGGATGGAAGTCCGTCCAACTAGACGGATGAAATCCGCCCAATTGGACGGATGAAGCTTTTGCTTCAACCTCCCTGGATCAGCAAGGGAGGGGGGAGAGTCAGGAGAGGAGCCGTTAGGCTAGTTTTTTTGTGTGTGCATGTTTTTTTGTGGGAGTTTTTTGTGGAGATTCAAGGTTTTTTGAGTGGGATAGGGTGTGAAGAGATTATGCGTGGGAAGTGAGATCTAGAATGTTGGGTGGTGGCATTCTTTGGGAAGATCGTTGTGTGTAGGATTTTTGTGAGAAGGAGAAATCGTAAGCAAGAAGTGCTAACGACTCCTCAACGGAAGGAAGCCAAAGAACGGCAACAACCCCCCGACAATGGCAACAACAGCGAATCCCACGGCGGCAAATGCCGCACTCGAGCTCGGTTTCAGCAGCTTCCCGATCGGTCGCTAGCGAGGAGCAACGGTGATCACGAGGCCGAATCGCAATCAGCCGCCGACAAAGATCGGAGGAGACGCGCCGCCAAAGATCGGCAGACCGGCGGAGAGATCGACATCAACTCGCCGTTGGAACCGAACAAAGATCCGTCATTGGCGGACAGCCACCCATTCGTGAGCCGGATCGCGATGAGCTGATTCGGCGGCCGGAGTGGATTCACGATCACGAGAACCGAGATCGCGGAGGATCGATCCGGCGTGAGCAACGAGGTGGTACCGAGCGACGCAGCAAGGGCGGACTCGGAAGATCGATCCCGGCGTGGCAGCAGCAGCGATGGCGGGAGGTCTCCGCGAACGAGGGCGGGGCAACCAGAGCGAGGCGCTGCGCCGGCAAAGAAGCGGCAGCAGCAGCAGGCCGTTCCGGCGACAGAGCCTCGACCGGCCGGGCGGCTCGGCGCGCGTGGCCAAGATCGACCGTCACCGCGAAGGAGGACCGTGGCCGGGGCCGTCGGCCCGGGCAGCAAGAACGGAAGCCTTGTCCCCTCCCGTGACATTCCGGAGGGTGGACAGGTGCTATTAAAGAGGGAGCTTTCTCTCTCTCCTTCCTATCCACTTGATCCGTAGTCTTGTGTTGGTAGATTTTGTGAGTTAAACACATTAGTACTCGTGAGTTTCTTCTTAAAAATGGCAAGGTTTTTGCCCAAAAATTGGTTGTGGTAAATTAAAGAGTGTTGCATGCTTTTGTTTGGATGTTTGCATCGGATGGGAATGGTGTGCCTTGCTTGCCTTTGCTGTCTTGAATGATTAGATAATAGTGTGCACCACGACTAAGGGTAGTCTTGAGCGCTGCCCAAAATTTAGGCTGAAATTTATAAATTTAAGTGAAAAAATCGGTAATTTGTCATTAGCGGAAGCGCTACCCGTTTCAAGGGCTGAACCAAGAAACCTTAAGTTAAAACTTAGGGGATTAGGGCCGGGTGCGGAAGCGCCCCAACATTCCCAATTAAACCAAAATTGTATTAGAAGTGGTGAATTGCATGCTTAGTGGATTGTTAGCACTTACATGTGATTGGGGTGTTAGGGATTGAGGTAGAAGGTGTTTAGAGGTGATTTGCAACCTTTTCCAACCCTACGTTGTGTGCTGGACCTCTTGGTCCATACGCGTTTGGAGGCCTTACGTGTTCATTTTGGTCGTTTTGTGCCCACAATTGAGCCCTAGGCCCTTGGTGGTCAAATGAAGGCTATTTGAACCTCCTAGGTATGCTTTGGGAGACTCACTTCACTGCTGGAGTTACTTGGTTGGAATTAAAATGAGACTTGATTGAATGGTTGTACTTCTTTGTTGAGTTCAAATTAGGAATTGTATGCATGTATGAAGTTTAGTGTCCATTGCTTGGAAGGATTGTTTTGTGTGCACCCATCCCCACGGCCCGCTTGTGAGTTAGAAACCGGGACACCGGGATTTGACCTCACACCCCACAAGGTGCTGGCAGCCCGCATCAACGACCTACATCACCTCGAAGAAATTAGAACCCTGGCTACATCGGACATACATCACAAACAGACCCTGACGGCCCGCCATTTCCAGGGAACGCAGCCTCCACGGGTGTTTCAAAAGGGTGACCAAGTACTTTGGTGCCCCCGAGACCCCAAACTCAAACGGTCTAAATTTGAGTCGATATGGCATGGCCCATATACGGTACAGTTGGTTCTACCTAACAATACCGTACTCCTCGTCAACAGCACGAACTACGACCCCCACGCCACGATAGTCAACGCCACAAAATTGAAACAATACTACACTACAGCACCACAACCCAGGACAGCCCTAAGCCTACAGGATATTCACACCACGTTGGCATCCGAGGCACGGGACATGGAAGAAAACCACATGGATCTAGCTAACAAACGGACACAAAGCCACGCCCGGCCGAGGACACACAACTCGGGTCACCAAACACCCAAGGCATCGGCGAAGCCGAGCAAAACCCCGGGGAATGAACACAGCGGACACGTGACAGACCCGCGGAAGACACACACACCCACAACACCGAGGAATGGATCCGGGGGCACGGAGGAATCACAATCCAAAAGCACAAAACCAGTCCATGGGACTTAGTCGCAAAAGCGACCTCCCCTACCGAGGCCATACCCATGCACATCCCATGTGCATACATAAGCCACATCCATGTCATCCAGGGCCCAAACACAAGACGTCCCAATCATGAATCTACTCCCGAGGAATGCCACATCAACACCATAATTACCCCCAAGTTCCGCCCCGAGGCATCATCACCGATTCTACCCCGAGACACCATCACTCTATTCTATAAAGGCGACACCGCCGCCACGGACAGAGCCATCATTACCACTACTCTCCCACCGCCGCATCAAACAAACTCAAATAGTGCGGACTTCCCGGGAGAACTCTCTTTTTGCAACATCACTCACTTTCGTGCGCATTGCTTTTCGCGTCTTTTTGCTCTGTCTACCCATCCTTGCTCCCCGTTTGGACCCCTTGCAGTGTTAGCGACCATGGCGCGCGGTGCCCCCGGGAGCGGAAGCCACCGTCGTCCCACGGCGGATCGCGGAGTGGAAGAAGTACCCCGACGTTGAATGGCTCACCGGGGCGGGGATTGTTGCGATCACGCAAACCACCTCCGTGAGAATATTGACCTCGGACGATGCGGGGCATTTATCGCCTCAATGAGGAGCGGCGGCAGAGGATCCTAACAACACCGAGGTGGCCGGGTCGTGGAAGGGGTCCTCGTTAGGTACTCCCCGAGGTACCTCCACCAATTCTTCGGTTGGGATGGCACGGGGGTCACTAGCTGGTCACCGCACAGGAGCAGTCTGCCACAGCCCGACACCACGGTTTACACCCACGGGTACCCTGTCCGAGGAGGAGGCAAGTTCGACGTTTACGATATCACACGGAACAATCCAAACATGCCCGACCCGTGGTTTGGCAGAATCCGTGGCATACTCAGCCAAGTATTTTTTCGGAATGACTGCAATGCAGTGCATCCGGATCAAATTGCATTGTGTGTCATGGCGGGCCGCGGCAAAAAGATTAACTGGGGTCGGCTCGTGGACAGGAATGCGGTGAATCAAATCCAAGGGCATGTCCAGAGTGACGACTATGAGAGCCCCATCGCCCCATTTTTGACACAGTTTATCGGCCATTTCTTGGATTACCACCGGGTAAACCATCACCCCTGGGCCATGGGCACCTTCCTTGATGTACAGCGCGAGGTGGCAGAATCCCAGCAGCCAAACACCACGCCAACCCACCGTGGAAAGCGGCCACGCACCGAGGAGGAGGGGACAACAGGAGGAGGCGGCCCCATGGAGATCGCCAGTACGTCCACGACCACGGAGTTCGGCCCCCACACCAAGGAGTTCGAGGCCCAAAAACGCACAATGGAGACTTGTATGGAAGAGATGCTGCACTTCCTTCCTTCACAAATAAGGAGCAACAAAGAAGCAGACAGCCTCGGCCAAGTACAAAGACTGGGAGACTCGGCATAAGCGCCATACGGCACAGCTGATGCAGACAACCTAGGCCACGGCTCGTAAGTCCATAGAGGAGTACAAGCTGGAGGTCCAGCTCCACACCACCAACTCAGGACGATAACTTCCCCTGCGAACCAACTCGATGCACGGGATCTAGAACTCCAGTGCAACCACGGAAAGGTCCCGCACTTTCGAGGACCAAAGCACCGGGGACGGGGAGAGAATTGAGCGGCTAGACCGCTTAAATCGCGAACTCCTCGCCAAATGCAAGACATTGTCAGAGGAGTTGGCCCTCAAAGCCACGACCCCCTTCTCCAATGCCACGGACATGGACACGGTGCAGCGGCACCTCCAGGAGGTGGAAAACGCCCGGGAGAACTTCGAAGCCAACAAGGTGGCTTGGACGAATCACGCGGCTATAATTATTGCCACCACAGCATACCACATGCTGCGATCGGAACCACACACATCGGAAGAACCCCCCGTAGCATTCCTTGATCAATGCACAGGTGATGCATTAATCGCATTGGAGCTTGAGGGCTCCGACAACACCTGGGGCAGCCAAGGCGAACCCTTCCTCGGAGAGGATGACGAGGAGGTACAACCTCAACCCATGGAGGAACCAGAATTGACCCAGCCCCGGACATACACCCACGAGGAGGATTATGACAACATACCGGAGGAGGAGGACACCCACGAGCAGCCAACCCCTACTTACGCCGGGGACAGGGCAATGGACACTAACTCCGGGGAAGGCATCTATCAATTCCCGACACAAATTGGAGAAGAGAGGGTGGACATACCTGAGTGGTTTACAGACCACGAACAGACGCCACACCAGTCTCCGCGGCAGCACCCCTCGGCAAGCTCGCCCCCATACCACCTTCCGGTTCTGTCACCACCTACACAGTACGAGTCCCCGGTGAGACAAAATCCGGATGGTACTTACCCATGGCCGACTCGGGCCGAGTCCCCGGTAGCCCACTTGGACCCCCTGCCCACGTTCTCCCCATTGCGAGTAATACCCTCCCCGTTATCTCTCGCCAGGCACAGGCAAATCCTCCTCCAGAAGGAGGAACACGAGGGGTGGAACATGGAAGACGCGGATGAAGACGGAGACGAGGCCTCGGAGTCCATGCAGTTCGTGTTGCGTTATTTCCACGAACACCCGGACCTCACCGCACATTATGCCAACTCTGAGACTACAGGGCGACAGTGCCCTGCATGCAATCGGACCTTAGGGGGTACGGTGTTCGATGTGTATACACATGCGCTCAATTTTCGAGGAAACCATGTCCTGATACATCGAGCGATGGCCGAGGCACTCCGTCGGATCGTACCACGGCGAAGAACCCCCTCGTAGCGGTCGGCAATTTCCCGGGAGCAAGCCGACCGAGCAGAGGCCCGCCCCCACGCGCGCTAAGCCCGGCAATTCGAGGACGAATTGCAATCTCTCAAAGGAGGGCAAAATGTTACCCGCCCGAACCACGGGTATCATCATCGAAGACCACGGCCACGGGAGACCAGAATTAACGACGACCCGGGGCTCGAGGCCAAGGACACACGGTGATCGAGAGGACCACGAGGATCGAGACCGTGGACACAGCGATGAAAGTCGAAGGGCAACGCAAGGGATTAGGTTTTATTATAAGTAAGGGTAGAATGATACAATAGCGACTCCTTGTATTGCTAGAACAGATGTTAGCCACGAGTGCGTACTCACGAACTTTGTAGCCTTACGGCATTCTCCAATTCAATGCAAACACAGGACTCGGTCAATTGTATCTTACCCCGCCTCTATCTATTTTCTACTACCCTCCTCTAATCGCGCTTACATGCTGCGGAGGCCTTGGCACCGTGGTAGTCACCGAGTCGAGCCGTGGTGTCTCAATCTCTCACGTGGTTGTGCAGCTGCCGTCGAAAACGCCCCGCCCAAGGATCTGTCTCGCCGAACCAGCACCGTGGCCGTGGAAGTGAGCCAAGTACGAGTCACCCCGGGAGACTGTAACCCTGGGTCTTGACCCCCCTCGATCATACCTCGGCCGCTCAGGACTGGCTCGCCCGACCGAATTAATCACTAGGTGATTGCGGCCCGGTCAACGACCGCCAGACCCTACCCGTACCCTGGGAGTAATTGTGAGCGTCGTCTCCAAGCCCCGGTCTTCTCCCTGTTTCCTACCTTTACCTTCCCCGTTCTCATACCTCGGGCATCTCCATACCCGTACCCCGGCTAACAGTTGTCAACAAAGACCACGCTGACGTGATTTAAGTAAATAAGGGGCAGACTTGCCCCTTGGATATTTTTGTTTTCTGCGGCATCCTTGGAATCCACGGGGTCTGAGGAGTTTGTGATGTCCTGCTGCAATTTTTGCCCCTTGGCTTCCGTGGACAACATATTTTGCAGTTGGCCCAAACTAACAGTTGGTTGTTGGTCTTGGGAGATGGAATGATATTGTTTTAACTTTGCTGTGTTTACTATGGTTGCGTGGTTGTCGTAGTTATCATTGTTGACCAAAAGAACTGTATTATTTGGCAAAACCAGTTGCACTGTGTAAGGTCCGTGCCAAATTGTCCCTAATTTGGATTTTCTAATCTTTGGATCTCTTGGACACCATAATACCATATCCCCTTTTTGGAATATTCGAGGGGGCTTAGTGCCTTGGAAATACTTGGCACTAAGTTGTTGTCTCCGTAGAATGTTGACTCTTGCGTGTCCACAGAATCCTTCGAGTCTGTGTAGGTCCTGCATGCGAGCTGCTAAGACTCGATGGGGCTGATAGTCCCGAGGTTGTATGGACTGAAAGGTAGGCACGATGTATTCTGTTGGTAGCAACGGTTGCGCTCCGTAGACTAACTCGAATGGACTGTACTGGGTGGCTGCTTTGGTGGCCACCCTATAGGCCCATAGCGCTGCAGGAAGACAGTCATCCTAGTCACCTTGGTTAGCCAATACGAATTTGCGCAACATGGTTAAGATGGTCTTGTTGGTGGACTCTGCTTGTCCATTTCCTTGAGGGTAATAAACTGTACTCGTCCTGTGTTTGATGATATGATTGTCCATGAGATCTTCGATGACAAATGTTGACAAAGTGGGTACCTTGATCCAAACTATTTCAAGGGACACCCAAAGCGGGTAATAATGTTTTCGTAAAGGAAAGTGGCGGTTACCATTGCAGTATTGTTTCGTAATGGTTTGGCTTCTACCCATTTGGTAGTATAATCCGTGGCTACCAAAATATACTTGTATCCTTGCTTTGTAGCTGGTTTAATTGGACCGACAAAATCAAGTCCCCATCGTTGAAAGGGTCCCAACGGTGGTATCGATTGGAGTGGCACTTTCCCTTGATGCTGAAAATTAGTGGTCGCTGTTTGGCATACGTGGCAATTTTTAATGTATGTGAGGACATCCTTATGTAGCGTGGGCCACCAATATTTGGCAGCCAATATTTTCTGAACTGTTGTATCTGGTCCTTGATGTCCGCCAGCGGGGCCTGCGTGGAGACTCTCGAGGATTTGTTGTTGTTCCCCCATCGGCACGCAGAGCCTAATTTCCAAGTCTGCACCTTTTTTGTATAGTCTTCCGTCAACCACGGTGTATGGTAGCGTGGTTCGCACAAAGCTGATCTTTTGGGTGCCAGTTAGCTTATTGGGTATAATCCCTTGTCTCAAGTAAGCCATGATGTCACATCTCGTAGTCGGCCGGAGTTTCCGCGGTATCCATGGTGGCCTCATCTGAAGCGACTTGTATGTACGGCTCATTAAAAGAGTCATCTATGCCTTCTTCGGTGGCATTGGTATCCCGGGAAAGGTAGTCTGCGACGATGTGTCGTCTTCCTGGTACAAAAACCACCTCGAAATCATATTCCATGAAGATCATGATCCACCGAGCGACTCTGCCGGTGATTAACGGTTGGTTCACTAAGTAAGATAGACTATGATGATCCACCATGAATCAATCTGCTTTCCCAACAGTAATGTCGAATTTCTTGACGCGTAGAGCGATTGCCAGCGCTTCTCTCTCCGTGGTTGAATAATTTCTTTCGGCTTGATTCAGCAACTTGCTAGCGTATGCCACCGGTTGGTCGTGTTTACCGTTGACATTTTGTGCCAGCATTACTCCCACGGCGATCTTGGAGGCATCTGTGTGGACGTGGAAAGGCTTGGCCTGATTCGGTGCCAATAGTATCGGTGCTGTGAATATGCTTGTTTTATTTTATCTAACATCATCTGTCTTTTTGCGGGGGGTCCAATCTCGGGGTAGGAATACCCGGCATGATTTAAGGCGACTATCGGTGCCGTCAAAAGTGCTAGCTTTTCGATGTACATTCTGTTGAGTGAGAGATTCCAAGCAATCTTTGGACGCCCTTTTGATCTTTCGGTGGAGTCATGTCTAGGATATCTTGGATTTTGGAGGGATCAGGAAGTTTGCCATATTTGCAAACAATATAACCTAAGATGACTCCTGCGAAGAACAGAAATATGCATTTGTCGGCATTTAGGCTTACCCCGTTTTCTCTGCATGCCTGAAAAATTTGTCTTAATTGGTTAACATGGTCTTGCATTCGCCCATACACCGTGCCATCGTCTAGGTAGATGCGGAAGAATTTCTTCAAGTAGGGGCGAAAGATCAATTCCATGACACGTTGAAATGTCATGGGTGCGTTTTTCGCTCCAAACGGCATCCTTTCGAATTGGTATGGAGTTATGGACCCCACTCCGTGGAAAACGCGGTCTTGCTTTTGTCTTGCTCTGCCATGGCGACTTGATAATAGCCAGAAAAACAATCCAGGAATGAGTACATTTCATGTCCTGCTACTTCGTCAATGATTTCTTCCATGTATGGTAAAGGATAGTGATCCTTCTTAGTTGCCGCATTAAGTTTACGAAAATCCACACAAATTTGTAATGCGCCATTCTTTTTGGGAATGATGACCATCGGAGACAGCCAGGGTGCCGAGTCTACCGGGGATATAAACTTGGCAGAGAGCAGCTTGTCGAACTCTGCTTTGACTCGAAAAAGATAGTTTGGATTCATGCGGTACCGGCGTTGTTGTACCGGGTGAGCATTCGGTATCAGATCTATAGTGTGTTCGGCTATAGTCCTCGGTATCCCCTTTAAGTCTTCATGCGTCCAGGCAAAGATATCATGGTATTCTTTGAAGAGAGCTATTGTTGCTTGTTTGATTTCAGGCGGTGCGTCGGCGTTGATCTTGACATTCTTTTGTTCGTTTTTGGTGCCGAGGTTGACCAACTGTACTTGCTCTGTAGAGCCATGTGTCCACCCAGTGACTACTTGTTTACTTAAAGCTTCGGCTGCCGGAGTTTTATCAATTATGACTGTTTCGGAAACCTCGGTGGTGAACCTGGGTGGGATATCGAGGGTATCCTCCTCTGAAACCACGTTGGCCAAGTGAATCTCCGCCAGCAGAATCAGATTGAGGTCGGCGTGGAACACCAGGGCTTCTTGCTCGTGCGTGAGACCTTTCCCCCAGGCCGTGCCGGCCTGATTCCTGATCTGTTTGACTTTTTCTCGAGTGATGCAGCTGTCCACGGGAATGATCATTGTTTTCCCGTATCTTCGAATTCTGATCTGATTTCTGGCCCAATCATGAATTGCATTCATGTCTCTTAACCAAGGTCGGCCCAAAATCATAGGGAAATTGCTGCTGTCTGGCATGTCGATCACGACGAAGGTTGCCGGTGTAGAGATACCGTAAGTTGTGATGGCCACGGTGGAAAGTATTCCCAATGGGGTCACCGGGCATCATTCGCCATTCTCAAAACGAACTGTGCTGTTGTAGGGTGTGGTAGTCCCAACTGTTGTCTTAGGTGATCGCTGATAACGTTGACTCCGGAGCCTCCATCAACTAATACATTGGCCAGTTGGTGTTGTCCTAATCGGACATGTATGACGGCGGCATCGGTGTCTATGGTTGTCGCATTAATCTCCACGATTGTCGTGCCTTTTGTTGGGATAGTGTGCATATTTTGCAGGTATGTCTGCAATTCTGGGCTAATCTTCAACAGATCGGCTAATCTAATGCGCACATCGGTTTTTTCTAATACATGTTGCAGTTCTGGGACCACCGCTGTTTCCAGGTCGTTTTGAATTTGAGTTCGCAGTTTGTTCAATCTTTCCCAATGCTGTTCCGCAAAAGGCTTGCGATGTTCTATGACATGTTTATCGGTTTTATCTAAGGTAGCCTTAGATCTTGTGGTTACCGCGGCTGTACTTATGGTAGCCACGTTGGTGCCGTGGACTTCGGTAAGTGTAACTCCCCATTCATTGCGGCGGTAGCCGGTCTTTGCGGGATGTGCCTTGGTGTCCGTGGCGGCGGGTGTTGGCCTTGTCTTAACACAGGGGGCATTGGCCTCGTCGGTGGTGCGGGGATCCGCATTCCCAACAGCCATCGTTTCTGTTTGGTTGAAACGCATCTACATCGACTTCCTCCGGGTATATGGATGCTGCCTTTGTTCGCGTGGGCCGAGTATCTTCCGTTCTTGCAGGTGTATTGGAAAACCAGCAACGTCCTGCATGTAGTTTGCCGCAAGTAGTGCATGGTGCCGCTGTCCCCCTGATAGGCACTCTTGGTAGCGGAAGCAACGGTGTCTGTGTTTTGTCTATGACGCCGAATTCCCTGCTAATGTCATTGGCGGCTGTGAGTATCTCCTGCAACTTTTTTACACCGCGGATGATAATGCCCTGTTGTATCCACGTTAGCAAGCCCTTTTTGAACCATTCACATAGGTAGTCTTCTTCAGGCAGTTGACTGAGTTTGTCGGCCAGTTGTTTGAATCTGTCGTAAAACTTGTCGACATGTTCGTTTCTTTCTTGCTGTATATTGCCTAAAGCTCGGAGTATTTCCGAGCTTGTTTTTAACTTTCGGAACTTCTGCAAAAAGCTACGCTCCATTTCTTCCCATGTCGGCAACAAATGTTCGGCTTCAAATCAATGTACCGATTGATGTGGTTGCCCTGAAGGGTGGTTCGAAGATGTTCTCAGGGTCTTGGTCTTTGTAACACCGCTGGTTCGAGCTATTACTTTAAACTGCGTATGTGCCAATCGGGATCTCGGAGTCATCAAAGATTGGGTAAGGTATCTTTGGTAGCTTGATGAGCCGATCCCTTTCCCTTGATGCCATAGAAGCGGCTATGTTTGGATCAATCGGTGGTAGCTGTGATGATCCGGCCATGGTAACGATGGGCGGAACAGTCGTTGATGTTCCTACCCCTTGGAAATAGTGTGAGTTTAATATTTCGATCTTGGCATTGGTGGCGTCGTTTTTTGCCACCAAATCTGTCATTTGTTGTTTCATCCATTGGAGAAGTTCTCTCGTGGTATCTTGGTCTTCTTGGGGTATAACCTCCTCAGGTTCCGCGGTTCTTTCTGTTGCTTTTCGTGGAGGCATTGTGTCGTGTTTGACGTTTTTGTTTCCTGTTTTGCTCGATGACTCAACACTCCATCCCCAGCATGGTCGCCAAAATGTTAGCCTGGGTAACGAGGATGGAGTGCTTTACGAGCTCATCCGCTGGAGGTAGCAGGTTTGGGATGGCAGTGGATAACGAGGGAGGCCGAGCTATGCTCGGTCTAACAGGGACAGCAGGAGTAGCCAAGAAGGCTGGGCGTTGACTTCGGCAACATTGGTTGTGCTGCGGAAGGAGGGGCATTTCAGTCGTCTTCTTCTTTCTTATTTTTACTTTACCCACGAATAGAATCGGTGGGTAGTACTGATCTTGAAGGGAAAAGAGGGGGGGGTACCGAGGTTTAACCGTGGCAACAGCTGAGGTCACCGAAGCCCGTAACCTGGTCCGGCTGTCTACCGGACCTTCCTTGGTAACCTCGGTGATACTGTAGCGATGAAGGTACCGTGGGTGTAGAACGTCTAAGACAGCAGTTAGGGTTACTGCCGAAGTCTACCAAGCAAGCCTCGGTGTTCGGAGTAAGCAGGTGAGAGATGAGGAGACACAAGGATGGGAGAGAAAGACTGTGGCTCATGGCCTTTGTATTCAATTGATAACAACGGCGTACATTCAAGCGTTCTGCCAAGATAAACTGAACATATCCTGCTACGGTGACTACAACGAGTGTCTCTCTCCTATTTTCTACAACCTTTTATACTACGGCTGCCGCGGATATCTCTGAAACCGAACGGTGCCCTTATCGACTGCCGAGGCATCTGCAGTTAACTGCTGGTGCCTCCACCGAAAAAATGCTGCTATCTCCGTTGCCGCTGCTGCTCCCGCTTTGGCCGCCGAGGTTACCCGATGACGTCAGTCGGGTAACACCGGGTATTTGCACATATTGTCGAACATGTTTGCCGCAATAGCATTGGCAGTATTATTAACCCATAGCCTCTTGTTGGCCTCAAAATTCTTGATGGTATTTTGCAGCTCTTTCTGCTGCATAACATCCGCAGGGGCTCCATGTTGACAACGTTGGTAAGTATCGCATAGGAGCTGATACTGTGCTCGGAGAGCTGCTTGATCGTCCTCCAGTGCCTTGACGTGGTTGTGAGCGTAATCTCGCTCCTGTTCGATGGTGCGAATGCAATTGTTGGCAGTCCGCACTTCGCGCTCCAAAATGCTTACCCTATTGGCCGACAGCTGTGCATCTTCTGTGGCTTGCTGTAGGTCACGCTGAGTCTCAGACAGCTTGTCATCCCTTTTGCGTATCTCCGCATTGGCTGCTCTCACCTTGCGCGCATTTTCGACTTCTAACTCCCTTACCCGAGTATCCAAGGCTCCTTTGTCAGTTTCGGCAGCATCGAATTGTGCAAGCAGTGTTTGCACACTCAAGCTGAGGGCGTCCGCTTCCGCTTGGACTTGGTCCCTGGTCGACATTTGCTTTGTCTCCCCTGTTGCCTGCACCTCGAACAGAATTTGAGGGCGCTTGTTGGAGTGGACTACGACGGTGGCAGGAGCAGTCACTGATGGCGGTGCCGGAGTATTCTGTTGAATGTCTCCGAAAGTCATCAGCGGTGGCACCGCATGATACTTCCTATTGTAGGCTAGTGTGCTATTGAAGGCCGACAAGAAGGGCTCGATGGGACTTACGTACCCCTGCTTCTTCTGGTGTTGCTTCAGCTCCAATCACAGGTTCTGATCGACAAGCATTCCCCAGTTGATTTTGGCACCGGCTTCAGTCAACAGCAGGAGTTCCAGTGTCTGTGGCAGCACATTGTTGCAATTAAGTCGAAAAAAGACTTGACTGAGTATTCCGCGGAGCCTCACGTACCAAGGTCCGGGAAGAATGGAGCCCAGCATACGCACATCGTATCCCTTAATCGGGTCAATGTGTGCATTCGGGAACCTGGCCTGTAAATCAGGCTTCGGGTACCCGCAGTCTTCGGTCCACCTTGTGAGCCCCGTTCCGTCCCACCCATACTGTTGGAACAGGTAGTAAGGCGAGAATTGTATTTCAACGCCGTCTACGATGCCTGTGGGAAAAGCGTTGCCGTCGGTGTGTTTGTCCATGGTTTCGATAAACTCACGGCAGCGACCGATGTCGAGGTGTCAGTGATGCATATCGTCTCGGTAACGCTGGATGCCCGCCTCTGCTGCCCATACGCTGTCGATTCATAAGATCCAATCTGTGAGGTTCTTGGGCATGTGGAACGGAGGCAACTGCGGACGCTGTGGGTTGCCCTGGCGCTGCGCCATTGTCACCGTAGGTCGACTAAAATGTCGGAGTGGCAACGCTGAAAAGCAAGAGAGGAGTGTTGAGCGAGTGCTAAGGCAGAATGAAGGGAGAGAGTAAAGTTTCAAGCGAGCACGGAGGTGGAGTGAGAGAGTGGGTGAAGGAAGAGAGCAACGACGGTGAGCATAAGTCGACTTGGCGCAAAAAGTGAGGCACTGACTGCCAGTGCCTCCCTTTAAGTAGCCACCGGTGCCTGAAATGATGGCTGTCGTTGGCAGCGGAGAGATGGCCAATGGAAATGATTTTGTGAGGGCGTGTTTGACGGCTGAAAAAGGCCATTGAAAGCCTAATACCGTTGGCGGTCGGTTGTCCATGATGGGGTCATCATAGTGGTTAATGATGGCCCAATCCATGGGGCCTTGATGTTGGCTTTGATGGCTGTACCCGTCATTATGTGAGGCATCATGGACAACATGGATGTGGTGGATGTATGCCACCATGGGTGCATCCCCCCCTTCTCCGTTGCCTTCACTTGGTGTCTCTGGCTGTCTGTCTTCGGTGGCTAACTGCTGAGCTGCGGTGACTAAGTTGTCATGGAGTTGCCCTAGACTCAATGCCGGCTTTGCTCGATTGTTGTCACTGTGATAGTGTTTTATTTTGGCAGCGTTGACAATGGTGGCTTGTGTATCGAAGTTGTCCTCGTTGACGAGTAACACTGTGATATTTGGCAGTGCTAATTGGACTCTGTATGGCCCGTGCCACACAGATTTGAACTTGGACTTTCGCAGCTTTGGATCTCGTGGACACCAGAGAACTTGGTCACCTTTGAGGAACATGCGAGGAGGCTGTGATCCTTGGAAGTATCTTGCACTAAATGTATGTTTGTGCAGGATGTTTTTGTGAGCATTATCTCGGAGTTCTTCCAATTTATGCAAATCCTCCATCCTGGCTGCCAACACGCGATGCGGCGCAAAGTCCTTTGGTTGGAGCAATCTGAAGGTTGGCACCAGGTATTCTGTTGGCAACAGTGGTTGTGTGCCATATACAAGCTCAAATGGACTTGCCTGAGTAGCCGACTTTGTGGCGACATGGTATGCCCACAGTGCTGCAGGTAAGCAGTCGTCCCAGTCGCCGAATTTGGCCTCTGTAAACTTACGCAACATGTTGATGATTGTTTTGTTCGTGGATTCGGCCTGACCATTGCCTTGTGGGTAGTAAATTGTGCTGGTTCTCTGCTTAATGAGATGCTTGTTCATGAGTTCTTTGATGACAGCGTTGACGAAATGCGTTCCTTGGTCGGAAACGATTTCCAGAGGGCATCCAAATCTCGTAATGATGTTCTCATAGATAAAGTTTGTTGTCACTACGGCAGTGTTGTTTCTCAATGGTTTTGCTTCTACCCATTTTGTTGTGTAGTCAGTGGCAACCAAGATATACTTGTAGCCTTGTTTAGTCGCCGGTCGAATGGGGCCAACGAAGTCCAGCCCCCATCTCTGGAAGGGTCTTAACGGAGGTATAGACTTCAATGGTACTTTTCCTTGATACTAGAAGTTAGTAGTCGCCGTTTGACAAGCGTGACAATTTTTGGCGTAGGCAAAGGTGTCTTTATGCAACGTAGGCCACCAATATTTTGCTGCCAATATTTTCTTGATCGTTGTCTCCGGTCCTTGGTGTCCTCCTGCTGGTCCATCATACAAGTGCGAGAGGATAGTCTGTTGCTGACGAGATGGTACGCACAGGCGGATTTCATAGTCCGGTCCTTTGCGGTATAGTTGTCCATGAACGGCTGTATATGGCAACGTGGTACGAACAAATTTAATTCTCTGCGTGCCTGTTGTGTCGGCGGGTAGTGTTCCGTGAGTCAGGTATTCCATGATGGGATACCTCTAGTCATAGGCATCTGATGACTGCACTGACTGTGTCGGTGCTGCTTGTATGTCTTCTGATGGCTCCGTTGGCTGTAGTAGTGTCGTTTGTATGTATGGTTCGTTGAAGGAGTCATCGCTGCCTTCTTCAGTTGTGTTGGTGTCTCGTGATAAGTAGTCGGCTACAATGTGTCTTTTGCCTGGAATATAAACCACTTCGAAATCATACTCCATAAGTATCATAATCCACCTAGCCACCCTTCCAGTAATCAGTGGTTGATTCACGAGATAGGAAAGACTATGATGATCTACCATGAACCTAAATTTGTTTCCAAGTAAATAGTGTCTAAACTTTTTCACAGCATATATCATGGCAAGCGCTTCTCTTTCTGTGGTCGAATAATTTCTTTCTGCCTGGTTGAGTAATCTGCTAGCGTAGGCAACAGGTTGATCATGTTTGCCATCCACGTTTTGGGCTAACATGACCCCCACGGCAATCTGGGAGGCATCTGTGTGGACGTGGAATTGTTTTGTCTAATCTGGTGCCAACGATATAGGTGCCTTTGAGTAAGCTTGTTTGATTTTTTCTAAGGCAGCTTGGGCTTCTGGTGTCCAGTCACGTGGGTAAGTATAGCCGGCGTGATTCAGCTTTGTTACCGGAGCTGTAATGTGAGCCAACTTTTCGATGTTCATTCTATTGAACTGTGACAAGCCCAATAATCTTTGGACGCCTTTCTGATCGGTAGGTGGCGTCATATCCATGATGTCTTGAATCTTTGCTGGGTCCGGGAGCTTGCCGTATTTGCACACTATATACCCCAAGATGACTCCGGCAAAGAACAAAAACATATATTTGTCGGCATTGAGACTTACCCCATTTCTTGGACAAGCCTGGAATATTTGCCATAAGTGGTCAACATGGTCTTTCATATGTCCGTAGATTGTTCCATCATCCAGGTAAATACGAAAAAACCTTTTCAAGTATGGACGGAATATCAATTCCATGACTCTCTGAAATGTCATCGGTGCAATTTTGGCTCCAAATGGCATCCTTTCGAACTGATAGGGTCCCCACTCGGTAGAAAATGCTGTTTTATTTTTGTCTTGTTCGGCCATGGCGACTTGGTAATATCCTGAGAACCAGTCCAGAAATGAATACATCTCGTGTCCGGCGACCTCATCGATGATCTCTTCAATATGTGGTAATGGGTAGTGATCTTTTCTCGTGGCAGCGTTAAGTTTTTGAAAGTCTACACAGATACGTAGGGCACCATTCTTTTTTGGTATGATGCCCATAGGCAACAACCAGGGGGCGGCGTCAACTGGAGATATGAATTTGGCGCTGAGCAACTTCTCCACTTCTGTTTTTACTTTGGCAGCGTAGTTTGGATTCATACGGTACCGTCGCTATCGCACTAGCTGTGCGTTATGTTTCAAGTCGATGGTGTGCTCAGCTATGTTACGAGGTATGCCCTTGAGGTCTTCATGTGTCCAGGCGAATATGTCCCGAAATTCCTTGAATAATGCCACCGTTGCCTGTTTGATGGCATCAGGGGCGTCAGCGTTGATCTTTACATACTTGGGTTCTTCATCGATGCCCAGGTTGACTAACTCGATCTTTTCTTTGGCACCGTTAGTCCAACCAGTGACGACTTGTTCCCCCAGTGCCTTTGTGGCTGGGGTAGCATTTACTAAGTTGTTTTCTTGGAGTTCCCCTGTAAAGCGTGATGGTATGTCTGATGTTTCCTCCTGAGGCACGATGCTGGCCAAGTGTATTTCGGCAACAGGGATCAGCGAGGGGTCTGCGTGGAAGACTAACGCTTCCTGGTCATGTGTGAGGCCTTTCACCCAATCGGTTCCGGCTCTATTGCGGATTTGGTCAACTTTAGCTTTGGTAATGCATCTATCCACAGGGATTACTATCGTCCTACCATGATAGTATAGCCTAATTTGATTCCGGGCCCAATCATGCACTGCATTCATATCTCGTAGCTATGGTCTTCCGAGTATGATTGGAAAATTAGTAGTATGTGGCATGTCGATAATGACAAAAGTCGCCGGTGTTGACACGCCATGCGTGGTAATGGCTACAGTAGCAAGAATCCCTCAGGGTGTAACCGGGGCATCGTTGGCCATCATTAGGATAAACTGGGCCATCTTGGGTGAGGGCAATCCAAGCTGTCGACAGAGGCCGTCACTCATCACGTTGACACCGGAGCCTCCGTCTACCAGAACATTGGATAGTTTGTGTGAGCCTAACTTTAGATGGATTACGGCGGCGTCGGGATCAATGGTGGTGACGTTGTTGTCTACAGTCATCAGTGTTGTCGACGTATCGGGCAAGGCTGTGTGTTGCAAGTACTTTTGTAATTCGGGTCTTATTTTCAACAGGCTGGTTAGTGTGATACTTACAGTTGTATTGTCCAGTACTTGTTGTAAATTGGCACCTGACGGCGACTCCAGATCTTGTTGAATTTGTTGTCAAATGTTGTGTAGGCGCTTCCAGTGTTGTTCCAGGAATGGTTTGCGATGTTCTACCACGTGTTCAGGCGCAACGGCTTTAGACCTCGTGGTGACAGCGGCGGCTGAGATTGTAGAAACATTGGTTTCGGTTCCATGTACCTCTGTCAACATCACTCCCCCCCGCCGATTCGGGCTGGGTCTTTGATTGTCCAAAGGCGTTGTAGTGTTAATGTTTGTTTCCGTCATTGGGCAACTTTGAGACCACCGTTGTTTCAGAACAGGGCACTGGCCTCGTCAATGGTGTAGGGACCCACACTCCCAACAGCCATCACTTCTGCCAGGTTGGAATGCGTCGACATGGACTTCTTCTGGGTACATGGCGGCAGCGGTGGGCCGAGGACGCCTTGTGTCGTCACTGCGATTGTTGCCGGGGGCAAACCAACAACGCCCATTGTGAGCTTTTCCACAGGTTGTGCATAACGTCGGGGTTATGCGGGTGTCGTGTCGTTGGCCTTGACCAGGTAGAGGCAATAGTGGAGCTTGTGTCTTATTAAGTAGCCGAAGTTCTCTACTGATGTCATTGGCGGCGATTAAGATATCGAGTAGGGTTTTTATCCCTCTAATGACGATACCTTGCTGGATCCAGGGTAACAGCTCCTTTTTGAACCATTCGCATAAGTAGTCGTCTGTTGGCCTCTGGTTCAGCTTATCAGCCAACTATTTGAATCTGTCGTAGAAGGTATCCACAGTTTCTCCCTTTTCTTGGGTAATGTTTCCCAAGGCACGGAGGATTTCGGAAGACGTCTTTAGTTTACGAAATTTTTGAAGAAAGCTTTTTTCCATGTCGTCCTAGGTAGGGTGAGCATGTTCGGCTTCAAAGTCAATATACCAGTTGATATGGTTCCCCTGCAATGTGGTACCAAAGATGTTTTGTAAGTCAGCAGTGGTGGAGACACCATTTGTTCTGGCTATCACCTTGAAGCGTCTGATATGCTAGTCAGGGTCGGCATTGTCGTCAAACACCGGATATGGTATTTTCGGTAGCTTAATGAGCCTATCTCTTTCCCCTGTATCCATCGATGTAGCCACCGTTGGGTTTATAGGAGGCATGGATGCTGACGATGAAGGCATTGCTGCGATCCTAGGACTGGGTATGGCAGCAGAAGTGGCCGTGCCTTGCAAATGCTGGTATTGGTGACTAAGTATTTCCAATTTGGCATTGGTGGCGTCATTTTTGGCAACAAGGTCGTTCATTTGTTGCTTCATCCATTCCAAGAATTCCCTAGTCACATCAGGGTCGTCTGTAGGTGAAACTACTTCTGGTTCTTTGTCTTTCTGCTGTCGAGGCGGCATTTTGTTTACGTAGGGCTTCTACTCGACTTCTGAGTATTTCAACACTCCATCCCCAGCATGGTCGCCAAAATGTTAGCCGGGTATGAATACAGATGCTTTATGAGACTACCTAAGTCGACCACAATTCAGAGTAATCCAGAGACAACATTGTATTTATTTTGGGACGAGTTGGGGAAGTGTGTGGGCAGTTGGTGTTAAGGACACCCGGAGGGTCTAACCAAACCTCCTAAGGCAGTGTTGATCATATGTTGGACTACTGTGGCCTCTGATGTTAACGCAACGTTGGCTTGTGTCAACTGATGGGGTTTTTGAGAGAGGGAAGCAGCAGTGCCCTGAGATGCCCACGAGGTCACCGGAGAGTATGAGTAAGACTGACTCAGTCTTGACAGTAAGGGCTCCAGTGCGTCAACAGTGAGTGCTCGAGGAGCTAAGGCCCGCGAGGGGGAGAAAGGGAGAGAGTGAGGCAGAGTGTCGATGCTGCCGACGTCGACTCACGATGGCCGTTACCTGCGCAACACGGAGAGGAGAGAAGGAGACCTTTTAGCTTTGACTACGGCCTGCGTGGGAGTCGAAGGCAGCGGAAGTGTACGTTGGACTAGGAGCAGCATGCAAGAGAGGTAGCTAGAAACGGTTAGACTTCTTGATCATGCACAACAGGATACGGGGAGGTAGGGAGAAGATCGGCTATGGCCTTTGTATTGATAATGGAATAAGAGTACATTGCATTTTCTCCTAATCCCTATGTCACTGCATCAAAAACAACCGATGACTATCCTGTTGACTACACTCTTAAGTAGCCGATACGCCCGAAGTCCCTGCTGCCGTTCGGTGCCCCCTATCCTCCCGACTTGGCCGCGACCACCCTGTTGGCAACGTTGGCTACAGTAACATATCTACAACAGGCTCTACAACAGCGTTGCGTCGCTTCCTCTTTGCACGGGACTTGGGCACTGCAACTGGTGAAGAAGGAGAAGAGATTGGATCAGGTGCGACTAGTACAATGGAGAGGTCGTGATCGTCATCGTCGTCAATGTCCATCGGTGCAGAGTCAGCTAGGTTAGAAGCGAGGTTCCAAAGAAGATGCTTCTCCTCCTTGTGCACGTAGTTGTTGTCGCACTCCAGAAACCATCCACCGGTCGTCAATTGGGAGTTAGTAAATCGCTCTTGTTGGGCTGTAGAGAAAAAGCTGCGGGGATCATTCGTGACTGAAATGTCCTCGAACTCCATTGGAATGGAGAACAAAGCTAATCCTCCCTCCGCAACGAGCTCTTGTTTTAAGTACCTACAAAAATGTGAACGAATCAGATAGTGAAGATTGAACAAGTTGTACCAATTTTATTATTATTGAAGAGTAAATTAGAAACATACCGAAATAAAAGCCGCTTCATTGTAACTTTGCCCCCGGTAATCTTTTGAAGATCTGAGCCTTTGATGAACTTTGGGCTTGCATTAGGACCAAGATAGTTGTTGAATGCCTTGTCCCATAAGAGCAACCTCGACTTCTCCACATACTCAGATGGCTTTAGGACAACACTAGACCACTCAATGTTGAGGTTTTCGTTGTCAATCAGGTTTTGCAATTCACTTTGAAGTGAGTGCTCGAGGTGTGAAAAAAAAATCATGTTAATGATGAAAATACCATGTGAACTCTAACTTTAACAACACGTAACGATAATTTAAGATACTTGTGCCCAAAGAGAAGCGCGATGTAGGAATGCAATCAAAGTTCTATCTTTCATTGGACGTTCATCTGGGAAGCGAAATGATCGTCGAACTTTGTGTGATGAGTTCCACCATTGGAGCCACTTTCCCTTGAAATCAAAGTGAACATTGGTAGTGGCTACCATTTGTAAGCAATCGATTGTCGGGTTTCAGGTTCTTGCTGTAATGAGAATAAATCTGCACATGAAATTCATAAGTAAGAATCAAATTATAACACATGATTACGAATAGAGTCATATCAAACATGGAAGGGGTGCTTTTTGTACCTCATTCGCAAATACTTTCCCAAGTTTATTGTTGGCTACTGCGACCATCTTGTCGAAGTTTTTGCTGCTAATGGCTTTAATTTCTGATTTGATCTCATTATCCATGGCACTCCATACTCCAGGTCCTGTTTGTTTCTCCTTTGGGACGGTGGCGTAGTAATTTGTTTCAGCGTCATTTGATACCTTTGCCAATCTCCTCTGTACGAAATATAAAAAGAATTTATACGGTAGAAAAAACCAAATACAAAGAATCACATTACAAACACATTCCACCCAACTTACCGCATATAAGAACTTTACAAAAACGTCAAGTGTTACAGGATACCAAGTTTCTTTTTTTGCTTTGGCGTTCTTGCATATTCTCTAATCCTCTGGAGATATCAGATCCTTGAAGTCTTCAAGCTTCAATTTACCGAACTTCCTCATGCGCTGCAGTTTTGAACACAACCCTTCTTCGACATGGTCATGTTCAGTAGACCTGCCAAGCGAAATCAAATATGAGCAACGTTGAAGTGAAACAAAATATGAATAAATAAATTTGGAAAATTATGAATATTACGCACCAATTTATGTCGTTCATAGCGTCAAGAAGGAGGTTGCTCTCTCCTCGAGCATCAAGAACGATACAGTCCACAGATATGTACCATGAGGGTTCCATCTTATGGTACCGCTCTATATGTTGCATCCACGCCGTAAGACGGTGGTTACCTTCGTACACGTAGAAGTACTTGTCACTCAGGTGTCGAAGATCCGGATCAGACTGCAGCGTCTTCTCAAACTCTTCATTAGCAGATTTCCATAGAGTATTTGTCCACACTGCATCTTCAGCATCAACCATTTTCTCTCTCCCTTTCCTATCGAATGGAGAAACGTACATGACCCGGTCGCCCTCGCGATAGCCTTTGTTGAACTCATTCTCCAATTTTCTGACGTCTTGTTCGGAGATAGGCCGAACCTTAGGATAACAAACAAGGCGACACAATGGAATCATCATGCGAGATTTCTTAACAGGTTCAAAACGCAACCTGTTGATGATCGCGATTGAGTCACTCTTGTGAATCATTCGCATCTCGTTTGCACTCCAGTCTGAGTCTTTGTTTTGGAGGTGAGGGGGCATGTGAACAATTCCGACGTTGACACCTCCCGGCAATGGAGTGTCATCATCTTCAGAATGGGAGACGTCTCCATCGTGATCGTGCGTGGATTGAGGTGGACGGTCATTTTCCAGTGGACTATCCTCCAAAATTCCTTTGCCCAAGTCTTGAGCACTTCTGCCACTGTCATGTAAGAGTTCATTTTCATCCAGAGATCGAGTTGGTGGAGAATGAAGCAGAGGTGGTGTGGCTTCCTCGTCTTGGTCGGATTGGACTTGAGCTATGTTCATCTGACAATCCAAAAACCAAAATACAACAAAGCACATAAAGAATAAGATGATATCAAAATGACAATGAGATAAAGAAAATACTTTAAAATCTTTTTAAAATTAAGTATATGATAAACATAATTATCATATAATCGATAGATACAATTAAGGAGATTGCAACTTTGCGGCAAGTTGCGGAGAACGTCTGGGTGCAAGTCTGGCTAATTCTTTCTCTTGGATATGACGAGCTTTGGCCTCATTCTTCTTAAGTCGCATATTAACGGCGTGTGCAACCCCGTCAACAAAAACACGTGAAGTGTGACGGACTGGTGAGGCAGGGGGCGGAGTTTCAGGAACCGAAGACAATGGTAATACTAAACGCCGGGACTCCACTACAGCCAAGATATGATCTCTCAGAGTAGATAAGTCGCTGTCAACAACAGATTCCTCTTCACCAACAACTTCATGTCGCATTAACGCATCCTGCAATACAACTCAAAACCATCAGCAAACAAATAAATGTAAATTACAGAACGACAAACAAGTTAAAGAAAACATTTCAAATACAACCATTGACCTTTGTTGTATAAAATTAATCACATAAAGTCATAGTTAATGGCCTAATGCAAATTCAAGAAGCACAAGCAGTCCGAGTTTGAGCCCCTTGACGTCGTCAGATGCTCAATCCTCAAGGGCAAAGGAAGGGCATTTAATCCCCCTACCACGCTGTTGCAAGCAAACGAAGACCTCGAGGTGGCCACAGCGAGTGTGCACCCGGCCCACGATGCTCACGACGACCACCCCAAAGAAGGGAGGATTCAAAAATTCAGCCAAAATGATGATCAAACTCAAATTCAAAATGCAAAAAAAAAAGGATTGTTCGAGGCCCCCCCACCATTTCGACGACGAGAGCCTGCCAAGCAGCTCGTATTTTCAAGGAACAAGATGCACCCGAAATCATCAAGCCCAGATCATGAGTCCCTTCAAGCAAGTTTCTAACACCTCGATGGTGCATGCACCTCACAATTGACGAGCAGAGGCAGGGCATTGATCCCCCTGCCACACTGTTGCAAGCATACGACAATCTCGAGGTGCTCACAACAACTGTGCACCCTGCCCACGGTGCTCACGACGACCACAGGCAAGAAGGGAGGATTCAAAAATTCAGCCAAAATGAAAATCAATCGCAAATTCAAAATGCAAAATAAAAAAGGATTGTTCGAGGCCTCCCTAGCATTTTGTCGACGAAAGCCTGCCAAGCAGCTCGTAATTTCAAGCAACAAGGTTCCCCCAACATCATAAGAGCCCAGATCATCACTCCCTTTGGGCAAGTTTTGAGCACCTGAATCGTGCATGCAGCTCACAATTCACGAGCAAAGGCAGGGCATTGACCCCCGTGCCACACAGTTGCAAGCATATCACAATCTTGACGTAGCCACAACAACATTGGACCCGGCCCACGGTGCTCACAACGACCACACACAAGAAGGGAGGAACCAAAAATTCAGCCAAAATGATGATCAATCTCAAATTCAAATTGCAAAAAAAAAAAGGATTGTTCGAGGCCCCCCAACATTTCGTCAACGAAAGCCTGCCAAGAAGCTGGTGATTTCAAGCAACAAGATGCCCTCGAGATCATAAGAGCCCAGATCATCAGTCCCTTCGGGCAAGTTTCAAGCACCTGGATGGTGCATGCAGCTCACAATTTACGAGCAGAGGTAGGGCATTGACCCCCTTGCTACGTTGTTGCAAGCATACAATAATCTCGAGGTGGCCCTTGCGAATGTGCACCCGGCCCACGGTGCTCACGACGACCACAGACAAGAAGGGAGGAAACCAAAATTCAGCCAAAATGATGATCAATCTCAAATTCAAAATGCAAAAAAAAAGGGATTGTTCTAGGCCCACCCAGCATTTTGTCGACGAAAGCCTGCCAAGCAGCAGGAAATTTCTAGCAAGAAGATGCCCCCGACATCATAAGAGCCCAAATTATCACTCCCTTCGGGCAAGTTTCGAGCACCTGGATGGTGCATGCAGCTCACAATTCACGAGCAAAGGCAGGGCATTGACCCCCCTGCCACGTTGTTGCAAGCATACGACAATCAGGAGGTGCTCACAACAACTGTGCACCCGGCCCACGATGCTCACGACGACTGCGGGCAACAAAGGAGGATTCAAAAATTTATCCAAAATGAAAATCAATCGCAAATTCAAAGTGCAAAAAAAATAGGATTGTTTGAGGCCTCCCCAGCATTTCGTCGACGAAAGCCAGCGAGGCAGCTCGTAATTTCAAGCAACAAGATTCCCCGGACATCATAAGAGCCGAAATCATCACGCCCTTCGGGCAGGTTTTGAACACCTGGATGGTGCATGGAGCTCACAATTCACGAGCAGAGGCAGGGCATTGACCCCCCTGCCACGTTCTTTGAAGCATACGATAATCTCGAGGTAGTGACAGCAACTATGGACCCGGCCCACGGTGCTCACGACGACCAAAGACAAGAAGGGAGGATTCAAAAATTCGGGCAAAATGATGATCAGTCTCAAATTCAAAATGCAAACAAAAAAAAGGATTGTTCGAGGTCTCCCGAGCAGTTTGTCGATGAAAGCCTGCCAAGCAGCGCGGAATTTCAAGCAACAAGATGCCCCCCACATCATAAGAGTCCGGATCATCACTCACTTCGGGCAAGTTCCGAGCACTTGGATGGTGCATGCAGCTCACATTTCACGAGCAAAGGCAGGGCATTGAGCCCTCTGCCACGCTGTTGCAAGCATACGACAATCTGGAGGTGGCCACAGCAACTGTGCACCCGGCCCACGGTGCTCACGATGACCACAGGAAGGAAGGGAGGATTCCAAAATTCAGCCAAAATGATGATCAATCTCAAATTCAAAACGCAAAAAAAAAAAAGGATTATTCGAGGCCCACCCAACATTTCGTCGAGGAAAGCCTGCCAAGGAGCTGGTAATTTCAAGCAACAAGATGCCCCCGACATCATAAGAGCCCAGATCATCAATCCCTTCGGGCAAGTTTCGAGCACCTCGATGGTGCATGCAACTCACAATTCACAAGCAGAGGTAGCGCATTGACCAACCTGCCACACTGTTGCAAGCATACAACAATCTCCAGGTGGCCACAACAACTGTGCACTCGGCCCACGGTACTCACGACGACCACAGGCAAGAAGAGAGGATTCAAAAATTCAGCCAAAATGAAAATTAATCTCAAATTCAAAATGCAAACAAAAAATAGGATTGTTCGAGGCCCCCCCACCATTTCATCGACGAAAGCGTGCCATGGAGCTGGGAATTTCAAGCAACAAGATGCCCGTGACATCATCAGAGCCCAGAACATCACTCCCTTCAAGCAAGTTTCGAGCACCTCGATGGTGCATGCAGCTCACAATTCGCAAGCAAAGGCATGGCATTGACCCCCATGCCACGCTGTTGCAAGCATACGACAATCTCGAGGTGGCCACAACAACTGTGCAACCGGCCCACGGTGCTCACGACAACCACACGCAAGAAGGGAGGATTCAAAAATTCAGCCTCAATGAAAATCAATCGCAAATTCAATATGCAAAAAAAAAAAGATTGGTCGAGGCCTCCCCAGCATTTCGTCGACGAAAGCCTCCCAAGGAGCTCATCATTTCAAGCAACAAGATGCCCACGACATCATAAGAGCCCGGATGATCACTCCCTTCGGCCAAGATTTGAGCACTTGGATGGTGCATGCAGCTGACAATTAACGAGCAGAGGCAGGGCATTGACCCCCGTGCCACGCTGTAACAAGCATACGACAATCTCGAGGTAGCCACAACAACTGTGGATTCGGCCCACGGTGCGCACGACGACCACAGACAAGAAGGGAGGATTCAAAAATTTAGCCAAAATGATGATCAATCTCAAATTCAAAATGCAAACAAAAAAAAGGATTGTTCGAGGCCCCCCAGCATTTTGCCAATGAAAGCTTGCCAAGGAGCTGGTAATATCAAGCAACAAGATGCCCTCGACATCATAAGAGCCCAGATCATCACTCCCTTCGGGCAAGTTTCGAGCACCTGGATGGTGCATGTAGCTCACATTTCACGACCAAAGGCAAGGCATTGAACCCCCTGCCATGTTGTTGCAAGCATTCGACAATTACGAGGTTGCCACAGCGAGTGTGCACCCGGCCTACGATGCTCACGACGACCACAGACAAGAAGGGAGGATTCAAAAATTCAGCCAATATGATGATCAATCTCAAATTCAAAATGCTAAAATAAAAGGATTGTTCGAGGCCCCCCGAGCATTTCGTCGACGAAAGCCTGCCAAGCAGCCGGTAATTTCAAGCAACAAGATGCCCTCGACATCATAAGAGCCCAGATCATCACTCCCTTCGGACATGTTTCGAGCACCTGGATGGTGCATTGAGCTCACAATTCACGAGCAGAGGCAAGGAATTGACCCCGTTGCCACACTGTTGCAAGCATACGACAATTTCGAGGTGGCCACATGGAGTGTGCACTCTGCCGACGGTGCTCAAGACGACCACAAGCAAGAAGGGAGGATTCAAAAATTTAGCCAAAATGAAAATCAATCTCAAATTCAAAATGCAAAAAAAAAAGGATTGTTCGAGGCCCACCCAGCATTTCGTCAACGAAAGCCTGCCAAGCCGCTGGTAATTTCAAGCAAGAAGATGCCCACGACATCATAAAACCCCATATTCGTTATATTTGGAACATTTTTCTCTCCCAAATTAAAACAATACAATGGATGAAGCAAAATTTAATATTTAGAGGGGTTTCTCCGTAGGCATATGTATTCGGAATTTACTAATTTCCATTATATTTGGAGATGATATGAGACCTCTTGAATCTTAGAAAATATGTTCATCTTAAAAAACGTTTCCAACCATACATATATTTGATACTCTACATGTCAAGATTAACATACCAACAAAAAATAATTTTCTTTCAATTGATAATAATGATGGAGTCAACTTAAACAATCTTCTTATACAAAATAAATATATTGAATATGGATAGTAAATAGTACAAATATATAATACTCGATATACTAAATATCAAAGTAATATATATGCCAATACCAAGTTTAAGTACTATCACACCAACTTCCATAATAAATACTATATACTAGAAGACTACTCTTGAGAAGATGAAGCAAGCTCCCGTAAAGAAGCCTTGATGATTACGACGTGCTTCTTGGGTATTGTAATAATTGCGTCTATACCTTCACTGCTTTCCTCGTCAGAATGCGTAATTCTTGATTTCCAAGGAGTGAAAATAGCATCTGTAGGTTGCAAACATACATCTGCACCTTTCTCAACAGTCCATCGAAGCTTTCTATTTGTATCCCAATCTGTGTAATACTTCAAAATTTCTTTGGAGCGTGACATTGGACGGAAGAACTGGATGTCGACCGTATTGGGTAGGTCTGGGTTTGAATTTGGATCAGACATTGCTCACCGGAGCCAGAAAGGTCGGCCATCGGTGCCGCATGGACGTTGTGCAACAAAATAGCCCTTATAAAGGTCACGCCCAACTCGAAATGAGGGAGCAGGACGATCACGTCTGTGGCCAACAAAATGATCATCGTCGTCGTACTCTTCGCGTACATTCCCTTCTAAAGTAAACTCATCTTCCATAGCATGTACAAGTCGAGTTGATGGCCAAAATCCATGTTGTAACGGTAATGGTTCCTCCAAACTTGACGCAATCCCATTTTGCGACGATGCAAGTACATCCATGGATATACAAAGAGCATCTTTCACGCCGCTCCAGTAATATGAGAGTGGCTCGTACAATCTCCGCGATTCAATTGACTCACGTGATAATCGTTCCCAATGATCAACAAAGCCTGAAATCCCTTTGACGACCTCAGGCAAATGGCTCATCTCGTTTGGACGCATTGCATCCGGTTCACCATGTGGTCATAATGATCTGCCTTGAGAATCCTCCTTCCACAATTTAATACCAGCATGATCACCTCTAGGAAGCCATTCCTCGTCGTGACAGAGAATCTTGTACTTCATTACGGGGCATCCACTTGGATCCATGTAAAACTTGAATTGATGCGCTTTCGTATGCCCTACCAATGCTTCATCGCCAACTAACATCCACTCTTCGATAAATTTCTTGAAGTCCGGAACCTCTTGAACAAGGTGCGGAATAACAGGAAGTTTCTCTATCCTCATAAAAGATTTCATGAGAAGAGGGATGGTAGGATAATCCTCCTTTCGCAACGCCATGCTCCAATGCCCAAATAATGCATCTATGTTATGATGAGTTTGACCAACAAGCATAAAATTTACATATATCTCTCGGAATACCAAAAGAGACCAAAAACTGAAGACAAATCTATTTTTGTTATCACTCACAGCATTATCCATTTGGACATTCAAAATTGGAGGCAAAGACTTTGTTGGAACTAAGATGTCAAGAATCGGGCCTAATGGATCCATACACACCTCTGAACCTCGTAAAAGAGCAGTACACAGTGGATGCGATGGGGGCTCTGTAAAGAGCTGTCTAGATGAGGATTTAGGTGCAGCTTCGAGATCTCGCAGAAGTTTTGCAAACGAGCCAACCGTATAATTGGCATCTTGTGAGTAAACATCTAGTCCATAATGAGGGTATCGCCGGTCTACATGACCATGAGCAAGAATTCCCGTAACTGCAAGAGGTAACTTCATGAGTCCGTCTAAGTTCTTCACCTTATGAGACAAGGCAGGTGATGCTGTTTTTGAGTGGTCCATCTTGTCATGCATAACGGTCAAAACATCTTGAGGCAACTCCTTAGACCTAAAGCGGTTGAGGTAGTACAGGTCCCTGTGCGCATATACGGAATCTAAGTGCACATTCAACTTCCTCGACCATATAAGCGATGATTGTGTCCCAGGAAGAGTGAGCTTCATCAGTGATTGTAACTCATCACACTTGGAACAACGCGCGAAATTGTCCCCCAATCTTTTGGCATAGTATTCTGGATAGCTGAGGCGGCTAATCTTACTAAGGTCTGAATATGACACCGGCGGGAGCCCACACTCTTGAAGGTGATGATCAAGAAGGGGAATTTGGTCCTTCCACTTAAAACTTGAAGGAAGTACCTTGGCAACGACCTTCTCCCCTGATGGAAGGCTCCGGGACTTGTGAGGCATGTGATCGGCATGCCTATCAAGTATTGCCCCTAAGACGGCAGAAGCAACAATCGTATGCCTCCTAGGCTTTCGTAAGCCCGTGTTCCCGTGTAATTGGGCCTCATGCCCATCAGCTGCACTCTGGGCGTTTTGATAAAACGTACCGTTGCTCACGCCCATGATCTTCATCCACGCAATCGGATAAACATCAATACCCTCTAAAGTGACTACATTTCGCCTTTCAGCATTTCTGTGAAACTACCTATGGACATCGAGTTTGACGTGATTCTTGAACTGCACACTCGTGTTGTCGTACATGCGACACCTGAGAACCTTAATCTTTTCCCTTGGGTATAGTTGAACACAGTTGTGTTTACAGCAAGTATTACATGCGACCGCATTGATTGACTCCGCTGTCATCAGAAACTGTGCTTTGTGCGAAACTGGGGTAGACTCATTCCTTGAAGAATTATCATACGATCGAGTTCGAGATGATCCCTGCCGCCGACTACGTTCCCGGACCCATTTGTTGTAAACATCTTGCTGACTATGGTCAAAAAGAGTAACACCGTCAAGGAGGACTTGTTGGATGGGCCTCGACTTGAAGGAGTATATCCAGTCGTCTGGATCTTCGACTTCAACAAACAAAGTTGAAACTTGCACCACAACTTGGGAATCACCGAGTAGGCCATTACAATCCGGTACAGCGCCACATCGTAGGTTTTGAAGTAAACCCTCAGCGATTCTGAGTCCATCGGAATCAAGCATTGCAACAATCCTCCCTGTCTAGAGCCATGGAGGAACAACTTGAGCAGCAAGTAAACCAGGATTCATAGGTGCATCGCCAAAAGTGTCATCGTCTGAAGAGAAATCCATCCTGAAATATGTCTTCACAAGGTTAGAAATTTATTAGACAAAAACATGGTCACAACTCCAAGACTGTATGAGAAACGAACAAGTGCAGTTTAGCTCGACTCGAGCTAAACTTACTAAGAGAATACATTCTACAGATTAGCTCGAGTCGAGCTAAACTGCATTAACTATTCTATCAACCAGTTTAGCTCGACGCGAGTTAAACTGTCTAACCTAAACCCCTAGCAGTAAAGCCTGACTCGAGCAGAAGAGAAAATATTGTCCCGCGCTACAGATTAGCTCAACACCAGCTGAACAATTTCACGAGATATTTGCTACAGTTTAGCTCGACTCGAGCTAAACTGTCCGACAAGATGCATACAGCAGTTTAGCTCGACTTGAGCTAAACTGGAGATACGATTGAACATTGCAGTTTAGCTCGACGCGAGCTAAACTGCACGAACATGCACGCATATAGTTTAGATCGAGTCGAGCTAAACCGCAGAAATTTGCTCGCATACAGTTTAGCTCGACTCGCGCTAAACTGCAGATGTATACATCTATACAGTTTAGCTCGAGTCGAGCTAAATTGCATGGCAAAGTACCATACTAGTCCCGAAAATTCCGGCGGATTTCACGGAATTTGAATAGAATTCAAATATCCGTTACAACCGGCGCTCTCCCATTCTATTGTCACACGCAGGAATTAAAATATACTCCTGTACCAACGTAATCGTTTAATCAAAATAATATGTCAACAACAACGACTCCGAATGCACCATGCTGAAGTACAAGTCATTAGAATACAACCATTGAATTGTCAAGTACTACTACTGAAGATAAGGAGGAAACTATGAAGAATAATGAATCTAACAATGCGAGAAGTTGTGCAAAGCAGATTGAACGACAAACAATCATGCATAAATGCAATCGAGGAACACGTACGCGAAGGTAGAGGGCGAGTTGAAGGAAGCGCGGAGAACTCAAATACGTCGAGGGAGTTCAGCAAACTGAGAGATTGAAAAAAGAATCATTCCGTCCTGGATTTTGAAGGTCATTGCGTAGCGCAATGTCGTTTTCGTGCTAACCCAGAAATAGGAAATGGGAGGGGATTGACTTTTAGAAAATTGAAAATTGGCGGGAATTGAAGTCTCGACACATGAAGTGTCAACAGTTAGTAATAGGCGGGAAGAAACGGGCCCCCAACTGGAAATTGGCGGGATTGGGGTTATAGGGTTTAGGGTTTAGGGTTTCTATTATAGGTGTGTAATAATTGTAATTGGACATATTAATCTTTATACACCTATAGTGAGGAATACTATGTTAGCAAACACTATATGACACAATAAAATTTTAGTATAATTACTCATAAGCAAGACAATGGATACAACTTTCAATTTCATATTTTTGTGAATTGAGTATTCTTAACCTCAAACCTTTATTTCTAAATAGAGTTCCTATACAATAAATTCGATGCAATATTTACCTTAAGGTGAAGTATGACATATTTAACTAAATATGGACAGTCCACGATCTACAATTAAGAACAATAGTTGCAAAATGATTTCTATAATCTAGATTCCATGAAGATACTCTTCAAATATGTAGATTTTAAGGTCATGGATGGAGGGATCTCCCCATGTTTTAAAGTCCATAATAAGCCCAAACTCCATATTTAATGAAATGATGCATAAGTCTTATTAAGTATTAAGCTATTATCTTATCTATAAGTTTAATACTACTAACGTTTTTGTCTGTATGCACTTGCTAACAACTCGTAATTGAATGTTTATTATTATACACTTCAAATTAATTCTATCATATGCAATATCTCGTTAAAAATGTACGAGTAAACATAATTTTTATTAAATTTTGTTTACTTCTTCGTATATACGTAATATATTTGATAATTATATATAATTCAATATAGTAAATGATATTTATTACATATTATATTATATACTATTTATATATAAATGAAAAATATATCTTTTAAATTGCAAATTCATACAATGTAAATATAATCTTAGTATATTATGTAGAGTATCAAACTGATTAAGCTATAAACTGTTCTGATGAAATCAAATATTTTAACTTTAAGGTTATCAACGATGAAATCTTCAAGGTTATCAACGATGAAAAATTTATACTATTTCATAAATAAGTTTGTAAATCTTATTAAATACACTTTGGAATATTTAATGAAAGAAGTTTTAATATACATAAAAAAATTTATATTTAAACTTAATTTCATTGTATAGATGTTCAATGGTATATATGTCATTTAATTCTTTTTAACATAAAGCTTACCAAAATAAGATTACTTTCGAACGTTTTAATTTCATTTGTAGATGTTTAACCTTACAATTGGATTTTGTATTGAAATGTTCAAAATCAATTGCAAATATGGACATATTTTTGTTTGAAAAATGCATTTATCAAATACAATCAATACATTCATTGATCTTTAAAGTTGAAATTCAATTTTGCAAATTTCAGTAACTATCAAATTATAAATTACGTATCTTCTCCGTCAATTTTTAATTAGATCCCTGCTGATCGTCCAAAAAATGAAGATTTCAGCATATAGCCAGATTAGCTTGGGATGTTACCATCCAAGCGCCCCTTACTTAAAGGCATCCGCCCGAGATAAACTAACCACCATGCAGTGTTCCGCCTCTGTTTCGGCAGTTAGACATCCTTAGACGAAAGAGTGGTATTTCAAGATTGGTGGTGACGTTGCACGTCACTACCTCCCACGTATCCTACACATTCAATCAAGGTTGTCACTGCAAAGCTATAGTAAAGGTGCACATGGTCTTACCGTCTAGTCGTTGGTACTCCGCTTCTTCACGGAGAGTTCAATTTCACTAAGTCCATGTTGGAGATAGCAGTGCAGCCATTTTATTTTTTTCATTAGTATTACTTATTTTACGACGTTATATTAGATTTTAACTTTCATTCTTGAGGATTAAAGAACTAAATAAACAACTGAGTATTTAAGAAAGTCTATATGTGAGAAATTGAACCTATTCTATGCTTATGTCTTAAATTATTTGACCTTGTGAAATCATAAGAATAAGATTTATAAAAACCAATTAAAGAAATGAATCTTCATTATTTATTTTTAGTAGTGGATCTTCTTAAGCTTAAACGTAAGCTTAAAACACGTAATTCATTATAATGGGAATATTTAGATTATCAAATTGATGAAATTTGAGCTTGAGTTGAGCCAAATGTACTGTGTGGGTACATTTAGTTGAACGCAAACTAAACTTACATTAATTTTCTCAAAATCAGTGAATAATACCATTATAATGAATTACGTGTTTTAACCGGATCGAGTTTATTTCATCATATATTGTTTTCGTTGTAATAATTATAATGAGTCATAAAAATATGAAACTCTTTACGCCTTATTATGATGTATTCCACGCAATATAATATAATTTAAATTTTATCTTAAGTATTGTGCTTAATCTTAGACATTTCTTTTTTAAAAAGATGTTCATACTTCAAATTAAGGATTGTAAAAATTATTTACGTTTATTGAAATTATACTTTTGAAATTATTTGTTGAAACTATACTTTTAAATGAATAAGCTTTTCTATAAGACTATATTACAGTACTCTACAATATATCATAATGCATTAACAATGCGACACTGCAATGCACATTTATATTTATCTATACTTTATTAGAATATAATTTATAAAAAAGCAGCATTAAGTAAAATTTATTCATAATTTTACAAGCAAGCTAAAACGGTATTACAAATAAAACTTGTAAAGCATTATGACTGAAATCATTCATTTTTATCGTCTAGAAATTACTCAAACATATTGCTTAGCATCATGTGTATGTTAGGTTACTTATTTTAAAAATGTTTTGCTACTCTTGCTCGAAATATCAATCATCTTTTGTAGCAATTGAATCACGAAAAGAGTTGTGCAGTTTTCAAATCTTGCATCACTTATAGCCATGCGTGGCCACTGAAAACCTAAGAACTGGAATATCAACACTTCTCATAGTGAGCAGCATTAATACAGGTTGTTGCTTTCTCGTTTATGATGAACAACTCGAGCTGCAAAAGTCCGACAACAGAGAGTGCGAGCCGAGAGATTGAGTCCGATCAGTCATGTGCAGATTACAGCTCACCAAGACCGATGGTCACTAACGATGTGAAAAGCATGCCGTTCAAGATTCCTGATGACAAGCTCCAAATGCTTCTCATGTTGCAGAAGGGCGTGTACTTCGAGAAGACTTTCACACGGGCATGGACGATGAATTCAGCCTCAGGTACTGGAGCGCTAAGCGATGCATATTATCTCCCCTGACTGATAACTCATTATTGCCAAACTACCCATGTACTCAACACTCTATTGTCAAATGCACCTAGTTTCGAATGCCGCTTGCAAAGTACAAAAGGCTCTCCCTCATTGTGAGCCTTCCATCCTTAGCAAAGCCTTCAAAACGTAGTGTGTTCAGCGTTTTAGGCGCAGGGCTGCCTACAGCACCGAATTGGCTTGATGTAGAGTGGATGCTAACTCTCTTTTCGAATTGAGTAGCTATGATATCGACTTTCTTGAGTTTCAAATCTGGGCAAGCAACGTCCATCGCGGTATCCATTGTAGTACCGATTGCGAATACAAAAATTGATGGATTCATTATTAAAATCGAAACGAATGAATTCAAATTTGCACTTCTTCGAACAGTCAATTTTTTACTTAATTAATTATATTTATGAATTACTTATTCTCAAATTTAGAATTCTAAAATAATATTCAAAGTAATAATGCAGTTATTAATTTTTTTGTCAAATACTCTATTTATAGAAGTATCAAAAATTAAAAATATAATATTTCATAATAGTCTATATATAAATTAATATATTTTACCTTAACGCTATTCAATATCAGCTTATTTCCAAAGAACAAGTGTATTACAAATGTATTAATAATCTATTCCTAACCTTCTTTCAAGTAATCTATTATATAAAAGTGTATTTAATAATGTCATATACCTAAATATAGTATTTTCAAAGTACTATATTTATTGGATTCACTATTTATTAGTCTTTTGATGTCAATTAAAATATTAATTGAATTTTCCAAATAATGTATTTATTAACCTACTATTTTCAAATACTATATTCATATGATCATGTATTGAATTGCGTATTAGTTCACTAAATTATATATATATCTAGTTATATTAATATATTTAGTAAAAATTCTAGTCAATAATCCCTTATTTCTATGTGTATTCATTAATATGTTTATTAAATGTTATCATTCAAAATACTATATTTATAAGATACAATATCTTGCGCTGATCAATTTATTATAATTATGTATATTTTTTTATTTATTTACATTAACATATTTATGAAAAGTCTATAATATATCCATTGATTTCACAAATTAAATGTCTATTAAATAATCTCTTCATTGATACTTATATAATCCAAAGAAATATTCATGAAAGATATTGTTTATTAACGACTAATACCAAAATAACTTATTTACCAAAAACTTATATTCTTTCTTCTTTTTATTTTTTTAAAATTAAATTTTTATTTTTATTTTTTTGACATATATAATAGGTATTGATAGATGATGATCATTTAGATTTCTTATTTTTGATCTAAATCACATAAATTTTTTATCAGGAACTCTTGCCTTTCGATAGTAATTGCATGGATCTATACATACTTTACCCTAATTGTGAGTTGAGTGCAAGAAAAATATTCTCGTTTTTAAAAACTTAGCGTATGGACTTGTAAATACCCATTATCAGGAAATAGTACATACTTTAGAAGAAGGAGAAACTAATATGTATGAGACAATTCATGGTACAAATACAGTATACTTGTTTTACTCTGATGATCAAAAAATTACACATCCATTACAAAGTGAAGAGCCTCATTGACTCCAAGCTCACTGACTTCGACCACGAAAGAGAGAAGGAAGTCATAGCAACGTGCACTACCTTCAAGGAGAATTATTTTTACTCTAAAATGGTTTCTCATGCATGCATACAATAGGGGATAAAACCTAAAAATGACACACTTTTTGTTTACAAAACATAGGGAACAATGTACTCTCCAAATTTTGTGTTTAAAACTAAGAATTTAGATTACTAAATTTAGTCACAATTTAGTGAAAAACTTCCATTAATAACCTAGACATTTACTTTGTCAAACTGTGGACAAAACTTGGACACAAACATAGACAAATCTTGGTCAAAGCTAAGTCAAGAATTAGTGAAAGAATTACTCAAAACATAAGTTAAACGGGAACAATATTTTATCAAATAAACAATAGAGTAAAAAAAAAAAGAAAAAAAAAAACAATAAAAAAAAACAATTTAAAAAAATTAAAAAAAAAGAAAAAAAAACAAAAGTTTGCCATGCCCATGATCATGTACATGGCCATGTATGTATGTATGTATGACCATGTGCATGACCATGATCATGCACATCATCATGGGCATAAATAGCTTTTCGTGATGGGATCCGACGTCCCACCACCGCCGCCTTTTCCACCCAGGTCCCATCCCCCCCACTTACCTGCCATTGCCAGGCGCTTTTCCTCCATTCTCTCCTCTTTCTCCTGCGCCCTGGCATTCCTGCAATCCCTGCGTTTTGCTTACCTTGGAATTAGCGCTGCTTTTTGAGCTCTGTTGTCGTCTTGCGAGGGTTTTCCGGGATCAGGGTTTTTGTCGTACTTGTTGTTTTTGTCGCGAGGAGGTTCGGAGGTTGATTTGGCACCATGTCGCTGGAGGCGCTGCGAAGAACCGCCAGGACGATTTCCTTGGCGAGGAGCACGAGTTGGAGTACTTCGGCGAGGAGGAGTACCGCCGGGAGAAGGAGCGGCGCCCGGAGTTGATTGCTGCTGCGGTGACCAGCGAGCAGCACCTCCGCAAAGGTGCGGTGACCGGCGAGCAGCACCTCGTAGCAGAAGCTCCGCCGGAGGAGCTGATTGCTGCTGCGGTGACCGCCAAGGAGTGATTGCTGCTGCGGTGCTGCTTCTGCGAGTTTGGAGGGAGATCTGTTTCCTGCTACGGTGCTGCTTCGAGTTCCGTTTAGGGTTTAGCTGCTGCGAGTTCATTGCCGGTGCTGCTACGTACACCGCCGGTACGCTGATCCTAAACTTTTCTTCCCTGTGCACTAGGGTTTAGTTGTCCCTCGGTCCCTCACTGCTGGATTGTCGCGCCCCTGTGGAGGGTAGAATTGCTGCTGCTGCTACAGTTTCCATCTTCTGTTTATTGCGAGTAGATGGATTTGTTAGTTGGGGTTTGGTGTAGTTTGGGTTTAGTCGATTGCCGCTGCTGCGTTAGAGAAATATTGTAGTCTGCTCGATAGATAAAATTTGAGTTTCTGAGTTAGAGAAATTTGGTGTTCATGTTCGTTAGAGAAATTTGGTGTTCTGGCTCGTTTCGGTTTGCACCGAGGGTCGCTGGAGATTGCTGCTTGCGGAGTACGGCAGAGTGATTTGTGGCGACAGCAGCTTTCGGAAAGTAATTTGTGGCGACGAAATTTTCTTCCTTGTAAGTTTCTTGTTCCAACTTTAATCTACTTTGATTGCATTCCATTTGAGAAGCATACATCCATGCAATTTCTGATTTATCGGAGGTAGGAATGGGTTTGAGATCAAATTTTCTCCCTTTTACGAAATTTTGCAAGTATTAGTTTGAGATTTAGCTCGACAATGAAGTATTTGCGCACTTTCAGTGAGCTGTTCATTAGGTTGTGTTTGTATTCTTGAGTTGATTCTTGCTTCCATTGTTGTGCATTGTTTGTCATGTTCTTTTTGTATCATACAGTACCAGTTTTTTTGTTCATTTTATCTTTGAATGTGCCCAGCACTGTAGTACCAATTTTGTTTGCTCATTTTGACTTCGAACGTGCTCTGCAGTATTTGATTTCTGTTCTCCACAATAGCACTTCTTTCCTAACTGCATTGTTGCTGAAGCATTTAAAAGAACAATAGATGCAGCATGTTCTGTTGGATTGGGTCGGCTTATGAATGGAGAAATTAGACTTTGTCTTTGAGCTACACTATCATTAAACTCCGAATCCAACTACACAAGCAATTCATTTCATACAAGGTCACTAACTCACCACAAATTGTAACAAGCAAATGAAGTTTATCACATCTTTTCCAAATCATGATCAATCACATTCTTGTGCAGGTCAAGCAAAGGCCAAGCGCATCAAACAAGCGGAATATCGACTAACAGAAGAAAAATGGAAGAGAGGTAATTATCTTACCGGCATACTTATGTTCATTTAGGCAGTAATTAGATAGGTCCACCCCACAGTTTAGCTCAAGTCGAGCTAAATTGTAGTGGCATTTGTCAACTACAGTTTAGCTCGAGTCGAGCTAAACTGTAGTTGATATATGTCAATACAGTTTAGCTCGACTCGAGCTAAACTGTACATGGCACAAGCCTCTTCCGTTTAGCTCGACTCGAGCTAAACTATGGCTGGCACATATGTCTGTACTGTTTAGCTCGACTCGAGCTAAACTGTAGAAGCATGTGTCAACTACAGTTTAGCTCGACTCGAGCTAAATTGTTGCCAGAGTTAACAACGAAATTCTACTTACGACGCAATTGAGGAATGCAGAAACGACGAATGACTTAAAGTAGATAGAGACTAATAGCATGTAGTTTGCAGTTTAGCTCGAGTCGAGCTAAACTGCAAGTACTAGGATGTATAAATTACGCTTCATGTGTATCCAAACCGATACTATCAACTAACACAACCTTTACATTAGCAGTCAAGAGAACGCACGAGTTCAAGAGGCGCTCCAACACTTCTTCAAACTTAGGCCGCTGGACGCTGACGAAGACGATGGCGACGACACGAAGCAGTTGGACTGCTGGGAATTCAAAGACCCATCGAAAGTGCTTTCGTGGTCTGCGAGATGGATCCCATACACAACATTCCTCACCCTTGTCGTCACATACGAAGGAGATATAGAAGACCCCATGTGCGTTGACATCGACTCCAAGCTAACTGACTTTGACCATGAAATAGAGAAAGAAGTCATAGCGACGTGCACAACATTCAAAGAGAAAGACAAGGAGGGTGCCTACAACTACGCCATACTGATCGATATCAAGCAAACTCGTTTCGAGTTGGGGCAGTTGGTGGAGAGTTTAGAGGCGTCCAGTTTCGATGATATAAAAATTGTTGGAGATTAGATTGTTCGTAGTTACTAAGGGTAACTAGAGTTGATTAGAGTATGTGGAGAGGGTTGGATGAATAAAGTCTTATTGTATATGGAGAGTGTTGGATGAATACAGTCTTATCGTATGTGGAGAGGGCTTGTCCACAAGAGCCTTATCGTGTGTAGAGGAGGATGGACCACTAGAGCCTTATCGTATGTAGAGAGAGAAGGTCCTCTAGTTGTCTATCCTTTGTAGACTGATCTTGATCACTCAAACCTTATCTTTGTTGTAGCACCTAGTGCCTTCACTTGGATATATAAGTAAGTGCTTGGAATGAGTGAGTATCTCATTCAAGCATTCTTTGTTCTACTACTTGTAAGCTTTGAGTGTGTTGTATTCTCTCTCTCCCTCTATTGAATCTCAATAGGTTATGGGCCCACTACTCTTGTAGTGAGGTTGAGTTTGAGTACTCTTGGAGGCTTGGAGAGGTCAAGGAGGTGTTGTATGCACATGTAGGGCTCATTTGCACTACTTGGAGTCTCTTGGAGATTTGAAGGTGCACTTGGAGTAATTTGAAGGTGTTTGCAACCATTTTGAAGGAGGTTTGAAGCATTGGAGGCAATAGAAGCAATTTGGAGGTGACTCAAATACTTGTAAGATTGTATGCTTGTTGTTTGAGTCCTCCTTGCACATTATAGGTGCTTCTTTGCATTAAGGGCTCTCAAATCCATTGTTTGAGGTGTTTTGAGCTTAGGAGTGTGTGTTGTAATGTTTACTTGAGTGCACTTAGAGTTGGGAGGGCCGAATCTAGCATTTGGAGTGCATATGTGCACACATAGGGCTGATTTTAGCATTTGAGGTGCAAAAGTAGGTGATTTGAGACTCCTAAGCTTAGATTTGAGTGATTTGTGGATCTACAAGCTTTGTTGACATAGTTTGAGAGTTGATCTAGTGTAAAGAGTGCACAAGTGCTTATTTGCATGCATTGAGGGTTGATTTGAGTGCTTTGAAGTGCAACCACACCTTGTGTGTGTAAGAGATCTAGATATTCTATTTGGAGGTCAAATAGCTTGTAGAAGATCAAATTTTAGTAGGAGCAAGTGTATCTTGCTTGTTTGAGTGTTGTAGGGGCAAAATTGGAGCTTTGCCATGGCTTCTTTGGAAGGTGAGAGTGTTAGAGTGCTTGAAAGGTTCAATGGCACCAACTTCAACTTGTGGAAGTTCAAGATGAACTTGGCACTTTCTTCCATGGACTTGTGGGAGATTGTTGAAGGCACGGAGGAGGCTCCACCATCCGAAGCAAGTGAGAAGGACAAGAAGGACTATCAAAAGAGGGTGCGCAAGGCGATGTCCATGATTGGGCTCAACTTGGTGGATGCGCAACTTGCGCACATCAAGAGTTGCAAGGGTCCGGCGGAAGCATGGAGCGTGCTTTGTAACATCCACGAGACAGAAGCTTGTCCAACATACTCTATTTGAGGCGCAAGTTCTTCACAATCAAGATGGAGGAAGGGGCGGACTTGTTGGAGCACATCAACAACATCAAGACACTTGCGGATCAACTCGCATGCTTGGATGTGCCCATGAGGGAGGATGACATTGTCATGACATTGCTTGATAGTTTGCCACCTTCATTTGAGAGTTTGATGACGGCATTGGAGACCTTAAAACTTGCTGACCTTAAGATGGAGTTTGTTGTGTCAAGGTTGATGCATGAAGTGTCTAAGAGGAAGGAGAAGGGTGCTCCAAGTGGTGACGTAGCGTTGGTGGCGGCCCAAAACAAAGAGAGGATGCAAAATGGCATAAGAATGTGCTACAATTGTGGCAAACCGGACCACATTGCAAGGTATTGCTTTCGAAACAACAAGAAGGAGAAGGAGAGTGCCAATGTTGCAAGCAACAACGACAACGAGGCGGATTATGCGTTTTTAAGCGCCGTTGTTGCAAGCAAATGGGAGATGGAAGTGGAGCATGTCTTTGCAATCAATGATGGAGATGACAAGACCATGGCTAAGTGGATCATGAATTCGGGAGCAACAAAGCACATGTCACCCCATAGGACATCGTTCCAAACATATGAGGTAATATCACCACCACGAAATGTGCAATTGGGAGATGATAGTATTGTGCATGCGGTTGGAGTTGGCACCATTGTTGAGGAGGTGATGGTGATGGGAGTCAAACACAAGATCAACATGAAGGAGGTGCTCCACATCCCCAAGTTCAAGAGGAACTTGATTTCCGTGGTAAAACTTGCTCTCAACGGTTTAAAAGTGGAGTTTGATGATGATGCATGCATTGTGAGAGATGTCAATAGAAAGGTGATTGCTAGATTGCCAAAAGTAGGGAGCTTGTATAAAATGCCCTTCTCCATGCATGAAATGGCCAATGTGGCACACCAAACGCCACAATTAGCCCCTTTGGAGCTATGGCATAGACGCCTTGGGCATTTGAATGTGAAGAGTGTCAAGGCGCTTCAAAGCATGGTGAATGGCATGCAAATCAAGGATGGAGCATCGAATTCGGCGGTTTGTGAGGAGTGCATTGAAGGCAAGCTCTCAAGGACTCCTTTTCCAAGTGAGGGAGGTCAACGTGCAAGCAAGCCTTTGGAGTTAGTCCACTCGGATGTGTGTGGTCCATTTAAAACCATTTCTATGGGCGGTTGCTTGTACTTTGTCACTTTCATTGATGATTTCTCTAGGAAGGTGTGGGTGTATGTGTTGAAGTCCAAGGGAGAGGTGTTTGCTAAGTTTGTGGAGTTCAAGGCCCTTGTGGAGAAGCAATCGGAGCACAAGATCAAGGCATTTCGGTCCGACAATGGAGGGGAGTTCACTTCCAAGGCCTTTGAACGCTTCTTGCAAGGACATGGCATTGAGAGACAACTATCAATACCATACACACCACAACAAAATGGAGTGGCGGAGAGAGCAAATCGCACCATTGTAGAGATGGCAAGGAGCATGCTACATCACCAGAACCTCAACAAGAACCTTTGGGCGGAAGCGGTGGTTACAGCGGTGAACACACGCAATAGGTGCCCAACTAGTGCACTTGTTGGTAAGACACCCGAAGAGGCATGGAGTGGTAAGAAGCCTTTTGTGACACACATGCGTGTGTTTGGGTGTGTTGCTTATGCAAAGGTGCCGGATGAAAAGAGGACTAAACTTGATGCAAAGGGCACAAAGTGTGTGTTTCTTGGTTATTGTGAAGGAACCAAGGCTTATAGGTTGATGTCTTTGGAGACCAAGAAGATCCTCAAGTGTTGTGATGTGGTATTTGTGGAGGATGCTATTTGTGCAGATGAAAATGTGGAGATGCATCCAAGTGGGAGTTTGGAGCCACCTACGGTGATTTTGGTGGATACACCTCCAATTTCAGCGCCCGTTGTACAAGAGACACAAGTTGGAGAGGAGTTTAAAGGTGTGCAAAATCCACAAGAGAAAGAAGAGGAGGAGGTAGTGGAAGAAAAGCTAGGTCCACACGAGGAGATTGATGAAGGGCAACGTGCACAAGGCTCAAGGTATCCAAGAAGGGAGAGGAGGCCGCCGAGTGAGTGGTGGTTGAACCACGTTCTTCCACCCACTAACGAGGTAGAACGTGCAAATGTGGCTTCTTTTGATGATCCTTTGAGTTTGGGTGATGCTTTGCAAAGTGTGGATGCAAGCAAGTGGGAGTTGGCCATGCAAGAGGAGTATGCATCTCTAATGGCCAATGGCACATGGGAGCTCGCTCCGTTGCCAAAAGGCCGCAAGAGTGTTGGTTGCAAGTGGGTGTTTAGGACCAAGAGAGATGCACAAGGCAACGTGGTGCGCTACAAGGCACGGTTGGTGGCGAGGGGCTTCTCTCAAGTGGAAGGTGTGGATTTCCATGAGACCTTTGCACCCGTGGCAAAGTTTACCACCATTCGTTGCATGTTGGCGATTGGGGCAGCCATGGACCTGGAGATTCACCAAATGGATGTCAAGACGGCGTTTTTGAATGGTGAGTTGGAGGAGGACATCTACATGGACCAGCCCCTTGGTTTTGTGGAGGAGGGCACTCAACACCTTGTTTGCAAGCTCAAGAAGTCGTTGTATGGGCTCAAGCAATCACCAAGGGCGTGGTACCAAAGGATTGACATGTTTTTCACCAAAGAAGGCTTCTTTAGAAGTCATGCGGATCACTCTTTGTATGTGAAGCAAACAAGAGAGTTGTTGTTGATTGTAATCATCTATGTAGATGATTTGATTATCTTGGCTAGTGATGATGCGGTTTTGGGGTGGTTGAAGGCCAAGCTTGAGAAGGAGTTTGAGATGAGTGATCTTGGGCCTTTGGAGTTTTGCCTTGGTGTTGCGTTTGAGAGGAATCGCAGCGCACGCATCATCACCATGAGCCAAGGCAAATACATTGAGGAGGTGCTCAAGCGCTTCAATATGGAGGAGTGCAAGCCGATTGGCACGCCGCTTGATGTAAAGGGGTCGTTGTTGAAGCTTTTGGATGAGGAGTTTAAGGAGGTTGAAGAGGAGATGAAGGCTATTCCATACAAGGCTGCGGTGGGGTCATTGATGTATGCAATGGTAGCCACAAGAGCTGACCTTGCATTTCCGGTGAGCATGGTGAGCCAATTCATGGCAAAGGCTGGTCCTCAACATTGGATGGCGGTTAAACGCATCTTGAGGTACTTGAAAGGCACCATTGACTACAACTTGTGCCTTGGTGGTAACAACCTTGATTTGAAGGGATATTGTGATGCGGATTGGGCGGGTGATGTGAATGAGCGCCGGTCCACGACAGGATATGTGTTCTTTGTAGGAGATGGTGCAATCTTGTGGAATTGCAAGAGGCAACCTACGATAGCGGTGTCTACTACAGAGGCGGAGTACATGGCAACTAGCCATTGCTTGAAGGAGGCGTTGTGGCTACGGCAACTATTGGAGGATGTTGGGTTTGTGCAAGCGGAGGCCACAAGGATCATGTGTGACAACCAAGGGTGCATTGCGCTTGCAAAGGACCCCAAACACCACTCTCGTACGAAGCACATAGATGTGCAACATCAATTCATTCGGGAGAAGTTAGAGGATGGAGATGTGAGCTTGTGGTATTGCCCAATGGAGGACATGGTGGCGGATGTGTTGGCGAAGGCGCTTGCTAGGGTGAGGCACGAGAAGCTAACAAAGGCGATGGGATTGCGAGGTGGTAACTACTCGCAAAGTGGGAGTGTTGGAGATTAGATTGTTCGTAGTTACTAAGGGTAACTAGAGTTGATTAGAGTATGTGGAGAGGGTTGGATGAATAGAGTCTTATCGTATGTGGAGAGGGCTTGTCCACAAGAGCCTTATCGTGTGTAGAGGAGGATGGACCACTAGAGCCTTATCGTATGTAGAGAGAGAAGGTCCTCTAGTGGTCTATCCTTTGTAGACTGATCTTGATCACTCAAACCTTATCTTTATTGTAGCACCTAGTGCCTTCACTTGGATATATAAGTAAGTGCTTGGAATGAGTGAGTATCTCATTCAAGCATTCTTTGTTCTACTACTTGTAAGCTTTGAGTGTGTTGTATTCTCTCTCTCCCTCTATTGAATCTCAATAGGCGGCGTGCCCGCCCGGTATGACAACCTTGCATGCCCTAATTATTCCCAACTCTTTTTCTTCAACTAAGCCTTACTTGGTAGCGGAATCACAGCTTACTTTGTTGGTAGCAACCGGCCTCAAATTAACTAACAGTGCACATGCCAAGCACACACAATGTTAGCACCATTTATAGTCAAGGTGTCCAACCCACCTTGACTCCTCCATCTCATTACCCGGAACCCGTAAACCGGAACTCCCACAAAAGACATGGGCGTGCCACTTGGTGGCACAAGGCGGCCTTCTACAAATGTCCAAGCTCCCAAAGGTGGCACTACTCACCCTCGGAGTTAACCGCCCTTGCATGTAGTCTAACTTCCTACTAGTCCCCTTTCATTCATGTTTACTCTCTCCATTCGGGACACTACCGTGAACCGGCACTACTTTTCACGGGGACTAGTTTGGAGCGGGACACTTTTCCAACCCAATGTTTCGGAATGCACACCACAAGCATCCCATACTGCCCAAGGTGCGGGAGTGAGGCCCTATCCCAAGCCTCACCCCTTACAACCACCCCGGCTCTCCTTGGCACCATGTGAAAGTGAGGAGGGAGACCACCCCGCCTCATAGTACTCTCTGGAGTCTTCGGTAGGCCCCCCCCTCTTGTGTTCTGGGGCCTTCTGTGACACAGTTTCATTTTGGAACACCACCCGTTTTTGCCTTAGTCTCAAAAACGGGCCGTAACTTCTCCTCGGGCTAGCTCCTAGCTCAGGTATCTGAATGGGACGTGCAGGCCCATTTTCGACATGTACTCTTTGAGTAGATATCAATGAACTATCTACTTGCGTCAGTCAAATCCGTCCCAAGGGAGATATGCCCCTCTGAACGTTCGGTGTCCCGTGAGGCAACATTCGCGAGTCCCGAAGTCCCGACCACTTTGACGAGCCATATCTCCTAGACTATCGCTTTGCTCATCATGGACCTTAGCATTCTAGAAAACCCTTGTCATTAGCTTTCTAGCAATATACAACATGCCGCCCTCAACAAAGATCGACACATTGAGTCTTGAAAGGCAACACTCCCGAGTTCCGGAGTGTTCCGCAACGCGCTCCAACTTTGGATAGCCATATCTCATAACTCAAAACTTCAAATCGCACATTCTTTGCACACATGGGTGTGCGCTCAAACAAGGTTTCCCACCATGTAAGGCAAACTACCAGATTTGTCCCGAGCACGACGCCATTGAGTGTTGTTTGCTCGGGACTTCCCTTGATCACTTCACCTTGCTCTTGCCAAGCCCGTGACGACACCCCCGGGGTCCTCTTGACTCACCACGGTGCTGGGACATCCATTTGAAAGGGATGTGACACTCGACGAGAGCCCTTTCTTATGGTTGTAAAAAGGCTTCAGGACGCTGTTGATGGTTCTCTTAGCTTGACTAGCGGCCACCCCTCTGCGCGCCGAAGGGCTCCAGGATGCCGATGAAGGTCATGAAGAGGCTTTCGTGTGCAGATCCTCGAGGCAAAGCACCTTCCGCTAGGGCTGGATTCTAGAGTATGAGTATTGGTAGCAGCATCACCCCTCAAGTTATTTTCAAAAAGAAACACCTACCTGTCGGACTTGCGTCGACGCAAGTCTGGAGATGTAATGATCGATTCGCCATACCTGTTTGATTTCTTCGTCATATTTTTTCCCGGCTTGGTGTGATTCTGGTAAGTTCGACGTTGCACACTCCGCGAAGGTGAAGTATGTCCTCTACTTGCTCGACCTGAGGCCTCCCTTATGAGTGCCAAAGGGCTCCAGGATGCCAATGATGGTCCCCCTTGCTTGACCAGAGGCCACCGCTGTACGGTTTGAAAGGCTTGAGGATGCCAATGAAGGTCATATTGTGGCCTCCATGTGCTGATCCTCGAGGCAGAGTTCCTTCCGCAAGGGTTGGATTCTGGAGTATGAGTGTTGGTGGCATCCTGACCCCTAAAGTATTTTTTAAAAAAAAACACCTACCTGCCAGACTTGCGGCGACGCAAGTCTCCAGGTGTGATGATCAATTCGCCATTCCTGTTTGATTTCTTCCTCATTTTCTTTCCGCGCTTGGTATAATTTTGTTGAGTTATAGGTTGCACAGTCCGCAAAGGTGAAGAACGTCCCCAACTTGCTCGACCAAAGGCCTCCCTTGTGAGTGCCGAAGGGTGCCAGGATGCCGATGATGGTCCTCCTAGCTTGACCTAAGGCCACCCGTGTGCGCGCCAAAGGGCTCCTAGATGCCGATGAAGGTCATGAAGTGGCTTTCTTGTGCAAATCATTGAGGCAAAGCACCTTCTGCTGAGGCTCGATTCTAGAGTATGAGTATTGGTGGCAGCATCACCTGTCAAGGTTTTTTTTAAAAAAAGCACCTACCTGCCAAACTTGTGTCGACGCAAGTCTCGAGGTGTGATGATCGATTTGCCATTCCTGTTTGATTTCTCTGCTATTTTTTTCCCAACTTTGTGTGATTCTGTTGAGTTCCACGTTGCACAGTCCATTACTTGCTCGACTTGAGGCCTCCCTTGTGAGTGCCGAAAGGCTCCAGGATGCCAATGATGGTCCTCCTAGCTCAACTTGAGGCCACCCCTGTTTGCGCGGAAAGGCTCCAGGATGCCGATGAAGGTCACGATGTGGCTTCAGTGTGCTGATCGTCAAGGCGGAGTACTTGCCGCTAGGGCTGGGTTGTCGAGTATGAGTCTTGGTGTTATAATGAGTCATCAGGTTTTTTTCAAAAAAAAACACCTACCTGCCAGACTTGCGTCGACGCAAGTCTGGAGGTGTGATGATCGATTTGCCATTCCCGTTTGATTTCTTTGTCAATTTTTTTCCCGGCTTGGTGTGAATCTATTGAGGTCCAGGTTGCACAGTCCGTAAAAGGTGAAGTACGTCCCCTACTTACTCGACCTGAGACCTCCCTTGTGAGTGCCGATGGGCTCGAGAATGCGGATGATGGTCCCTCTAGCTCAACCTTAGGCCACCTCTGTTTGCGGCGGAAGGCTCCAGGATGCCGATGACGGTCATGATGTGGCTTCCGTGTGCTGATCGTCGAGGCGGAGCACGTGCCGCTCGGGCTAGATTCTACAGTTTGAGTGCTTGTGGCATCATGACCCGTCAAGTTTTTTTGAAAAAAGAGAACCTACCTACCTGACTTGCTTCGACGCAAGTGTGGAGGTGTAATGATCGATTTGCCATTCCCGTTTGATTTCTTTGTCAGTTTTTTTTCCCGGCTTTGTGTGAATCTATTGAGTTCCACGTTGTACAGTCCGCCAACGTGAAGTACGTCCCCTACTTACTCGACCTGAGACCTCCCTTGTGAGTGCCGAAGGGCTTGAGAATGCCGATGATGGTCCCCCTAGCCCGAGTTGAGGCCACCCCTGTTCGCGCCGTGGGCTCCAGGGTGCCGATAAAGGGCATGGCGTTGCTTCTGTGTGCTGATTGTCGAGGGAGAGCACCTGCCTCTGGGGCTGGATTCTGGAGTTTGAGAGGTGGTGGCATCATGACCCCTCAAGGTTTTTTCAAAAATAAACACCTACCTGCCAAACTTGCGTCGATGCAAGTGTGGAGGTGTGCGGTATTATTTTCAATTCCTTTTCAAGAATAAAAGTTGAACAACTTCTTGTTTGAAGCTTTCTTATACTGCAAGACCTCCATGTGGTGCATCGGATAATAGTGTCGGAGCACATTCCTCAAAGTCATGAAGGAATTGAAAGGCTCGTTGGCTATCGAGACCCAAATGGAGGAGCCGTGCACGCCGAGTCTTTTAGACCTTGAGTTGCCTTCATGATGTACTAAAGTGCAGCAATCTTCATGTGCTATCTTTTATAAGTGCTTTATATGTAGTCTCGAAGGGCAAACCAAGGTTGTCATACCACACGGACACGCCGCCCGTCCGTCCGTCCGCCTTGTCCGTCCGATTGAGCTCTGGCTCGCCCGATATGGTCAAACCTCTGTTGACTTTTAGTTATGGTAAAAAAACGAGGACGTGGCAAGGGTTTGGATAAAAACCAAGCCACTTGGCCGCCACGTACGCGCCACGTAGGACTGAGGACACAGAGGGTGAAAGAAGTTAGGGGTGGGTGAGGGAGGGCGTAGGCGGGTGAGAGAGGTCCGAGGCGGGTAAGGGGGGGGCGGATTACAGAAGGGGGGCGGGTACGAAGGAAGGGGGGCCAGAGCGTGGAGACGGAGGGCAGAGCGTGGAGACAGGGGCAGAGCGTGGGGACGGGGGGCAGAGCGTGGAGACGGGGGGCGGGTTACCGAAGAGGGGGCGGGTACAGGGGGGGCAGGGCGGGGAGAAGAGGGACAAGGCGTGGGAGGGGGGGCCAGGGCGGAGGAGGGGGGAGCTACAGCAAGGGAGGAGGGGGCTTAGGTGGGGGAGGAGGGGGGCACGGCAGGGGAGGGGGGGCCAGGGCGGAGAAGGGGGCCCAGGGCGATGACGAGGGGGTCAAGGGCGGGGGAGGGGGGGGCCAGGGCGGAGAAGGGGGGGCTAAAGCAAGGGTGGCGGGGGCCAGGGCGGGGAAGGGGCAGGGAAGGGGGGGGCAGGGCGGGAAAGGGGGGGGTAGGGCCGGGAAGGGGGGGGGTAGGGCCGGGAAGGGGGTGGGCAAGGCGGGGAAGGAGGCGGGGAGTGCGGAAAAGGGGGGGGCACGGCCGGGAAGGGGGTAGGCAGGGCGGGGAAGGAGGGGGGAGTGCGGGGAAGGGGGGGGGCCAGGGTGGGAGAGAGGGCGCCAGGGCGGGGAGGGAAGGGGCCAGGGCGGGTGCCACATCCCTTTCCAAAGGATGCTCAAACACCGTGGTGAGCCAAGAGGACCCGGGGAGTAACGCCCCGAGCTTGGCAAGAGACAAAGTGAGGTGACCAAGGAGAGTCCCGAGCAACCAGCACGCAAAAGCGTCGTGTGCGGGACAAACTTAGTGGTCTGCCTTCCATGGTTGAAAACCTTGTTCAAGCACGCACCCATGGGTCTAAAGAACGCGCGATTTGGAGTTGTGAGTAATGAGATATGGCTCTCCAAAGTTGGAGCGCGTTCCGGGACAATCCGGGACTCGGGAGTGTTGCCTTTCGGGACTCAATGTGTCGACCTTCGTGGAGGGCAGCATGTTGCATATCGCTGGAAAGCTAATGACAAGGGCTTTCTAGAATGCTAAGGCTCTTGATGAGCAAAGCAATAGTTTAGGAGATATGGCTCCTCAAAGTGGTCGGGACTTCGCGACTCGGGAATGTTGCCTCCCGGGACACCGAATGTTCAGAGGGGCATTTCTCCCTCGGGACAGCTCCAATTGGAGTAGTGCATTGATATCTATTCAAAGAGTAGATGTCGAAAATGGGCTCGCACGTCCCATTTGGATACATGAGCTAGGAGCTAGCCCAAGGAGAAGTTACGGCCCGTTTTTGAGACTAAGGCAAAAACGGGTGGTCTTCCAAAATAAAAGTGTGTCACGGAAGGCCCCTCAACACAAGAGGGGGGGGGCCTACCGAAGACTCCAGAGAGTACTATGAGGAGGGGTGGTCTCCCTCCTCACTTGCACATGGTGCCATGAAGAGCCGGGGTGGCTCCAAGGGGTGAGGCTTGGAATGGGGCCTCACTCCTGCACCTTGTGGAAAATGGAGAGTGCTTTGGAGCATCTTTAAACATGGGGTTGGGAAGTGTCCCTCTCCAAGTTAGTCCTCGTGATAAGTAGTGCCGGTTCTCGGGAGTAACCGGGAATGGCTCAACAGGGTGAGGCATGGGAAGGAAGCCTCACTTCTGCACCTTGGGCATTGTGGGATGCTCTCAAGCATCACGCAACATTGGGTTGGAAAGAGTCCCGCTCCAAACTAGTCCCCGGGAAAACTAGTGATGGATTCCCGGACGGTTTCCGGCAAAGTCCCGAATGGAGTGGGAAACAAGAGTGGAAGGGGACTAGTGGGAAGTTGGACAATGGATAAGGGCGATTAGCTCCGGGGGTGATTACTGTCACCCTTGAGAGCTTGGACATTTGTAGAAGGCCGCCCCGTGCGACCAAGTGGCATGCCCATGTGTTGGTGGGAGTTCTGAGTTGGCATGCCCATGTGTTGGTGGGAGTTCCGGGTAATGAGTATCCGGTAATGAGTTATGGAGTCAAGGTGGGTTAGACACCTTGACTTAGAATGGTGCTAACATTGTGTGTGTGGGGCACATGCAAGTGTTAGCTAAGTCGTGGCCGGTTGCTACCAACTAAGTGAGCCGGGATTCCGGTACCAAGTAAAATTCACTAAGAAAAAAAAAATGAGTTGGAGTACTTAGGGCCATGAGACTTGGTGTCAGAGTAGCCTAGGCAACGGGATTCGGTTAAGAGAAGAATGGCACGAGGGGCCAGAAGCTTTGGATGTGGCCCATTTAAATGTAGTCAAGCCTTTGAGGCAGGGGATGCACTCATAAGGAGTCTTCTTAAGGGGTGAGAGGGGGAGAGAATGAGAGTGAGGGTGAGGGGGGGTGAGGGTGAGGGGGGGATGAGGATGAGGGGAGGGGAGGGTCAGGGGGAGGGGGCGGGTGAGGGGGGGTGGAGAGGAGAGAATTGGAGGAAGGGGAAGAGAAGTGGAAGGATGGTCAAGCCAATCATTGCAAATCCAAACATTCCCCCACTATATCCGGGATACTCCAAATTCCGGCTTTAATGAGGGAATGTTGTGATTTGCTTATTTTATTAATGATGCTTCTTTGCAAAACATAAGATTAATGAGAGAGATGAGAAAAACCTTCGCCAACTTTTTCGAAAAACTACGTGGGGTGGGTGATGTTAACGGAATATTCTCTGAATATTCCCTTAGGTTAACTTTTGCTAGGTCAACACCCGGTCAATATTAGATTCCCGGTTGATATCCGGGGTAGAGTTGGAAGAAATAGCAGTCGATACCCGACCTAGGCAGCCGACCACTCAGCCGACACTGCAGGTCGACTGACAGGGTCGACCCGACCAGATCAGGTAGACTAGGCCTGACAACCCTGTCAGACCTAGGACTATATGTGTCTCTTCCTCAAGTGGAATGGGGTTGCTTTTTATTATAACTGATGTTTTGCTCTTTCGCCCGAGCAGCCGCCTCTTGTCGTCATACTTTTTTTTTTGCTTGTGATCAACTTGACTAGTCGAGTGTGTCTAGTCTAGTTGGTTGTTGTAGTAATCCGAGGTTATGAGAGTATCCAGAACTCTGTCGGACCCTGTTTTTTTAATTTTGGGCCACTATGTTTTAAAGCGCATTAAGAATAATTATAAAGTCTAGAATCCGACCTAAAGATGTGCTAGGCCGTATACTATAAGGCAAATACGTTTTTACAAATAAATATTATAGTTAGACTATAGTTTGTGATAATAAGGACGGATTTGCGAATCTGTACTCTGCACCCGTACGGCGAGGACGTGCTGTCAGAGGCCGGAATGGGAATTATTACGGCGGCTGAAGGACGGAGTGGCGAGGAATTTAATAATGACGAACAATCTAGAAGGCGACTCCGTACGGAGATGGCAATGATGGCGGCGGGACAAGTCATGATGGTCGGATTTAAATCCGACTCCCTCTATAAAAAGCGACCCGTCCGCCCTTGTCGTCACCTGCCTCCTCGCTTTCTACCTATTTGTCTTCTTGCACGCTGCCTTCCGTCTTTCGCTTTCCGTCCCTTAGTTCCGATTCGGCCCACTGGCCGATCTCAGCCCAGCCACTTGTTACTTTCTGTCGCACTTCTTTCCCATGGCAGGATCGGCTTCCGCTTCCGCTCAGGCGCAGGAGGAGCTCAAGATATCGATCAAGCTAGTACTCCCTTGCATTCCGGTTGACGAGGAAGAGAAGAAGTCATTGGCGGAGGACCTCGACAAGATGAGACTCTCCGGCCTGCTAGACACACCGTGGGGACTGCGCGACGCGGAGATGGTGCGCGAGATCAAGGTCGGCGCGCCGAATTAGTTCGAGGGGACGGTCAGAGGGAAGCCGGCTTCCTGGATGGCCGATCATTGGAGAGCTATTTACGGCCTGGTCGTAAATAGCGGAGTAGGGTTGTGCGGCCAGAAACATAAATGGGCGAAGAAAGCGTTCTTCGGGAATCCGCACAAGAATAACGGCTACCGTGTCTACAGTGTCTGGGTTGCGAGTTGGGAGTTAGGAATCCAAATTTTTTGTTAGATCGTTTCTGTGGAGTTGAGGTCGGGTTGGGCGTATTCTTGAGTGCCTTGTGCCTTCAACTGGTCCAGGTGTCTGAGAGAGGGTAACTGCTCTGGTAAACACTCTACTGTTTGGGAGGGTCTGGGAGTAGAGTGTGTGAGGCCGGATTCCAATCCGACCTCCAGCTGCCACGGACTTGGGTTCCTCTGTAGTCTCAGACGACGGATCAAGCACAGTACGTGACCAGAATACGTGTAGACGTCTTCTAGCCGGATTCGAAGCTCTTGGAATCTGTCATTGTAGTAAGTGAGATAGGGTAACCAGGACGGCCCGCGTGACCTGCTAGTACAGACGGCTAGGACGGATTAGTTGTGAGGACGTAATGTGTGCCTTAGTGGGTGTGTGTGAGGGAAGAGTCTAAGTGTGGAAGTTTCCACCACGGTAAACATAAGGGAAAAAGTCTTTGTACATCCCCTCTTGCAAAAGGATACCCTTGCCATGCAAGGCTAAAACATAAGTTGGGACTAGAAACGTTTGGGGGTTTGGTTGTTTTAGCACTACTTGTCTTGGTCACTTCACAGAATCCCTGGAACGATACACGAGTCACCTAAACACGGGTTTTACACCAATAAACGTGTAAGGGAAGATAAAGTGAATACATGGCATCCGACAAACTCGACTATGAGTAAAGTCGACTTAGCGGTCGGGTACCTACCTAAAGTAGGTTCAGTAAAGTAGGACTTAAGCATGGTCGACCAAACAGTCTAACTTGCCGTCGGGTACCTACCTCCGTGGTGCCCGCCCACGCTAAATCCTGTGACAGTCTTGCCGCGGACGGTCTGTATGCATCACTCCCGGCAGTAGCTCGGCTACACGCCAGGCACACGCGACCCTAACCGTCCGTCATTGCCTGTCGATGTTCATAAACTTCGTCGTCCTACAAGCCGCCGTGAAAACCACACTAGTTCTCAAACCCTAACCTGCCACCTCGTCGACGGATCTGTCAACGTAGCGTGAACGTGAGCACCTGCACACAAATACCGTCCGTGGAAGAGGTTTCGCCCTGCCCTAAGCGCAAATAGCGAACCGCCACACAGATACGGTTTAAAGCAGCCCTCCCTCTTCCATTCCGCAAACCCCTTCATTCAAATTCCCAATTCAGATTCAGATCTAGATCTACGATCCCAATCACGATCCAAATCCCGATCTGCAGATCCAGATCTTCATCTAGATCCGAGAACCGAGGCGTGGCCAGAGTATGTCGGGTAGGCACACGCGAGCAAGCGGCGCCCCCGACCCCTTGGAAATCACCGCTGACCAACTCCTAAATTTGCAGACTTTACGCGAACTCCAAAATCTGCAACCCTCAACAACTTTGCGGCTAGTGGTAATCGTCCGACCCGACAATTTAGCACCAGTCGACGGAAGTCACACCACCAACATGGCACATTTGCTACACCCCGTGGATGTCGACCCGCCACGCCCGACCTCCTCGCCGTCACCAGTATCGGCGTCTCGTCCACACAGCCGCGGAGGAGAACCAACTTCTCGACAGCCGTCCCCTGGCGATCCATTTCCTCCAGAGACCATACTCCCACCGCGCTCGTGGAGCGTACATGCCATGTACGCACCTCGTGACACATCGATGGACACATTGTATGACCAACAGGCCGAAATTATGCGTTTGCAAACCAGCATGCATTCTTGGCTTTCCGACTAGCCCGCCTCATAGGTAGCGGACCAATGTCCTATCCGGACACATCGGGAACCGTGGAACAGCCTTTGCCGAGTCGACAACTGATCGACCCTCATCAATCGACCAGCAGCCGACAGCCAACCACATTTCCGCACAGCCCTGTGGACAGGGATCTCGCCACTAACCCCAGCTTAGTCGACCCAATACGCGACCCATACAATTCAGGTTGCACGACACACCCGCCGGATGTTCTGAACCTCGAAAATTGACCACCGACTCCAGTTGTACCACCCAACCCCCGCGCACCGCCGTTGCTGCCTCGCGCCCCATCAACTCTTTCTTTTCAGGGACGAGCCCTTCCCCTACCCCGACCATCGAGTATCCCGGGAGCAGTCTCGACCTCAACACCTCCAAGGTCGACCCCGACAGGTGCCCCGAGATCCGGCTCAACACCGCCCCTGGCTGGCCCCTCAATACCTTCCACGTCGGTATCGACAAGTAATCCGGGCCCTACCTATACGTCACTACCTCTTGTTAGTTTACGCTCGTGTTTTGTGTGTGGGTCATACCGACACACCATAGACGAATGTCCAAATTATGCGCCGGGTCTCCCTACTTGGCCGACAGCGGCAGCCATTCCACGACCCCTAGTTGACCTTCCTCATCGCCAAACGGCTCAGAAACCTGTTAGCATGCCGATCTACCATGAAGGCAAATGCGCCATGACCCATGTGCATAGATTTACAAACGCACTTACCTTAAATGGCGAAACTGACCCAACTATTACCATAGCCTTGTTTGAGAATTCGTTACTAGACGCCAGTAACTATAATTGGTTCACAACCCAACGAAATACCTACCCGGCCCAAACCCTTCCAGCCTTACTAGACGCCTTTAAACATCGATACCAAGAAATCGACAATGACGACCAGGCGTACCTTCGGTTTAGGTCCCTTAAACAAGAATCCAAAGAGTCGGTGGACGATTACTACAAACGGATGATGAAATTAGCTAGTCAATTTGCCAATATGCCAAGTGATGAATTCCTACTAAGCAACTTTCGAGTTGGCTTATTGAAGTATCTACAGGTAGCTACAGTCGGATTGCCACGCTTGACCTTGCCCGAAGCCAAAAACTCAGTGAAACTCGCCGAGAGCGGACTGCTCAGGGAAACCGACCCAAGCCCGACCTCGACCCGGGTCGACACAAAGCGTCCCACGTGCGGACTTTGCAAAAAATTGGGGCATCTTGACAAGGATTGCTATCTCAATCCCTCTAGTGAATACGGCAAACGCCGTGCCGCTCGTGCAGCCCCCGCCACCGTCGCATCGACCACTCCAGCCCCAACATCGCCAGGCGCCAATTATCGACCCAAACGTCATTACCCATGCGCACTGTGCAAGTCGCTCGAGCATCCAACTCACCTGTGTCTTTTATTGCAAGACCCCAAGATCACTCGCCTGGTGATCCAACTCCGCAGCGAACCTCCAGTATCGACATCGACGCTGGTGATCGAGGAGCAACACCCGGATAACATCAGAATCAACACAGTCGCTGCCATCACTCGCAGCAAAGCTACATCGACACCGACCCCCGAGGTGGCGGCCACGGAGCTACCCAACTGGACCGCCCACGAGACACTCCGAGACGACATGATACACCAAGTTCAATCCCTTCAGGAGGAACTGGAACCCCGCGCGGGTAACCCTATGACCGCGCCATCCTCACCTTCTGCCTAGGATGCAAGTATTTTTCCCCAGCAACCTCTTTTGCCTCGACAGTCGACAACATCCAGCTTTGAGGATGACACCCCTGTACCTGCTCACCTCCTGCAACAAGTCGACAATTGCAAAATTCAGGTATCTTTGAGGGATTTACTACGTCTGTCCTCGTCACTACAGTCGGCTCTCCGATCTCGCCTCGATCCCGACAGCGCGCAGCCACCTCATGGTCCTTCGAGCCCTCCTCCCAACAACAACATCACCATCGCAGCCACGACGGTTGTCGACCGACACATGCGGGTGATATCGATTTCCGTGGGCAAAAACATAGTCGATGACGTTCTCATCGACGGAGGATCGGGTGTCAACGTCATTACTAAGGACGAACGCCACCGCCTTGGTTTGCCAAAACCATCTCCGACACCATTCAATCTCAAGATGGCGAATGGCACTCTGGCCAAACCCAAAGGCCTTATCTACGATGTGAAAATCTCCATCCATAGTAACCCCTATACAGTTACCTTAATCGTCCTCGACTGTTCGACAGTCAAATCCGACTATCGACTCCTACTGGGTTGACCTTGGCTCCGACATGCCAAGGTGATCCACGACTGGGGCAACAACGAAGTCGAAATCATGGGAAATGGCACTATCAGAACGGTGAAAATTAATCGCCAATTAGGTATAGAAGTGGTTACGCCCTATGCCCTCATCTGCTACAACTTTATCGAGGGCATCATAGACGAGGAAGAAGAGGTTTTGCTCGCCTCGGACCCAACATTATATACCCTAGGGACGATCGACTGCCATGCATTAGCAGCACACCACCTCGACCCGACCGACCAACTCGACCCCGCACCGGACAGCAACAACGATAGAATACATACAATCCGCCATTCTACGGGGTCGATGCCCGTCGACGATGCCCCAATCTAGGACAAACTTCAGACCATGGACATCGCACATTGGAGCCATAACGAAGCCGACCGCCTCGACCTAATCAATATTGGCACTACAACTGACCCGAAGCTCCTCAAGCTCAACACCAATATCCGACCCGAATTAAAAGCAAGTGCGACGGCCCTGTTCAGAGAATTCATCGACGTATTTGCCTTCTCCTACGACGACCTTAAGGGCATCCCCGAGCACGTCGCGACCCACCGAATCGAACTCGACCCAACCATCTCACCCAACCACCAAGCTAGGTACCGCATGAATCCCAATTATGCTAAAGCCGTCAAGGACGACCTCGAACGACTCCTCACCGCAAGATTCATCGCCCCTTTCGACCAGGCGTCCTTGTTATCTCTCATTTTCATCGTTCCCAAGAAAAACGGCAAACTCCGCATCTGCGTCGATTTTCAACGGCTAAATGCTGCGACCAAGAAGGATCCCTACCCCTTACCTTTTACAGACGAGGTCCTCAACGCTGTTATCGGGTACGAGGCATACTCCTTCATCGACTGTTTTTTGGGCTACCATCAAGTCCGCATCTACTCGACAGATCGGCTAAAGACAACTTTTATTACCGAATGGGGTGCATATGTATGGGTCGTGATGCCTTTCGGATTGAAGAACGCACCCCGACCTTCCAACGGATCGTCAACCAAGTGTTTAAAGAGTACCAAGGCAACTTCATGAAATTATTTCTCGATGATTTCATCGTCCACAGCGACGTCGATTCTCACCTTCCGAAGCTCCGACTGGTGTTCGAGCGCTATCGACAGTACGGGGTTAGCCTAAACCCGGAAAAATGTATTTTTTATGTCTCCTTCGGAGTCATACTTGAATACATCGTCAGCAAAGAAGGCAAGTTTCCAAATTCCAAGAAAATCCAAGCTTTGGTCGACATGCTGGCACCAAAGGACGTCAAAGCTATACAAACATTCAACGGATTAGCACAATTCAACCGCTGCTTCATCAAGAACTACGCCGCCATTATGGAGCCAATTACTCGCTTAACTCAAAAGAACGAACCTTTTGTTTGGACGACCGAGTGCGACGCAACCTTCACGATTATTAAAGAGCGCTACCGATCCGCCCCGATACTCATCGGTGTCAACTGGTCCCTTGAATTTCACATCCTGACAGACGCCTCCGACATTGCAATCGGCCCACTTCCCGCTCAGAACCCGACAGGCAAGATCAACCAACCCATCGCCTACGCCTCCTGACTACTCAACAAAGCCGAGAAGAACTATATGACCATAGAAAAAGAGGCACTTGCCATGGTATATGGAGTAAATAAATTCCGACATTACCTACTTGGGAATCGTTTCGTGTTTTTTGTCAACCATATTGCTCTTCTGTACTTAATCAATAAACCTCAAGTGTCCGGTCGACTCGCCCGCTGGTTACTGCTGTTCCTCGAGTTTGATTTTACAGTGGTCTACAAGTCAGACAAAACCCATGGGATTGCAGATGCACTATCACGAAACAAGGGAGCGGAGCCCGCCATTGGCATACCCGACCAAACGACGGACGCCCAGCTATTTGCAGTCGACGCCGACTGGTCCCAGCCAATCATCGACTACCTGCAAACCGGCACGTTCCCACTGTCGATGCCGAAGGAGGAACGCAAACGCTTGGCTCACAAGGCGATCCCGTACCAACTTACAAAAAACCGCCTTCATCGCCTCGGCAAAGACAACCGCCTCCGTCTGGTACTGACCACCGAACAGAGTCGGAATATCCTGCAAGAATTACACAAAGGCAACGCGGGCGGTTATTTTTCCCACGATATCACAATTCAAAATTTTTAGATGCCGGATATTGATGGCCGACCCTTTTTCGCGACACAATCAACTATTGTCGCACTTGCCATCAGTGCCAACTCTTGGGGGGTCTGCCGAAGACAGTCACTTCCAAACTCGTCACGCAACTTCCCGCCGAGCCATTCATGAAGTGGGGACTTGACTTTGTCGGTCCCGTGAAGAAAACCTGACATACTGCATGTCAGTACATCCTCGTGGCAACAGATTACGCCACTAAATGGGTCGAAGCCCGAGCCCTCCGCGGCAATTCTGCCAAGGAAACTGCTCAGTTTCATTATGAAACTATCCTCACTCGCTTTGGGTGCCCCCTCCACATCCTCAGCAACTAGGGCACACATTTCATCAACTCGACAATCCAGGAGTTGACCAAACATTTCGTGCTTCGACATACCACGTCAACCACATATTACCCCCAAGGCAACGGACAAGCGGAGTCGACTAACAAAGTCATTGTACGGATGCTCCAAAAGCTCGTCAATGACAACCGCAACAACTGAGACATCCAACTCCACACCGTCTTGTTCGCCTATCGAACACTATAAGAAAACCCTGTTTTTTGTGATGTCTTGTGTAATGTCTAATGTATTTTGTGATCTCTTACTGTCATTTATTTTTTTTATTTTTTATTTTTTTTTAATATGTTAAATCATTATGTGACATGGCAATATTGAAAATACTAATTTCAGGCTATTCTCACTATTTTTTCATTGGTCTATTTTTTAATAATATTAAAATAAAAAATCATATTCCAATAAAAAATATATTTTGTAAATTTTTATTATATTAAAATAAACTGAAATGTTATAATTCTGTAATTTTTTATGATTTAAAAATATTTAAATAATTAAAAAAATATTATATAAAAATATTATATCTGTAAAATAACAATTGTGCCAAAAAATAGAATTTCGAAGTAAAAGTAATTTCGTGGATATTTAATCCTCAAAAAAAGTGTGGACATAGATTAAAAAAGTTATTTACAACGCTTTATCTACATGGCAACAAAATCTCCACGTCGGACCAGTTGACAAGTCATGCAACATCTAATCGGATGTCTAACACGATGTCTAACCTACCATAACTACGGTCAGGCATGAATGTCCGCGTAGACATCTATTGGGATGTCTATGAAGATGTTTTGCATGACATCCTCCTAAACGTCATTTACCAGAAAGCGGCAGTACTTAAGGGTCTCTTAAGAATAATGTCAACTTCTTCTCTTACTGCTTGTCCTCCATTGGCGCGGGTCTCTGATTAGGCTCTGTCTCTGATAACCCTTAATCCTCGAATACTTAAAAGAATATAAAAAGAAAATAAAAACAATAAACAGTATTTTTTGGCTTACTTCAAGAAGGAACTAAATATTATTGATTACTTATAGATTAGATTATTATAGTCCAATGGCAAGTTTATACATTACTCTATCATCAACTACCAATATTGTACAAATTGAAGCAAATTTACAAGAGATATGAATTTATGAAAGTAGCTATTTAATATAGTTTAGGAGTCAATTCTAGAATAGAATTAGTATTAGGAAAGTTAGTTGGAAAGTTAGTTAGGGCAGAAATAAAAGGTAGTTAAGAGTTGGAAGGAGAGCCTATCACCATGGGAGACTATAAATAGTCTCATAATTGTGATTCCACACTTTTCTATCAATAAAGATTATTTGATTTGTTTTGGAAGAAACTCTATGTCTTACAATACGTGCTTTGTCGTGGAAGAAACTCTATGTTTTACAATACGTGCTTTGTTGTGGAAAGAACTTTAAAGCATCTAGTATTTGATTTGTTGTGGAACAAAACAAAAAACCTTTTATGATTAACGTGTTGTAGTTGAAACTCTGAAGATGTCATCAGATGTCTTTGATAATATCTGCAGGGATGTCTAAGATGACGTTCATGAAAATGTTTAATATGATGTCTATGAAGATCTCGAAGATGACATCTACGACATCATCCATAATCATCTACAGGGATGATTTTCATCGACTTCAGTGGATGAACAGGGGCGGCTAGGGTTTGCTGCCGCCGCCATAGTAAGGTCATGAGACCTTTAAGTAGAATTAGAGGCCGCATAAAGCTCATTTGTGCCTTCATTTTTTCAAGGAGTTAGTGTTTAGAGTGTAGAGGCTAAGGTTTGCTTCTTCATGTGGTTAGGGTTTGCTGCCGCCGCCATAGTTAGGTCATGAGACCTTTAAATGAAATTACAAAGCTCAATTTTGCCTTAGTTTTTCCAAAGAGTTAGTGTTTAAAGTGTAGAGGATTTCAAAATTGTTTCCATTCAATTTTAGAATGATTGTTAACTACAATAAGAGAATAGTAGTTGTAGAAATCTAGTAGCTCTCAAGAGTAGTGGTTTCCTTCTTCATGTGGCTAAGATTTGCTACTTAAGAGGAACTGGATTTCAAAAGCATCATGTACAAGAAACCCTAGCACTTGTAGTATTTGATTTGTTGTGGAAGAAACCCTAGTACTTGTAGTATTTGATTTGTTGTAGAAGATGTCTATGATGATGTCTGCAAGATGTCTTACAACATGTCTATGATGATGTCTGCAAGATGTTTTACAACATGTCTATTAAGATGTCTAATTGTGTTGATGGAATTTCTGTTTTGGAGGGTGGGACATGAGGGTGGGACATGAGGGTGGGGCAGCGAAATACGATGTGAGGCCGCGAAGAAAAAATGAAGCGACATACGTGCTTGTAGGTGAGTGAAACAGATGTATGCATAGATGTCTATAACGTTGTTTTTAATGATGTCTAGAAGGATGTCTGAAGAAATGTCTAAGCACATGTTTGCAAGAATGTCTAACTGTGTCGATATCTTGAGGTTAGGAAGTAAACCATCTCAACCTATGTAGTGCAATTAAATGGAATTAAATCAGAAGTTTTTTACCTTTACAAACCCTTCTTTAAATGCAGCTGATATTGGCTTATTGAACATGTGTAGCAGCGGGACATGCACATGACCATACAGGTATCGACAGCAAGCGATGGTAGTGGAGGGGCTTCCGGAGTTCAAATTGTGGGTGCGTAGTATATCGTAGTTGTTGACAGACGTATTAGTTAATAGTCTAGTTTTGTGTTATGTGAGGTTTTAATGACCTAAGCAATATAAGTTTGACTCAAACTTTTTGACGTGACAGTGTTTACAGTTTATGTTATGTGAGACGTCTGTGGATTACGAATCCGATTACAATATAAATATCTAAAAATGTCATCATAGATGTCCTTTAATATGCCCAGAAAACATCAATAGTAACATTGTTGCAAACATTATGTTTAACACAAAACGTTTACATCGATGTCCTATGGGATGTCGCTACAAACATCCAAGCAAACATCACAAATTTAAGAAGGACATCAACCTAAACATCATTCTACACACTGGAGACATCTTATAAGACATACAAAATGTCTTTTAAGATATCATGTGAGACATTGCATACGTCTTGCAAGACATCTTGTACGACATTTAAAATGTTTTGCAAGACATTTAAGTCGTCTTAATTGATGTCTAAAACTATCATGATAGAAGCATAAAACCTCCAAAATATGCTGACGTGGCATGCCACGTCATTTTCCCCCGTCCATGTCAACTTTTCCCGCGTGCCACGTCGGATTTTCTCGCGTGCCACGTTGGATTTTCCCGGGTCCACGTAGGATTCTGGCGCCGCCATGTCATCTTTCGTGGGACCACGTAAAATTCCACATCATGATGAATTTCATCCCCATGTGGCACTGCCCGTTGAATTCAAGCTGATGTGTTATCTACGTGGCACCTACATGGCACACTTTTTACCCTTCCAAAATTACCTTAAGACATCTTCGATCTTTAAGACATTTTCCTGTCTATTTAGATGTCTGCATAGACATCTGAGCTGATTAGGATGTCTTATCGTCTATAAGACATCCGAATTAATGTCTACGTTGTCTTTATAGACATCATTTACAACATCACTAAAAACGCAGGTTTCTTATAGTGGAACCGCTTACAAAGTGGTCACTGGACATACACCATTCCAACTGGTGTATGGCCTCACCCCTCTCATGCCAACCAAATACATTGTCCTGACCAGCTGGTCGACTGAACCACCCGACTTCACACCACGCCAAGTATTGGTTGCCCGCACATTCCACCTCGAACGTCTGGACCAGGATCGACTCCACGCTGTTACGCAACATGGTACCTGGCAATGGAACCACGCACAATGGGCCAGTACTCACAGCCGGTCGAACCAATATCACCTGGGCAACTACGTCTTATGGCACCCAAAAGGCGCGAATGTCCATGCTGGTAAACTTTGCAGCAAATGGTTTGGCCTCTGTCGAACCCTGTTCTCCAATATTTTTGTTTTTAGCAATTAATTAGGAGTAAAAGGGTAATTTTAGCAAGTGGAAATAAAAATCGGTCTGCTTAAACCGGTTTGTAGGTAGTAATTTTGTGTTAGGATTCCTCCGGCTAACCTTAGGGGATTTTAGAGCCTACCGGATACCCGTATTGATATCCGGCTGATACCCTGAGATGCCCGGATGGGCCGGTTCTCCTACCGGATTGATGACCAGGGCCGCCGGTCGACCTGGAGAAAGGGCCGGAAAACTCGCGGGCGCCCGACAGAACCACCGGCGGCTCAATGATGACCGGGGTAATTCCCGGTGTACGTCTCGAGTGCGGGGTGATGATGTCTCGGAAGGAGAACTCCGGTTTGTTGTTATTAGGAGCCGCCGCCTCCATTCTCGCCCATTCCATCCGCGCGTTTTGAGAGATCGAGCAATCTTGAGCGCTCAAAGAATCCGCGAGAGTTGGAAAAGCGAAGTTCTGTGAGGTTAGGGTTTCGGGAAGTAGGGTTTCTACCGAGTCGATCCGGGAAGCGGGAGAGAGTATTTCCGGGCACTGCAGGAGAGTAGAACCGGAGCAATGCCGAAGAGGAGGGAAGTCGTCCCATGGCGACCCGGGATGCCGATCCCCCTCAAGTCGGTGAAGCCGCAGGTGCCCGAACTTCCGCTGCACCAAGCGGAGCTGAGGGAGGACCTCCTCCGGATGGGGTGCGCCGGGGGCTGTACGATGCCCCGTGGGATTTGGCGGATCAGGCCATCATCGAGGAGATCGTCACCCACCGCTTCCCGAGATGTACGTGACGCACTTCGAGGGGGAAGACGGATAATCGGGGCCTCGCCATTGAGGGCAACCTACAAGTTCCCGGATTCCCCAATCGGCTAAATCAAGAAGAAGGGAGACGACGGGTTGAGGAACCGGTTCCGCAGGGGGCCAACAGAGAAGGATGGATTCAAACCGGAGGATTGCAAGGACCCCCGGGTGATGCGCCTCCTCCGGTTTCTCCTCCCCATACTCAGCCCGGACAAGCCAACCACCGCACTCGGCGATGAAGGCCATCCCAGCAAATTACGATGGGCGGATGCGGTCGGGTGGCACCATATCATCGAGGTGGTGCAATGAGAGGTGATGAAGATCGGGAATCGAAAAGGGTGTCCATCGGCCCCTACATCTTCCACCTCTATCGACGGCACGGCATCTTCACCGACCGGGAGATCTTCTACGCACGAAAGCACGACCTCCCATCCGGGATCCGCAGGCTCGACCTCTTCCGAGTCCGGGGGCGAGATGGAGGAAGTCCGCCACCGACCGGAGGGGTCACGGAACCACCACTCGACAGCCGAGCGGTGGGACCCGCCCAAGCCGGACCAAAGACAAAGACTCCTCGGGTGGCCACTCAAGAAGGAGAAGGTAGTCGGGTGAATCCTACCCGGACTCACCAGCGATGCCCTCCCCGCTCATGCCAAATGCAGAGGGAGGAAGAGGAGGAAGAAGAAGAGGTCGTCCCTCTCATCCGGAGGACAAGAGCCCAACAGAGGAGGGCCGAGGAGATAGCCGAGGCGGGTGGAGACCGATCCGCGGAGGAGGATGACCGGGACGAAGACGACGAGGAAGAGGAAGAAGAGGAAGCCCCACCTCGACAGCAAGACCATCCCGAGGGGTGAGGAGGAAGGACACGACGGGCTTTGGGAGGAGACGTTCTCCCGTCCGACTCCCTCCCGGTAGAGTAGGGAGCCTCGAGGCGAGGAGGTGGTCAGCAGCAGGGACCAATGCGGAGGTGCCTCCACCCGGAGAGAGACCCCTGGAGGGAGGGTACCCAACCTGAAGCGCAAGGCCAAGAAGAGGAAGAGGTCACGAGTCCGGTAGTTCTCGCCGAGGGCCATCGAGGAGGAGCGGGCCCCAGGTCCGGACCCCGCACCGATACAGGATCCGGCCCCTACTCCGGTAGAAGAACCGATCCCGGAGAGCCAGCCCAAGGTGAAGAGAAGGCTGATTATCACGGAGGAGGAAGACACTCCGGAGAGGACCACACCTCCCGGGCCGGAGTTACCGGAGCAGAAGAAGCGACCACCCCGCCACCCCAAAGATCGCTGGCAGCCCCGGAGTCGTCCCACAGGGGAGTTGTGACCCCCGGGACGGGAAACACTACCCCAATGCTCCCCCGTCCTTACTACCGGATACCCAGCGAGGGTATCCTCCACCCCATTCGGTTAGCCATGGAGGAGGTAGATCGGGAGAATGAACAGCTTGTTCACCTCTCCGGGCGCGACTCGAGCGGGTTTTCCAGGACCCCCAACGTAGAGAGGTATCCGGAGTTAGCCGAGGAGATGCAACGAGAGACACCAGCTAAGGAGGGAGAAGGTGGAGCCAGTCAAGGCCCGGCCGAAGGAGAAGGCATCCGTGGGAGTCCAATGTGAATCGACCCCTCGGACACGGAGGCGCATCCGGAGGTGGAAGCCCTCAGGAGGGTCGTACAGGAGCAGGAGGCTGCACTCCGGAGGTTGCAGAATATTGACAGGACGGTGTTGCACTCCATCCTGAAGGTGCTGCAACCGGATGCTGAGGCCCAAACAAAGGCCACCTTCTACGATGCCCGGATTGGGATTAGCGAGTCTCCCCAATCCCTGGAGTTGCTCAGGAGGCACGCAACCGGTATCAACCAGTGCCTCAAGGAGTTCCGAACCCTCACGGGAAGGTTGCTGGGGGCCCTCCCCCACGTGGAGATGAAGGAAGCCCTTCCGGAAGAGGAGGTGCTCGCACCCCCAGAGGTGCCCACGGAGGGGCCGGTGCCCATGAAGGTCGAGGAAGTGTCCCTGCCCGTTTCGGAAGAGCAGGGGATCCCAGTTGATGGTGGCGTTCCGGAGGACAGAGAGGAAGACCGAGATGTAACTCCCCCTCGGGGAGGTGACATCCCGAGTGAAGTAGGGCTACCTGGTCCCTCCGAGGTGGAAGAGGCGGTAGAAGGAGAGGTTAACCCTCTCAACAACCGATGAGAATCCGGTGGACGGTGTCACGGGAGAAGAGGCAGGACTCCCCGAGCAGGTTGAGGAGGTAGTACCTCACCCGGAGGCCTAAGTCAACGAGGTGGGAGATCCGGGCGAACAGGACCAGCAGAATGAACCCGTGGCCCCTCAGGAACAGCAAGAGGAGCCCGTGGTCCCTCAGGAAGAAGTGGAAGCCTAACCCGTGCCCCCTCCATCGAAGTTGAAGGCACTCCGGGACAGGTGGAAGAGCCGGAGGACACAGTAAAACCCGAGGTTTTACATCGACACTCGGGTCGATCAAAGAGGCAGGTTCCCCTCCCCGCGAGTGGAAAGGCACTCCCAGGAGGAATACCCCCGCCGCCAGACCCCTCGAGCCGCCCCACGCCGCCGGAAGAAGATATTAATTAATAAATTAGTTAGGTTAGAGGTAGCTAGAAATAGTAGATGCCCTTTTGGCCACTCACCCGGGAATCTCGGAGGCCCGGGAATTCCGGATCGATAGGGTTTCCGGAAATCCGAACCCTCTGTATTTACCAAGACTCTGCGGAGTCCTTCGGGTCTTTTCTCGCGATCCACCTCTGTGAGTAAAGGTTCAATTTGCATCCAAACCTTGCATCCTTGCCGCGCATGCATGTGTGAGTGATTTGCTTGGTATTTTGTGTAAAGTGAGGATTGAAAACCGGTTGTGGGTACAGGAAGTCCCTTGTTGGTCTGGTAGTTACGAGTCTGAGATATCCGAGGAGGGGATAGCCGGAGGAGTAACGCCGTCAGTAAGAGGTCCCAGTGAGAGGAGTCCGAGCGTCCTGGAGGTGTTTAGCGAGTGCCAAGGGGGGGTTGTGATTCCAACCGGATCGGACAGAGGAGTTGGGATTGGCGAGTAAAGCCACACCGCATAACCACCCCGGATGGGATATTCGGGTGAGAAAGTCCACGACGGAGTTGCACGTAACCCCGGTGCCAACTAACCCCGAAGATACGTTAGTAGAAATCTCGTGGGGGGGTAGTGGGATGCTACTCACTGCGAACCGGATCACAAGTTGTGTCGCCCGAGAGAAGGAGAGAACCGGACACCACTTGCGGTGTGACCTACCGTTTAAACAAATCACCCGACGGTAGCGACGGTTGTAAGGAGGAACCCGGGTAGAGAGAGAGAGAGAAGGATACGAGTATAGGTGAAACTCCAGTCACCCTAATCAACCGGAGGAGAGTGCCCATTCCGTGCTTTGTTAAAAACTTACAGGGAGAACCCCTCCGAGGACTTACGGAGGTTAAATTAAATCATCACTCACTAACATGCCCTAACCGGTCAAAGTAATAGTTTAGTTGGGGAGAGCAACCGGATCGAGAATCAACCGTCACCCCCCAGGTTTTTGGTTAAGGAACCAGTCAGGTCTAAACTCTTGCGTTCCCTGATCCGGTACACTAGAACGTGTTGGTCGTTGTAGCGTCAACCCGGTGATCAATCCGGATCTCGTCTTGTCTTCACACTTCACAGAATCTCCGTGGAACGTTACCCGGAAGGTGGACCATCTTGCTAGGTTGTAAGGGTAAATTGAGTTAATTTTGGTCTCCTCGGTTCGGTAACTCACGACAGGGGGTGGAGAGGGGAGGAGGAGAAATGAAATAGAGGATTACGGAGAGAAGGGGAGGGAAGAGGAGAGAAGGGGAGAAAGGGGAAGAGGAGTGGAAGAATGGTCAATCCAATCATTGCAAATTCAAACATCATCCCACTATATCCGGGATACTCCAAATCCCGGCTTTAATGAGGGAATGTTGGGATTTGCTTATTCTATAAATGATGCTTCTTTGCAAAACATAAGATTGGTGAGAGATGAGAAAAACCTTTGCAAACTTTTTCGTAAAACTACGTGGGGTGGGTGAGAGGGGAGGGGCGAGTTACAGGGGGGAGGGGCGGGTTATCGGGTGTCGGATGCCATGCATTCACGTTGTCTTCCCTTACACTTTTATTAGTGTAATACCCGTATTTAGGTAACTCGTGTATCGTTCCAGGAATTCTGTGAAGTGACCAAGACAAAGCAGTGCTAAAACAACCAACCACCAAACGTTTCTAGTTCCAACTTATGTTTTAGCCTTGCATGGCAAAGGTATCCCTTTGCAAGAGGGGATGCACAAAGACTCTTTCCCTTATGTTTATCGTGGCGGAAACGTCCACATTTCGACTCTATTTTACAAACACCTCACTTAGGCAAGCTAATTCATACAGGCCTTCCGGATTAGGAGGTGATGTAGGCCCTCCTGGTTGTCCTATCTCACTCACTACAATGACAAACTCCAAGAGATCCGAATCCAGCTAGAGAACGTCTACACATATTCCGGTTACGTATTGTGCTTGATCCGTCCTCTGAGACTACAGAGGAACCTAAGTCTGTAGCAGTTGGAGGTCGGATTGGTATCCGGACTCGCACACTCTACTCCCAGACCCTCCCAGACCGTAAAGTGTTTACCACAGTAGTTTCCCTCTCTCAGACACCTAGACCAGCTCAAGATACAAGGCACTCAGGAATACGCCCAACCCGACCTTAACTCCACAAAAACGATCGAGCAAGGAATCCGGATTCCTAACTCCCAACTCACGACCCAGACACAGTAGATACGACTTCTAAGCACTCAACCTCAAAGGGAGACAATGTAAGGATCACACTGAATATGCGCATAAGAGGTTTGTTGATTAACAAGTAAGGAATGTTTTAGGTGATCAAACATTCACCTATAAGTACTTTTAAGTCAACGACTTAGAAACCTAACTAGATTGGGGCGCCGACCCACACGGCCTACTCCGCAAAAAGCGATCCGCTTTCAAAAAAAAAGATCATATCTACAGATCCGACTTCCTAACCATGGGTCGGATTCTAACTCACGGATTCTAAATCCCTCCTAAGAATGATCCTACCAAGCGACTCGTCGAACCCTGTTCTCCAAAAAAAAAATTATTGTGTGTTTAGCGTTAAAATGCTACTTTTAGCGTTTGGAAATATAGATTGGACAGTTGAGACCAATCCGTAGATAGCATTTTTGTTTCTTGGTTCACCCGGTTGGTCTTAGAAGATTTTTAAGCTTACCGGGAAGGCCTGTTCCGATCCGGTCATCCTCTGTAAATTCCGGATGACCCGGTCATCCTACCGGGTTGGTCACCGGGACTGCCGGTAAACCCGAAGGAATGGCCAGAAACCTTGCACGCGCCCGATAGAACTACTGGCGGCTTAATCATGGCCAAGATAATGGCCGGTGTACCTCTCGAGGACGAGGTGATGATGTCTCGGGAGGAGGGTTTCGGATTGTGGTTATTAGACGTTGCCGCCACCATTCTTAGTCATTCTAATCCGCGCATTCTTAGAGTTCGTACATTGCTGCGCACTCAACAATCCGAGAGAGAGAGAGAGAAGCAAGGAGCGAGGTTAGGGTTTCCGGGAATAGGGTTTCTACCGGAGAGGGTCCGGAAAAGCAGGGTTTGTGGAGGAGCTCCGGGCGTTGGCGGGAGAGTAACCCCAGCGCGATGACGAAGAAGAAGGACGTGGTTCCATGGCGAATGGGGATACCAATCCCCATCAAGACGGTGAAGCCGCATGTCCCTCAGACGCCGTAGTACGAGGCGGAATTGAGGGAGGACCTCCATCAGATGGGGTGCGCCGAACTGTACGATGTCCCGTGGGACTTGACCGACCAGCTCATCATCAAGGAGACTGTTAGCCATCGCTTCCACGAACTGTATGTGACACATCCGCTGAGAGAGAAGACGGATAACTGGGAGCCGCGCAATTGGTGGGCGACCTACAAGTTTCCGGAGTCTCCAATCGGGTATATCAAGAATAAGGGCGATGACGGACTAAAGAACCGGTTCAGCAAGGGGCCAACGGAGAAGGACGGTTTTAAAACCGAGGATTGCAAGAACCCCTGGGAGATGCGGCTACTCCGGTTCCTCGTCCTCATTTTGAGCCCAGACAAGCCAACAACCTCCACAGTCAAGCTCATAAATGCGATTATGGCGAGCAATGACGGGAAGATGCAGATCGGATGGCATCACATCATTCACGATGTGGTGCAACGGGAGGTTACTAAAATCGGTGACCGGAAGGGGTGTCCACTGTCCCCCTACCTCTTCCACCTCTACCAGCGGTATGGCATCCTTACCGACCGGGAGATCTTTTACTGGCACGAGAAGCAAGACCTCTCATCCGGGGAATCCTAGGGGATCTCCTCGTCCGAGTCCGAGGACAAAGTAGAAGGAGTACGGGCTACTGACTTGGAAGGATCACCGGACAGAACAGGCGAGTGGGACCCAGTCAAGCCGGGCCCAGCAACGTACCCCGGGTGACTGCCCTAAGTGAGGAGGCAAATCCGGTAAGTACTACCCGGACGCGCAGCACGGTGCCCTCCATGTTCATGCCGAATGCAGAGCAAGACAAGGAGGAAGAGGAGGAAGAAGAGTGCATCCCCCTCGTCCGGAGAACGAGAGCCCAGAAGAGACGGGCTGTGAAAGTGGCCGAGGCTGGCGGTGATCAATCCGAAGAGGAGGGTGATCAAGAAGGATGAAGACGAAGAGGAAGAAACCCCACCCCGGCGTAAAGGATCATCCCGAGGAGTGAGGAGGAAAGATATGACCGGTTTTGGGAGGAGACGTTCCCCTATCCGACTCCCTCCTCCTGTAATACAGGGAACCTCCAGCTCGGGGACTCAACTCGTGGCCACTACCGGAAGGGAGATGGTAGTATCGCGACTCGGGTCGGGCCCCCCAAGAGGAAGGCTGCCCAACCTCAAGCGCAAGACTAGGAAGAGGAGGAGGTCGGCCAGTCCGGAGGCAGCCCCGAGAGCTACAGAGGAAGAATAGGATCCAAGCCCGGACTCGACGCCCATGCAGGAGCGGGATCCCACTCCGGTGGTAGAACCAAAGCCGGAGAGTCAGCCCAGGCCTGAAGTGAAGAGAACGCTACTCTCAACGGGGGAGGACGACATCCCGGAGAGAGCTACCCTCTCCCGAATTGAGTTACCGGAGCAGAAGAACGATCCAACCCCTACAACCCCGGTAGCAGAGGTGGCCCCGGAGTCGTCCCACAGGGGAGTGGTAACTCCCGGGACAGGAAACACAACCCTCGTGCTTCCTCGTCCCTACTACCGGATACCCAGTGAGGATATCCTCAAACCCATCCGGCTCGCCATGGAGGTGGTGGAATAGGAGAACGAGCAGCTATTCACCTCACTGGCGGGACTTGAGCAAGTCTTCCAGACGCCCAACGCAGAGCGCTATCCCGAATTGGCAGAGGAATGACGACGAGAGGCGGCGAAGCTGCGAAGGGAGAAGGTGGAATGGGTGTTGAGAGCCCAACCGAAGGAGAAGGCCTCCGTGGGAGTCCAATGTGAACCGGAGCCCTCGGTCATACAGGTTCATCTAGAGGTGGAAGCTCTCAGGAGGACCGTTCAGGAGCAAGAAATGACCATCCGCAAGTTGCAGAGTATCGACAGGACGGTCTTGCAATCCATCCTGAAGGTGCTGCAACCGGGGGCGGAGGCCCACACCAAGGCGACCTTCTACGACGCCCGGATTGGGATTGACGAGTCGCTCCAATCGACAGAGTTACTCCGGAGGCATTCGGTGGGGATTAATCAGTGCCTCCAGGAGTTCCGGACGCCCACGGGCAGATTGCTGGGAGCTCTGCCTCGCATAGATCCGAGGGAAGCAGCCATTCCAGAGGAGGAGGAGATATTCGCACCTCCGGAAGTATCCGCGGAGGAACCGACTCCGATGGAAATCGAGGAGGTGCCCGCATCCGTTTCGGACGATCAAAAAACCCCAAGAAATGGCAACAGGAGGAGAAAGCAGAGGAATGGAATGCCACACCACCCCGAGGGGATGAGGCCACGGATGAAGTGAGAGCATCCAGAACCGCAGAGAATGAGGGGACAACGCCAGTGGAGGCCGGTCCCTCCCAACAACCGGACAAAGATCCGATTGCGAGCACAGAAGGCGGAGAGCCGGTACCCACCGGGCATACCGAGGTAACAGACCCGCAACCAGAGCCCCAAGTTGAGGAGATGGAAGATCGCGGTGGAGAGGTACAACCGGAGGAGCCTACGGTTCCAAAAGAAGAACAGGAGGTCCACCCCGTCCCTCCTCCGTCGAAGCTTCAAGCGCTTCAGAATAGGTGGAAGAGCAGGAGGACTCAGTAAATCTTCCGGCTCCCTTTTCAAATTGCCACCCCGGATAAGGCAAAGCAGTTCTTCCTTTTTGCAGGTAAACGACATTCTCAGGAGGAAGATACCGCCGTCATTTTCCTTGAGCCGCCCAAACGCCGCCGGTAGAAGATAGTATTAAGTGTTAGTTTGAATAGATTTAGCTAGGAATAGCAGATTCCTTACTGACACTCACCCCGTAAATGTCGAATTCCGGGAATTTTGGATCTGATAGGGTTTTCGGGAAATCCGGGATCCTAAGTACTTAGCGAAGTCTCTGCGGAGTGCTTCGCGTCTTTTCTGTAATCCCGCATCTGTGAGTAAAGATTGAGCTTGCATCTGAGAACTCGTGTCCTTGCGTTGCGTATGTGAGTAATTTTGTATTGTTTGCATGCAAGCAAGGTCTGAATCCGATTGTAGGTACAAAACGTCCGTAGGTACAGAACGTTGATTCGATGGTTACAACCTTAGTATCTGGAGAGGGATTGCTAGAGAAGTAACGCGGTCAGTAAGCGGTCCGAGTGGGAGAATCCGAGCGTCCTTGGGTGTTTGTTGGTTACGTAAGTTGTCACGCCAACCGGATTGGACAGAGGCGTTAAGGCTGGTGAGTAAAGCCGCTCTAACTGCCCACCTCCCGGACGGGATATTCGGTTGAGGGAAGTCCTCATTAGGAGTCGTGTACAAACCCGGGTACTAATTAGCCCCCCAGGTTTCATTAGTAGAAATCTCGCGGACCAAGTGGTGGGATGCAACTCACTGCAATCCGGATCATAAGTCCCCCCTTCACTAGGAAGAGGGAGAGAACCGGACTGCTGCTGTGTGACCCACTATTCGAGAGGTAAACCGGATGGTGGCAGTAGTGGTAAGGGAAGGACTCCAGGAGAGGAGGAGAAAATATTAGTGATGCGAAACGGTGAAACTCCGATCACCTTAATCATCCGGTAGAGAGTGACTATTCCACACTCTTCCAAACTAACAGGAAGGAACCCTCTGAGGACTTGCGGAGGCTAAAATAAATCACCATTTGTTACTAAGTCCTACCCGGTCAGTAGACTACCCACGCTGAGAAGGGAAACCGGATCAGTAATAAACTGGTTACCATGGGGGTTTGGGTTGAGGACGGCTAGATCTAATTAAGCGACCCACTGATTAGGTGTACGAGATTGAAGTAGGTCGTTGTAGCGTAGAACCGGTAGTCAAACCGGATTTCACCTTGTCTTAGCACTTCACAGAATCTCCGTGGAACGTTACCCGGAAGGTGGACCATTTTGCTAGGTTTTAGAGGTAAATTGGGTTGTTTCGGTCCTACTTGGTTTGGTAACTCACGACACGACTCGCCTCCCAAAAAAGATCCTACCAACTGTCCTAGGTCGGATTCTAATCCGGCTTCTTAACCCTGGCCGACTTCTAACTTGCGGCCTCTGAATCGGACCTATGTCTTCTTCCTTGAGCTTACCCCATACTTTGGCCGTTTCAGTGGTGAGGCTGCAATCCGACCTCTCTTGACTCTCTTGCCCGCGACCGTGATCATATACTTGTCGTCCCTTGCATCCTCGTCCGTCTCATCACCGCTCTTCAATTCCTCTTCCTATGAGTTTTCGAGGCTGATCTCGTGAAGCTTCTGGGTGCCTGGGGATCTCTCGTACTCTTCAGTCGAAAGCTTTCTCATCACTGAGCGGGTATTCTTGGCCGGAGAATCAGCCGGGCGGGCCACACCTTCCTCCGTCTTCACCTTACTCTTGCCCTTAGTATCAACTGGACTCGAGGGTCCAGCATCCATCCTCTGAACGTCAACCGGTTTTGGCCTCGGGGTCGGAGTTTGTGTTGGAGTAGCCGCAAAGGCCGGAGTCGATGCCATCTCCACAATCCGCTCACGGACGGAGTCCAACACCAGCTTCACTTTGGCGTTGCTCTTCTCGATCTTTGTTGGGTACGTCTTCGCTGCAAGGAGGAACTTACGAAAGGTCTCCGCCTTGAAGACTTCCGTTTGCAGGATTTTGGCCTCATACAAATTAGCCTTCTGAAGTACCTCGGCCGGAGTCTCGCAGATCTCTACGAGCTTCACCACTTGCTCGTGAGCGGTTAAGACGACTTGCCAGCCGATCACGAGCTCCTCCTCCCTTCGCTTGATCGTATCTCTTAACCGCCTATTATCGAGTGTGAGTTTTGTCACTTCCCTCTCCAGCTGATGGTATTGCTCCTCGGTCAGCTTGGAGTCCCACTTCGCCTTCACCTCAAGCAAGGTTTGCACTCCAAACTCCTTACACATCTGCGCGATTAGCCCTTGATAAAAGAAATACGTAGCACGAGCCTCCGTGAGCTGCATCGGATTCTCCCAGTCGGCCGTAACCTCGTAATCGTCCGCGGCCGTAGAAGCTTGGCTGCGCTTGGTCTGAACTCCGACCGAGGTCGGCTTCTCAGGAGGGGACGGGGATGGAAGTATTATTACCTCTGGTTCTGTTCGTAGTGGGGTTGCCTCGCGAGACGGCTCTTGCGGCACAACCGGCTGTGTTTCTTCCTCCTCGGATCTGGCCTCGTCCTCCTCGTCCGAGTAGACGGCCTTGTTGTCTACGTCCTCCTCAGACTCGAACACTCCATTGTTCTGGGCCGCCAACGTCATCTCGTAGGCCGTCTCTTTGTCCTCCATCAGAACCTCCTCCTTGTGATACAAATGGTAGAGAAAAGGGGTAATAGGGCTCGGCCGGCTCTTACCCACGTTTTCCGCGAGCCGGGCAACATAGTCGCAGATCACAAGCCCCGAGTCCACCTCACACTCTCCACGTACCGACCCCACGACGGTGTTGGCAAGTCGGACGGTGATTTGATGCGGCTTTTCAACGTGAATGATCGGCGCTAGGAACATGATCACCGCGCGCTCCCTCGGCTCCTTGCAATCCTCCACTGCGTAGCCATTGTTCTTGTACGGCTTCCCGTGGAAGGCCGTCTTCGCCCTTTTGAGTTTCCGGCCGCATAACCCTACGCCATTGTTTCCGATCAAGTTGTAAACTGCCCTCCAATGATTGGCCGTCCAGGACGTCGGCTTCCCTCTAACCGTTCCTTCAAACTGGTTTGGCGCGCCGGTCTTTATTTCGCGCACCATTCCTGCATCGCGTAATCTCCACAATGTGTCCAGCATGCCGGACAAGCCCATCCGATCGAGGTCCTCCATCAACATCTTCTTCTCTTCTTCCTCGGCCTGAATGGTCAGAAGCACCAACTTGATCAAGATCTTGTGCTCCTCCTGCGTCGGAGCAGAAGCGGAAGTGGAAGCCGAACCTGCCATTGGGAAGAAAGCGACAAAAAGTAACGAGTGGCCGGGCTGAGATTGGCCAGGGGGCCGGATCGGAACGGAAGGACGGAAACCAAGAAGGCAGAAAGCAAGAGCGCGAGAGGGCAAGAAAGCAAGAAGGCAGGTAACAACAAGAGCATATGGGTCGCGTTTTATAGAGAGGGCAATGTTAACCAAATATTCTCCAAATATTCCCTTCGGTTAACTTTGGCTAGGTCGACACCCGGTCGATATTAGATACCCGGTTGATATCCGGGATAAAGTTGGAAGAAATAGCAGCAGATACCCGACCTACGCAGTCGACCACTCAGCCGACACTGCAGGTCGACTGACAGGGTCGACCCGACCAGATCAGGTAGACTAGGCCTGACAACCCTGTCAGACCTAGGACTATATGTATTCCTTCCTCGAGTGGAAGGGGGTTGCTTTTTATTATAAGTGATGTTTTGTTCTTTCTCCCAAGCAGCCGCCTCTTGTCGTCATACTTTGTTTTTTGCTTGTGATCCACTCGACTAGTCGAGTGTGTCTAGTCTAGTTGGTTGTTGTAGTAATCCGAGATTATGAGAGTATCTAGAACTTGACTAAGAGTAAAGTCGACTTAGCGAGTCCTTGTTGATCTAAGTCTTACTTCTAGTGTGTTTCCAAGATATCCAGTGAGTAGATTTCTACGTGGTAGAATAGTCGACCTACTGTCGACCTCACTGGTTACTCCAGGTCTAGACGAGTTTCCAAGCTGAAACCGTTAGGTTCCGCCTCCAGAAAGAGCTCCTAACAGTCGGATTGGTATTCAGCCATCATAACCAGTCCGTGCGTCATCATGACCTCGTACGGAGCCGTCTTTGGCACTCCGCGTCATAATTGTCCTTCTACCCACTCCAGCCTTCAGCCGCCTTGTCCGGCTTCTGACAGTACGTCCTCGCCTTTTTGAGTGCAAAGTACGGGTTCATGAACCTGTTCTTCTTATTCAAAACTACATTCTAAGGTTAACATATAAATATTTAAACTTATTTGCCTTATAGTATACGACCTGTCACATACTTAGGGTGGATTCTAGACACTATATCTATTCCTAATGCGCATTTTAAACATATTGAGCACTCAATCGAAAAAACACGGTACGACAACGGGAGGGAGGGGCGGGTATTGGGGTTAGGGGCGGGTATCGAGGGTAGAGGCGCATATCGGGGGGGGGGTAGGGACGGGTACGACGGGGGGTAGGGCGGGTACCGGGGGGGCAGAGTGGAGGGGGTAAGGGGGAGTGAGGGGAAAGTGGGGAGTGAGGGTGAGGGGGTGAGGGTGAGGAGTGGGGGTGAGGGGGGGGGTGGAGGGGGGAGGAGAAGAAAAGAAAGAGAGGAGTGGGGAGAGAAGAGGAAGGAAGGGAAGGCATAGTCAATCCAATCATAGAAAAGTCAAATATTCCCCCATTATATCCAGGGAAATTCCAAATCCCGGCTTTAATGAGGAATATTTGGACTTCATCACCTTAAAAATACCCGGTGTTGGGAAGAAGGGGCCAAGGGGGGATCCAATGGAAGAGAGAATTCAAGTTTCCGTACTTCCCCGTCTTATTCAAATTTGCCATACTACAAATCAGATCCGCCCTCTATTTCAAATTCGAGCTACCACATCCCCAAATGAATGATCTTCTTAAAATGTGTGCTATTTCTCTCCAATCCCACCTTGTATTATGTTTATTTGATCCTTCCTCCCAATGCTATATTACAAATAAATTTATCATCATGATGGTTTAATCATATATTTGATTTTATACTCAAAATTTATATTAAGACTAAAAAATATACAGGTCGGTGGTATAACAGGTATTATGTTTATTTCATTCTTCTTCGAATAACATTTTTTTAAATTTAAAAAATTTTAAAAGAAATTAAAAAACGGAGCAACCCCCCTTACCTCCTCCCCTACCCCCCCCTTCCCCCTACCTCCCCTTCCCTCTCCCCCCCCTTCCCCCTTCCCCCTCTTTCACCCCCCCTCCCCCCTCCCCTGCCATGACCCCCCTTCCCCCTTCTCCTTCCCCCCACCCCCCCCTCCCCCACCATGACCCCCTTCCCCTACCCCCTTCGTCCTACCCCCCCTTCCTCTACCCCCTTCCCCTACCCCCTTCCCCTACCCCCTTCGTCCTACCACCCCCTTCGTCCTACCCCCTCTTCCTCCTACCCCCCCCCCCCTACCTCCCCTTCCCCCTACCCCCTTCCTCCTACCCCCCTTCCTCCTACCCCCCTTCCTCCTACCCTCCCTTCCTCTACCATCCTTCCCCCTACCTCCCCTTCTCCCTCCCCCTTCCCCCGACCCCGTCCCCGCCCTAACCCCCTCCCCTCACCCCGACCCTCTCTCCCCCCCCCCTTGCCCTTGCCTCCTACCCCCACTCCCCGCCCGACCTCTCTCCCGCCCCTGCCCCGCGCCGCCCCCCCTCCTCCGCCCGACCCTCTCTCCCCCGCCCCTGCCCCTTGCCCCCCCCCCGCCCCCTTCCACCCCTCACCCGTCCCGCACCTTAGTCACCCGCCCGCTACCAATGTAACCCGCCCCCTCAAAAGTTCACCCGCCCCGCCACCAATGTAACCCGCCCCCACAAAAGTTCACCCGCCCCCTATAAAGTTCACCCATCCCCTCAAAAGTTCACTCGCCTTGGCACAATTTCACAGGAGCCGTCGCCATGATGGACTTACACGTCACATCCTACATGGCTTTTTACTGCAAAGTTTGTTACGTATGAAAAAATTACACTCCCTACAATCAAGGTGGGTGGGCACGCCTGTCCGTCCGGGACAACTCGTACGTCCGTTTTGTCCGCCCGATTACCTCAACACGGCCGATATGACGACCTTGGGTCAAACACACAAAGCTTACAGACACTATTCTCCAATGGTACTGCCCATTGGAGGCTCTGTATTGTTTCTTTCGCAACTTTTACGGAGCGAAGGTAACACCATTCAACCTCTTTGACGCAATTCTTGTGGAGGCGAATGAAGTTCTTGAAGAATTTCTCAGCGCCAGGATATTTTTGTCCTCCAAATATTTCGTTGTCTTTAGCTTTTCTTGGTTATGCAGCCTCGCCGAGTAGAATCCCTTGTCGGTGAGAGCAAGCAGCATGTTCCGAGACGCGGATGTAAATCCATGAGCCGGCTTCCATAACTTCCACTTCTCCTCGTCAACATCGTAAGAATCTTCTTGGAAGATTGAAAGCAAAGACTTTATAGCCTTCATTTCTAGAAAGGCTATACGTTTCGACTATCCGCAAAGGCACCACTCAGAACAAGACCGTTAACCAAAGTGATAGTGCTTGCACTTCGAATTCGACAACTTGGGGTACCGACGACTACCACGCTCATTGGACACATTGACTAGAAGGCAAGACATTTTGTATATCTCCTTGTATGTTAGCCTCCCAAGCTTTCGGAAGAATCCTCAGGTGATGTGGTGGTTGAAATTGGAAAACCAAAACCTGTTCTTGTAGTAGTAGTCTCCCGTGTCTGGTTTGATGAGATTTCCAACGGCATGCTTCTCTAGAAACTCCTTGAACTTCTCATACCACGTAAAGTGCAGCATTATGATGAGGATCTCACACTTCAGATGTGCGGCGCACTGGATTTTCTTGCCTTCTTTGTTGGCGTCAATGTTCTTGAACCTCATGATCAAGAGATCCACAAACTCCTGATGTAGTCATTACAACGACCAATAATGAGAAAGAATACATGAACGCTTAAGAATAAATTATCTCCGAACCGGAGATAACTTCGAAAAGAAAAATAGATTGGAATGCAAATTGAATCGGATTATGCCCGGGTCGGAGATAATTCCAATTCCAATTTCTTTCGCAAGCATACATAGTCGAGGAACAAATGAAAGTTGTCCGAGGGTTGAAGATACATTCTAATTAGATAATCTAGGCTAAACACACGTTTGAAGAAAAATTGGCAATTATCCCTGGGTCGGGGATAATATGGTGATGAATTAGCCATACACAAAGAATGACTCGATCGACATAAGCAAAATATCTACGATTCAATAATAGTAATGAAATCATTCGACGAAAATTCCTTGTACTTCTTTGAGTTATAGACGCTTGCGTTGGATCGACGCTCAGACTCGTTTGACCTATTTGAAGGACGTCCACAGTCGATCTAGATGGAGCGCCCTGATTGAATCTGGTTCCCCCATGTCGTTTGAGCATGGGTAAGGGGATTCGTAATGTTGTAGTGCGCAGATATGGCAGTGAGTCTAGCCAGGTCCTTGTCATAGACAACGTACGCATCCCAAGTCTTAAGGGATACACGTCAGTCCTTAGGGAGCTTCTTGTTATTTAGCTCCCGGGCAACGTCGACGGAATGCTGGCGGTCAATGATCGCAAAACTCTTGGATTTGATCTTGTCCCAACTTCTGGGCTTTCTATTAAGAAGATCACCGTTTTCCTTGATAGGTGTGATGACAAGAGTCTTGCGAGCTCGGATGTCTCCTCACGTGGCGAGGTATACTTTTAGGTTGTCCTTGATTTCTTCCTCGAACACTCAAATCGTCCACTAGGCCTTCTCGCGGCTCAGTTGCTCTAATGTATCTGCTTTTGGTTCCTTGTTGAAGAGGAAGGAAACATTGTAATCCTTCTGGAACTCGGTCTGGGCTAATGCCATCTTCGCCCACTCGATGCCATCGTCCTTATCCTTCCCATGCTTGTCCTTCTTTGCCTTCTTTTTCTTCTTTGATGGGCTTGCCTCCGTTTTCTAAACCTTCGAGACATTGCTCCATGCCTCGGATGCTCTGCATCTCCTCTTCCTCTGAGGCTTTGGTTGCTCTTGTGCGATGGATATCCTCTTCCTCGTCGACCGAGCTGAGGCAAACAACTCAGGGTTATCTGTCTACACACTCTGATCCGGAACTGACATAACGGGTTTGGGTGGAGAAGCCTTCTTCTTGGATGTAGCAGGTTGTTTTGACAAATTTGTCAACAATCGGTTCAGTATCTACGTAAGGTCATCTGCCTTAGGCTCACTCCAGGAGAGGTCAAGGTTCACCCATGAATCAAGGAATCCATGCTGCACCTTTCGAAGGTGCTCGTCGAAACCATCCGGGTCAAACCGGGGACCATAGTTTCTTCCAAATTCCACAATAATTCCAAATTCGTAGATCTCTTTGTCCTTTTCATGGAAATGTTGGTGGCAACGAATGAGGACAAACTTGTACCGGTGCGGCTCGAAAGCTACAAATCAAACGTTTTGATGCAAGCGAATGTAGACGTCGTTAATTTCCTCACAATGCATGATGAGCAAAGTGTTCCTTGCGATCTTCAGGGTCCAGCTCACAACAACATCCTTGTAGTGAAAGAGGTTGGATGCCTCTATGTTGTCTTCTTTGAGGAATGGAGTATCTCCAAATGGATTTTGGAATAGGTCCATGACCAAGAACAAAGGGCTCGTGTGTGTGACTGCGAGTGCCCTCTTGCTTTTGCAAATCTAGAGATGATAGGTTGTAAGCATGAGGGTCACTCAAATTATCCCCGATCCGGAGATAATTCATGTACTAACGAGCGACAGTATTTGATCATGTCTACTATCATCTACGGAAATTGGGGTTGTTAGACTTACTGATGATTTGGATGATCCGAGCTCTCGAATACGTCACAGTCTTCGACTAACCTCTTGCGACGCTGCTCAAACATTGTTTGAACTTTGTTAGGGCTAGCCCTCACGCTCCAAGTGGTGCTCTTTCTTTACGCCAGATGTGATGATACCACTCTGTAAAACAGATGGAATAAATCGTTAGTTTATTTTGACAATACAAATAATTTGTAGGAGGGTAGGTTGATTTATCCCCAACCCGGGGATAATGCATTTTTGTAGCTAAGTTTTACTACATAATCTCACTAAATTGTAACCATCATTGGTATTCTGAAGGGGGAGTAAAATGTGTTTTTCAATAGAAAGATAGTTTGGCGGGATGGTATTTTCCGAATGTGTAGGGCATGTTATCCCCACTTTGGAGATAATGGTATCAAGTAAGTGGCTTGCTCCACACCTAGAGTACATATTCTACCAATTCGTGGTTAATTTTTCCTCAACAGGTGGTTACTGCCCATCATCAATGGCACAGTATCTACGCTCCAGGGATAACTTCCTCTGTACAGAGGATATCTCTCTGATCTATGATAAGGGGCTCTGTCAAAATGTAATTTTTGTTGTGAATCTCAAACACAGAGGCAGATTATCCCCAGACCGGGGATAACTTCTGATAAGTCCAGGAAAATTATCTCCGGAACGGGAATAACTGCTAATATAGAGATCAAATTATCCCCGAACCAAAGATAAATGGTGATAAATAGTATCGGATTATCCCTGGACCAGGGAATACTTCAGATATATGGACCAAATTATCACCGAAGGAAAATTATCCCCGGGTCGAGGATAATTTTTGATAATTGCTGATAATTAGAGGCAATTTATCCCCGGTCGGAGAAACCTCCATCCGGTAAAAGCAAATTATAGATTGTGCGGGGATAATAGAACCCTCATTGCTAATATCTGTTAACACTAGAACCTAAGATCTTATAGTGCTATAGATTTCAAAACGTCAAGCAATTTGCATTGGTGATTCACGCAATACAAGGAATCAGGTGGTCATGAATCACCCGGCAACAATGCTGAGTGACAACGCTTGTGGATTCCTCAAAATGTATACGAATACACAAATAAACAAAGAAATGTAACATGTGTTCAGTAAAGTGCTTTGAATCAGATTGAGAAGCACAAGATGAAGCAAACTGATACAAAAGCAGTGATGCAAACTATGCAAATTGATGCTCACACAAGCACATCGCAACAAACAATGCAAGCTAAAGCATATTGCAACACATTTGCTCATATAATAAAAGCAGAAATGCAAAACTACAAATTTAAACTAAAGCTCAAAAACAAAACTACAAATTCAATGAAAAGCATTCACAATCCTGCGAAATCCTATTGAGCAGCTTTTGCTGGCTTGATTCTTCCTCAAAAACTCAAAAACTCGATTTCCGCAGCTCTCAAAAACTTAAATATACCTCCAAAAAGGAGTTACCGCTTGTCACCTGCAAGAGACCTAGGGTGGAGAAGAATACTCCCGTCGGGAAGATGGCATGCCTGAAGTCCAAGACAAAACGTAGTGCGGCCAAGGAGTTTCATCTCGAACTGAGTAGTGAGAAGCTCCTCAACCTCCGTGCACAATGCATCAGTACCCACCAAATTGAGGTCATCTACATAAACTGCGAGGATAACAAAGACAGAATCTCAACAAAGCACAAAGATGCAAGGTAAGGCATCGCGGCATGTGAAGCCTTGATGAGTATGGAACCTCTTGAGGTGATGATATCAGGCACGCCCCAAGGCGTCAACAAGTACCATGAGATTGCAGGAGCGCCTATGCGCTACCACTGCTGAACAAGCGAGTCTCATTGTTGTTCATTTTATCGCTACCACTGCTATGCAGGAGCGTCTTATGCCACAACTAGGCCTTCGGAAGCACCGCCAGATTACATTCCCATGGCGCGTCCGCCATGATGGTAATGCGTAAAGGCCAGTCGGTCCCGGTATCCATCACCATCAAATTCACCTTCTCCATCAACAGTGGAAGCGCGAATGCCATTGGCAAGCAGAGCCCGGTAGCTGATCAGACTCCGGGGTGCATCAAGAGCATAAATAGCTCTCTCAATCCTGAGGGGGAATCCCCCGGGCAGAACCACTCTTGCTCGGCCCTCTCGAAACTTCAAGTTTCGCCTTCCGGTAATCATGACAAGGTCACAATTCAACCAGATATCACTCGTGGAATTAAAATTCCTGCTTCCCTTCACTGGGGCATCCTCCCAATATGGGCAGGGCATAGGCTAGTTACTTCTTCCATATCGGTGGCGAGGATTGACGTCCCTGTAGAAGTCGCGGCGGTCGCTGTGACAGTACATGTCGTGGCGCCTGGTATTGGTGTTTCCTCCTTTGAATCTTCGAGTGTGTTATCTCTTAGTTGATATCATTTTTGTACCTGATTGAAACTCTATCATGCATGCGTTGTGCAATGATGTCCTCTGGTCTTTGGCAAATTCTAAGCAAGCTTCTTTACAAAATACTTTAGACCCTGTGCAAGCTCTCTCCAAAAACTGTAGAAAAGCAAAGAGAAAACTAAAATCAAACTCTTGGCTGGTAGAGGCACGTGCTGATAACGTGTTGAGAGCATGGAGAAAGAGGAAGCAATATATAACTGGTATTGAAAGATCTTATTGAACCTGTATATAGTTCACATATATATACCCTAGTTAGGGTAGTAATTTTAGATACTTTTACTTTAGACTTTTACTTAACTTGAACTAACCGGAGAGTAAGATCTAAGTAAGAGGTTCTAGAAGGTTCCGAGGTCGCTTATCACAACACTAATCAAACTAGGCTATTCTTCTGGTAGAAACCTAGAATTCATTGGTGTTTCAAAACGTTCAAAAGATCAGATCACAGCTGACATAACTGTAGCAGATGATAACACAAAACTGCACCTTAGGCAGCACCCTCTTTTTCTCCATGGAGAGAAAATACAGATCACTATTCTTTCTGTGACCCCAACTACTAACATAGGTGATGGCTTCACAACCTCCTTGATAGTGAAAGGCATACCTCTCCGATGCTCTCAATTCGAAGCTACAGTTGCCATTCACCACTTGCTTGGCTTCCAAAATGTTTCAAACATCAACTTCGCCAACGCAGCCACTGACAATCTGGGGCGTCATGACGGATCGACGATTGTGCGCTGCTTAAACGCCGCTGTCTATACACATTGGAGCAAAAAACGTGCAGTCCCTCTGCTAGGCAAGTTTGTCGTCTTCGTTCCCCATCGACGCAGCCTCGCCGGCTCACACCCCACGGCTGCTGCCCGAGCGCACGACGCAAGACCAACGCGCGAAGTCATAGCAGATGAAATCGTAGCTTTCCAGAACCAGCACACCTCAGCGGCTTCTCTCCAACAGATCGAAAGCTCCCTCAAAGACGTTGAATCCCGCATCGAAGCCCGGCTCACGGGACTAAGAGACAAGATCAACATTCACACCACTAATATTGTGGCAACATCTACTGCAATCACGCTTTCACGACAGGACAACTTGCTACGGCAACTGAAGCTGCTCACCACCGCCTCTCAGGAATATAGTAAACAGATGGTAGGCATCTCTACCGCAATTATCCAAGGCCAGGACAATAAACCCCAGGCCAAAGATGCACTCACCACTCTTGATAAACTATATGAGTAGCACAACAATAAGGAGAATAGGGTTCTTTGAACGCCTAATTGTAATCGCAACTTTCCTAACTACAGCATTGGTTTTTTCCACACACAAATTCAAAGTTTGTCTGCTCAAAAGGATTTATCTCTCACCTTCTCACCACCACGAACTCGCAGCCCCTGGCATGCCTTTCTTGCGTATTATGCAACAACATCACTCCCGCCTTTCCACTACGCGCTTCCGCGAAAAATCCTTGTCACATTGCCAGCACAAAACCTCGAGAAACTTTTGCCAATGCATTGCTCCCTTCTCATTTGTCCAAACTGCCCATGTGTATAAAGCGCTTCGCATGACCCTCCAGCGTACTACACGCAGGCAGCATTCCCGCCTTCCTCTCATAGAACAACGACTACTTGGCCCCCCACCCTAAGCATTACACATTACTATACTCCTTGGCCTTCCACCCTAAGCATGTCACCTTGCTGTCATCATGACATAATGTCCCTTGCAAATCACATCACTCATTATATGTACAAAAATAATAATAATAATTTAGCCCCCCCTTTCTCTTCATCCACACTAATCATTAAACAAATCACAAATAAATCTTTACCTTCCCCCACACCATCATCACAGATTCGACAATTTAATAATAGAACTCAAAAGACAAAATTTAATATATACCAAAACATACAAATTAAAAAAATACAAACTCATAAATTTAAAATAGTTAAAAACTCTGGTCACTATGAAAGGGCCGACATAAATAAAGTGTCCGCTTGTAATATCTGTAATCCTTCATACTTCACCCTACCATATCAACAAAACCCTATACAAGTACACAACTTTCTTTTAAAAGTCAACCTCATCGACACAAGCCAACTCACAAGGTTTCTTTTGACATACACCAACCACAATGTAATAACCAATAACTTCACACACAAAACATTATTTCATAACGAAACTTCACAATATAACAAAAATAAAAATACTAATAAAATTAGAAACTCCGGTCCTTTTGAGAAGGCCGATGTAAATGAAATGTCCATTCGTACTACCAATAACTCAATGCTCACCAAACAGAGGAAAATCAAAATTAATAAAACATCACCTTCAAACCACATGCCGAACCTAGATAGATATTTTGGTTCCTTTCTTATAAAGGGCAACATAAATGAAATGTCCGTTCGTAATGTCAAAAACCCGATGGCCACCACATTCTCCGATCTACCTTATACACATTGGTCATACTTCACCCTACCATATCAACAAAACCCTATACAAGTACATAACTTTCTTTTAAAAGCTCCTACGCACTTTACCCCACACACTAAAATAAAATACATTAAAGCTACAAACAATATACATAGACTATATTTACGGCACAAAATAGGCTTAAATAGAGTGTCTGTTCAACCTACCCAACACAAAGCCGCCTTACCAATCAAAGGTCAAAACCTCACACATATACAAATCACACAAACCTTACAACACACTCAAAAGACATATTTCCACCAAGGCACCATGTTAGCTGGGCAGGTGTGGAAGTGCTTTACGAGACTACCTAAGTCGACCACTGTTCATATTTTGAGGCAACGTGGAGTTCTTTTGTGGGGGAGTAAATAGGCACAGAAATCCGGTGAGTGTTAAAGAACACTTCGGGCCGCCAACTGATGACAACTAAGGCTAAGACTGGCTACTCTGTGGTATATCGGGGAGTCTAAGACAGAACTCAGCGTTGGCGTCTGGTGACTGAAGGTAGCTTCGAAAAGGGGGCAGGACTCCTGGTGCCAGCAGTGTGTTTTCTAAGCTGTCATTCTAGATAGCGAGGGTTATTATCGTCAAGGCCAGCGAGGGTAGTTCGAGAGATAGGTTGAGCGAGGTCTTCCAAGATCAGCTCGTGCCACCCGTGTTGTCTTACGTTGGCTGGCACCTTGGCATCAGAGAGAGAGAGAGGGGGAGAGCCTCCACACACACACACAATGGCACTTTCGCGTTCTGCACAACAACTCGGTGCCAACGTGCTGCAACGGCTGGAAGTAACTGTTCAAGAAACGTAGAGCAGTTACAGGAAGTAGTTACACAGACATAGAAGTAACGAAAAGACTGGCCATGGCCTTTGTATTGATTTTAGGAAATAAAGTACAATCACATTCAATCCCTATCCTCAATCACAATGCCTATGCTGAGAGAACCAGTGTCTAATCTGTGCTAACTACGGCCTTAAGTAGTCGTTGGAGACCGGAAATCGCTGGTGCCGTTCGGTGCTCCTATCCTCCCAACTTGGCCGCAAACGTCCTGTTGGCATCGTTGACTTCGGTGACATTTTGCCTCCCCTGTAAGAGCGCAATCCGTCCTCGGATTGGTCAACGTCGTGATGTTCGTGCAGCAGGGCGACGGTTAGAGCGAGTGACCTCGCGGGGTACCTGTTGTCCGCGGCGCGGGGGCTCGTTCCCGCCATAGATGTCTTTGATGGCAGCAGCGATGCCCCGATGCAACAAATTTTTGTCACGGACACTGACAGCGTGAGTGTAAATGTCATGCACAGTTTTCCCCAACATTTTATTGCATCCCGGGCAGTTGACATCGTTGGCTTCGGGGTCTGAAAACTTACGGGCTAAGTCCGGGTTTTCGAAGAAGTATTTGCAGACTTCTTCTTGTGCGTCGTTGATCTCCTCCTCGTCTTCACTGGTGTCCCCTGTGCTGACACCCCACGCGGCATCGTCTGATAATCCGATCAGATGCTTCCTATGTTCAGCAAATGATTTGGGTTGTGTACTTACCGGTGTGTGTGTGGATTTTGGCGGCGTAGGTTTTGGCGAGGCAGATTGGCTGGGCACGCTGTCATTGGTGGGCTGTGGCCCTGGTAATGGCAGCGGAGTTTCATCGGTGTCGGTGAAGTGTCCAGGTATGTGCACTTGCTCTTCCTGCTGCTCCACTGGCACCACCTGAAACCGCTCTTCGTGCACAATGGTGTCGATGGGAGCAGTTGGGACTTCCGGTGCAGGCACCTCCGGGTCTGGCACCATGGGGGGGTGGCTTGCCTCCTCGGCCATGTCGCCAGTTGTAGCCGTGTCGACACCTTCAAGGCTGGTAGCATTGTCATACGAGGCATCATAGTCTGGCTCATCTAGCCCTAAGTCCCGCAGCACTTGATCGACACACTGAGTGATGAAATCCTCTGGCAATTGCTACTCCGCGGGATATTTGCACATGGTTTCGAACATATTGGAGGCAATAGCATTGGCAGCATTCACTACAAGGAGATCTGTGGCCTAATTGACGCGGATTTGAGAAAATCATGTCAACTCAATTGTCAATTAGGAGACCCTGATTTGGTCATTAGTTAACAAGGTTTTGTCGATTCGGCTGTCATTTCGGACAAAGATACACGTTGGATGGCAGGGTCTCGAGCCTTGTTGCCACGGTGGATTTACTAAGCCATGTCAGCGTTTACATGAGAAAATGTAATTTTATGGACATGCTAAGTTTATATCTTAAAAAGTGGAGAATTTTGGGAGAAGAGTGTAAAATAGGAAATTAACTTTTACCCTATGTCAGTAAATGTAAAGGATTCTTAATTTACGAACGTTAATTTGAGAAGGAATTTCGAGGAAGCCGCATATGATAGCAAAAGCTCCGGTACAAGTGGCTGTACAACTTGTAAACATGTGTCGTGGGTAATTGCATTACCATCTCTTTTTGCTCTACGTGGTTATCATCCAGCCACTATATTATTTCCAAATCCAGAATATTTACAATGCTTTTTGATCTCTATTTTTGAAGAGAGAAATTTCTCATTGGTGGATTTGTTTTCATTTGGCCCAATCTCTCACAAAATTTGAATGGATAATGCATGAAAGACAGTCATTTAACCAAATATTTACACGTGTACAGGGTTTGCGGTTTTCTGTTCATTCATGCTATTTCAGATACCGTACGTCGGCCTATCTCTATTCATAGAAACAAAATTGATTTTTGTATCGGTTCCCAGAAGATTTATGTCCTGTATTTCCAACTGTACATACTCAAAACAAACGCTACAATAGTGGTCATCCATTCACAGTGAAGAAAATCTTTAAAAACTACTAAGTATCGCCCTTATTAATCCTGAGGAGCTTCCTTCTGTGCAAGCTTATGAGAAATTCGGTTGGTTGACTGCTCCCAGGTTCAGCAACCATTTCTGGACACTGCAAATACACTCCATACACACTTAACAATCTTGTAATGTATTGAATCAGTGGCCCATACATACTCACACATGGAGAACAAAAGCCACAAATTTCTTCATGACTCTACTTTCACCTCCAACGTTGCACTTACCATATGGCTGTTCTGAACCATATACCAATCTAACACATATGAGAACCAGATATGTCTAGCACAATACGAACTGAGAATGTGACTGCTACCGTAAACACTGCATACTCATAATACCTCATTTCCTACTTGACCTACGAACCTTTTTTGCCGGAAGTTTATCATTGGGAGTTCCATGCTCCAAGAGAAGGCCCTGGCGTTAGAAATCATATAAGCATAAACTTATCATTGAGAAATTTCTATACACAGTTTTTGTTCTTCACCATTAAGTTTCATGTTACGAGTTGTTCATCAACATAACATCAAGATAGAACATTTTTGTGAACCAGTGTACTTTAAATTCTTGGAAGACTTAATACAATTTCGAAATTCATCATCATTTGGAACGTTGGAAGATTCCTTTGCTCGTAATGACAAATAATTATAGGGAACATACCGGAGAAGGTTGCATGTCATCTTGTGCTGTTGCACACTCCTTTGCCACATCCTGCGATATCAGTTCATTACTTTAGTTCTATGTTAAGAACTCTTTTCTGAAATTACACCTTTTCTGAAATTACACCTTTTCTAAGGACAATGGATGATAGCATGTTTGACATAAGGTTTCTACAACCGCAACATTATCATTTGTTAAGGAACAAAGACAGAATATGACGAGACTGGTCAAACTTTTCAACTCCTAAAGTGAAATGGTCAAACGAGCAAGAGACGTTTAAACTTCTGGTTTCGTTACTTACCTCTCCTCACATATCTAATGTAATTCTGAATTCACAATGATCTTGAATTTTTTTAGATTTTTATGCTAAATACCATGCCAATTTGACGGGAGAACATACCTTCGTCCCCTGATCGTCATCCTCTGCTGCTACGGACTTCCCTGCCTCACCTTTTGCCACACCCTGCGATAGCAATTCATTACTTTAGTTCTATGTTAAGAACTCTATTCTAGAAATACGCTCTTTCTAAGGTTTATTGATGATTGTCTGTTCGACAAAAGCTTGAGACAACCGCACCAGTATCATTTGCTAAGGAACAAAGACAGAATATAACGAGACTAGTCAAACTTTTCAACTACTAAAGTGAAATGCTCAAACGAGCAAGACACGTTTAAACTCCTGATATCGTTACTTACCTCTCTTCACACATCTTATGCAATTCTGAAATCCACAATGATCCGTTAGTTTTTATATTTCTTATGCTAAATACCATGCCAATTTGACGGAAGAACATACCTCTGTCCCTTGCTCATCATCCTCTGCTGCTGCGGAGTTCCCTGCCTCACTCTACAATAGCATCAAAGTGTACAACAAGACGTCAATATCCCTATATTCAAGGGACAGAAAGACATAATCCAAGAAATAGTCAAACTATATGGACTCTTTTGTTAAAATGATGAAACAAACAATAGACGTTAAAACTCCTTCTTCCGTTACTTACCTTTCTTAACATATCCTCGATGCAATTTTGAAATCCATCATGATCTTGAATTTCATTAAATTGCTATGCTAAAAACAACGCCTATGATCCCCAAGAACATACCTCCATCCCTTTCTCGTCATCCTTTTCTGCTGCGGACTTCCCTGCCTCACCCTATAATAGCAATGCGGTGTAACAAGAAAGACGTTACTATCTGTATATTCAATGAATGATCTATTTACTTAAGGATTTTCGATGACTCAATCCATGACGAAGTTTTGTACAACCTCATAACTCTCACTTCAAACAGAAGACACAAAATAGTCAAACTATCGACTCTTTTACTAAAATGATTAAACAAACAAGAGACACTACAGCGGTACTGTACATTGCTTACTTCTTCGCGTGGCGCGTTGATCTGAAGATTCTTTTCATGAATATTACTTGCTTCAGGTACTTGCACTCCTACGGGTCCCATCGTTGTGCCGGTTACTGAACCAGAAGATTGTCGTCCCTCCAAAGCTGCAATTCTCTCCAGCAATTTCATAACAATTGGATTAGATGATAAATCTTCTGTAGAAATATTGTTTTCTCCCCCTGATCCGGTATTAAGAGTAGCACGAGGAGCTCTATTTGCACTCATGTATTGGTTTGCATCTTCTGAACCACGTGCTGTTGTATGATACTCCTCGTTGTTGCTCCTCTCCTCGTTCGTATCTTTGCATGTGTCACTTAAACTCGCCACTTGAAATGGGAGCATTAGTGCACTGTCAGTGTCGTGCATGACATTGTCTTGGACTTTCTGTTTCTTTGAGTGCCCACCATATCCTTTATCCCTGGACATCTCGAGTTGTACCTCCTCCGGATCCGGAGATCTTCTTAGCCGCTTCCGCAATCTTGCCCGCATCCCCACCTCTCCAGATGGGCCGGTTCTACCGAAGTTCATCTTGCTGGCGTTTGCCCTACTGCAGTCCTCCTTCTTCTTTATTGTCGCTGGGTTCTGCAATTCTCTTTTTAGGGAACGCCACGTACGGTCTGAAACATCATCGGGTTTAGGGTCGTTCATGCGGATTTTCTTCCACAACTCCGCCCGCCTCAACGAAACTCCACGTGCTATAGTCGCCTTCAAGAACTCCCATTTGAGTGGGTGTTGATATTCCCATGTGTGTTGGATCCAATCTGCAATTTCAAGAAGAGCATCGTGAGGCTGCTTATTTATCACTCCAATTGCTGGGTCTAATTTTCTCGACAGCAACTTCATTTCCTTTGTCCAGGCACCGACCCCACAGCCATACGGTAATTGACTGATTGGGTCCACAAGTAAGTAATGCCTTGGGAGTCCCGCCCTATGACGCTGGTCCCCTTCCCTCTCCCGAGCCCTCTTTTCGTGTCTCCTTTCCTTCCTTCTCTGTGCTTCAGTTTCGTTCTCAAAGGTAGCCTGTTGTATGCGCGTTCCAGGTTCATGTAGCTGCTCCTCCACGTCTTCGAAGTCTTCTCCTACAGCCTCGTATTCAGACTCACTACCGTCACTGCTGCCCGTGTCGTTGTCATTGTTGTAGAACGAGTATGTGGAGTGCTGTTGGTGTCTTGCTGAAGCGGACTTGCGACCTCTGGCATCCTGATTTTGCTTACCAACTATGTCATATTCCTGCAAGCAACAAATAATATACAACTCTACCTTTTTTAATTGCGTACTCTTCCCAACACTTTGTAAACCATGTCTTGGCGTGGAAAAAGACAAGGAAATTATGAGCAAGTGAGTACTCTATAGTTTAACAAATTAACGATCCAGAATTCTAAAAAAAATTACGATGTGCACACAAAATGTAATACATCGACATCTACTTACAGTTCTTGGTGTTCGAGATTGGTGTCTACTGGCATGTTCGTGTGGAGTGCTTGATGTCCCACCGGCTGGACTTTGCTGTCCCTGAGCATCTTTCTGTCGTCGTGGATTAGTTTAGTGGTCACGCTTCTCTCTTTCTCTCTGTACCGTGGTGGCAATCTCTAGTGAAGGACGTTGTCGTTGCTCCATATGCTTTGTTGTTCCAGACAATCTTCTTGGTTGCATTGAAGTTTCAGTATCGAAATGCTCTTCTCTGCGTCCTGCACCTCCAGGTGATTGTCGTGCACGTCCAAGTAGTACATTACTCCTCCGAATCCCTTCAACAACAGTTTTATTGTTACTACTACATGATGACATCCCCAATACCTTGTATCTAGTCTTTAGCACAATCAATACTGCAAAAGTACACACTCGGATGAATCCAAACACAACTCATCTGTAACCACATAGTTTAGCACAATGTAACCTTTACGGCATTGAAAAGCACTCAAATTTTTTAGACTGTACAATCCTGCACTACGGACAAAGCATACGTCTAGAAAGAGTTCATCAAATTTCTAAGCACGTTTTTCCTGCATCTCACATTGTTAAGATCCATCATAGAGTATTGTTAAAACTGAGTTTGCATTTCTACACATGCTTTACATTTGCAGTAGGCTTTACCTTGGGACGCTGAAATGCTCCGAGGCGTTCCAATATGCTCATCTTCAGCACTGGTTGACTTCCTCTGCTGTTCGACCACTGCCCTTGGCGGTGGTGTACTTCTTGCCCCGCTTGGTTCCATGTTTGTCGTGTGCTCTGGTGTTTTCCCGGGTGTCTGTGAACTGCTCAACAGAACTGTGGATCGGGTTGAGTGAATCCGGCGAGGCTGCGCAAATATTGGAGGAGGAGTTGTTGTTTCTACCATTGCTGCGCTCCGTGACGATGTTCGGCCTCTGCTGTCCGACAATACTTGACTTCCATTTCCCCCATGTATGGATTCCTCATTTTCTGCACCTGGATTTGACGACTGAGCTCCACCTCTTGGAACTATAACTCGTTCTGGTTGTTTTCTGCCCTTCCCTCTTGAAATGTGATGACCCCCAACATGAGGTGTTGTATGTTCATTCGACGCCATTGGATCATTCCACTGTGCAAAATTCTCCGTTCCCCTGTCAGATCTACGAGAAGAGACCATTTCCTGCCATGATAAAAACATGCTAGCAATCAGCTAAGTTAAATATATGCATGAATAAGGAAATCCTACTAAACTTTTGTGAAACTAGCACAAACATTTCACTCCTCCATCATTTGGTTCAGCGGATTTGTCCAAAGCATACAAACTTCAAACTGTTTGTCGAATAACTGAGTATTGGGTTAAGGTCATTAGCTTTTTCAACTCTAACTGTATTTGCATTGGTAAAAAACTTACGTCTGATGTGTTGGTTGATGAGGATGACTCTCCGGTAGTGGTGTTGTTTGCCGGCACCGCCGTGTCTTCAGTATCATCACAATTGTCGCTTGTGCTGCTCTCCTCTGAAACCTCGGTACATTCACTTGTTGATCGCCCCTCCGTGGAGGAGAACTTGTCGTCGTCTTGTGACTCCTGGGAAGAGGAGCCTCCAGAGGAATTTTTATATTCGTCGTCGCTATTCTGGAAGGACTTGCAGCTGTTACTTGCAGCGTTGGTATGTTGCACGGTTTCTTCTGTACTTCCTGCACTCTCAGAGGTCCATCGCGAACATACTGACGGCGTTTTGATTTCTCCTGTCACAAGCGCAGTTTTGGCCTCATGCAGAGCCTGTTGATTTTGCAGTGAGTACCTACACAACCACACAATTGTTTGTTTATAACGCCACTCACACCAGTCCCTCTACATCCAAACGTAAGAGTGCCTCATTTCAAGTTCTGTACAAATCAAAATGTGCGTAACTTTCTCAGATTCTACGTATTATATACCATCGTCACCAACAATGTTGAACACTTCATGAACTACACGTTCACAGCCATTGCACACCCGCATTTGACTCTAAGTACCGAACACTTGTAGTCCTGCGGTTTAGAATAGCTGCAATCAGCTAATTTACCAACTGAACTTAATACAACCAACCATTCCATCGCACACTAGTGACACTACCTGACTATGAGTACAGAATCTAATATGTGCTCGTGATCAGGTTGACATTTGGAAACAATTGCTCTGCGGTGGAGTCCGCCAGTGTTCTTCGAACTTGCAAGTGCACAATCAACTACAAACCACCATCCAGCCTGCGAAAGAGTTAAGCAACGTTGCCCTAGCCGTCAAACACCAAGGGCTCCGAAAACAACTGCGAGATTGACAGAGGGCATGCAGTTCGAGGGAATTGACAACCACGATGAATGGGATGTAAGGAATTCCAAGTTTAGGCAACAACGTGGCGATACCAACTTTTCATCCAAATCATAAACCCTACTACTCAAAAATATCCAAAAATCTCGCCACACTTGTATTCAGCATGTCGGTCTTTCCAATTTTTATTGGCTGCTGCGTTTATTGCCTGTAGGTCTCTCGCTAGATTAACTATAATTGTAGCGAAAGCATGATCACTGCATGGCGAGTGTGGCTTCCACCAATTGCTAGAGTAGAAAAATAACTGTGGATTTACATAATTACATTGCCACGACTTCAAGCAACGCTATTTTTCAGTTTCGACAATGACGCTCACGATTTCCTGTCAAACCACGTCTACTAGCCTATACACAGAAGAAACTAAGGAGGGGTAAGAAAACTTACAACCAATCTACCACTCCGGTTTTGTCACGTAGTAGTCTGTCGTTTTCTTCGATCGTGGCATACCGTTTCAAGGCGTACTCCGGAACCCTCATTTCTTTCGTCCTTCTTGCGCACAGTTGTTTCCAGAACCGCTTTTCTAACACTGCGACGCCATGGCAAACATCTGAGCGGCTCTCCAAAGACTAAGCAACACTCAATCTGATCTACAAGTGCGCTGGAATACAGGCGGCAGCCAAGACGGTGTAAGCGTACACAGGAGGCAACAAAAATTGCAGCGGATGAGCGACAAATTGTGGAGGCGGCTGTGAAGAAATGAAGTTCACTTTCTTGAATGCGGTGAGTGCGGCCTCGTTTGTCCAGTCTAGTACGTCCTCCCAATCCTTTTCTATCATTAAAACTGACTTCCTTGGACGTCTATGTCAACGTCTTGTCAACTCATCACGTGGATTTTTCCTAAGATATTAAAAGATTTCTCAGAATCTAAGCAAATCTCATTTCTTATGGTTTTTACTATTCTTTTGTTCAATTTCTTGAATACATACTTTGTATAGCTATCTCCACGTGTTCTAAAATACAAAATTCTTAACACCTCGTTAATTCACAAAGTGATTTCAAATAATATATCTCATGGTTAACCCCTAACTCTCCTTGTTGTAAATTGGTCTAAGTCACAAAATTTGACCTTCCTTTAGATTCAGCTCAAAAAATCTCAATCTAAGCATTATTTGAAAGATTCAACCGTAAGATCTCAAAGTTCACTTGACATTCATCTCACATACCAAATTTGAACCGTTCATTCTTCCTCATTTGTGAGATTATAATGGTCAAAGTTGGCTGAGTTTTTCTCCTGCGGGAACCTCCGAAACCCGATTCGGGTTTTAAGGAGAGTTAGGGGTTAATGGCCTCTCGAGAGCTGGGCATCTGTGAGGTATATAAATTTTACACCTTTTTAATGTGATTGCTACATGGTATACTATTATACTAGAAAATGGTCATCCATTCAAATGAAGAATTATGTTTCAGAAGCCGGAGAGATTTCCTGAAACAAGTGAATGTTAAATAACTGAATGAAATTCATAAATATAATATACAATCGTTGTCCCGACTCTCTTTCATTCTTATACCCATACTCCATGGATTGAAAAAGTACCATGGATATAGCAAACAGTAACGTATATCAGACTTTCAAGGGTATGTCAGTTTTTCAAAGATACGTAAGTTTTTCAAGGAATTTTACTACAAATTCAGGCCGTACGTTGAATTTCTTCAACTGTGAGTTCTGGAAAACCATAAAATGACATCATTCAAGCATGGGGGGAACATGGTTTACGTTCTTCCGTAGTGAATATTGAAATGATACAGCCTCGTTGTACCTGTCATGTTATTACATCTCAAACATGGGGTTTGTTATAAAGATCAAAACACGAATTGGTAATATGGGTTCCTGAATATATACTTTTAATATGCTGATGTGTTTCTTCCGTTAATCACAGGAAAAAAACGAACATTCTGCTTCACTGTTACCATGTGAATTGGGATGTAGAAGCGGCTAAACCAATAGTCCAGGTAAGATTCTCTGAAATCCTTTGTAGGCTGATCCTCTCAACATGTATTGTTGTATGCTTCAGTACCTTTTCTGAAAACACATGAAAATTAGAATATCATGTATTTAATTATTTATTGATATGCGGGGCCGTTGTATACACTTTATTGTAAGGAATATTAGAAATTGACAGGGAACTTCTGATTGAGCTTATGTAAATCCGTAAGTGGTTGGGAAAAAAATGTTAATCCCTAAAAATAAAGTTAACTTTGAGTTTTTAGATTGAGTTTGATTAGGCCTGCAGTAGAAGAAGGTTGACATTGGAAATATAGGCACTTTTGCGGAATAGTCCGTTAGAGGTTATATATGACACATTCTGAGAGTAATGTATGTCTGATATAGCAATATGATTTCTGTATCTGGAAATAGTGTGAAGGTCAAATACAATGGCTTTTCTAAACGATTTTATTTTCTTATGTTGAATGATATCAGAAGAAGACAATAGTTTATGTGCATCGGTTTTAGTGATGGTGGACAGTAGCTCATGTACCTGAAGCAACAAAATTTTCCTGTACTTAAAGTGGTAAGTCCGTCATATTCCTGAATTTGTACTATATTGTTTCAAGAGCACAATATATAATACTGGTGGTCAGTAATTACTCAAATTTTGTATTGTTACTTTGGGTCGGTTTCACTTTGGGACAATGAAATCTAATATTATTTTTTGTTTCAGGTATTATAATGGTGAGACCACCACGCCTTGGCGAGGCATACCACATCGAGAGAGCATTGGCAGCTAGACAAGGAACTTTACGCTATCCATGTGGATGCGAAAAATGCCACGGGTTTAAGATCCAGCTAGTTCTGACAGTGGAAAAACACCATCGCAAGTATGGTCGCGACATCACATTAGACGAGCCTCTTCTGGTAAGTTTTCTACTTCTATGTTCTTACAATGTTTCCTACATGTTCAATCATTGGTCATTGTATGGTAGATTTCCGTCACCTTGTAGTCCTTTATTTATCTGAACAATAGATGAAGTGGAAAATATAACCCTTCTCGGTTCCCATCCTTTTACCATACATTACTTAGAAGACTTTAGTACACTTTATTCAAAAAGTGATGTGGGGCATTCATGTGCACCACAACACAAAATGGATCAATAACTTGTTCTATAATTCATTGGCAGCATGAATAAGATCACTTTATTGATTATTGTATTTAATTGTATTTTCTATCATATAGTTATAATGTGTTACAAGAGGCATTCTTTCAAATCTACGTAATTCCTCTACGTAATTCTTGCTGCGCAACTGCATTTGATTTCAAGTAATGTTTTTAACCCCTAAAGGCCCAAGAAAGCCGAAATGGCTTTTTGGGGTTTCCGCAGGAAAAAAAGTCAGCTAACTTTGACCTTCATAATCTCAAAATTGGAAAAAAATTAACGGCTCAAATTTGACATATGAGTATAGGGTCAAGTTCACTTCAAGATCCTACGGTTGGATCTTCTAATGAATGCTTAGATTGAGTTTTTTTGGGCCTGAAGTAGAAGAGGGTTCTTTGTGATAATTTAGACAATTTTGTATCAAGGGCCTTTAGGGGTTAATGTGCATAAATTTGTCTGAGTGAGTATTGAAATCTTTTGTAACACTAATACATAGATAGTTGTTGATATTATTTCCACTACCACTAAATGTTTACATGTGTGTGGCAGAAGGACCCTAATGAACGTATTCAACGAAGGGAAGAGTTTCCCGAAGCTGACCATGAAGATACTACAGAAATACATGACTCAGAAGACAGGGAGGATGTGTACCTAGATGCAGAAGATTACGAGGAATTTCAAGGAGCCCTTCCCAACACGGACATCAACTTCGAGGAAATGGCAGAGAATTATTTTACAAGGGTGGACGAAATTCACCGAGCCTTTGTTGAGGATGAGGACGAAATATTGGATTTTGAGGACTTGTCCGCTGCAGAAGACGAACGAGACCAGACACCTGTGCTGGAGAATGTACTGTACGAATCTCTTGAGCCATTGTTTCCAGGGTCCCGAATTACAAGGTTACAATTCAACGTCATACTCATGTCTTTGTGTACGTTGTTTTCTGTGAGCCACCATTGCTTGGATGAGATTTTGACGTTTCTAAAATACGATGTCTTACCTCCGGAGAACAATTGCCCAAAATCATCATATGAGATGAAGAGACTTCTATTAAAATTGGGCTTGTCACATGAGATAATACATTGCTGTGATTGTGGGAAAACCTTGTATTGGAAAGAGAATGCAAACTTAGATGCATGTCCCAAATGCCAAAAATGTAGGTATATCCCAGGGTCAAGTAATGTTCCCATTAGAGTTTTGCGATTTTTCTCAGTCATAAAAAGACTGAGAAGAATGTTCCGTTGTCCGGAACTAGCAAAACATATGAGATGGCACAAAGAAAATCACTCACATGACGGGAAAATGAGATCAGTGGTTGACAGTGAACAATGGCAATTCATTGAAGAAGAATTCCCTAGCTTTAGCAGGCAGGACAGGAACATTAGAATGGGCCTTGCGCTAGATGGAGTAAACCCACATAGCCTACAGTCTTCTAGGCATTCAGTTTGGCCAGTTATGATTGTGATATACAATCTACCGCCATACCTACTTACAAAACGTTTTTTCATATGTTTATCTATGATTATACCGGGGCCTAGTTCTCCATCTGAGGAAACTATTGATGTATACTTACAGCCTCTAGTGCATGAATTGAAGAAACTGTGGGTGGGCATTGATGCTATGGACATGTCTGAACCTGTCGGACCAAATCGGAATTTCAGAATGCGTGGAATGCTAATATGGACAATACATGATTATCCGGCATATACGTTAATTTCTGGTCAATCTGGAAAAGGATATGCCGGATGTCCTATCTGCGGGGAGGGAACCTGTGCAGATCATTCAAGACACGCACAGAAGACGGTTTTCCTTGGAAACCGTAGGTGGCTAAGACACAATCACCGTTGGAGGGCAGCTCGTGCAGCGTTCGACGGGCGTCCAAACCATGAACCGGCTCCTCCTCGACAAACTGGGTTGACAATGCGAATAAGAAGAGCGTGGAGAGAGTCGTTTCTTCAACTTGGAGGACGTCCAAATTCAAAACATGATCCTGTAAAGAGAACTGGAGTCAAAAGAGTTAGCATACTCTTTCAACTACCATACTGGGAGGTAAACTTCTATCCAATGCGGTTTCTAAATCTTGATGGTCTCAAATTCTTTCTGATATTTTGGGGCCCTTTGGCCTTCTGTGCGTATTGAACATCTATAAGTGCTTGTTGTAGAAGGTACCAGCAACAATGGTGGTTAGATAATTATTATATTTTATTTCAAGTCATCAGGAATGTAGATTTTTATTCCTTTGTACAATGCTTGAATTTGAGGTAAGGTACAGACACCTATAACCAACAATTTAAGGCATTTTAGCATATAAGAGCTTGAGTTATCAATAAGGAGATAATTTTTGTTCGTAGGAAAATAAGGTTTATGAAGAATGAGCATTTTTCCATGAATTATCGTCCAACATTGAAATTTGTACAATTTTTCAAAGTGATTTCTACCTCAGACCCAATAACCAATATATACACATGAGGTACATCTGTTCTTTCACAATCTAGCAATTAGGGGTATATCGGCTATTGGTCACCTGTCGGTTATGGGTGTCTCCACCTTATATTTCTATTGTCAAGACACGACTTCTTCAACATGAGCACTGTCCACCATCACTAAAACCGACATCACATATATTTATCTGAAATTTCTATTTGTACCTTTGTATTAGTGGTTTATGCATTTTTGTTTGAACTTTTTGTGGGATAGCTCTTTCTCATTTAATGTAACGATAGTTAAAGAAAATGTGAGAGATGGATTTCAGGAGCAAAGTAAATTTTCCATTACCAACTTCTTCACAGAATTGATCACCATTGTTGAAATTTGATTGAACCTGTACTGTTTTGGGAATGGTTATTTAACGGGGGGATAGAAATGTGGGACTCCAAAGTGCATGTAATATTAGTGCCCACTTGATAGTAAGTGGTATTATTTGTGATAGAATATTTAGGAATTACGAAGTTGTTATTTGTATTACAATCAAATGAGCAACTACTAACTTTATTGTTGATGTGCACAGAAACTTCCAGTACGTCACACCTTAGACGCAATGCACTGTGAGAAAAATATATGTGAGAATTTGTTGCGCACGCTGTTTGGAGAGACAGATGGAGTAAAATCGAGGGAGGATATGCGCGCTTGCGGAATCCGACAACATCTCCATTTGCAAAGGAATGCAGATGGTCGTACGTATTTCAAGCCTGACGCCCCGTATGTCCTTTCTAGAGAGCATCGACAAGAGTTTCTAACCACTTTAAGGGAGATAAAATTTCCGTCGAATTATGTTTCTGCATTGAGCCGAAGGATTCAAGACGCAAAATTGAGGGGGCTGAAAACACATGATTTCCATGTGTTACTTCATCAGGTTATACCTGTGTGTTTAAGAAACATTGGTGATCCTCATGTTGTTGGTGCAGTAATGCGGGTAAGTCGATTGTTTCGGAACATTTGTGCAAAGGTGATAGATAAGAACTCCAAAGTGCAGATACTGGAAGATGTTGCTGAGACAATCTGCTCTTTAGAGAAAGAGCTACCCCCATCAGTTTTTGTGATCATGATGCATTTACCGATTCATTTAGTGGAGGAGATATTTATATGTGGTCCGGTCCACACGAGTTGGATGTATCCTTTTGAACGATATATGAAGGGATTAAAAAGCTTTGTGAAAAACAAAGCAAAACCCGAAGGTAGTATGGCAAATGGATACTTGAGGGAGGAGTCTATAGGATTTATCAATGAATATTTGTCTGAATATACCCCTACAACAAAACGTGCTTGGGATGATAAAGAGGAACCTGCAATGTATGACGAAATCCTAGAAGGTACAAAGCGAGACAGACCAATGACGCCAGAGTTTGCTAGACTAATTCACGAATTTGTTTTAGACAACACAGATCACATGGAACCGTACAGAAGGTATGAGCCCTCTTCAACAAATCTTAGTATTCATGTAGCTTTTGGTTTTGCCATGATTATAATAACTCGTTTATAAAAATTATTACTTTGGGTCTGTGCTTAGTGTATTAGTTATGTGGAGACGTAGCTTAGATAAAAATTCAAAAATCACACACCTGGACCAGCAATATGTGGTTTCTGTCAATAGTGACTACTTTGTCTCACCATGTGCCTTTTATGAGTAACAAGAAAAAATAGGCTATCATATCAATATTATCTATCATATTTTGTATTAGGAAATTTCATGCTTAAAGCTAGACTGTACCCCTTCAAAGTCATAACCGGTAGTGATGAGATCGATGTTAATGTAAGTCACTTTGACATAATGACATATGCATGTCTACTCGACAGAACATACGAAGAAGCAGTAAGGTATCGAGAGCAGGGACAAGAGCAGTACCGCCGTGCACAACGTCGAGGCGGAAGAAGAACTCGTTTTGTATTCCCCATTGAGCTCCAACAACTACCATGTTTTGCTGATTGGGTGGAAGAAGAAGTGAGGCGACAACAACAATCTGGTGAGATAGTAAATTCGAATATTTTGGATACTTCAAGAGGTCCGTTACCGGTGGCTGCAGCTTACAAATCTATGTATGCATTTGGAAACCACTATCGAGTTTTGAGCTCTGAACGGTCACTAAGAACCCGAGACAGTGGCGTTGCAGCCACATTCATGCAGATTTGCAGAAACGGTACCCGAGACGGTAACCAAGTGAATGCAGATGTCGAGTACGTAGGCCATATAGAGGAGATTTTAGAGCTAAATTATAGACGCCATTGTTTAGTGGTCCTAGTATGTAATTTTGTGAAGGCTAATTATATTGGAGAAAATGCCACAGTGAAGAAGGATAAATGGGGCTTTAGGGCCGATTTACACCTAGGGGCCGGGCCAAGTTTTCTTGGGGCCAATTGCTTGAAATTTCAGCCCATTTTTGGGTTGGGGCCGGCCTCAAGTCCTCATTATAATATGATTAGAATGGGGGCCGATTTTCCCATATGTAATGGCCTTCGGGCCAAGAAGCCAGGCCAATTCAATAAAGTCCAAAAAAAATCAGCACTTCTCAAAAAACGGACGGATTTGATTTGGTGAAAAAAAAAAAGTTTTTTAAAAAAAAAGGTTTTTTTAGACAAATCTGACATTGGCCCCCAGGCCAAGAATTGGCCTTCCATTCTCGGTGCACCCAATTCACCGAGCTCGGGCCATGTCAGAACTTGCATTTCTTGATTAAAAAAATTCTGACACCAAATTGGCCTGGCCTCTAGGTGTAAAGGGGTTGGGCCTAATTTTTGCCTTTCGGCCAATCACGAGTGAGGATTTCAGCCCTCAAACGGGCTGAATTGGCCCGTCCCCTAGGTGTAAATCGGCCCTTACATTAGCTAACTATGATCGAAGGTTTGGTAGAGTTTGCAGAGATAGTTTTTCGTTTCCAAGGCATTGTGAACAAGTATTTTACTCGGATGCAAGGGAGGCTCCAGGGTGGAGAATAGTGTTAAGGAAAGAAGTAAGGGGTAGAAGAATATTGCCTAACAATGAGAACATTGAGGAGCCTGCATTATTTCAAATGGGACGTGACGAAGAATTTGAAGGGTTAAGGCCGGATAGGGATGTTGGAGAGGGTGGGTTACAACCAGCCACTATAGGGGAGAATGTTTTACTTGACCATGTGCATTTGCCAAATAGAGGAGGACTTGGAGGTCGTGGGCGAGGAGGTAGACCCGGCAGGCAAGGAGGGAGAGCTGGTCGGATTGCTGAAGGACAAGATGAAGGAATTTTGACTTCTGAAGAGGTCGAAGGAGATGAAGATGGAGGAATTGACAGACAGAACATGAATAATGTGATAAGAGGGATTCGGAGAAGAAGAGGAGGACACGAGGACCGTATGAACAGGAATGTCATGCCTAGACATCAATCAGAGTCGGATTTGCGAAGCAGCAGCACTACGAGCTTGGAAGAAGAAACAAGCATTTTTCAAAATTCTTCTACCGAAACAGGTCGTAGTTCTTCAGAGAGCAACGAAAGAGACGAGGTAATGTTCCTACAAGTATTGTCATGCAATTTATATTGTTTGTACACAACGTACATAATAAGGAAGATTCTGAGAGTTACAGTTGAAATTCCACTAGGAAATGGGGCTATATTCAACTAGGAAATGGGGCTATATTCAACTAGGAAATGGGGCTATATTCAAGCATGATATAGGTTGGAATAAGTAGCCCAATTTTCAAAGGATGGCATATCATATTCATTCTGACACTGTATCAATGCCATGCGGCGCAGCTAAAACTGGATCCACACTTTCATGGACTGAATATTTCAGGGATGAAGCAGAAACTGTGAAGGAATGGAGGAAGACAATATATTTAGATATATTTGCTTCGATTAGATCTGATATTGATGTGCAGTTGTCAAGTCAAGGTGCGCAATTTTTTCTTTTAACAATTTCGTCAATTTTGTTATGACTTGAAGTGTATTGAACTCTATACTTACAAAATTCTTTAATAAATGTTGTGACTGAAATCCGAGCCGTGTTATGATAATCTTGCAGGCATTTGTTACAGCAAGCTACCGGATCTTAGTGATTCAAGGTACTGGATCTTAGTGGTTCAAAATGAAGTGGATTCCGCAAGTTGATGGGCCCCTTCTCTTTATAAAACATTAGATTAATGTACACATGTTGAGAAATCTGATTTCACATCCCCAGCAATGTGTGTGATTTTATGTGTATTTGTCATTAAAGTATTTGGAATATTTCTCATTCATGTGCATCCATTTGATTGAATTCGGTTCTAGAAGTGCTGGTATGCAGAATTCAAACCTCATCTAGAAAGAGAGGAATTATATTTATTTAGAAAATCTGATTTATATGGGTGTTAGTATACAAAATATATAGTGCTAGTAAATTTAAATTACGAGTACCTTGATGTGTACTGCCATTATTACCCTCCACAGAAAATCACAAAAAGTTTCCAATGCCGATCGGTGATACTTAATTTGTGACACACACTAAATACCCTTTTACCGGCCCCTCGTAATAGATTAACCAATAATAACTGTCTTATCCAGTTAAATCTATAAACTTTTGTTAAACGTAGTAACAGGAAGTAAAGTACTGAGATTGGTTTCACCTCAAATTAGTGAACACCAAAAAAAGCTATTACACATGTGCAAAAATGTCTTTAACTCCAGCCTATCCTCTCCGTCCACGCTATGAGTTGACAAAACAGTTGACGGATGATTGACAGGAAATTGTAATTAGATTAATATGACGAGACTATAGTACCAAAATATTGCGTTTGTCATATTCGACAAAAAACTGTCAACGTTTTGTCATTTTGACACATAATTCCTTGTAGTGATTGTTCACCCAAAGTCTTTTGTTGGCCTCAAAATTTTCAATGTTATTCTGCAACTCACTTTGCTGCATGACATCTGCGGGTACATTCTGTTGACAACGTTGATGTGCCTTGCAGATGTACTAGTATTGCTCACGAAGGGCTGCCTGATCCGCTTCCAATGCCTTGACATGTTCATGTGCATGATCCCTCTCTTGCTGCAATGTGTGGATTCGGTTGTTAGCGGTGTGTAGATCCCGCTCTAAGGCACTTACCCTGTTGGCCGATATTTGCTTCTCCTCGGTGGCCTGCTGCAGGTCACGCTGCACTTGTACCAGCTTCTCCTCCTTCTTGCGTATCTCCGAGTTGGCAGCTCTTAGCTTTCGAGCGTTGTCCACCTCCAATTCCCTTACTCGGGTGTCCAATGCTCCTCTGTCAGCTTCGGCGGCGTCGAATTGTGTGAGAAGTGCCTGCACACACAAATTTAGGGCATCGGCCTGGGCTTGCACATGTTCCCTTGGTGACATCTGAGATGTCTCTCCGGGTGCCTGTGCCTCGAACTGAATCCGGGGGCGTTTGTTGGACGTCACCACTGTAGCCGTCGGTGCAATCACCTGTGTTAGTGCAGGTGCATTTCGCTGGATGTCAGCGAAGGTCATCAATGGTGGCACCGACTGGTACTCCCGGTGATAGGCCAGCGTTCGCAAAATGAAAGCTGAGAAGAAGGGGCCGATGGGGCTAACATAACCTGGCCTTTTTTGGTAATTTTTCAATTCAAGGCGCAAGTTCTGGTCCACCAGCATTCCCCAATTGATTTTTGCGCCGGCCTCTGTGAGTAGCAAGAGCTCCAAAGTCTGCGCTGACACCATGTTGCAGTTGAGCCTAAAAAACACCTGACTCAAAATTCCACGGAGCCTAACATACCACGGCTCCGGGAGTTTGGCACCGATCTGCCGCACATCGTATCCTTTCTCCGAATCGAAGTGCACGTTCGGAAACCTGGTTTGTAAGTCCGGCTTTGCGTAGCCACAGTCCTCCGTCCACCGCGTAAGGCCTGTTCCATCCCACCCATACTGCTGAAACAAGTAGTAAGGTGAAAACTGCACCTCGATGCCGTCCACGGTGCCTGTGGGGAACGCATTGGCGTCTGTGTGCTTCCCCATGCTGTCGATGAATTGCCTACAACGCCCGATATCCAAATGCCAATGGTGCATATCATCGCGGTAGCGGTGTATGCCCGTCTCTGCTGCCCACACGTTGTCAATGCGCGAAATCCAATCTGTTAGGTTTTTTGGGACATGAAACGGAGGCAACAGAGGAGGTCGGCGTTGTGCCATTGTCACCGCACAGGGGCGAGGACTCCGGAATGGCAACGGTGCGAGGGAAACAAGCTGTCTAAGAACGAGGAGAAAGGGCACTGCTGGCTGGCTATGGGGGCGGAATGAGAGAAGAAGTGTAGACAAGGGGCTCCAGTGTGTCAACAATGCAATGGCGAGGAGCTGTCCAAGGGACAACAACGTCGACTGAGTGCGGGGGCCGTTTGAAACAGAAGGTGAGAATCGAGAGCAACGAGGGTGAGAAAAAGTCGGCCTTGTGCAAAAAGTGAGGCACTGACTGCTAGTGCCTCCCCTTATGTAGCCACCGGTGCCCGAAATGATGGCTGTCGTTGGCGGCTGAGAAGTACCTGATGGGAATGATTGTGTGGGAGTGGGTTTGGCGGCTTGAATAGGCCTTTGAATGCCTACTACTGCTGGCGGCCGGTTGTCAATCATGGGGGCATCAATGGGGGTGTCATGGTTTGTTATGATGGCCCCATCCTTCGGGTATCCATGTTGGCTTTGATGGCTGTACCCTACATCATATGGGGCATCATGGACGACATGGATGTGGTTAATGTGTGCCACCATGGGTACATGCCCCCCTCCTTTGTTGCCTTCGGTTGTCTTCTCTGTTTGTTGACCCTTCGTGGCCCATTGTCGACTTTCGGTGCCTAAGGCATTCCTGCCTTTGTTGTCTGTGGCCGAGGTGTGTGTTTGGGTGTCCTCTGTTGCCAACTGTTGTGCTTCGGTGGCTAGATTGGTGTGCAGTTGCCCCAGACTTAGTGTAGGCGTTACCTGATGGTGCTGACTGTGATAATGTTTGAGTTTGGCTGCGTTGACAATGGTTGCCTGTGCATCATAGTTGTCTTCGTTGACAAGCAGCACTGTGTTATTTGGTAACACTAACTGTATTCGGTATGGTCCGTGCCATACTGATTCGAATTTGGATTTGCGCAACCTTGGATCTCGTGGACACCAGAGAATTTGGTCACCTTTGTGAAACACACGAGGGGGTTGTGAGCCTTGAAAGTATTTTGCACTGAGTGTGTGTTTGTGTAGGATGTTTTGGTGGGCATCGTTTCGAAGTTCTTCCAATTTGTGCAGATCCTCCATCCGGGCGGCCAATACACGATGTGGTGCAAAGTCCTTGGGGTGGAGCGAATTGAATGTCGGCACTAGGTACTCCGTTGGCAACAGTGGTTGCGTGCCATAGACTAGCTCGAAGGGGCTTGCTTGAGTGGCCGACTTCGTGGCAACACGGTATGCCCACAATGCTGCTGGTAAGCCATCATCCCAGTCGCCAAAGTTGGCCTGAGTAAATTTGCGTAGCATGGTGATGATTGTTTTGTTCGTGGACTCAGCTTGGCCGTTCCCCTGGGGGTAATACACCGTGCTTGTCCTTTGTTTGATTAGATGTTTTTCCATCAGCTCTTCGATGACAGCGTTGACAAAATGCGTTCCCTGGTCCGAAACGATCTCCAGGGGGCAACCAAATCGCGTAATGATATTCTCATATATGAATGTTGCTGTTACGACAGCAGTATTATTTCGTAATGGTTTGGCCTCTACCCACTTCGTTGTGTAATCGGTGGCAACTAGTATATATTTGTATCCTTGTTTAGTCACCGGTCGAATGGGGCCAACGAAGTCTAACCCCCACCTTTGGAATGGTCCTAGTGGGAGTATGGGTTTCAGTGGCACCCTTCCTTGGTATTGGAAGTTAGTGGCTGCTGTTTGACAGGCGTGACAGTTCTTGATGTAGGCGAAGGTATCTTTGTGCAATGTTGGCCACCAATATTTGGCTGCCAATATCTTTTTGATTGTCGTTTCTGGCCTCTGATGTCCCCCTGCTGGTCCATCATGTAAGTGAGAGATAATCATCGTTTGCTGATGCGTGGGTACGCACAAACGCACCTCGGAGTCCAGCCCTTTGCGGTACAGCTGCCCTTGGACGACTGTGTAAGGCAACGTAGTGCGCACAAACTTGATTTTTTGTGTCCCTGTTGCGTCGGTGGGTAGGGTGCCATGAGTTAGATACTTCATAATGGGGTGTCTCCAATCGTTGGCTTCTGCTGTCTCCGGTGTTTTTAGTGTCGTGTTTCCTGTGTCCGTCGTTGACTCTGTTGACTGTATCAAGGCCATCTGAATGTATGGTTCGTTGAACGAATCATCGATGCCTTCTTCGGTTGTGTTGGTGTCCCGAGATAGATAATCTGCTACGATGTGCCTTCTGCCTGGAATGTAGACTACTTCGAAATCATATTCCATAAGAATCATAATCCATCGTGCCACTCTCCCTGTGATTAACGGTTGATTTACAAGATAAGACAAACTATGATGATCTACCATGAACCTAAATTTGTTTCCAAGTAGGTAATATCTAAACTTTTTCACTGCATAGATCATGGCAAGTGCCTCCCTTTCTGTGGTAGAATAATTTCTTTCTGCCTGGTTAAGTAATCTGCTAGCGTAGGCAACAGGTTGATCATGTTTGTCATCCACATTTTGGGCTAACATGACCCCCACGGCAATCTGAGAGGCATCTGTGTCGACATGGAATGGTTTTGTCCAATCTGGTGCCAACAGTATGGGTGCTTTTGAGTAAGCCTGTTTAATCTTTTCTAAGGCGGCTTGAGCTTCTGGTGTACAGTTACGTGGGTAGGTGTAGCCAACATGGTTCAACTTGATGATCGGTGCTGTAATATGAGCCAACTTTTCGATGTACATCCTGTTAAATTGGGATAAACCCAACAATCTCTGGACACCCTTTTGATCGGTGGGAGGCGTCATGTCCATGATGTCTTGGATCTTGGCTGGGTCTGGAAGTTTACCATATTTGCATACTATATATCCCAAGATGACTCCTGCAAAGAATAGAAACATGCATTTGTCGGCATTGAGGCTCACCCCGTTCTGCCGACAAGCTTGGAATATCTGTCGTAAATGGTCAACGTGGTCTTTCATTTGTCCATACACCGTGCCATCGTCTAGATAAATGCGAAAGAATCTTTTTAAGTAAGGACGGAATATTAATTCCATGACCCTTTGGAATGTCATTGGTGCATTTTTAGCTCCGAATGGCATCCTTTCGAACTGATAGGGCCCCCACTCCGTGGAGAAAGCGGTTTTACTTTTATCTTATTCAGCCATAGCAACTTGTTAGTACCCCGAAAAGCAATCTAGGAATGAGTACATTTCGTGTCCGGCAACTTCATCAATGATTTCCTCCATATGTGGTAATGGATAGTGGTCTTTTCTAGTGGCGGCGTTTAGTTTTCGAAAGTCAACGCAGATTCGCAGGGCACCATTTTTCTTTGGTATGATGACCATAGGCGACAACCAAGGAGCGGCATCCACTGGAGATATAAATTTTGCACTAAGTAATTTCTCAAGCTCGGTCTTGACTTTGGCAGCGTAGTTTGGGTTCATGCGGTATCTCCGTTGTTGCACTGGCTGGGCATTCGGCTTTAAATCGATGGTGTGCTCGGCTATATTTCGTGGTATACCTTTAAGATCCTCATGGGACCAGGAAAATATATCTCGAAATTCTCTAAACAGAGTAATTGCTGCCTGCTTGATGGCATCTGGTGCGTCAGCGTTGATTTTCACGTACTTTGGCTCTTCTTCGGTGCCCAAGTTGACTAACTCTATTTTTTCTTTGGCTCCGTTAGTCCATCCGGTGACCACTTGCTCCTCGAGCGCCTTTGTTGCCGGGGTAGCATTCACCGTGATATCTCCTTGGATTTCTTCAGTAAAACGCGGAGGTATATCTACTGCTTCTTCCTGTGGCACAATGCTGGCCAAATGGATCTCGGCAACTGGGATCAACGAGGGGTCAGCATGGAAGACTAGAGCCTCCTGTTCCGGTGTTAAACCTTTGACCCAATCGGTGCCTGCTCGATTTTGAATTTGGTCAACTTTTGCTTTGGTAACACATCTGTCCACTGGAATCACAATTGTCCTGCCTAATGATGTAGTCTAATTTGATTCCGGGCCCAGTCGTGCACGGCATTCATATCTCGTAACCATGGTCTACCGAGTATGATCGGGAAATTGGTAGTATCTGGCATATCAATGACGACGAAGTCTGCCGGTGTTGATATGCCATGCGTGGTAATGGCTACAGTGGCCAGAATCCCTAAAGGTGTGACCGGGGCATCGTTTGCCATCCTTAGTATAAACTGGGCCATTTTAGGTGATGGCAATCCTAGCTGTCTGCGAAGGCTTTCACTCATGATGTTGACACCGGAGCCTCCGTCTACTAAGACATTTGACAACTTGTGGTAGCCTAACCGTAGGTGTATCACTGCTGCATCAGGATCGATGGTGGTAGCGTTGTTGTCTACAGTCACCATTGTTGTTGACGCATTGGGTATGGCCGTCTGTTGTAAGTATTTCTGCAATTCGGGACTAATTTTGAGCAAGCTGGTTAGTGTGATACTTACGGTCGTATTGTCCATCACTTGTTGTAGATTGGTTCCTGATGGCAGCTCTAAGTCTTGCTGAATTTGCTGTCGAATGTTGTGTAGTCGTTCCCAATGTTGCTCCGGGAATGGTTTGCGATGTTCGATCACATGCTTCGTTGTGGCGGCTTTAGACCTTGTCGTGACGGCGGCAGTAGAAATGGTGGAGACATTAATCTCGGTCCTATGAACTTCTGTCAGCGTTACTCCCTCCCGCCTATTCGGGTTGGGTCTCTGGTTATCGAATGGCGTCGTGGTGTGGTGACTGGTTTCCGCCATTGGACGGGTTTGCGACCAACGTTACTTTAGGACAGGGCATTGGCTTCGTCGATGGTGTATGGATCCACATTCCCAACACCCATCACTTCTGCCTGGTTGGAATGCGTCGACATGGACTTCCTCCGTATACATGGCCGAAGCGGTAGGTCGAGGTCGCCTGGTGTCTTCGTTGCGATTGTTGCCTGAAGCGAACCAACAACGTCCATTATGGGCCTTCCCGCATGTCGTGCACAGTGTCAATGTTATACGGGCATCGTTTCGTTGTCCTTGACTGGGTAAAGGCAACAGGGGAGCTTGGGTTTTGTTAAGCAGCCCAAGCTCTCTACTAATGTCATTGGCGGCTGTCAGGACATCGGGTAGGGTTTTTACCCCTCTGATGACAATACCTTGTTGGATCCACGGCAACAGTCCTTTCTTGAACCACTCGCATAGGTAGTCATCTGTTGGCCTCTGATTCAACTTATCAGCCAAGTGCTTAAATCGATCGTAGAAGGTGTCCACAGTTTCTCCCTTTTCTTGAGTAATATTTCCCAAGGCGCGGAGAATTTCAGAAGACCTCTTAAGTTTGCGAAACTTCTGCAAGAAACTTCTTTCCATATCTTCCCAAGTGGGATTGGCATGTTCGGCTTCAAAGTCGATATACCAGTTGATATGGTTCCCTTGCAACGTGGTACCAAAGATATTCTGTAAGTCAGCAGTGGTAGAGACGCCATTAGTTCTGGTGATGACCTTAAAACGCCGAATGTGCCAATCAGGGTCGGCATTGTCGTCAAATACCGGGTAGGGTATTTTGGGTAGCTTAATGAGCCTATCTCTTTCTCCTGCGTCCATCGATGTAGCCGCCGTTGGGTTTACAGGAGGTACCGATGTTGACGATGAGGGCATCGCAGCGATCCCAGGACTGGGTATGGCAGCGGAAGTATTCGTGCCTTGCAAATGCTGGTATTGGTGACTAAGCATTTCCAATTTGGCATTGGTGGCGTCATTTTTGGCAACAAGGTCTGTCATTTGTTGCTTCATCCATTGTAAAAATTCCCTGGTGGCATCAGGGTCGTCAGTAGGGGAAACCACTTCTGGTTCTTTCTCTTTCTGCTGTCGAGGCGGCATCTTGTTTTGTGTAGGGCTTCTACTCGACTTCTGAGTAGCTCAGCACTCCCTCCCCAGCATGGTCGCCAAAATGTTAGCCGGGCAGGTGTGGAAGTGCTTTACGAGACTACCTAAGTCGACCACTGTTCATATTTTGAGGCAACGTGGAGTTCTTTTGTGGGGGAGTAAATAGGCACAGAAATCCGGTGAGTGTTAAAGAACACTTCGGGCCGCCAACTGATGACAACTAAGGCTAAGACTGGCTACTCTGTGGTATATCGGGGAGTCTAAGACAGAACTCAGCGTTGGCGTCTGGTGACTGAAGGTAGCTTCGAAAAGGGGGCAGGACTCCTGGTGCCAGCAGTGTGTTTCCTAAGCTGTCATTCTAGATAGCGAGGGTTATTATCGTCAAGGCCAGCGAGGGTAGTTCGAGAGATAGGTTGAGCGAGGTCTTCCAAGATCAGCTCGTGCCACCCGTGTTGTCTTACGTTGGCTGGCACCTTGGCATCAGAGAGAGAGAGAGGGGGAGAGCCTCCACACACACACACAATGGCACTTTCGCGTTCTGCACAACAACTCGGTGCCAACGTGCTGCAACGGCTGGAAGTAACTGTTCAAGAAACGTAGAGCAGTTACAGGAAGTAGTTACACAGACATAGAAGTAACGAAAAGACTGGCCATGGCCTTTGTATTGATTTTCGGAAATAAAGTACAATCACATTCAATCCCTATCCTCAATCACAATGCCTATGCTGAGAGAACCAGTGTCTAATCTGTGCTAACTACGGCCTTAAGTAGTCGTTGGAGACCGGAAATCGCTGGTGCCGTTCGGTGCTCCTATCCTCCCAACTTGGCCGCAAACGTCCTGTTGGCATCGTTGACTTCGGTGACACACCAAATTTCCAAACATTGAATACTCACGCCTTCAACACTACATAGCTTACAGGGCATTTACATACATTTCACAAAAGCAAATACCCAATCCAAACCAACAAGTTATCCAAGATTCACTTACTCATCCCTCCCAAACCACGAAGAACAATCGATGCCTAATCTAAATGCTCACATATCCATTTCTATATACGTTTACACAAATTTACACCTCAGATTACCAAAATCCAAAACACTCCAAGGCAAATTTATCCCCAACTTCATTTTTCTGCTATTGTGCGGTGACATCGAAGCAAACCCCGAACCAATGCCAAATGTTTTACATTCTCACCCTGCTCTACACAGACGACTTAGCAAGACATATTTCATCCCAAGCACAATAATATTGCACCCAGAATACAAACACATTGCAAAATAATTTTCAGCCACAATCCAGACCACCCACGTAGAACACCCAACAAGTATGCAAACATACCCGAACCTTACTTGCTACATTCGCAACCATCCACAACATCCACCACCCAATATGCTATACTCTCTCATCTCAACCATCGGCCCTCAATTAATTGCTTGCGAACAACACATAACAGCAAATCTTAACCCGCAATGGACAACATCCCTCCTCAATAAACTCTCTCGACTTCCAAATATCCCGTCAAGACATCTAAATACACCACATCCATACACACATTTCCTAGATACTCAGCAATCCATTATTAAACCCTCACTAACCATCCACAAAGAACTTTATAAACACATCTTAGAAAATCCAAACACTACAAATCTACAAACAATGAAAGATAACTTTCCATACCTCCCAGAAACACTATTAATAGAAGCTCTTCGATGCACAGAGAAACTATCTGAATACTCCCACCCTCCACCACTATCACCACCACCTCCTACACAACCCCAACCACATATCACCACCCAAAATAACACTCAAATCATTACCTGGAACGCAACCTCACTCAGCACCGCCTTACAAAATCTCCACCATCTTACACAGACTCTACCTGCAATAATAACCATTCATGAAACAAAACTCACAGCCAACAAATCGACAAAATACATCCAAAGCATTCTACCACAATACAAACTCATTTTGAATAACACACATGCCCTAACTCGGTGCATACAACAAAGAATGCCATACACCCCTGCTAGAGGTGGCCTTCTCACACTCATCCATCAAAAATATGCCTCTCCGGGAAACATTACTAAAATCCCTACCCCGGCAAACATTTCACCCTACCTCCAAATTATCCACATCGCCAACAAACCCCTAACACCATGGTTACTTCTCCATCTATACATGCCATCTCACCCTGCAGACATAGGTTTAATTCCCCTCATTCAACAATCAATTACCACACACATACAATCACACCCAAACCACATACAAATTCTCTGCGGTGATTTTAACAGAGACATCGCCCTCACTGGTAAACAAAACGCACACTCCACTACACCACCACAAGAAGAAGACATCCAATGGCGGGCATTTACAAATAGCTTAAATCTCACCTATATCCCTACAAATAGCCATTTCTCCAGACAGGGCGGACATAACTACTCTGAAACAAGCCTTATTGACGGATACTACATAACCTCCACGAATCACCACCTTTTCACTTCTACAACGAACCACACTCAAAATTTGAACTCAGATCACTCACCAGTAACTCTCCACATCCCCCAACAACAACTTATAGCGAGACCTCCACCAATATCCGCTACAAAATCCCCAAGAATTCTTAACCCCATCCCACAAGCTAACTTGGACATATTCACCACTACATTCTTTGAACAAAATGCAATTTCTATCAACGACCTTACAACAACCTTACAATAGGACCAACTTACCCCCATTGAATGGTCCAACGCATGTGCACAATTAGACCTCCTCATCAACAACATCACTTAAACACTTTTAAGCACATGTACCGCTCCCCCGATACCTACCCTTACTCCACACACCAACCTTCAAGGTGGTTATCTCCCACGAAAATCACAAAAAGAATGGAAAAAACACTTATCCACATACCATCTAATCCGAAAAACAATTTACATTACTAATAATCATGACAACTGGAGAACACATCCAATACTTCAAACTATACAAGAACATACATCCACAAATATACCACCACCCCCAGAAAATGATGACACACAGCAAGATTGGCTAAATAGATTAGCTGACTTAGCTAAAATCGCAAACAAAAAAGCACGGGCCATTACCACGAAATTTACAAGACATTCTGTCAAAAAGGCCATAACCAAATATAGACAGCTCTACAATACCAGCCCAAAGAAAATAAATAACCGTGTTTTCAAAAACCTCAAAACTCCACCCCTAGATTGCATCACCACAAACAACAATGAAATCCTCACCAGCCCGGAAGATATAGCCCATGAAATTTTTCTACAACAATCCGCCACTAATCGCCCAACAATTCCAACATGCTACTATCAACCAGAGCACTCCCTAAACTATACATGTGCAGTACGGCAATACCCATGGCATGAATTAGATGGTTTTACCCTTGAAAAGAGAGGTAAACCAGAAATTCCCCTCCATACATACTACAAGCGCGAAACCTTCGACATTTGCCTTAAAAATCTCTCCAAAAACAAAGCCCCCGGCCTAGATAAGATACCCAACTCTATTCTCAAACATATGCCATACTCTTTTCAAACTCTTCTATATCTCTTTTTCTTCCACTGCTATAAACAAAAACAAATACCCGCATCTTGGAAAACAAGCCTTACTATACTACTGTACAAGAAAGGAGACCCCTCACTTCTCCCTAACCATAGACCCATCGCCTTAGCCAACACAATTTACAAATTTTTTACCAGTACCTTTACATTCATTCTATCAGCATATGGAGAACACCATCAAATACTTCATGATAGCCAAGAAGGCTTCCGAGCTGAAAGAAGCACCTCAAGACAAATTCAAATCCTCACAGCCGCACTTGAAGATGCCAGAATCACAAACCAAGATATTTATATTATGTACATAGATTTCAAAAACGCATTCGGATCTTTAGATCACGCTAGACTCTTAGCAATAATGAAGGATCTTGGATACCCTGAAGATGCTGTTACACTAATTGGAAATATATACTGTCATTCTACAACCACATATATCGGAGAACACTTTGGACAAACAAAACCCATCCCAATCCAACGCGGTACCATCCAAGGGGACACACTAAGTCCATATCTCTTCATCATATTTTTAGAACCTCTCTTAAGATGGCTACAAAGAGGAAACCATGGATACAAATTTGGCACGTCAAACACGAACATCAACTCTGCTGCATATGCTGACGATTTGGCTGCCCTTACTGATACTCTCCCAGCACTACAAGCACAAATTAATAAAATTGAAAAATTCAATGACTGGACAGGACTTGAAGTCGGCACACAAAAATGTGCAGTTACAGGATGTCCAAATAAAGCTAAACTAACACCTCCAGCCTTCAAAAACCTCCTCCATATACAAAACATCAACTACAAAAATAAACCACTACCAACACTACACCAAAACGAAGCCTATCCATATCTCGGCATTCAGATGGTACCGTCACTCAAATGGAAACTCCAAACACATCTCACCACTAAAAAACTTACCGAACAATGTCAAAAACACTCCAACTACCCAGCCACAATCAAACAAAAAATCAGCATGGTCGATACTGTAATACGTGCAGGCGTCGCATATAGTTTCTATGCAGTACCCTTCTCATTGCCAATGATCAAAAAACTAGACAAGAAAATATCTAGCATCCAAAAAACAATTTGCGGTCTACCAAAATGTACAGCAACTGTCATAGCACAATTACCACACGAAGACTTTGGTCTTGAAGCATTTTCCCTTAAAAATGCTTACCTAAGATGCATTGGAGACCAACTAACAAATGCACTAAATGACAAAGGCAAACTTGGCCCAATTTACCAGAGCCTTATTCAACACATTTTAGCCTATTTTGGTGGATCCAAAGCAATTTCCCGAATAAAATACCACGATTGTATACACTCTCCAATCACCAGAACACTCTTCTTACTCAAAGAAGAAGGTGGAATCCATCTAAAAAGCACATTGGATAACTTCCAACTTGAAGCCACTGAATTAGAAACACATTGGATGGCTCAAGCATCAAACCTCCTACCTCATCTTGACCCCAAACTATCCCTCAAACTATTGCATAAACTGCTACGCTACAAAATTTACAAAATAAAACATCTCACACTCCCAAATGGAACTACCTTAATGTCCCTCATAGACTTCAGAACATATTACACAAATCCTACAAAATTAGAACGCAGTGCCCTACATCTAGCACAACAACTCTTTTGTCAAAACGACTGCACCCTAGGATGTACACACCCATGCAGCATACACACGCCATCCCACCTTTTACAAAACAAATACATCACACATAATTACGAAATATCCCATCCTGTCTCATTACCTCCCGCACACCCAACTCCTCTACCAATTACACCCACAATACCCCCATCCAAGCAAATCATCAAGAATCCAATTAACTTTCCCATACACCACATTTCTGCACACAAATTAGTTACCAAAACAGACAAGTATAAAATCACACATTCAACCAACGTATACATGTGCCATTGGGAAATAAACAATCACACTCCATTTCACACTTGGCTCTCCCCAAAAGAGATCTTCCCACCAAACTATCCGGCCGTCATAAAGCATAACCTCAACCTCTTGTCCGATTACTACATAGAACAAAAGAACACCCTCTATAAACACATCATCAACACTTGTTTTACACCACCACAAGCAAAAGACACTCGCTTCATCCCACCCCCAACAAACTTACCTCTTGTACAAATCCATCTCCAAGACTGTAACCCTGACAAAGACATCCTTACAAACTCCCCCACCATACAAATATTCAATGAAACAGCACATTTATTTGACAATACCGACCACTTCCTCCTCACCATCCCCACATCTAGACTCACATGGCTCTGGAAACAATACCACTCATGTCTCAACACAAACCAAGGTTTAACCCCCCCCCCACACAATCATTTGAAACGGAAATTATTTTGCTCTACAAACGCTACCACCACACATTCTCAAAACGTAATCCCAAAACAACAAAACACCACACGCTTCCCACAGCCATAATTGACACAATCTTCACATCCTTCCACATATCACACACATATTTCTCCTCCTCGGTTACATGCCCACTTCAAACTACAAAATACTACTCCACATTCCCCGAAGACAAAATATTTGGTTCCAGTGGCCTTGCATTTCAATATAAATGGCAAGGAATTGGATACACTCACCCTCACAATAACGAAACTGCTCAACAAACCATACACTAGGCCAGGTTAGCTGCACAACAAGACCAGAATACAACAACCATTGTTGTCATACCAGACAAACAATGGTTCCACAATCCAACACCATACTCAACTGAGTTTCTAGACACACACGTTTTAGCACACTTTGCTGCCGACACAATAACATACGAAGAACCTACTATTTCCACAGATCACAAAAAACCCCGAACCGAACCAAACACAATTCAAATTCTCTGCATTCACCACAAAAACCATATTATCAACACCCCAACAGACATACAAAACCTCACAACCACCCTCAGGAATCTATCCATCACTCAATTCCACCTCCAAGAAATTCCCCCCACCCCAGAAAATACCAGGGTCAACAAAAACAAAAACTGGACAAAAACACTATACCCACCAACATACACATTCAATTTCTCAAACACCCCCCCCCCCCCCCGCTCCCACAATACGATACACACCTCTCTATTAAATTTCTACCTGCATACAGCTATTACACAGACGGATCCTTCATACCACCACAAGAAACAACAGCTGGCTATATGCTACCAGAAACTGCTGGGTACGGTATTTATAACCCAACCAAACCTGAAATACAACTATCAAAAAGATTACCGGGTTTACAAACCATTTTCAGGGCAGAACTTATGGCTATATACAAAACACTCAAAATCCTCACAACCAAAGACATAGACGAACCCGCATATATATTTACAGATTGCATAAACTGCTTGTATGTTTTACAAACACACCTCACACACCCTACCTTATAAGACAACCACCCCGATCTAAACACCCTCGCCGCCATAACCAATATGTTAAAACTTCGAACACAGCCCACCACATTCCACAAAGTGCGAGCCCATGTTAACAACTCTGGCAATGAAAAAGCGGACAAACTTGCAAGAGCAGGAAATGAGAAAAACTCTAAATTTGCCAGAAAATACCATGAATTTGCACACATTACCCCTTTCTACTATCAAAAAGACATTTGGCCTGGACCGCACCACCGACCAGATAAAGGCCCAGTCAGAAACCTAGCTGCATATCTTACCAAATACGATCGAGAAAACAACCTCAAAATTCTAGCAGAGAACTTCCCTAACATAAACAAATGGACCTCCAATTTGGATATACATGCAAAATCCTCAAATGCATTCTGGAAAAACCCAAAATCACAGACTCCCAAATAACTAGCATACTAAAATTCCGCATGGGACAATATATGGGGCATGCAAGAAAACAACTATTCTTTGGACCCATACGATTCCCATCAAAAACATGCCCTATCTGCAACTCCACAGACGTAGATACGTGGCTACACATCCTACTTAAATGCCCACAACCAAACATCCACGCACTTAGAGTCACCAGGCACAATCAGGCAGTTAAAACCATCAAACAACTCATACTGTCAAACACCAAATCTAGATGCTACACACTTATAAATGCTGGTACACACCTCAATGCACCCCCTGACAACACAGTACCAAGCTGGCTCCTTCCTTGCACTTGCGACACACGTAGATGCCACTGTAATGCACGATTTAGACCTAACTTACTATTTATAATAGGGATCCCACACCAAGGCACACCTCCACAACACCCCAAGGACAACATTGCCATCCAATACGTTGAATTCACATATTGTAATGATAGATTCCCACGGGAAACAATCACAAATAAAACCAATAAATACCAACCATTACTAGATTCAATAACTGAACGTGGGTGGAAAGTTAATCCCCTCATAGTCATCACTTCCGGCGCCAGAGGCACCACTCACACACCATCAATGGACTCATTAGAAACCACATTCAAACTCACCAAAAAACAAATCAAAAACACATTCAAATCACTTAACACAATAGCCATACGATACGCCGCATTAATCCTCTTACATAAACGAAAACTAGAAAACCACCAAACCCTCCCCACAAATCTTGAACCACCATGACAAACAAAAAGGGGGGTAGTGGTGTAAACCACTGTTGTTAGCAGAGAGCACTGCTTGTCTCAGATTTTGGGGTAGGGGCTGGGTGGTTAATACTACTTTCCTGCCATATACTCACAAATAGCCCCAAGCCATGCGAACTGCTCAAACGAGTCCGACAGGGTTCGAACTCGGACCAGCACGATTACAAACGTCCCACACCTTACCCACCCTAGGACTGCACGGCTTAGTGACCACAAACCCACCAAAATCTTACTTAACACACCCATGGCATTAAACACCCCTTACCATCAATAGATTTAATTATCTTGCTTACTCTAGATAGTTTAGTCCAATCGTAGTTCTGAGTAGTTTAGTCCAGTTACAGCAGAGTTAAGTGTTTATTCCCGTAAGGGGTGAGTAGTTTTGTTCTGTTACCTCTTTGTCCTGTGGCCATTCAGATAAAGGCATTACGAACAGACGTTGTATTCACGCCAATCTCTTAAGGAAGATTGGAGTTCTTATATATATATATATATATATATATATATATATATATATATATATATATATATATATATACCTCCAAAAAGTAGTCCATTCAAACGGAGTACAGGAGAGCAGGCGGAGACGATGACGACAGAGCAAGTTCTTAACATATGCAAAGTACTCGAAGTATCGGCAAGGTAAGCAAAGTGACTGTCCGCGTGTGTGTCAGGGCAAGCGAAGGGGCGAGCAGGCAAGAAATCGTCGTAACGAGTCTAGCGACAAAAGAACAAAGACGAGATAAGGGCGGAGAGGATGACAAGCGCAGACGATGACAAGCGCGGAGAGCAGGCGGAAAGATGCGCTGCGACGACGACGACGACAGATGCACGGGTAAGACACTGTGCAGGGAGAACATGGGCACAGATTGATGGAAAGGATTGCACTCGCAAATGGCGGGGCAGTGGGCTATCATGACCCTGTCATGATGGAAGCATGCCCATGATGATGTACATGGGCATGCCCATGTACATCATCATGAGCATGCATTTTTATGTTTTATGTTCTTTAATTACGTTTGTTTTCTAATTTTTGTAAAATCTAATTTGTGTATAAATTATTTTGTTCCGTATTTAACTTAATAGATATGTTCCAACTTTTGTTTAATGCCTATGTTCTAAATTTCATATGATATTCTAAGTATAGTACTCAAATATTCTAAAAGAAGTATTTTAAGATTAGAATTATGTTATTTTAAGTGAAATATTCTAAGATAAGTGTTTAGTAAATTAGGTCTAGTATTCTATTCAAGCGGTTCGTGCGGGGCCCCCGATCGGTGCGTCTGGAGCCCTAGAGCGATGCGTCTGAGATTCTTATACTTTTGATTTGAATTTTTTTATTTACATATTTTTATTTTTTAAATTACATATTTTTACTTAGTTTTAATATTTTTTTCATATTTTTAGTATACTTTTACTTTGTATTTGTAGATATAATTCTATTTTTAAGGAACCTTCAAGAAAGGTGTTTGTATAGAAAGGAAAGTTGTTATAATTATAGGATTATAATCTTTTGATTTTGAGAGATAGTATATAGTTGCCTTTTTGGAGCGTAGGCTTGCAATTTTTTATAACATGGCAAAAACACGTGATCAAAGAGCTAAAAAGTCAAACAAATTAATCCAACAAATTATCTAAAGCGAAGTTCGTAAAAAAGAGAAATGTAGTAGAATTCTTTTATGAGAATGATAGTGCACAAGGCTGTAAAACTCCTAAACATGGAAGAACAAAGTTATTAAAGCTATTTATAGTACCATGTACTAAGACGTTGGACACCCCTTATTTCAAGACGATTTTTGTAAATGAAACCAAAATTACCAATTTGAAGATTTTGCAAAAGCAACAATTTTATGTACAGTTGTGTCACAAATTGTATGAAGAATGTTTTGAAGATCCTCCAATTTGTCCTATATGCGACGCCGACAAAGATACACTTATTGAAAAAGATACAAAGAAGATTTTAAATTTCAGTTTGACACAAGGCATAATAATAAAAAGCTTGGAAAATTTTTACAATGTATATGATGAACTTCTTGTTTTTTTGAAAGATAATTCAAATTCCAACACATCAAAGGATGAATCTCCGTTTACAATTCTAAATTGTAAGTTTGAAAAAAATTCCATTCAGGAAAAACAGACTTTACGAAAATTTGGTATCAAAAAGAAGATGGAAGTTATGATTTCATATTTAAACATCCCAGCAGAAAAAAACAAAATAAAAGAATTTCTCACTACCATATTGGATAGATCCACAATTTGAAGTCAATTGGGAGGAGAATTATGAGGACAATATGTTCTCTATTCAAAAGAAAAATGTGTTGTATTGAACGGCTATGATATTATAAAATTAAAAGCTACAAATATCCAAAACATGAAATTCAATCATGTAATGCTGGTATATTTTCAAAAGATATGGGATAATGGACTAAGTTATCGACATACCTTGGCTAACACCTATTTTGACACATCTTTATACGGAGGGAAAAAAACTGATGACAATGCACAAAGAGGCACATGTAAATTTACTAGTGATGGATTTTTAGCATATGGAGGTTCAGACAGTGATATAGTAAAGTATAATAGAAAAAAGGTATCAAACGTTGTTCAAGAAAGTTTTAGAGATCTTGATAATGCTCTTGGCTCTTCCATTTAGCAACATCAACCTAAATTTGGTAAGGAGGTGGAAAACTTTTTTGAAGTTCAACATGCACCTTTTATTTTTGTATATATAGGTGTTGAAGAGTATCCCAATAAAGTACACTAAATGCATCTAAGCAAGAACACATATATCAAAGCTCACCTCGAAAAAGAGGATATGGGAGCATTACTAATATCATGATTTACAAGAGGAGATCTTAAAGGAGGATACTTTAGTTTATTTCAATCATGTTTCAAGTTCAATACAAACGAGGGAGCTGCTCTATTTATTCATTGTAGAAAGTATGTACATGGAACAATGAAATTCCAAGAGGAAACACTTGGTGACCAAGTTTACAAAATTGGTATTGCTATGGTGAACAAAAAACAATTGCATACAAGAATCATAAATCAATTCAAAAGAGGGAAAAAATGTCGTGGAAAGAGAGTAAGCCAGGAAGTGCATCTAACCCTAAGCAATGTGTAATATTATGTATATGTAAATTTTGGCGGCTTGTAATATCATGTACATGTAAATTTTTGGTTATATCAATAAAAAAAAATTTTAAAAAATTTGACGGCTTGTACATATAGATTCATTAGCCTAGTTCAATTTTGATTAACCAACTCTAACTTAATTATTTATTTAATTTGATATGGTATTCTAAGTATAGTACTCAAATATTCTAAAAGTAGTATTTTAAGTGGAATTTTCTAAGATTAGTATTTAGTATATTAACTTTAATATTCTGAGTATAGTACTCAAATATTCTTAAAATAATATTCTAATATTAGAATTGAGGTATTTTAAGTGAAATATTCTAAAATTAGTATCTTGTAAATAAGGTGAGGTACTCCAACTTGATTATATACTTAATTTCATATGGTATACTAAGTTTAGCACTCAAATATTCTTTGAGTAGTCTTTTAAGATTAGAATTAAGTTATTTTAAGTGAAATATTCTAAGATTAGTATATGATAAATAAGGTGAGGTATTCAAACTTGATTATTACTTAATTTGATATGGTATTCCAAGTATAGTACCCAAATATTCTAAAAGTAGTATTCTAAAATTAGAATTAAGTTATTTGAAAATTGAGTAAAGTAATTGAAATTTGCGAGCGCGAAATGGAATTCAGTGTTCAAGAGGGTGAATGACGGCAAAGGTGGTCATTTAGCTCCATCATGATAATAGGTCAGGTTATGATGAGGGCATACCTATGTTTATGTACGTGTTACAAAAAAACAAAATTATGAAGAAACTGAGTAATGTTAAAGCTAGTATCTAGTATGAATCTAGTATGATATTTTTGAAGCTCGTAATTTCCTAAAGTTAACCTCTAAATATTGAACATCGTCTATATTTGGACCCTACTTCTTAAATTTAAGTTTTTCTTACATTTATCTTATTATTCAAACAAACTAATGACTTTGATTGTAATAGATTCTTGATGACGTTGAATGTTCTCCTATTTAACAATTCAAAGTGTTCATAATTGAATTTACGTAAATAATAACCAAGCAAAATTTGCATTCTTGTTTATTAGTTCTCAAGTTGAATTGCTTATTTAAGAAGATATATCCATATAAGAAACTTAATATTTTCAAAGTATCACTGATGTTATGAGTATCTCATTCAATAGTCATACACTTTGCATAATAAATTTTCACACCTAAAATTACATGTTGGTCACTCAAAATGTTACTTAGAAGACATAAGAACCACCTTTTTGTAGATAAATTGATGAATACTTCTGAAGTTGAACTACAAAATTATTGAATAGAATTAAATGAGTTAAATAGAACTACATTCTTTAAGAAAGTTAACAGACTGAAATAATTTCAATGTATTGAGTTATCAAATTTGTTTGATAAATAAATAAATTATATTATAGTTATTAATCCATCTCAAGACTTTAATTATTTTTTTGAGTCTTTTAAATAACCATGAGTCATTTTATGAATCACTTAAATAGAAAAATTAATGGATGGTTATCGATTACAATATTGAAATAATTAAAGTCAATGCATAGAAAATAATACATGAAGTATAAATAGTTTACATATTTATATGTTAATAACTAAAATATTGGTAAACCCTAAACCATAAATCTTAGCTCTATTTCGTATACCCTAAATATACCCTTTAACCCTAGAGTTTGGTCTAAAAACCCTAGATCCAAATTCTAACGCTAAACCCCACACCGTAAATTCTAAATTTTAAACCCCATATATGAGCTTTAAATCCAAAATCCTTTCCGTAACTTTAAACCCTAAAGCATTGATTTTGAACCTTAAATCCATACTTAAGTATAGTTGAATATTAATCAATATTTATTGTAAGACTTCCCTTTGATTATAATTTTGTAAAAATTTACTACAAAAAAGTAATAAGAAATATAAATTGCGCAATTGTATATGGATTTTCCGCTGAAATATGGTTACTTCGTAAATGGCTTCCCGCCCAATCAGTTTCCCGCCAAAAATGTAGAGTCTTAAATATTTTCCTCTGACAACGGCGCCACGTTTTGAGTAGCGACAGGCCAACGTTCTAGCCGTTAAGCTTGGAGCTTGGGTTAAGTCCCATTCTTCACTTTTGGAGAACTCTTTCTCTTCCTTTGTTTTGCTCGGCTGAGCTGCGGCTTCTTTGTCTTGTCTTTGCGTCTAGAATTCATTGCTATCTTTTGGTGTATATGGTCTTGGTGTAGCGCGAGCGTGTGCCGTTTTTCTTCAAAGAGGGCAGTACTCGGTTCTCTAGAATGCGCGAGCATTTTCAAGCTAGTACAATCAATTTTGTACCTTCATAGTCATAGTCTTTTGTAGGGAATTGTTCGGACGCTCATATTGGTTGATTCGGCTATTTCTTGAGCTTCGTAGCAAACTTCTTCCTCTTCAAATTTGCACGGTCCAGGTACGCATGGTTACCTTACTCTGTACTTAAGTTCTTTTTTCTTCATTGTTTTTGCATAAATTACTACTTATACTTAGTCTATTATCTTGTAGTCGGTTAAGACCAATGTAATACAAAGAAATATAATAATATCCGTATCATAGATACTTTCCTCCCTAGGAATATTCGCGATATCCCCGACTCAATGGTAAAGTCAGCGTCTGTATTAGTCCCCGACGCGGGGATAAATACAGACGCTGACTTTATCACCGAGATGCGGATAAAATCATCCTTAATAATTTTCGCATTAGCCCGGCTCAAAGATAATGTTAGCATTCGTATTTATCCCCGGCCCGGAGATAAATTTGTCGTCGGATCAAGGATATATAGATCCCTAATCATGTTTGGTTTATTCCGACTCAGATGTAGATAGTTTCGGCTATTTTTACCCATGTGTTGAGCATAAGTTGATTCCCAAGGGATGGAGGTAATCTTGCTAGCTTATATCATTGTAGGTTATCCTTAGCCCAGTGATATATATATATATATATATATATATATATATATTCGTTATCATGTATCTCTGGACCTTGTTCAAAATGTCCACCAAAATTTATGTCTGGCTAGGAGAAGACAGTTTCCCTGTTCGAGTTAAGCTACATCAATTTGAATTTATCATGCAATAGTGAATAATTTATCCCCGCGTCGGGGATATATACAGTTAGTTATATTTATCCCCGTATGTATCTTCGCTCACTTAAATCGTCATTTTGAGGCATTGATTTATAAGAGATTAACATCGAGTCAGAGATAATAATTGTCCGCTATAGGGTATACAATCTCTTGTTGGTCATAATCATCCCCGGGCCGAAGATAATCGCTTGGATTGCAATCTGCTCTTACTATGGAATTATCCCCGACCCGGGGATAATTAATTGTGGTTGCAGGCGTTTTTGAACCTTATTTGTTTTCGTTGTCATTTCTTAAGGGTATTATTGGTAGGATCTTTCTCATCAAAGGTGTTTCACATCTTCTTTTAGATTAAGATACTCACACTTGTCAATGTTTGCAGAAAGGGTGACTTTGTCATTAATGGTGTGGACTTTCGGCCTCCCGTGCTTCCGAATGATGTTGCTCAATGTGAAGGTTTCAGTCATTCATCTTGGGTGTCCAAACAAGTCACACTCTTCAATGAAGGTGGAGACGATGTCGCAAAGGCGGTGTGTCAGTCCGTTGATTCAACTCTTCTTTCGGAGACAGATGGTAGACCACTGGGCACAGAATTTGTCTGTGCTCAAATAGCAGAGTCTTTGGTGGAATCTGTTGTTCCGTATGGATGGATTTACTCCTTGCGTGCGTGGCTGATCAAACGTGTCATTCTCAATGGTGCCACCTTTTACGATCACGACTAACGCGCCATATACAATGCAGCAATGAAGTCATTTGTAAGACCTCCTCGGAATGGTGTTCGCGAGTACGAGAGTACCCGTGAGAGGCGTCCTCGTAATTGAGCACCAAAAAAACAATACCACTTGACATCTGCGTCGATCAAGTATGTTTCTACCAACGCTTGTTGTTTGCAGAATTGTGTTCAGCCCTTCCCTCGAGGAAAGAGTAAAGATCTTGGGACACAATTCTATGTGACTGGAGAAGTTTTCTTTAGAAAACATCGTCTTCTAGACGTTCATGGCCAAGTCCATGAAAATGCAGACGGATACGATATGATAACCTTGGAGGGTATTGAGGTTTGTTGCATTGCATGGGCCTTGATTATGGGTGTTTCAAGGGCCACGTTCTTCCGGTACAGGTCTCTTTACCAAGACGGAGCACAAGCAGATCATCATGAAAATCGTGGTTCCAAGAAGCCTCGTATTCACATGGTGCAAGCAACTGCTACCTTCAAGGCTATTGTGGAAAATGCGGCCGACCTCATGCCTCATCAAACTAGAACAGCTCCTACAGGCGAGAAGGTAGTATCAAAATGCTTGCCCTCCTCCTACCGTTGGAGAGACAGCTTACCACAAGTCAATGCCGTGAACGCCACGAATGGCCTGTCTCCCATATCGCATTCATCTTTAAGCAGGATACGACAAGACAGTTTCTCGGAGTATTATGCGAAGCCAAAGGGTGACACATTTGTTGGTTGTGGTGAATGTGATAAGATCAAGCAACTTCGAGCGTCTAGTACGTCTGGTAGTCGTGCATGGACTCTTCACAATGCCAGATTCAAAAAACACGACACATCTCAAATGTCGCACAGGCTATTGTATTACGCCAACCGTGAGTCGTTTAAGTCATATTCAGAGAAGGAGTTGTGTATTAAACATGACAAAATGGATCATTCAAAGACTGCCTCTCCACAATTCTCCCAGAAGAACAAATCAACAGATTCCTTTATGAAGTTGTCAGTGTCGATCACGGGTATGATTGCGCATGGACACGGTGACGTAAGCTATGCACATTATGGCCTTGACATTTACTCGACGGATTCCAGTTATACGATTGGGTCGTTTGCTCAACTACTGAGAGATTTAGAATCTCCACTGAAATGCTCTACAAGAAAATTGTTTACCGGAGGCAGAAGTAGCCCCCTCTCTGAAGCAGTTTTGGATAGTGCGGACATCTGCTTGGATTCGCTTGGTCTTATATCGTAGGCACCAATCCCTCCTAAATCACTACCACCGATGTTGCATTTGCAGCTTGATAACGCGTGCAGAGATAACAAGAACCGATTCGTATTTGCGTTCTTTTCCCTTCTAGTTTATAAGGGCGTTCTTAGGGAAGTTTATTTGAACTTCCTTTTTGTTGGGCACACTCATGAAGACATTGACGCTCTTTTTGGGCAATGGAACAATAAGTTGAAGAGCATCGGTTACCCCATTGTACCCCTTCTCATGAAATCATTCATGGATACAGAGGAAATGCTAGTCATTCCTCACATGATTGAGGAAGTTCCAAACCTCAAGAATTTTCTTGAAGGCTACTTGTATGATGGGGACGAATCATTATCAAGGCATACAAGTGCACAACAATTCCGGTCCTTCAAAGATACATCCGGGTGGCCTCTTATGTAATACAAAATTCTTTGTACGGACAGTGAGTGGCTTCCAAAAGACAGTGCTGGAATTAGGTTGTGGAAAGTGTTATCTAGTGGTCAACCCAAGGTTCCTCTTGGAGAGCCAACATTGGTGGTTCCAAATGAGATGAGGAATATTGACGGCATTCGTAAGGGCATCAGTGGATTTGTAAACATGTGGGAGTTATTGGCGGATTTTGATCCATCTGGGGATTATCGTAGGCAACACGAGCAATTCATTTACTATTAGAAGTCTGTTCGCGAGGCTCTAGACTTGCCTATTTCTACTCCTTCTGCATTTAGGAACGGATTCTGGCCAACATCTAAGTTCTCTCCGAGTGAAGAGGATCAATTTGAAGACAATGGAGAATTCCCTGAGGAATTTGCTAATGATCCTCCATTCGTAGGACAAAGGCGAGACCGTCCTAACGCGTCATTTAGAGCTATCCACGATTGTTATGAGGGATATCTACTTGCCCTTCGTCCAGCTGATGAAGATCCTAAGAAGATTTGGATCGCCCGAGCTTTGAGCAACCCTCATGATAGTGTGGAGCACCCTAATTCAATTTTGCTAGAATATTAGAAGCCAACATCTTATAAACATGTGGACCCTAATTCTTACGAAAGGTGGGGCACAAAGAAAGGTAACTCTTGGTTGATGGACACAAAGTATCCACCAATTTGGATGGCTACTACTTCCATAATGACAGTTTAGAAACCAAGATTCCATTTCAGTACCATGAATCGGAAGATGTCCATACCGACAACACAAATCAATGTGATCAAAGATTCACTAACAGAATCTCTCGACTAATTTGTTGCCATCTATTTTATTGTGATTAACTTAAGCTTGGTTGTACTTTGACATGCGTATATTTTAAGTATGGTTGAATTTGAAAGGTGCAATCCTATAAATTTTATCTATTCTTTAAATTTTGTATCCAAGAATGACATGATCTAAAGTTGTCTCAATGTTTTGGTTGTCTCAATTTAATTGGTTATAAGAGACATTGTTTGTATTTATAGTTTGTTCTGATATCGAAGGTGCAACTTAAATTTTACATTGGTAAGTTCTCACTCCAATTTTAGTAATCGTCTCATTTTATTTGACATACATTTTAAAAGATTATGTCCGCCAATTGAATTTGAGGTTGCAAATTGTCTCAATTTAATGAATACACCCTTTAAAGACATAGTTACAAGATCTAATGGTTAGAAGTTTGATAAAAGTAGAATAAAAATGTGAATAAAAGTAGAATAAAATCGGTTCACATTGATGGAAGTGCATAGAAGCATAAAATTGTAGATTTGAAGTTTAAAACTTCCAAAAAATACTAAGAGCTTTAGGGGTTAAGGTGGACTTATGTATTTGAGTAGAGCGATAATAGATATTTTCCTTGATTGATAATGTTTATTTCGCTTGCCAAGCTATTTTTAACATATTTCACTATCCTACTAACATAAAAACAGTATGTGCGATCATCTTTGTTAATGGTGCCCAAGTTGTTCTACTAGCGCATTTGCGCTTAGAAGCTGAGAGTTTTTGCCTGAAGAGTTTGGCCTTCTCAGTGAGATTTGTGTACGAAGAAAATTGAGGTTAAAACTTTCAATTAAAAAGTAATGATAATTTTTAATATATTTTCTGAAATATATTATTGCTATACGAGTATTTAAATTAGTTGCCCCATTCTACTATTAGAAATATTAGAGTTATGATTAGTTGGTTGGCTACTTTTTCTTTTAACAATGGAACGGTTTGTCGAATATTTTGAGAAATCTTTGGCAAGTTTCATGAGAATAAGTTATTTAAGTTCCAACTTTGCTCCATTTCCAAATGTGAATGATCAAAATTTCTAAAAATGGAACCTGATTCCGCTGTTGACTATTTCAAATTTATCAAAGTGCAATTTTAGTCCCATGCACTTTAACAATTCGTTTAAATTCTTGTTCTATGATCTCTTTGGATTGGTGAAGTATAATAAAGCCGTTGGCATATTTAACCAGTTTTGGAGTTGGTTCTTTGGAATATGCTCTAAGTAACCATTTTATTAACGTTGTCTCCGTCCCATGGAGCGCAATGCTCGTTAGTAGTGGGAAGATCACTAGATAGGTGCCTCTTACCATGTCACGAGGTCGACTCTAAACTGGGCTTTGACATGTTTGGCTAAATTAGGCAGAGTTTTGAGTTTGTTTAAGAGGACTTGGTGCTTGATACAATCAAAACTTTAAGAAATGTCCTCCTTCTAAAGATATCTAGGCTTGATGTGATTAGCTTAGAAATGGCTTTAATGGCATCGGCGCAACTTTCTTTGGATCTGAATCGAGAAGAACTGTGTTCAAAGCGTGCTTCCTATTCAATTTCTATGGCCATTTTGAATAAAACCTCCATCTTCTAGCTGCAAAGCTTGCTTGATTGACTCTACATATTTTTAACACCCACCGCGAAAAGGCGCAATTTTCTATACTTTTTTTTTTCTCGTAGTTTTATGGGGTGTTTCTTATATGCTTTGGGCTTTGATATTATTATTTGACGAACTGGACTTCTCTCCACCTCGCCCAAGAATGCGAGCCCAAGAATGAGAGCCCAAGAATGAGAGCCCAAGAATGAGAGCTCAACCATGAGAGCCCAAGAATGAGAGCCCAAGCATGAGAGCCCAAGAATGAGAGCCCAAGAATGAGAGCCCAAGCATGAGAGCCCAAGCATGAGAGCCCAAGAATGAGAGCCCAAGAATGAGAGCCCAAGCATGAGAGCCCAAGCATGAGAGCCCAAGAATGAGAGCCCAAGCATGAGAGCCCAAGGATGAGAGCCCGAGAATGAGAGCCGAAGAATAAGAGGAGTTTGAGCGAGGACCTGGACTTGGGCGGCACTGAACGAACCGGTCCTTAGAATGAGAACATAGTGCGGTTTTCGGTGCGCCATCCTTCCGTATCCCCATTTCAACAGGCACGACAGCGTCGCAGGCGTCTGTGCGTGCCCGGGGGCCTCGAGAGGATGTTGCAGCCGTTGCCTTGCCTCGCCAGCGCAGAAGATGTGACTATGTAGGTTCGTGTGAAACTCTTCGCTAGAATGCAGTAGAACGCCCTCAACAGAAGCTTCTGCCCTCTGCAATTGCTGTAGCCAACCTTGTGTTTGGGAGCGCTACGTGCATATCAATGAATCTACGATGCGGGTGGCATGACCGAAGCTCTCAAGCGGATGGATTTTGGATTTTCTTTTTGAACCAGTCCATGAAGCGATCAGATAACAAATGACTGTTGTAGAGTCTCCTATGCAGGAGTTCACTGTGCTAATTAGGTTGAAGCAGAGAGTATTGCAGCTTTGGGGTATGCTGATAGGGGACCATTAGACCGCATTTACTGGCAGGTGACCATTTGGCTTTGGCCCCGTGACTTTCATACATGACATGCAGGGTCACTTATCCTCTTCGTTGTTGTAAGGTGCCTGACATGTTGGTCTGAAGTTGAGGTGGCTTAACGGCCTGGTTAAGGTTTGGTGGTGTCTCCACAATCATCGATAGCTTAGTGTGGATCTCAGACGCTTTGTGCATCTTGCGGGGTCATTGCGTAGAACCGGATGGTGCTGGAAGCTTCTCACAGGTTAGCAACAGCAGCGCTTCCCGGAGTTGGATACAACTTATATGAATTGTAGATAATTAGTGTCTCCGAATTTTTTGGAACTTTATTCGGGGATAGCATCAAGCTTTTGAGGATTAGAACGACTAGAAACTGGTAATAGTCAATATCGAGTTTCGATAGAGCGCCATAAACCTGGCTAGAATTCAAGCCCTGTGCATTGGTCGTGTCGGAGCATAACTTTGGGGATATATTTGGTGTTGAAGTTTTACACATCACGTTACATCCATATTGAGAAAACTTTGTGTTATAATAGATCCAATTTGATTCAACATGACGCATGTAGTTGTTGAAGTTTTAATATATTTGAAATCTGTCTCTCTTTTAGGGTCTCGTTGGGTTTATTTATGAGGGCTATTTTGTTCTCTCCTCGGCTGAACTTAGAGTTAATGGTGACATCATGGTTGGAACAGGCATTGATGTTGTAACCAAGTTGGGAGATTTAAATACAGTGAATTGTAATAAAGGCATGATGCCTTCGTCGCCGGATGAGCCAACTCGACCTTCATCTATCTCAAGTTCTAAATCCAGTTCTCAATCTTCACCATGTGGTCGGTATCATCCATATATTCGGAAGAAATTCTTGTACGTCCAATCTGCATCACAGAATCTGAGTTTGTCTTTATCTATGAACTTTCTGCCAGGTGCTTGTGTAGTTAAATAGATGTGCAATCGGCTTCAGTATCAGAGTGACGTATCTGCAGATTTAGTTGTATGCTCATATCATAGCTTATTGGATCCCAGAATCTTGCCAGATCATCTTTGTTTGTAATTTCTGTAGGGGTACCAACATCATTAGGTTGTATTGAATGCATGGTACATGTTGATTCAATTTGTGCGTATTCCAGGAGTGGCAACGTGATGAGGTTGTTGGCATGGAGGGAGGTAGCACCTACCGTGAAACTGCCTATCAAACGGCTTCGGGGAGAAGCGGATCCTGCATGTGTGGTGCATGAAGGAGCTGGGTTGGAAGCCTCGAGTGCGAATCTGGCCCTTATCTCATGGTCAGCTTTTTTTATCTGCGTGTTCTATTTCTGTGGTCTTAGATTAATTATAGAAGTCTAGGTTCTGCATTGTTCTGGTAATGGTATGCTAAGCTTTACTTCGGCCATGAACTTGACTTGCTTCGTTCGGTATCAGCTTTGCTATGAATTCAACTGACTCCCGCATGGTTTACAGGTTGGAGGCTGAATCTCTTCGTCATTGCGTTGCTGAGTATTGTCCTCTGCAACCGGCCCCACGGTCGACTATAGCAGCTGCCTTTAGCCCTGATGGGAACACCTTAGCTTCTACACAGTAAGTGTACAACCTGTCACCTTTTCAGCTGTAGCGCAATATGGAATGATCTCCATTGAGCCATGACTGTGATCCAGTTGCAAGGTTCAGAATTGAGTAAGCTTTATTCGAGTTTTTGCTTTAGTTGCTTCTCTTTGTTAAGGATTTGGATCCGCAATGTTGGATTATGTCAACTCAACACTTACATATTCTGCTGCTTGTCCTGATGTGTATGTAATGCACTTCTTGCAGTGGCGATCACACCGTAAAAATTATATGCTGCAGAACTGGTCAATGCTTGAAGGTTCTTAGCGGACACCGGCGAACACCGTGGGTGGTGAATACGGCTTACTTACTTGAATGATTTTCTCGAGCTTACTATATCGTTCTCCTTTTTGATTCTTTAATAAGTCCGTTTTGTCGTTGATGGTATCTTAGATCATATTTAATATTGCTGTCTTGTTTGATGTTCTTCGTTTCTACTTATTCATGTTGTAAATCATGATGACCTATGTAGAAGGTAAATCCAGTAATTGACAGAATCTAGAAAGCCTGATTACACTGCACGCCAGTCTTTTGTTAATCTTATTCCATGGGCGATGTAGTAACCCGCTAGTCATACTTGTGAGTCACCACCTTCCTACAGAACCTCCCTTCTACGCAAGAAGGAGTCGGACAACTCCTAACTTTCAGTCGAACAGAGTTTTGCGATTTGATCTTTCGCTGTTTGAAATGACTTCTGTTTGTAGGTACGTTTCCATCCAGCCAGTTCGGATGTGCTAGCTAGTGGGAGTCTTGATAACGAAGTGCGATTGTGGAACGCTAATACAGCTGAATGTGTTGGTTCTCGAGATTTCTGTAAGTGTGTTTTTTCCCAGCTCGTCTCAGCGTTCATCACGCCTTTTCTCTGTGCGTTTTATTGGGAGCGGAAAACACTAATACTGTTTTACTGGTCGGTGGGAAATTATCGGATAGATTTCGCCCGAGGATGTAGTGAGTTGCTAAGTTTCCTGAGCCCTATTATGTGTTGGTGAGATTGCACACTTGTCTTGTAGATCGACCTATAGCTTCGCTGGCTTTTCATGCGCAAGGTGATTTTCTTGCTGTTGCTTCGGGACACAAGGTACTTCCTCGTTCCGTACATGTTGTTTGCATTTTTCTAATTGAACACGGTCTGAGGCTTTTTTAAGCTATCCTGGAATTGCAATCTTTTTTTACTGATACTCTGGTCATATTTATAACTTCCATTCTTCCAATGATTTGATTTACCTCACTCGTTGTTCAGCTTTACATGTGGCAATTCACAAAGCGAGGGGATACTGCTCCCACTATTGTTCTTCGGACTCGTAGGTCTTTGAGGGCTGTTCATTTCCACCCACTAGCTGCTCCATTTCTATTGACGGCAGAGGTAAATCCATCACTTGACCTCTCTGATGTTCGAACGGCTGGTATCATGAACTGTTTTACCTACTCGCTTGTAGTCATAAGAGTCTTTTCCATTTCTTCCATTTCTTCCATTTCGTCCATTTCGTCCGTTTACCTTCGTTTTCCTTCTTTTGTGCGTAGAATTACCACAACTATTAATCGTCATAGGGCTCTGACAGGTAAATGATTTGGATTCACCTGACTGCCCAATGACTATAGCCACGTCACAAGGTTATCTACATTATCCACCTCCAGCTATTCGGTTTACCCCGCCCACATCAACACCCTTGCTATCCAACCTTTCCCTACCTAACCAGCAGTCGATAGTGCCACTGCCCAATTGGTTCTGGCCAGTAGTAACAACTGGCCCGGACCTATTGTCCTTGACAAACCCCACTGTCGCTGTTGAGGTTGCAAATGCTGGCAATGCAAATAATACAGAAGATAGTATGAGTCCAATTATTACAACAGAGTTGGATATAGACACAGGAAGGCCACTGCAGCTGAGAGAGCTCCAATTTCCTTATTCTGCTTCACCTGCCCCTATGGATATCTCTCCTCGACCTGTGCATGATGACTGTTTCGGACATTCAACTGCGAATGATGTTTCCACTAGCGGTCGGGAACCTTTAGAAGAGGGTGAAATATTAGAAAGTAATGACACAGTAAGTGGTTCTGGGTCACCAAGCAGATCGCATGCACATTATCACGTTTGTAGGCCGACTGGTGTGGGTGTCCCATGGGATGTCGGAGGGACCGCAGCTCCCCCCTCTTCGACAACAGCAGCAGGTTATAGCAATGCAATTCTAGGTAGAGGCTCCGCGAGTGTACCCATTCCAATTCCTGCTTCACCAGCCTTTCGAGAAGAGAGCGAGAACGGTATAGCAGGACCTAGTGTATGGCCCCTGAGTGCTATTTTAAATTCAAATGCTCAAGTCCTAGATGCATCAGGTCGTACGCCAGCGTATCAAAACTTTCTTCCGGTGGGAGATTACAGTAGTTGGGAGCTTTCGAGTATGTCTGGATGGTCTCGTGGTCAATCATTCCGAAGTGGAACAGTGTCATCCGGGTCGTCATCAAGCGCTCCTCTTTTACGACCTCCACATAGTGCGCAAGGACAACAGCAGCAGCAGCATGCAGATGTATCAGTAGCTAATGTTGCAATAACTGCAGCCATTGCTGCTGCGAGTGCCGCTGCTCGTGCTGGAGCTGGTATGATAGGAGTATCCAGTGCTGGTTTGGGGTCGGAGGCGCAACTTGGCGTGCGTAAGTTTCGTGCAAGTGTTGTACCGTGTATGATGCAATGATTGGAAATCTAACATCACACTGTTCATTTTTTTTAAGAGTGCCAGCCGATGGGATTAAAGCTTTTGTTGCAGCAGGTGTGGGAGTCGGTGTGCGAACTGGTCCAGATCTTGGCATAACAATTCCGGGAAGAGTGGGAGCCACCATGGGTGCTGCTGAGGCAGCAGCTGCTCAAGCAGCTATGGCGGCCGCTGCTGCGGCTGCTGAACTCCCTTGCACAGTAAAATTGAGGATTTGGCCACACGATATAAATCGACCTTGCGCATTACTGGATCCTGAGACATGTCGCCTTGTTATTCCACATGCTGTTCTGTGCAGGTATACACCGAAGGTGATTACTTTCTTTATTAGTTCACGCACTAATAAGCTAAAACCCTTAAAGAACTCTATGTTATTATGTTATTTACGAGTTACTTTCTCGAAACACTGGGAATGGTAACTTTGTAAGAAGAGATGTCAGTTTTTGGTGTTAATCAGCAGTTTTTTAATGTTGATTAGTACTTTTTGAGGTTGAGTAGCGGCATTTGCAGACCTTCAGTACCTGGATACCATTGTTCGTGATGGCGTATTTGAATACCTTTTATCCTAAAATTTTCTTTCTGCAATATTTAGTTGTATACCAGGTTATGAAGCACATTGTATGTTTGACATCTTTTCTGAAATTTTTCTGCGACTTGTTGACTATTTGTGGGATATTGGAGCAGTGAAATGGGCGCGCACTTTTCCCCTTGTGGTCGATTTCTAGCGGCCTGTGTTGCCTGTGTGCTGCCTATGGTGGAGTCCGATTTAAGACGTGGAAGCACAGCGGGCTCTCCAGGTGCCGGATCATTAGCGCATTCTCCTACTCAACATCCAATCTCGGCACAACAAGTCATATACGAACTTCGAGTATATTCTTTGGAAGAAGCCACGTGAGTTCTTGATTGCAGGATCACATCAAGAGGGTTCCGACATATTTATACGCGGAATTGCAATTGTCATCGTGGTTCTAAATATTGGAATCTCCATTTAGTTTTCTATACACACATACATATATGAAACATGAGAAAGAAATATTTAGGGACTTAGTCCGTTGGTTTATCCGTTACCAATATATAAGAGCCGTAAGTCTAATTTTATTGTTTCGTACATTCGCTTAAATTTAGGTTGTAACTCTTGGTTGAAGTCTTAATTTACTGATTTGTACCATTTCTTGTAGAATTGTCTAATTAAGTTCAGATCAACCTCATACTAATCTTATTCATGAGTAAGTAATGTTTCAAAGATGTGCTAATCAATTTCCTTCGTATAAGCTTACCAACTTATTTCTTCTATAGTCGCGGCCATTTTATGACCAGCGCGAAGTTGTTGTCTTCCTTATAACGGAAATGTGTGTATATTTACTGACTTATCTGGAAGTGTTCGCTTTGATGCTAGTTTTTAAATGAGGGTCTCAAAGACTACCTCATCAAGCCTAGATATCAGATGTATTGTCGCAACATCACCTACCTTTTAACATGTGTTGGTATATCAGGTTTGGACAAGTGCTTGCCTCAAGAGCAGTCAGAGCTGCTCACTGTCTTACATCAATTCAGGTTTATTCGGGTTCAAATGCTTAGCATGCGTGATCAGCTTATTAAGTCAACCTTTAGTTCGTAGTTGGTATAGATTTTGGAAGGTCCGTCACCAGTTAACATCTTGTTTGAGGTTATTCTGACCTGATTGATATTGTCTAGGCTACGTGGTGGCATTGTTGGCCAGTGATTCATATATTTCGTGGTTCTGATGATGCAGTTCTCTCCGACGTCTGGCCACATATTGCTAGCGTATGGTCGGCGTCACAATTCACTCTTGAGAAGCCTTGTCGTAGACGGCTCAACAACTATTCCAATTCGAGTCTATACTATACTCGAGGTTTGCGTTCTATTGGATTGGACTTTACGTTCTATCTCTATGTATTTGTACTTCGCTGATATGTTGATATTATTGATTTCCTTTTTTAGCTAGAACTTCCTGGGGTAATTTGTAGCATCTGTGATCCCTATCATCTTGTCAGGTGTACAGAGTTTCAGATATGGAGCTCGTGAGAATACTTCCTAGTGCTGAGGATGAAGTGAACGTAGCATGCTTTCATCCACAAGTCGGTGGTGGTCTTGCATATGGAACGAAGGTGATATATGCCCTCTTTGTGTTTAGGTAGATGGTAGTCTTTTGCTTCTCTGTGGCGTTCGCCCGAGGGCATATACTAAACCTTGTTCTTGAGGATCAGCTGAATTACACCCTTTTTACTGCAAAATTGCCAACTTCCTGAACCCGTGTTACGAAAAACCTTAATCCATTGTGAGCTTGGAGTCGCGACTGGAACCTTCATCAATTGATGGTTGTATTTGACACAGGAAGGAAAGCTTCGAATATTAAGATATGACAGAACACCAGTGCACGCAATTGCAACGTCAGGGTCGGAAGACGAATTTTTTGAGGTACTTCGCTTTGTTTACCTCGTTATCAACGCCCTATTTTGACCGTGGGCTGGTTCCAAGTGATGTGGATGTTACCTGTGCTTGTTTTTGTTGTGTAGAAAATTTCATGTTGTGATGTTTTTTGAAAAAATTGCATTATGCATTGTAGTATCTGAATGATCTGGTTTATCAACTAATCTCTAAATTTTTATTCTCTACAGGTAGGGACAAGAGATCCACTTAGCTTCGGTGTTACCTACCATCGATAACGCCGCACAATGAGGAATGTTTGACGCCCTCTCCCTTCGTAACCTTCGTAGCACGACAGCAAATGTGCCTATATTTGGCAGGTTTGGGAACTTTTCGGGCGAACCAGCCACGTTTTTTAGGCATTGGAATTATTTAAGGATTATGATTGTGACAGATTACAACAGTTTACTACCTAGATTACTGGACGCTTTATTCGTTCGAGAAAGCCAAGTAAAAAGAACCAGCGTAACATTTTAATAAACCCCTTTGATCGTATCCAAAGCAATATGAAAATCACAAGCTTTACACCTTTTCCGGTCGTTTCGATTAATCCAGTTGTCATCATTGCTTGTCAAACCTGATAAAGCAACCTTGAGAAGCCATGAAACCTCGACCATGTTTGGGAATTCAACAGACTGTTTCACGTTGGATCTCGGATCAAGTCCTATTTGAGTTTCAGAAACTTCATGTAATCCGAAGATTCGATATAGTGATGGCATGCATTCTGGCAAACTGAGAAGGCACCTGCCACCTCCTACAAAGCGAAGAGCCATGTGGGCAAGCACAATAGATTAGACTTGTATTTGAGGGAAGTAGTTGGTTGTACGGTCACCCTGCCTATTCCCGTCCGCCTACCTAAAAGCGTGCACCCAAGATTCTTTCTTTCATAAAGATCTAACCTCCCTTGCATGTACCTCATGCAAACATAATTAGGGTGCCCGCTTTTAGGCTAACACTTCTAAAAATTGTATTTAATTATGTGTGTTTTTTTAGAGACCACAAAAATAGGGAAAGTGAGTCTTTTCCTATTCCTCATCCCTGAAAAATAGTAACCCACTCATTTCTCTTTCCAAGTATATAGATTCCCTCAATTTCCCTTAAACGCACGAGAATAGGCATGCTGACCTTATAGCTTTACACACTTGTAATACAGCAAAAGCCCTTACGTTGGGATTCTTTATCGAATATATTAGTAATCAACTTTTTATATTTAACCTATTAGCTTTCGAAATAAAAATATAGTAGATTCCTCTCAAAATCCAATGAACATTGCCGAGATATACTTGGGAGATGGCTAAATTCCCTGTAGTAGAACAGTGTTGTTGCCGCCATGTGGTTGTGCGCGACAGCGCTGCCTGGAATATCCCGCCCTTCTGTCCGCCGCCCCGAAAAACTGGCCTGGACTATTGTGTCACAACTTTCGCCTTTGAGACACTGATCCAAGAATTACTTTCATCCATTCCCTCCCCATGTATGCCGACCCCACTCACGCCATCCCCATCCGATGTTACAGAACCAAGTTGCGCCGCCGTTCAACCCTAGTCTTCCTTGGTGTGTCACAGTTTGAAGATTTGAGCCCATTTACGGCCGCGTTCAATGAAGTGCCGCTAGGGAAATTTTGGGGTTTTGATTATGTTCTAGCATTGTTTTCATGTTCTCCGTGGTTGTTGTGTCGTCGAATTACAAAATTGAATTGTCTGATCGATAGGAAGGCTATTGTTATTGCGTGTCATAGTAGAAATGGATTTTAGGAATATTTGGGGTTTTAGGGGTTTAAGGGATTTTTGGAATTTTGTACGTGGATAGGATGACTTCCTATGTTGGAATTCGATATGCCATGAAATGCAATCATGTGTTGGGATGTTCAAGGATTGTATAAGCTTCTGAATGGTCATCATCACATACCGCCCGCCATGGCCAGGATCCCACTCATTTCTCTGTGAGTACGCATCATTTTACTTCATACCGGCTTGACCTATAATTCTTTGTTTCCTCCGGCGCACTTGCTACAATTCCGCCTCTCGCGTGCAAGCTTCCATTGCTTTTACGATTTCAAGCTTCCGGTTTAATTTGCACATTTAGGGCACCTTTGCGGTGTGAGGGTAACCAGCGCCTCGCTTTTGCAAGAGAATTAGTAAAACCTTGCTCGCTTGTGTTTAGGATTTGTTTTTGCTTCATGTGCATGTTTGCATCATAATCGTTGTATAGGTGGAGTTCAAATCTGTATGGGCACTGTGTCACATTGTACATAGTCCGAGCGGCCTCCGTCTAGCGGATCAGGGTTTAACCATGGTGTGTTCTATATTACCACTCGCATTTCTGAACAACACTTTCTGAATTGACTTGTATGCCATGTTGCAGTCTATTGATAAATAACGAGAGAGATATCGCTTCATGTGAACGTAAAGATTTATGAGAAGGCTCATAATGTCTCGTATCCAAGCCAACAGATGATGGATTCGAGAGAATGTAATTGTAAGATTTCATGAGGCCAACATTCTTTCACGTTTGTTCAGCAAATACGTCAGATACCAAGAGGAAGCCCCTGCCAAATTCAAAGAGGACATGACGGACCTCATGATGGAAGCGCTCCAAGATCTGGTGTGGAGACCGGAGACAAATAAGCGTGGATTTACGGAGACGTCGGACGATAGATTAATCGATGCTCTATGGAACGCAGTCCACATATTGAAGAAGTACCAGAAAACAGATCGAGCGGATGATGTGGAGTTTAGGGATGTGGTATTGAAGGCAGAGGCTTTTCAACAAGCGATGAGGCCGTATTCCAATAATAAAAACCGGCGCGGCTCTATAAAATGGTGGAACACGGAGGAAGGAAAGTTAGTCGAGCAGGGTCGCATGAATAATTTGATAGTAATTCCTGACACGGCTCGTATCATCGAACTTGTGAAGAAGAGTCTAAGAGGTGATTACGAAACAATTTGCAAAGTTCTCATAAGAGGGGTTGCGGCCATTGAAGAGTACTGGGAATTTGCTGCAAAGACTCCCAACCATGCAGTGACACGACCAGACTAGGCCAAGGTGGAGCATGAGAATGAGGTGTTCGCCGTGAGGATACAACGTCCAGGTGTTATTCGTTTTATAGCCATTCATTCAAATAATTTCTAAGGCTATACGTATTGGTGGAATGGCGGGACGATTCGATCGATGTTGGCCCTTGATGCAAAGTATGAAGATGATGTTAATGAAGATATCGCACTCACACCTCATTCCGATGATGAACTTATTCGAACTTGGCAGTCGGTTCCGTTTTGCAAAAAACGAACTGACCTTGCTTGGGCTATAGTGCATATCATGAGTGAAGTCCACCGGATGAATTACCTCCACTACGATGTGTCACCAAACAACATACTTCTTCACTTCCCTCAAGATGAATCACGAGTGTATCTTGGTGTATGCGATTGGGGGTTAACCACAAGCATGGATGATAAAATGAGGTCCTTGTACACGTTCACGAAACCCGAAGAGAGAATCGATACTCTACGAGCACGATATTGTGTGGATCCTCGGGTGGCGTACTTGTACAAAGAGAGTGATGACATTGACGTTCTTCCCTTCTTTGATAGAGCTTCGGAGGAGTTTGCTACGGCACGGATAGCACAACGAATCCTGAAGAAGACCATGTCGACGGTTTACGAGAATTTGCAACACCCAACTGGACCTGACCGGTGGTTAAATCAAGACTTGACAAATGCTTTTGACCAATACATGGAGATGGTGGCGGATGCAAAGTATACGTTGACCCACGTTGTCAACCGCTTCATGGAATCATTCCATTGGCCGGAGCCGAATGACCATTTCCGCACCAAGTAGGAATAGTAAATTGGTTCTGCACATCTGTTGTAGTTCTTGCGGCTTTATTAGCTTTTTAGATTGTTTATCGAAGTCCTAATGTGGATGTAGGCAATTTTTTGGAGTGAAATGTATTACATGCATTCTATATGTATGCACTTCAAGTACATTCTTGTTTTTATATACTTTGCAATGAATGACTTCTTCTCCATTGTCTGTAATTTTGGTTTACAGATTAACATATGGTTTCATTAGTTAAAAGTATCTAGTTTTGCACTCCTTAGTAACTTCTCTTCGATAATTTCCGTAAAACAAATTCAAAACACATGCATGGTTTTCTATAATATTGCATAAAATCATTTCTAACAATTCTCACAAGTATGTTGTTCATTTGTCATTAGTGTTCAAGCTATAAAAGTCTATAATTTACATCTCACCATCGCAAGATGTACCCAATTCCAAAGATGTACCCAACTTAAACCTTCAATAAAAATATCTTCAAACCTGCACGACCAACATTTGAGGATATATAATGAACTATGAAACTTCTTCATTATATCAACCTTGCGTAGTTGCGTAATTAATGGTTTGTCCAAATTCAAATCAAGTATACTATGACTTTTCTTACCTATGGCATTTTTTGTGTAAATTGATGAACTTAGCACATGTTAGGTGAGAACGTGAAAAGAGGCTTACAACCAAACAAAAGAAATTATCACCATCAAGTGCACCCATAGTAAAAATACAAGATATTTCGATAAAATCCCTTGAAATTATCAAATTGCATAATATATCAATATATGATATCATTGATATGGTCATACATTCGGATAATCCATTCATAAACAAAATATGGATTTCAAGATCTTCAAAATTGGCCCCTACCAAGGCGATAATGATCTAGGCATCATCCGTTGCAAAAACCTACATAACCTTTACTATAATGGCACTATGTATGATGATACAGTCATTCTTCATCTGAGTCTACATCATCATGTTTACGACTTGGTGCAGCGCCGTATGTACGTGGTCCTCGAGAAGATTCTCCAAACAAGTTTGTTTGTCTAAAGTTCCTTTCACCTTCAAGCTGTTCAATGTATTCATCCTGACTTAGTAGTGTTGCTTGTTGTAGATCTCGTTGGAACCTCGTGTGAACCGCCGAAACGGTTCACGCTTGTACGAAATATTATCTACAAGCATTAGTCTAATATTTTTATGTTTAAAATCCCCAATTGGGACATTTAGGCTAATTCCTTCGGTTTCCGGAAATTCTATGATAATTGGAGGGGGTCTTGCCTAAATGGCCGGTAGTTGTTTAGTTTACACTAAATTAGTAATATTAAATTGTGTCAAGGTAGTATGACATGTTTGTGGTTATGTTTTATGAAATTGTCATTATTCATAATTACCTAGATTCATCCTAAGGAATAAGCATAATCCAAGTAATTAGTTAAAATGCTGCGGATGAAATGCTGGATGAATAAAGTTTCATCCGGTTGAACCGGATGAAACTCTACCACATCCAAGTGCACAACTAGAGAGTGTGGGAGGAGAGTTAGGGTAGGTTGTTTTTTGTGTGGTATGCGTGTGTGATTTTGGGGAGAATAGGAGTTTTGAAAGTAGAGTGATCTGTGGTTCTTGTTATTGGTGGTGACTAGGCAAGAGGTTAGGAGGTAGTACAAAAACGATCGACATCACCGGCGAGGAGGCGATCGGAGCCGGAGTTCAGCATCGACAGTCCGACAGAAACGGTGGGGGAGCTCACGCGTCAGCGAGCACGAGGACAGCAGTGTCGTTGGCTAGGAGGATCGGGGAAGACCCACCAACACCGGCAGAGCCGATCGACGACGAGGGCAGCTCAGCGAATCCAGAAGGAGGATCGTCGAGGCAATTCGGGAAAGGCGGAATCAGCACTCCGAAGGCGATCACAAGCGGCGACGAAGAACAGCCCCGAAGGAGGAAGAACGGTGCCACCGAGTCGGCATCATCATCGAACGGCGGGACAAGGTCGGCAACCCCATCAGGATACCGAATGAACAACATCGCCTGAGGGTGATCGACGCCGAAGTCGGCAATTCTGTGGCAGCAGCGACTGAGCGGATCCGGATCACGAGGCGACGAGGGCGATCACGAGACGACAAGGACGTCGATCCAGGAGGGTCCGGAGTTCAAGCGGGGAGCTCAACGGCAGCACCGGACGAGTCCGCAGCACCTCGAAAGCCTGCAGTACCGGCGGAGGGTGTTCGAGGGCCGGCATCCGCAGGCAGCAGGAACGACACCGACCCCATCGTACGAGGGCCAGCAGGGCCACCGACGTCGGCTCCCTGTGGCAGCCAGGGAGGGGATCGATAGCAGCTGATCAGTCGGCTGCGAAGACGGTGACCACTAGCCAAGGAGCAGCGCCAAGGCTCCGGATCGACAACAGCAGGTAGACGCAACGAAGAGCAGCACCTCGGCAGTGGAGCGCCGATCCAGTTCGGGCAAGGCGGAACCTGATCGCCGGAGGGAGGCATATCGGCGACGAGGAGGAGGAGGCTGCCAGGTCGGGCCAGCAGCTCACCGATGCCCTGTCCCCTCCGTGCGACAATACAGAGGGTGCACATGGTGACATAGAGAGGGAGCCCATCCCTTCCTTTTGCTCTATTTGCTTGTTGTTGTTTTTTTCCTAATTAGTTTGGATTAATTGCAATAGTGATTATATACCTCCATCTTAAACATAGCAACATCCATTGCCCCAAAAATTGTTAGCTTTGACCTACTTTGGCCTTGTTTCCACTTGTGACTGGTGATTGTTCCTTTGCTTGAATATTTGTATGTGTCTTGCTTGAATGGTTGTTTGAGGTAGTCTTGTACTAGTATTTACTGTGTGCAAGAGCAACGCGGAAGCGCTGCCCTTTTTTTGGGCTGAATTGGTAAAACCAAGGTAAAAATTTAAGAATTTGGGGTTGAGCGCGGAAGTGCTGCCCAAAAAGTTCCGATCAAACCTAATTTGTGACCAAACTAAGGATTGCACATTTAATTACTCATTATTTTTCATGTGGTAATAGGGTTATATGCAAACTAAGAAGAAAGGAGTTTAACTTAAGTTTGACCTAGGTAAGAATTTGAACGATGTGCTGAAATTGTAGGAAAAATTCAAAGGAACATTGCTTGGAAGGCTAATTGTTGTTGCACTCCACCCCCACGTCCCAAACTTTTGACTTAAAAACCGGGTCACCGGAATTCAGGCTCACACCTCGCCTCTTCTTCCTAACGAGATAGGAAAGGTGCTGAAGGTATGTCGTGACTCCCGAATGCATTCTGACCATATCTATAATTTGTATAGCCAACAATGTCTGATCTTCTATCATATTGGCCTTCATACTCGTATGTATCCCTCAAGTGTGATGGCCTACGGTAATCGGGACTTCTGAATGCTGTACCGTATTGGTTCTCCCGATTGTATGGGTTTATAGGATGAGTTGGGCTTGAGTTGCATTGAGCATTGAATTCGCTACCCTGCTCACCTCCTAAACCATGTGTACCTCATGTATACATTGGAGATGGGTAGTTCGAACTAGATCCACCTCTACTGTATTCGCGTTCGACTCCGTACGTATCTTGCTAATGGGGTGGCATATAACCCACAGGAGTACCGAATTGGTCGTTACCATGGTAACACCCCTCACTTCCTATGCCAAAGGATACGGGTGCTTGACGATCGTCATGGTTTGTATCTTAGTAAGTGCCCCCATATCCCTTTGGAGTTCCATGTTGTTGAAGTTGGGCATCCATATCAGCTAAACGTTCTAAATAAGTAATATAACAATCGCTTGGTCCCATCCATTTTGTTGAAATGAATCGGTTGCTGCGATCCAATAAATGTACCTATCACAGTGGTCCAATCAATATCCTTGTGAAGAACTATTTCAGCTTAAACCATGGCCATGGTAGAATATAGCATCAGCTCTGGCCTTGTGTTTTTGATTCCAACCGCAATTGTGACTTCATGATATTGGTGCGCAAAATGGTCGCTCTTGCAAGTCTTCACTGGGCCTTCACGTCGAGGACCATATTTCTGTGCTCCGTGACGCGGCTATAGCTTCATAATGTGATACATCTTCACGTACTTCTTGCACATGGTGCAATTCCAAATATCTGCCCTCTCCTCTCGCCAACCCGGCTCTGCAACGCGGTTTGGGTCACTCCATGTTTCTCAATCCATTTTTGTAGGGTCGCCCTTCGGTCGTGGAGACTTGGGCTTGCCCCTCGAACGTGAAAACTTCGGCTCCATTTTCAGGAGCGACAAGGTAGCATAGCGTGGGCGTAGGTGACCCACGAGGACCTTGAGGAACGCAGTCGATGAAGCTTTAAAAGAAGCCCCAACGTACAGCCCGTTCACCAGAGTGAGGGAGAATGAGCCCCTCTCCTCTTATTTATGCTGTCCGGGGGATCGGATGCCATTGGCCAGCTTGTACGGGCCGTCTGATCCCGGAATGTAGGGGTCTCATCAACGATCGAACGGCCTCGATCGATGTGTACGACCAATCGGGGCCGCACGATCGATCGGCCAATCGCGGCCGCCCGATGCCTGCCGACCGATCCGAGCGACCGAGGAGCGGTCTGTCAATCGATCAGGCGACCGGCGACCGACCAGGCAACCGACCAGGTCCCTTGGGCGACTTGTCGCTCGCTCGCCCCACGTACCTTCTTCCCCCTCCTCTTTGTGTCACTCCCCAAAACTCCCCGTTTGCACAACTTCGATCACTTCCCTGCATTGCATGTTTGCAATTTCAAAAGTACTATATTTAGCCTCTATGGTCCACGTGGCGTCTGAATTAGGACAGAGAATGTTCTGACAAGGGAATGTCGGGAACATCTCATTGTCAGAAACGAGAATGTTTTATGACAAAGATACTTGGGGCTTTAAATAAATCTATAATAAGGGACTCTTTACAAGGGGAGTGAAGGCCAACAAATCTCCATGCCAATTCACTCACCTTTTGAGTTGTTATGTCCAATTGGCTTGAATTGGAGAAGACATTTAACAATCAATATAGTGGGGCCAATTTCCCCACTTGTGAAGCCCTTGGGAGTTGGTGCCCACTACTAGAAGGAAAGCGAAGGTCATGGGGCCAATTCTTATTATTAGCTAGAGTCCATGTTTTTGATTTGTTCACATTAATTTTATTTTTTTAAAATGTTCTTTCTTATTCCCTTAACGACCACGGCCACCGATTTGGCTTTTACCGTCACGGGCAAAAAATGTTTTACAGTCAACTTCAAATGTTATGATCTCACATCTAGTGATAATCCAATGGTTGAAAATTTTACACTACTACAGATGGTAGTCTACTTCAAGATCCTACGGTTGAAATTATAAAAAAATTCAAAAATATTGGACGTAGCCCCTTTAGTATTTAGTGGTCACTGCTGGGATTTGAAGCTCCAAAAAACATCGTGGATCTTTAGTGGTTAATTCAAATCAAGAAAACGCTTCTAGGGGACTAAGACATGAATTGACATTCATTTCTTGTATCTCCCAACTTTTGTCAAAAATTGATCCATTCTCACAACGAGATTCTGCCATGTATTAGCCCCCATTAATGGCTTGGCCCCTATTGTGTACTTTGAGGTGGCCCTAAATCTTCTCATATCATGTTCCATTCATTTTAGCTATTCCTTGATAAGAGTATACTTATGTCTAACATTGGAGAGATCTAAAATTACAGTGTGCTTAAACAACTCATTCTATTATTAACTATTTTTGTTTGACACCCTTGAACTAAGCTAGGAGTATATTTATATTGTAGTACATATAATTGTACTTAATTTGCACATAGGATTCCTTTTTTCATCGTGTAATAATCACTAAAAATCTAATAACAGTAATCTTTGAGGGATCAAAAAGGATCCTATGAAATTTTGTAAGATTTCAGTAATACATTGGAACCTTAAAATTAAAAAAAGAAAAAAAGAAAAAGAAAAAAAACCTGAGCGGCCGGGCCGATGGCAATGTACGATCGGTCGATCTGGGATGCTGGTGCCCGACCGACCGATCCGAGCGACCGGCGACCGGTCTGCCGACCGTCCTGAAGACCGGCGACCGGCACGGCGACCATGGTTGTCATATTGGACAAATCACTATTCATTTCATGTCCTATAGGACGAGTTGCTATTTATCAAATGTACCTTTCTAGTACATGTGATGAATAGTAACCTGTCCTATATGACATGAAATGAATAGTGATTTGTCCAATATGACAACCATGGCGGCGACTGACTGGGCGACTGGAGACCGGCAGGGCGACCGTCCACGTCCCTCGGGCGATCGCTTCAGCGCCCTCGTTCGGTCGCCCTGCGTACTTCCTTCCCTCTCCTCTTCTTGCCTCTCTCCAAAACTCCCCGTTTGCTCAACTTCTATCACTTCCTTGCATTGCATACTTGCATTTCAGAAGTACTATATTTAGCCTCTATGGTCCACGTGATGTCTAAATCAGGGCAAGGAATGTTCTGACAAGGGAATGTTGGGAAGATCTCTTTGTGAGAAACAAGAATGTTGTATGACAAAGATACTTTAGGCTCTAAATAATTTCATAATAAGGAACTCTTTACAAGGGGAGTCAACGCCAACATATCTCCCATGCCAATTCCCCCATTTGTGAAGCCCTTGGGAGTTGGTGCCCATTTCTAGAAGGAAAATGAAGGTCATGGGGCCAATTATTATTATTAGCTAGAGTCCATGTTTTTGATTTGTTCACATTGATTTTATTTTTTAAAAATATTCTTTCTTAATGCGAATCAAGAAAACGCTTCTAGCTCATGAATTGACATTCAATTCTTGTATCTCCCAACTTTTGTCAAAAATTGATCCATTCTCACAACGAGATGTTGTCATGTATTGGCCCCATTAATGGCTTGGCCCCTATTGTGTACTTTGAAGTGGCCCTAAATCCTCTCATATCACGTATGAGGAACTTTAGCTGTTCCTTGATGAGAGTATATTTATGTCTAACATTGGAGAGATCCAAGTATATATCAAATGTAGGTGAGCATGTGTGAGCATTTAGTTTTCATAACTTTGGTATTACCATATTAGTCAATATTTAAACTTCCTATTTAGGCCTTAACTTGTCCACATTTTATGGTCTATATTAATTGATGTGCATTTGGAAATTACTCCATCGTTGTGTATCTAATTTAGTAGTACTTATTATTAAAAAATAGTGTGCTTAAACGACTCATTCTATTATTAACTAGTTTTGTTTGGTACCCTTGAACTAAGCTAGGAGTATATTTGTAGTACATATAATTGTACTTAATTTGCACATATTCTTTTTAAAATATTATTAGTAGCATTTTTCTTATTATATTTGTTTGAATAATTATTTATTTACCTCTTACAAAGGTAATAGAAATACGTTTCTATTGTGTTCTATTTCGCGATCATAAATAAAGAGAAGTAAAAAGGGAGACAAATAAATTAATGAAAATATTCCACCCTAAAAGTTTTTAACATATGGCAATAATGGCATCAACTTATAAAGTTTTAATCATATTTAACACGCAATTAAGCAATTATGCACCCGGCTATTTAAAAGTGCACTTCGGTACTACGATGGCTATTGCTTGCAAAAATGGAATTTTTATTTTTAAACTTGATTTTTTCTGGAAAAAAAGGTGTTTTGCAAAGAATATTGTGTATTGTCAGAAGTGGTAATATAAAAAGACTTCTAATGGCATTGTGAACATATTTTTGGTATAAATCCATGTGAATAGTACAAATATTTTTGTCCAGGGATATTTGAAATGCTTAGTATATGCGACAAATTGTGTAGATTATAGTTAATATATTTTTGGTGAGCAAAATGACGCGAGCACCAAACTGTTAATAAAAGTAGGCACCAAATTGTTCCAATGGACATTTAATAAAAATATACTCTATATTGTGCTTTGTATATATGTGGTAGAAAAGTATCTAAATACACAGATTCTAAATGTATACCAAGTTATGTATATAACTGATAATACAACTAAATTCAACCCATATGTCCATCGCAACAACACGTCTGAAAATAATCCTTGCAATCTTGTACTATCTAGTACGTATATACACTTAGAAACACCATGTGTACACAAAACACATGGACTACGTACTAATATCTAATGCGGCTTGCAACCGGTCATCGTCGATAGCTTGGGTTTGCATTGCGATATATTCTAATATGTGGGCCTTCGCAGATTGGATAATGCAAATGTTGCTTGGAACCTGCACTCCAAAGACATTGCGGTTTCTCCCCTGACTATGGCCAGACAATGATTCTTTCCGGTTCGTCCGCCCATGAAAAATACATGCCTCTTTCTCTATCCAATCGTGATTCTCCCGGATGGCTCCCACAATGAATCCAAACAGTTTTGCATACCGTTGTAAAGAGGATCTCGGTCCGTCAACAACTCCCCCTCGTATGATTGGCCAATACCAACAAACTTTCATCTTGATTTTATTCCGGCCTTTTCCGTCTTCAATCACCTTCCCTAAATAAAATGGAACACCCTCGTCTACTTCTGCACGATCAACACTGAGGGCTACAAATTGTCCGTAGGATATCGGATTGAGGATCAAATTGGGGAAAAGGATCGTCAGTACCTTCTGATACCGCTCTTTCTTCGGTTCCATCAAAGATGTGACTACGAGCCGTTCTTTGTGCCCTACGCACTGCTTGGTTAGGTGGCCTCTCTCTTCGATGACCAAAGTATCCTCTAGCCTCAGAATTTGGAAGCATCGCCACTATTTGGTCCACAATAGTAATCTCGTGGTTTGATTCATTTCGATCATCAATAACATCTATTGATGCATCTATAGTAGGTGATGTCTCTAATACCTCGAAGGCCAAAGTCATGAAGAACTATGCTCGTTGCTACGATCTTTGCTTGGAAATTCGGCTAGGTATAGTTTCAAATGTTCGGCCTCTCTTTTCGCTTCACCATTTTTTTTCCGGATGTTGGAATCTTTGAATGCACCTTTCTTTGTATGCAATAAAGTCATCCAATGCCTTCAACTCCCTTTCATCACCGCAAAACACCTTTGCAAACGATGGTCGTTCTTCTTTATTTGGTAGCGATTGCAACGTCTTTGTCCCTAACTCAGGTCCCCATTTATCCTTGCTATAATGTTTGTGTTGTACTCGAACCTTACCGACCCCCTCTCGATTGTCCATATAGAATCGCATGTGGTGCGGAAAGGTTATGCCAACCAAAGAGTCCCCACCAGTCAGTAAGTGAGGGGTTATGAAGGACTTCCAGTCCCACACATTTTCTAAGAGTCTGGCGCTAACAAACGCCTCTGTTATGGATGTACCTTGTTCTATTAGACTAAGCATTTCTTTCAATGAGTCGATGTCCGACCTCTTCAACACATTAGATATACAACTAAAGCGTTGGTCGATATCTTCGTGTGTATGGCCCACTATAAGGAAAGAGAGCTCCACCTCTTGAAAAAAACCCAATCCCACCAATGAAACACATAGAGCAAACATGTAAATGTTTTTATTCTCTCGTGTGCAGTTATCCGCTTGGATACGTAATGTTGGAGGCAAAAAGCGTTTTCTCCTCTTCACATCTCCTATCACGTGCAACAATGTGCTCACCACCTGGTTGCTATCATGTTTGTGGTGCGCGCCGAACCACACATCGCAGTATAAACCAATCCCATGTACGAGGGCTCCACACAAATGGGTCTTCACAAACCGATACTCGATGTTCTTCACGGTTTGACGCATTCTCGGTACCATGGTAGTGTTTTGATCCATGCCATCAACGATGATGCACATGTACAACTCCGGGCTGATATAGCACGACCTCTTAAATATCCAATAATCCCTCCGTTCCTCCATCTGAATACGCAGATGCATCATAAACAACTCTTTTATTTTGATCCGAGCATCTGCATTCGTGGTTCCCTCCATGGCACATTTATACTCCCAGCAGTGATAACACTTTGAAAACCTCGAGAATGGGGGTACCTGGACATGAGGATATCTGATGCGCCACATCCTCCGGAACGAGCTAATTGAAATGGTTTCTCCGTTACAAACTCTCTTCACCTCCTCGTTCACGTAATTGAATATATCAGACTTCTGAGTATTCATGGGCAGGAGAATAAGAGGCACCACTTCGTTGTCATCCTTACGAAAAATTGAACGATGAGGTTGAGGACAACCAGCTTCGTCCACAAATGATTTAAATGAGGCCTCTGCCGCTGACATTCTAGTGCTCTCCCGAAGCGGGTTTGAAAGGCTGTTACCGTGAATCGCTGCCACTCTTCCATATATTAAACACTCCTTCTTCAGTTGTTTAAACCGTCTTTGTGAATATCCAATGCCCAGAGCATAACAAGCATTGCAAACTTGTTTGCCATCTAACTTTGTGACAAATTTATCTCGTTGGAAACGTTCCGTCCGTGTATAAAAAGAAAGCAGCATTTGTCTCATCCAAGTACTTCGAATTGCATAAGTAGAAGCCCACGCATTATAACGCATGTCCAATAGATACCGTTCTTGAATGTCTCTCAAACAATTTTGTTTGCATCCTCCTTCGCCCTATTGCCCTTTGCACGCTTAGAAGAGATACCTTTGTAGATATACCTTCTCTAGAAGATGTCTCCCTGGAATCTCTGCTTCTTCTATTTTGCATAGAATATGGACGTCGGGCCGCTCTGACATGAATAAGCCCATCTACATGGGGCAAATCTCGGATGTTGGAAGGAGTACTTTGAGAGAATGGAGAGTTCTCATCTCTACGGGTTTGAAGCTATACTACTGCGCCGAGACCTATCAGTGGATCCAGGTGTGTTGAAGTTGTCATGGAAATCAAATTCTTGTGCCAACCTCCGTACAGGTGGCGTTTGAGACCCATTCAATACGTCCTCGCCATTTTGAATGGTGGGTTCCATGGCTATCGCACGTAGATAAGACTTGTGCCAACGGATGATCAATCCAACACACATTCCAAGACGCTCTCCCACAATCTCTCCAGTCCAATGCAATGCATCGTCTACCCTAGTGATGCGTACTGCCACCTCGGACGGGAATAACTTCGATCCATGCAATTGCGCGCCAGTTTCAAATGTATACTCCCTAGTTGCCAAGCCGACAACTTCTCTTCTTTCTGATAACAATTCAAATGTCCTTCCCAATTGAGATGAAATGACCTGAGTAATACCATCTCCAGTCCGCCTTGCACGAGCTGCTCGTATTAATCGCGCTCCCACTGAACCGTTTGGATTAATGACATCGCTTCTGTATTGGGTGTTTTGATGTACTAAAGGGATTTGGAAATTGGAGCTGTCCATTGTCGTTGTTGAACTAATAGGAACCTATACATTGCAAACATGTGAAAATATGTGTGTAAGCAATAGAAAATATCATTCATTCAAACGAACATATATTCTAGGACATAAATTTTTGCTTCCAAACATGATTGTTAATGTTGGTTACTAAGTTCGTAATGATATTGTATGTAATTGTTAAGATTGTTTAAAGTTGTTAAATTACTTAGGATTATCTTGTGTACTTTATTTATATATAAATTAACGGTTTATCTACCTCTACAAACCTGTGTTGGATAAAATAATACAATGCTAAGTTTTGATTACATGGAAATAACAATAATCATGTTTGATACCTTGTCCAAGACTATGTTACACCTTAGGAATTGGATTGTTTGCGTTTCATAATACATTGCTAAAAATCGTTGATTGAAATAAAAAAAGACAATGACAACATGAAATGGCGTCAATTTACTTTGTACCTATGGCAATTTCTATTATAAATCCTACATCATGCTTTGAGCGTGCATAAAACCACAAAGATGGTGGTATTGTTTAGGATAAAGGAATAATTATTGCAATGACAATGATTATAGAAAGTTACAACTTACTTATAGGTTCAATTAAATTTGCAAGAAAAAATAATAATTGCAATATTCATTGTATGATCTATTATCATAGCGATGGATAGAATTATCATGTGTTCTTGTATGAATGCAATATATTATTGTTTGGAAAATATGGTAATTTTAAACTTTAACTTTAACTTCTACTACATTATAAAATTGAAAGTTGAATAAAACTTGCAATCAATGATTCAATTGCACTGAAGTAGGAACAAAGTTTTATAGAAGAACAAAAAATATTAAATCAAAGTGGAACTAAATTATTCCCACCTCAATGAGTTAGCTTTATAGGGCTTAGAACCAAGTGGTGTTCACACCACATGTCCATTCTTAGACATGCTCTTCAATAGATGTAAAATATATAGACCTGAAACATACAACAAATAAACCGAATTTAGCAATGCAAACACTTGTGCGTTAGAGATTATTCAACTAACTAGTAACTTACATTTTGAGTCATCTTGGAATTTGAAAGAAAAAAGAAATAAATAAATTTTATTTTCAGTCAATTTTAAGAATTAAAAAAATGATTCACAACATACAACAAAATTTCAAGAATTTAGTGAAACAATAACTTGTAGATTACATTATTTAGCCTTCTACTAAAATCATTCAATTGTTTTCATAATTATAGAAAGTTTTTTAAAAAACTTAACATACAACAAAATTGCTATAATACAGCAATAAAAATACCTTTGATTAGACATCCCTCAACTAAAAAATGACATTATTTTATTTTTAAAAAAAAAGGAAAAAAAAAAAAAAGAAAAAAAAAGAGAGGAGGTGGTAGAGGTGTTCGCCCGGGCACCCCCTGGCCCGCTTGCCATGGGCGGGCTTTGACCGGCCTGCCTGCGCCTCGGCGACAAGCGCCGCGCGCCAGCGCGCCCGTGTTTGTTGAGACGCGGCGATGTCAGTGCCAACGCCGCGTCGACGCCGCATCATCGGCACACGGCCTGCGTACACCGTCTGTCACAAAAACGCTGCCCACCTTGGCGCGCCGCCGCACTCTCGACCATGCAGTCGACCCGCCCAAAGAAGGCAGGGGCGCAGTGCCCGGCGAACACCTCTACCACCTCCTCTCTTTTTTTCCATCTGACCTCCCCGCTTCTGATCTTCTGGCACACTTGCCTTTTCTTCCTGCTCCGCTCTTGCTCGTGTTTTTGAAGGTCGTTGTTGCCATTTCTTCCTCCTCCGCTCTTGCTCGTGTTTCTGCAGGTTGCTATTGTCTTTTCTTCCTCCTCTGCTCTTGCTCGTGTTTCTAAAAGACGCTGCTAGGACGATCTGTAGAGCACTAGGAGAGTTTCATGACTTGTTGCAACCAAAAATCTTTTTGCCGATTCTCCTTGCCGCTTCTTTGCATCAATCGAATCGCCGCTGTCATTGCATCAATCGCCGCTTGTCATTGCATCAATCGCCTTCTTTGTCATTGCATCAATCGCCGCTTGCTCTAGTACCGAATCGCCTTTTCTTTGTTGTACCAGGATCGCCGCTTCTTTGTTGCTACCGAATCGATGCTTGCTACTTGCGATCTTGTTGCTATTCCTCATTGCTATCATTGGTGTTGTTGCTCTTGCTGCGGCGCGTGCATTTTGGGTTCTTGTTCGCTCTTGTGCGGTGACGCTACTATTCAAGTCGTCCCACTTTGTACTCGATATGTTAAAATCTTTGTCTTCCTCCCTTCATCCTCTTTGTGGTCTTTGTTGCAGCCATGCAGCCGCCACCAAAATCCTAATCTTAAAACCTTAAACCCTAAAAAAATTTAAAAATCTTTTAAAAATAAAAATAATAAAAAATTATCGAGATTGCAAGGGGGTGTGTGCAAGACACCCTTGAAACAAGCAACCAAGTGAACTCCAATAAACATCCCATTTACTATATTAAAGCCATTTCAAACGTCTGATACCCGCCTATGAGGGATACCCGCCCATATTGATACCCGTCATACATTATAGTTCCTTGCTTAAGAACAAGAAAAATGAAAACATTTAGCAACACATGATAGTAAAAATATTAATGTAGATATTGTAGAACTAATATCTTTCACATACAGTCGTTTGAGACTAAAAAATATTACCTTCTTTTACGATTCCAAATTTCTAAAATTGTCTTCACTGTAAAAAGAGCATTTAACCCCAGTCAAACGTGTTCACACATTTTGGTCAAGGGATAGAAAAAAAATACTATTTTCTACATAAAACCTATAGATCTTCATTTAAATTTATTTTTTTTCTAGCGAAAATTTTATGTGATAAATAAATTCTTATCAATCATTTTGGATTTTCATTCTAAAGCATGTTGAGTTCACAAAAGGTTAAAATGTGGCATAAAATTTTGTCAAATAATTTCAATCTCGATCCTTTGTATATTTGTTTTGAATATGCTACACACCTTTTCCATGTCTAGAAATTGGTTTTAAGGTAACCAACATGATCATGCCAATCATGATGTTAAAGAAGTTAGACCTTGTATAGTGAATTTTTTTTAAGCCAAGTGAAATTAAAGTGTGCTAGACCACTAAATACAATTAAGCAAATGAATTATTCTTATGATTTCAAATGCTATAATATTTTAATCCTTCCGATGCATAGTAGCCTAAAAAATTTGGTGGCTTTATATCAATGTTTATTTTAAGATTCTAGGATTAGAAGTCTTAAATTTCACTTTAAAACTAGATTTTAAAGCCACTTTTTGATAGTGACAGATTTGAAGTGTTTCTTGAAGAATAATGGCCTAGGCTTTTCGGGGCTAAAGAGTCGTCAATCATAAAACAACTTCCACATGGAGTCATATTAGAATCAAAACAAACAAAATGGCCTATGTTTGTCTATATTCACATGAACCATGTGGTCGGATGGTGAATTTTGGTATAAGTTATAAATATTTTATTGAATAGAAATAAAAACAATTGTCAAATAGACTCTAAATTACACCATATTAACCATTTTGATATTGTGTTCCAATGATGATCAGGTTGCCATGCCTCGCAACGTCGGAACCAACTGCAAAATCGACAAGACATGGGAGAAGCACGGATGGTGGATTGTAGAAGAGGACCCCTCAAAGCCTTATTTGTGGATGACGCACCAACCTTTTAAAATAAGGGACCGTACGTCAGCGTTAGGCAAGCGTTTTGGCGAGATTCAAGCAATTACTACCCGCCCATCGTCTGACATGATATATGTGATGTGTGTCCCAGATGCTGATGAAGCAATGCAGAAGACTTCTCTGTCGAGACAGCTTCTTCTTGCATCCATTCCAGAATCCTTGCTTGCAAGTTCTGGGTCCGTGAAATTTCTCAATACCTTGCAGAAATTTTGGCTGAATATCGCTCTGCACGATGCGTACGGGCGGCGGAGCATATGTCACATTGTCTAGGGTTATCACAGGAGGATGGCGGCACGCGCAATGGTTCTTATGGATGCCCATATTAAGTACGAAGCATTACTAGAGGCGGATCCAACACATGCAACATCACAAGGTCCACCACCAACCAAAGAGACGGATCCAATTCACCGTAGTTATGTTATTGGAAGTGAGTTGGATTACCACCACTTCAAAGAGATTGCACAATCTGTGCCCGTCCCAGTCAGATCGCGACTCATCGAGCCGCTTTGTAGGAAGTGTTCCTCTATGTGGAAGAGGACGTCCTTCAAAGCGGCCACGACGTGAGAGAGGCGACATAGCATCCGGTTCGGTGGACGATCGTCGAATGTGGCTACAAGTGGTGCGAGGTCAATCGGACGAGGATCGACGGCGCGTGGTAGGGGTAGTGGGTCTACAACCATGAGGTTTCCACTCGGCATGGAGCATCTGCTTATGTACCGAGTTCTTCACTGAATGTATCGGCAGTGGAGGACGAGTTTCAAGAAGTATCGGACGAGGACGAAGAGGATTCAGAGTCGGAACCGAGGATGGCGTTGGAGGCCTCAACTTCAAGTAAGTTCCTAGCACCGATACCTACTGAAGCAGAAATTGCGAAAGGATCACTATGGGGGGACATTGTATTCGAGGTGAAGATCGACAAGATTATCCAAGTGGAGAGTCCTTTGACAAACCATCGGGTACTCTCTGCAAAGAGAGTTAGAGAGGTTTATGACTTTATGAGACATCCAGAGAACAAGACTTGTGTGAGCAAGTTGGTTCTTTGTCCGATCAAGTACATTGTGGATGTCACTACTGACGATGGTGTGGTTCGGCGAGAAGAGGTGTCATTCCCCCTCGAAAGAGCACAACGAGAGTTCCAACGCATATTTGATACACACGGATTAGCGTCTATTCACGGTACAACACACTCTCAGTTGTGTTGGCTTCAGGAGAGGATCATTTGGGAGCCAGTGGATGGACAACACATAGTTGCAGCCTGCAATTTTGCGAAGGAAGAGGTTGCCCAACACAAACTCTCACATGCTGAGTTTGTTAACATCTTTGAAATGCGGGAGGCAACATTTGTCGTATACGATGATCCTGCATTGTACCTAGCGAAGTCCGCGCGGGTCAACAAGAAGGAATGGAATAGGACAAAATATTCCACCATGGATGAGGACTTGAGAAAGCTACGCGAGATTTGGGAGTTGTATGGGAAGCCTGATAGCTTGGTTCGTGCAGACGATGAACGCAGGGCTAAAGCTCTCGTGTGTGCGGCTAATGCAGTGCAGAAGAACCTTGTTGAGGGCAACAAAGGTATAACAATCAAGAGGTTGGCAAAGCAGATGCATGACTTGACCATTCATGCGTGGAATCCTCGGCGCGAGTGTTACGAAGCTATCCTTCAAGTGTGCAAGGACTACGAAGATGGCTATCTCTTTTATAGCAAGGAAGAGGAGAAGAAGTGGAAGGCGTTTGCAGACAAGAACAACCTAGATCCTCTGTGGATGTACGGGAGCATCGGAGCGAATGACCATGAATTGGTTGAGGCCGCTCAATGTGGTTCCACGATGCCGCTTATCTACGGCTAGTCAAGTCTTGTGCAGCTAAGCCAGTGGGGGAGGACAACCGCAGACCTCGACAATCATATTACTTTCACGCCATCAAGGATGCGTCTAGGGATCCCCGTACTATTGCAGGTGCAGTTGACCGGATCATGAAACAAGAAGCGGTCGCTAATATCACTCGTTGGTTAATGGTGTCCAACAAAGAGTGCTCACCTAATTCCATGGAAGAGTTCTTCCACATATCTGTACGGAATTATTTTCCCGGGGGCAAGGAGCAAATTGATGCATTTGGCAAGGACTTGGCCAAAGACACAAAAGCCGCATGGGCTAAACCTACACGAGAGAAGGTGTCCAAGTTGGCAGACATAAGTGAACTTATTCCCACCTCCATCAAGGTTCACTATCAGGACATTGCAACAAGAACACATGGAGAAGTGGAAGCATCAGCAGATGAAGGTGGTGCCACTACCGTCACATGGAAGTGGGTGTTACAAGTTCGAAGGCCAACTCAGACCAGTACACCAGATCATCTTATGGTTCGAGCTTGGGAAGGATTATTTCATCCTGATGTCCAGCAGTTGACACAATCGTACTTGTGGGTTGTTGATTGTCGACGTGGTGGGGGAAGGCATGGAGACGGTCCTTGGGAAGAAGAGCAGTTCACCAAAGTTATTGCACAATTGTCAGCGTGGATGACAGGCGTTGAACGATGGAACAGTATTCTACTGTTACCACCAGCCGTGTTTGCTAATGCCGAGTTGTTCGCGAAGCTCAAACTTCCCGAGGGTGGCACTCAACGACATGGATGTTGGGCATTTGGCGCAAACTCGGTTGATCAGTATGCCCTCAACTTTACACAGGGTGGTCAGTTACAGCAAGCGGTGGAACCATTTGGAGGTGTTGTTGTTCATATGCAACACCCTGTTGATACTTCCCCCAACCAGAATTATGTTTCTGGGGACCGTCCACTACCACTTGTATTTCACGATCAATGGAGTGAGACACATCAACCGTCGGAGGGTGATAGACTCGAGCGATCGCCATCCGAGCTCTCTAGACTGGTGGATGCGTATTTGCCAATTGGTTGGGGTTTGGCTGCGTATAACATTACAACGGCCATTCCGACAATCCTTCATGGAGGTTTCCATGGATCGGAGATCATTGTCATTGACGATAGCCTGGAAAGGCTAAACTTCTTGTATACAAAGTTGTTTGACAACTTCCAAGGACAATTTCAGATCCCTGAGATGACAGGTGCAACAAGGAGCACCAGCGTTGGCATTTCCGAGGGTGAAGATCCGATGAACATAGGTTCAGAGGAAGGCGGTAGTGACGAGGATGAGCTTGGAGATGAAGCGGATACTTCTATTCCAGCACCATACACATTAGCAAATGTACGACAGCCGCGTGAGTACGACACAGATGTACCCTCGCCTGATCATAACTCATGTGACGACGGGCTTCATTCGTCTGTGGAACCTAATGGCTTTGAGGAAGGATCAGAGATACCAGAGGTGGTTCTAGATACTCCAATTCAAACGAGACCAATGGTGCCATCCATTCCACAATCTACGGAATCAGCGGACACCATAGCTTTCAACGAGGCCTTTGCACCAATGATGACATTTAGAGACGGCTTCTACTATAACACCGATGGCATAAGGTACACTCGCCACGGTGAGCCGGGCAGTTACACGTACGAGGAGTCTGCGTCCATCAGTCTTCAAGATTCTATTGATCCCCCAGTGTCGCTGGCGGCAGTGGATCGTATGGTACATGAGGCCTATGAAGGCAGTACCGGTAGGACAATGGAGGAGGATGATTAGAGCATCAGAGATTTATAAGTAGCAAGTCAATATGATGTTTAGGTGGCATGTTAGGTTTGATTGATATGTTTGAGTAAAGTATGAGATGTTTGGTTATAGTATTATGCATGTTATATTATAGTATTTACTATCAGTTCCTAAAGTACGTTTATGAATTTTATGTATGGATTTTCATATAATATAGAGCGAGATGCTACATATTTTCTTGTTGAATAGCACATGTTGGCCTTTTATCTCTTATAAAGTATGTCTATTGTATAAATGCCAAAAATAGTATATAAATGTCATATAGCAATGTACAACGTAGAAGTTCATAATCAAAATTGCATTGAATCTAAAAAGAAACACTATAGGAAGTTCAAGGACAAAATTGAATCTTTGAAATTCTTTAAATTTCAATTTTTGCACTCCAAGACGTGACGTTGTCCTTCATATTGATCCATTGGGATTTGTATTCCAAAAATTTATATGGTACACAAAATAATAAAATAGATGTAGGCAATATTTGAATATAATAATTTGGTAGTATTTACAAAGCAATAAAACATGATTTAGCAACAAATTTGTTATTAAAAAATACTATTTCTCGTTAGTTTAAGTTTAGTGCCTCCACATTTAATTTTTTTTTTTTGTGTGGAATTTTTGTTGTTTTTTTTCATTTTGGAGGAAAATGTTGTTGTTTTGACATGCCATTGAGTGCACTTGGCAAAGTGCATAATTGCTTAATTGCGTGTTATTTGATCTTGAACACGTATAGTACTGAGATTTTATGTTAAATAAAATTGATTATTCTTACATTAGAAACTTCAATTGATTGATTTGGAAATAGAATATTTTGAAGAGCCATCACTTCTTCATTTGGAGTTTCTCTTGGATAAAATCACTTGTGAATAGGATTTAAGGTTTATGGTTTAGGATTTATGAATTACGGTCTAGGCCTCTAGGGTTTAGGGTTTAGATTTTAGGGTTTAGTCTTGGGGATTTGGGATAGATTTCTTTTTAATTCTAGTTTTGGTGTTCCGTAGCTTTGCGAACACAATTTTGTGTGGAAGGAAAATAATGGTTTCGTGTATGTATGGTGTAGTTCCCAATTATATTTTAAATGGATAACAATTGCACTTTTCTACATTGCATAGTTATTATTTGCAAAATAATCTATTTTATATTTATCATTTTTGTTTGAAGATGTTATTGACATGGAATATATCACGAGTCTATTACAAGAAATAAATTGGTACAATTTTCAACATTCAACATAGGATTTAAGATTAAAGACTCCCCAAACAGAGTGCCTATTTTTAACCGAATGACGCGTTTCCAAAAGAAGGGTCCTATATTAAAATGAGGATACTCAATTGACATTCTCAACCATGCAATATTGTGATAGACTTATAGTTGGAGGTCATGTGGCTCAAAGTTTGATTCATAAAGCCTCATAGATTGCGAGATCATAATGTGTTAGTACACAAGAGAATTAACGAAATTTCATCATTTTCAGATTGAAGCGAAGATTGAAGTGAAGATGTATCCGTGAATAAAGAATATATAGCATTTCAGAACTCAACATAGGATTCCTTTTTTCATCATGTAATAATTACTGAAAATCTTATAACAGAAAACTTTGAGGGATCAAAAAGGATCCTATGAAATATTGTAAGATTTTGGTAATACATTTTCTTTAAAAATTAAAAAATAAAAACCCGGAGTGGTCCACCAGAGCGGCCGCACAGATCGGTTCGCCGTCATCGGTCGACGAGATCGAGCAGCTAGGATTGGCCGCACTCGATCGGTCGCCCGGATCGACTAGCCACGATTCGTCGGCCGGACCGGCCGGCCAGCATCGGTCGCGGCCGTGATTGGCCGAGCGACCGGTTCATGCGGCTAGTCTCTAGGATTGGTAAATTTAGGGGATAAAAGGCCCTTGGGCCTCATTTCCCCTCACTCCTTCTCGAACCCATCCACCTCAACTAGGCTGCAACCGTGGGCATTAGCTTCTCGTGTGCTGCATTTTTGGTGGTGGGGAGAAGTCAGCGTACGATACTTGCGACTGCTGCATCGAATTTTTGCGTACTTGGGATATTTTTGGGGTATTTTACATACTCCCTGTTCTTTCATGGCGACGGAGAGCGATAACAAGAAGATGGAGGTTGATTCTGGAGAGACCTTGGGGTCACCTGCGAGAGTAAACACAAAGGCTAAGGTGGGGACAGAGTTGGTTTTACAGGAGACATTGTCAAAGAGAGTGAAACCAAAAGGATCGAGACAGGGGAACGTGGAGGCGTGAGCGTAGAGCGTAGAGCAGTGAGCGTAAAGCGGTGACGGGTTAATTTTGACTATTTTATAACATTTTTTTTTTCAAAGTAAAGTACCCTATTACTACACAAAACACGTAATTCATTATAATGGGAATATTCAAATTATCATCAAATTACATATTTCATTAAAATGAGAATATTTCTAATATCATCAACTTAAATCCGCCAAAAAGGACTTCATCTAGAGCTAAAGTCCAAACCAAGAAAGTCAAAACTCTGGAATATGAAAAAACATCACACTAAAACAAGAAACTCAACTATATTGAGAACAAATATTTGGAAAGGTCAAAATACATTCAACATCCAATCTAAAAGGAATAGCACATTGAAACGGTAACCACATTAAAATGAGAAACTATAACAATGTCAAAACTATATATAGTTTTAAACATACAATTCTATTTAAAGTAACAGTTACAATAGGCTGATACTTTAAAAAAACTACATCAATCTACTATTGTGCGTATACCGAGAAAAACTGTAAACAACTTCAATATAAATTAAGCTCTAAACGAGCTAAAATCAAATGCGAGAAAAGATCTGGAAGAGTTCTTGTCAACTTTCTCCTCTATAACAGCTAAAGCCACGATAGACTATTTAGCTCGATGTGAGCTAAAAAGCAATGTCTTGAATGATCTCAAACTTTATTCCTCCTCGGTCTCAAAACGGAGAATACTTTGTTTGATGATTGTTACTTGTTGCTCAGATATTGAGATTGTTGGACGTTGAGAACCAGCTTTGGCACAAGATTTCCATGACGTAAAAATAGCACCCGCATAAAGCCAAACCGGGTCTTGACTGTCATCAAACACCCATTTGAAATTCTTCTGCGTGTCCCAACCAACATAGGTATCTTGAACAAGAGCGCGCTTGCTAGAAGGTTTAAAAAATTGGATTTGAATACATCCCGGATTGTTGCGATCAACATCAAAATCGGTCAAAGCCCTCGCAATCCAAAAGGGTCGAGCATCTCCATCTACGGGACGTAAAGCCAAAAAGTAGCCAGCATAAACATCTCAACCAACGCGAAATGACTCTCTTGGTTTATCACACAAGCGGCGGATAAAATGGGGATCTTGCCCATATTCCTCGCGTAATTCACCCGTGTTAAGAAATTCTTGAGTCAAAGGTACCCGGGTCAAAGGCCAACATCCATTCTTCAAAACAGAAGAAACCTCCATAGGTTCCACCAATGAAACATTGACTGCACGCCAATAGCATAAAACAAAATCGTGACGTCGACGATATTCTCCAGACAAGTCTTGGGCACATGAAGTTTCCCACAACTTAATGAAACCAGATATACCTTTCACAATTTCATCCAAGTTCTTCATAGGAATTGACGCTAGAGGCTTCATTTCTCCCGTGGGCAATAGAGGCATACCGGTAATAGAATTCTCTTTCCACAATTTTATTCCTTCGCTGGTCGATGGAAGCCACTCATTGTCAGAACATAACATCTTGTACTTCATCATAGGCCACCCATTGTCATGCTTGAAAAACTTAAATTGTTGCCCTTCCGAATGACCGACAAGAATTTCGTCTTTAGAAGCAATGAAATCCTTGATATAGCCCTTAAAATCAGGAATTTCCTCAATTTCACGGAAAACGCCCATTTGTACCAGAAGGGACCAAAAGCAAAACATGAACCGGTTCTTGTTATCAGACGCGGCGTTGTCAAGTTGAACATGTAATACCGGAGGTAAGGATTCCGAAGCTCCTGTTGACTCACTCTGAGGTAAAAGAGAGTTCAAACAAGCATCTTTTCCGATAAGCAATGCCTCAAACAAAGGATGCGTTCCCGATCCAGCAAACAATGACTTAGAATGCGATATCGGTACTTGCTCTAGATCTCGCAGAAGCTTCAGAATAGAACCAACACTGTGACTGCAATCACTCGGATAAATGTCAAGCCCGTAATGAGCATAACGAACATCACAATGCCCATGAGCAATCATTCCAGTCACAGCAATGGGAAGTTTCATCAGCGCATCATTAGTTTTTGTTTTATGAGAAAACAAAGGACAAGCGGTCTTTGCATGATCCATTTTGTCGTGGATAATGCCAAGAACATCTTTGGGCCTTTGAATAGATAAAGAGCCGTTCGTATAATAATACTCACGATGTGTTTGCTGATGGTCCAAGTAGAGTTTAAGCTTCTTAATCCACATATTCTCTTCAGTTGAATCTGGCACCATAGACTTGATCATAGTCTCAAGTTTATCACACGTTGCGCATCGCCCAAAATTATCTCCGGGTGCTTTCTTGGAATAATCAGAGAATATTGTTTGCCTGATGTTGCTGAGAGTGCTTTGAGCGATGAATTTCAGCCCTAACCTCTCATTGATGAGATTGATATCTGGGATCGTATCTTTCCATTTGAAAGACGAAGGCAATGACCGTGAAACAACTTTGAGCCCATTACTGAGCATCTTGGCTTTGTGCGGCATATGATCAGCTGCGTTTTCGATTAACACCTTTAACGTTGCAGCAGCTTGCTTCACATGAAGTCTTGGTTTTTTGGATCCGACATTTCCGTGATGTCGAGCACGTAAACCAGCAGCCCCCTCCGCTTTCTTCTTGTAGAACGTAGCAGGAGGAACTCCAGTAATATTCTGCCAAGCTCGAGCACAAATATCAATACCTTCCGTTGTAACCATCATACTCCCGCCCGCAGTTTTATGAAATCGATGATGTACATCAATCTTAAAGTGCGCCTTGAACTTGAAATCCGAAGACTCGTACATCTGCTTTCGCAAGGCCAGAATCTTTTGGCGGGGAAATGGCTGACAACAATTCTTCTTGCAACACTTCATACTTGCAACCATATTGACAGACTCCATCGTCAATAATCGATCTTCCCTCTTAGTTCTCAAGATCTGTGGATGCCTTTGTCCCAAAGTATACGGACGAACTCCTTTCCTTTTCGGCTGATCACGAGCATAAACCGCAATATTGAATTGTTTGCGATGCAAATGATCAAGTAAGGACCAACTGTCATGAATGGCGTGGCTGAGATCCCATTTCAATGACTGAAATATAGTATCAGAAGGCACAAACTCTAAATCCAAGCACTTGATGATCTGAACAACTACTTGATCATCTCGCAAAGGCTCGTCATCGGAGCCCAGTACACAATCAGACCCCACACTTTGACAAATACCCTCTGCAACAATGGCCCCTCGAGGATTCAATAGTGTCACAAATTTAGTTATCCATTTGCATCTCGGAAGTCCAGGACAATCCTTCAAACGATCCGGCAGTACGAGCTCAACAACTTCCAAATCCTAATGACCAGAAAACAATTATGTTAAAGACGGAACCACCATAAACGTCGAAAGCAACAAAGTCGTAAAGATTATAATACTTTTGAAGAAATACTTCGATTGTCCCAGTCGTCATCGGACGCACTAGTCACCATGTAGAATGGTCACACGTCGAGTATAGCCGGTAATAAGCTCTGTGAATATCCTACACAACAAAAGAAAAAAACTGAACTTCTATGATCGGAAAACAAATTTAAAATAAATTATATATCAAAATCAACTGGTATTAAACAACGATGTGGATGGCACTACACATGGACATTTAGCTCGACTCGAGCTAAACTAACGATCAAAATCAACTTGAAAGCATACGACTCAACAAATGTTACTGTCCTGGACTATTTAGCTTGACTAGAGCTAAATAAACGTTCGAAATCATCTCGCATTACTATAACTATGTGGATAATACTATGAGGATGTTACTATAATTTATCTCGCAACGAGCTAAATTGGGCTAGACCTAGTACTTTATTTACCTTCACTCGATTTAATTGCCTCAGAAAGTTCTGAAACATCAAGAGCTAATAGCGAAGGAACTACGCAATTTCAGTAAAATATTTAGCTCGACTCGTGCTACACACCCAGCGTGAAATGATTAACAAGCTGTGGACTTAGCACGGGTCGAGCTAAATCCCTGCGTATAGTCATGAATTAGCCGTGCAATTATCTTGGTTCAAGCTAAATATTTAAGTATCTACGCAAAATATGATACAGCTGGGTATTTAGCTCGAGTCGAGCTAATTGCCCCATTGAGTTCTGGAACATTTAACCCCTAAATTTCCTTGTTGCAAAAAGGTCTAAGTCATAAAAATTGACCTTCCTTTAGATTACGCTCAAAAACTCTCAATCTAAGCATTATTCAAAAGATTCAACTATAAGATCTCAAAGTTCACTTGACATTCCTCTCACATACTAAATTTGAACCGTTCATTCTTCCTCATTTGTGAGCTTATAATGGTCAAAGTTGGCTGAGTTTTTCTCCTGCGGGATCCTCCAAAACCCGTTTCGGGTTTTAAGGAAATATAGGGGTTAAAGAAAATAGTAGAGGAAATGCGTAGATTCAGTACTATATTTAGTTAATCCCGCATAATAGAATAATGAACTAATCCCTGCGTATGGTGGTGAAGCAGCCGTGAACATAGCTCGACTCGAGCTAAATACCTACGCAGATAATGTCGCAGCTGGGGATTTAGCTCGAGTCGAGCTAATTGCCCCATTGAGTTCTGTAAAAGAGCAGAGGAATTTGCGCAGATTCAGTACATTATATGGTTAATCCACCATAGTCGAATACTGAACTAACTGTGGGTTTAGCTCGACTCGAGCTAAATCCCTGCGTATGGACGTGAAATATATGTGCACTTAGCTCGACTCGAGCTAAATCCCTACGCGGATTATGTCACATCCGGGGATTTAGCTCGACTTGAGCTAAATCCCTACGCAGATTATGTCACATCCGGGGATTTAGCTCGACTCGAGCTAAATGCCTAAGCGTACTGCTGAACTATAAGCTAGTTTAGCTCGCATCGAGCTAAAATTTGTGCGTTTAGCTCGTAAAACTGAAGAAACCTGTTTTTGCGACCTAAATGCACATTGTATGCGAGCTAAATGCACATTCTAAACCTACTTTCGAAAAATACAGCGCGCGGAAGGAGGTCGCAAAATTCAAGTTGAACTGCGAATGAAATGGCATACCTGATGCGAATGTGAGATTACAACAAATCCCTACGCCGCAATCGAGCAACAGAAGCTGAAAACCTTGCCAAAAACCCCAATCACAATGACCTGAAATGCCAAAGGTAAAAACAAACGTGGGAGCAAATGATGGAGCTTCCTCATGAACAAACAAGAGGCAAATGGAGGAGCGAGCAGGAGGGCGGGATTGTGCGGGGAGCAGCAGCGAGGGAGGCGGGGAGGCAAGAGCGGAGGAGCGCGGGAAGCGGGACGGAGGAGGAGGGAGGCAGGAGGCGGGACAGGAGGGAGCGGGCAGGGAGCAGGACAGGAGGACGCGGGGAGGGAGGGGGAGAATCCAACGGCTGCCACCCCCCCCCATGAGCTGGTTGATTGCTCCAACGGCTGCCCCCTATGAGCTGGTTGATTGCCTGGCAGCCACCCCCGTTAATACTCCCCCCCCACCATCAATAAACCCCCCCGACCATTAATGAACCCCCCCATTTAATACCCCCGCTAGTACCCCCACCCCATTAATACCCCCATTGAACCCCATTAATACCCCCCACCCCATCACTACAATTCATATACTAACTTTTGACTTTTCTAGCACTACACTAAATTTGATAATTAGTGTTAGATTATTATAAGATTTGAAAATGCTATAAATTTTTTTACTTTTGTTTAAAAAATTTTACCAAGAGCATTGATTCTAATACTATATAAGGACCCCACCTTGACCAATATAGTGGGTAAAATTATTGAACAGTTAAAACTTATAACATGTTTATGTAAATTAGTGTATCTAACACTAATTATCAAATTTAGTGTACACCCCACGACTTTGAATTATTAAAAATTCAACAAAGACTGATGGTTAAAAATTAATAATTTATCATTTAACTATTCTTATTGGAACAAAAAAAAAGACATTTTAAGAGAGACATGTAGTTGTGTCAAGAGGTCAGAAGTACATACTCGTCTATTCATGTTGATAGATTTGGAGATTTACAAAATCATGTAGGAGGCTTGCAATTGGTCAAGGTGCACAAAACTCGAGAACACAAAAGCAATGGAAAGTATAATAATAAATTAAATAGAAACTTCAAATTAAAGAGTAGCTTGGGGACCCTTCAATTAAATTGCACTCTAATATGTACTGAACTAAAGCAGAAGTAATAGTTCTTGTGTCGTTTCCATTTGAATTGGTGGCTTATTTGTTATAAGATTTCAATTTCAAATACAAATAAGGCAAGATATTTCCATAGGCAATTTCGAGGCGTGATTATAAACCAATCAAACTTTTGGTCTATGCAAGTAGTAACAATTCCAAATGCCCAATATTCAAATATGTTTACATGAGTATGTAGGGCATGAGGGTCACCCTCAAGTGAGATTTTAAATCAAAATATAATTTTTAAAGTCAATTAATATGGTTTACTCTATCTATGTATAATGATGTTTACACAAGGACTTAGTATAAAAACGATAATTCTCGATGAATGTTTTGATTTCATTGTATAGTAGAGTAGTGATAAAACTAATTAGTCATTCAAGCAACCTTTAGTTTATAGTTTTCAAAACATGTTGTATTCCTCCATTTACTATAAATTTTTCATTCAATATCATGTATCTCAAATTATTCCAAGCCTTACAATTAGTTTTATAAAGCTCACACTCAAAAGTATTCAAAGTTGAGTGAGAATTTAAGGTACAAGTAGGGTAACTCAAATCCGCAACGCATTAGTACAAATGTTTGCACTCTTGACTTGATATAAAGTTGTAATTTGTTGTCAAATTTCCTTCCCCAAAATTACTTTTAGTGTCCTTTGTCAATGAAGTGTTCGGAGTTTTAATTGAATGATTTAAATTATTCTACACAACTTCAAATATTAGTATTCTACAATAGCGTTCTATGAATAAATTTCATATAAATTAGCAAATATATTTTTAAATCTAGTGACTAGGGTGATACTGGGAAAATTTTAATGTTTTTACTCCCTTAGGGCCCAATTAGAGATAGAGGGCCTCATGAGGGGACATCATCTGATTTTTATTCTAAACACAATAAATTAACAACTAATGTTCAAGTCAAGGAGTTGAAGTATGACGAATAAATCTGAGCTAAGTGAACATGGTATTTTACTTATAAGGATGAGGCTTTTGGTAAACCAAATAGGGTATCTAGGAAGATGGTAGCCGCTTACATATCTTTAGTTGAGTTATTCAACTACATCATTGAAAGGAAGGTAGTTTGTGCCTTAGAGCCACTCAAAATAGAACATGGTAAATAAATGTTTTTCTTCAATTGAGTCGAAGGTAACTGAACTACATCTATTAAAAGAAGGTAGTCCGTGCCTTGAGGCCACTCAAAACACAACAACAATTATGTCTTTTCATTTTCCAATATTATACTCGCACATTTACAAATGATTATTCAACACTAAATCAAATTTGGTGTTGAGTTGTCTTACATAAAGGCATGCCCACCTCTGTTGGGTCCTCAACTTTGAGCCTCCTATTCTTAGGCTCTAATAGGGTTATCGAAGTGCTTGAAGCAGTATTCACCTTCTCTCATTCCATAGAATAGCCATATGTTCAAGTTGAATAGAATTTTTAAAAGCCGGATTTACTTATTTGTAGAATTTTTGTGGAATAGGGGTAAATCCAACTACTTGCCTTTAATATTGGGTCTTAAAGACACCACTAATAATTTCCATCTTCAGTGTAGTTATTTGTTAATACTTTAACGTACATTGAAATACATCTTATCACTAGGGTTATTAGAGATTGACCATGCAAATCAAGGGTGACCCTCACACCCTTTGTTGAACCCTGTAGATCACTTTAAATATTTGGCACTTGGGGTAACCCCCACCTCATACTATGGAATGCTTTACATGAAAATCAAGCCATACATGGGGCAAAAAGGGATAAAAACTCCTCCCGTACTTTCATGTGATTGGTTCAATTTTGAATCTTTACAAATAAACCTATATTATGAGAGGGAGTTTTGACTTTTGTGTTACACCCATCATTGCTATCGTTGCTTGTTGCTCGTGTTTTGGAATTATAACTTATAACATTTTATTTTGTCAGTTTTTCGAACCAATTGTCAATTTCGGGTTGTACTTACAAGAAGCTATCTTTGTAAATTAAATTTGCTTTACACTACTAGAAAAGACAAGGGTTTGCGACGTTACAAACGTTGCTTTTGTGTAAACGTTGCTCAAATTGAGCAACGTTTTCGAACTTGCTTTAGCAACGTTTCCAAGAAAGTAAGCAACGTTTTCAAGTGGATTTTAGATAAAGTTTCTTGGTGATTCGATAACGTTGCTTATTTTCTTAAAATGTCTCAGTCTCTTTTTATACTGTATGAATCACCTAGAAAAATTATCATCATTCACTCCTTTTACTCCCTTTACGCCCACTTACTTCAAAACGTACCGATACAAATATTCCCATAATTATAAGCACAAGCATATAGTTCCCATTCTCCTTTGAATTTCTTAACACTTCCATCACATTCATAGGGTTCTTATTAGCTTGTTTAAATGTTAGTATCACCTCTTCTACCCTAAGCTTTGATTCTTTATGTCTTTATTATTCAAAGTTTCGGTGGTTGCCATTAAAACAAGACATATAGATGCAATTCCCCTATGGTTTTTTTTATGATTCCGTCATTTCAATAGGGTCATTATGAGTTAGACCAAGTGTTAAAATCATATTATCCTCACCTCTATTTTTCTCTCTTTTCCATCTTATACATCTGCACACAGTCACCACCAATTTGAAAATGTCTAATTAGATTTAGGTAATTCGAGAAAAATACTTCCCTTCTTCATGTGGCCTTAAGATTTTTACCATATTTTTTATATGATATGAATTACTTAGGAAAATTGTCAAGACTCCTTTTACTCCGTTCTTGTTTACATATTTGCATACGCTTCCTTACTTCAAACTCTCCCAATTTAAATATTCCCATGTAAGCTCAAGCTCATAGTTGCCATTCTCCTATGATTTCCTTAACACTTCCATCACATTCATAGGGTCCCTATTAGCTAATGCAAGTGTTATTATCACTTCTATTACCCTTTCATTCTTTATCTCCTTATTATTCAAAGTTCTCGTGGGTGCACCTATATTATGACATATAGATGCGATTCTCCCATGATTTTTTTATTTTATTCCATCATTTTCATAGGGTTAAAATTAGCTATATCTAGTATTAAAATCATATTATCCCGCATACAGATGCGTCACTCGTATAATTTTTTTATTGCTCCATCATGTTTATAAGGTAAATAATGTTTAGCTAATCCAAGATTAAGAATTATTTTTACTCCCTTTTTTACTATTTTGCCTCTCTTTTTCAAAGTTGTGTTCACTTGGACTATTCTAAAGTAATTCGAGAAAAATAGCTTCAATTTCTTTACAAAATTTGTGATGGTTCAAATATTTGTATGTGGGCCTTATTAGCTTATCTACACATTAAAACCAAATTTCTAAATTCTAATCTTAGATAATTGCACTTCAAATAACACAATTATTATCTTGGAATATTTTGCTTAAGATATCTCAATCTTAAATTTAAAATGCTAACTACTTATAGAAATCTAAAATATTATACTTAGAATATTAAATTTAATTTTCAAAACACTTATGTTAGAGTATTTCGTCTAAAATAACTCAATTAATATCATAGAGTATTTTGTTTCATTAATCCTAATTTTAGAACACCAATTAGTTTTAAAATTCATCAATACTATGTTTAGAATATTGGACTTAATTTATCAAATACTTATGATATAGTATTTCGTTTAAACAACTCAACTTGTATCTTTGAATACAACTTTTGGATTATTTGATTACTATAATTAGAACATCAGACCTAATTTAGTAAATAATCAAGTTAGAGTAGCTTACCTTATTTACTAGTAAGATACTAAACTTTGAGTATTTCACTTAAAACAATACAATTTTAATCTTAAAATTACACATTTAGAATTCTTGAATTACACTATATTCAGAATACTAGACATATTTTATCAAATACTTATTTTAAATAATTTCACTTAGTTAACATAACTCAATACTAAACATAGAATACTACTTTAAGAATATATTGGTATTGTAGTTAGAACACCTCACCAAATCTAGTAAATAATCAAATTATAGTATCTTATCTTATGTACTAGTAAGATATTAAACTTAGGGTATTTCATTTAAAATAATACAGTTTAATCTTAAAATTCGACATATAGAATTCCTGAGCACCATACCCAGAATACTAGACATAATGTATTAAGTACTTATGTTAAATAATTTTGCTTAAGTTAACCCAAATGAATACTAAAGTTAGAATGCACGAGGGGTTTGAAAAAGAACTAAGATGTTTTGTAAAATATGGATACGGTAATCCTTATGAAGTAGTGCTTCAAAGACAATATGAAAATCTTAATTTGTAAAATTAGATTTGTACACTTAAATTTCCTAAAATAGGTAAGATTAGTTCAAGTTAAGTAAAAGTCTAAAGTAAAAGTATCTAAAATTACTGCCCTAACTGGATATATATATATATGAACCATATACTGGTTCTATCAATCATTTTCAATACCACTTTATTGTTCCTCTTTCTTCTTGCTCACATTAGAATTTACCAAAATTTAGCAGAACAAATTTAAAACAAAACATTAGCAGCCGGGCAGCGGGCACGTGGAGAGAAGCTTTGAAGCGGGCACTGCGAGGGCAGCCTTGGCAGCTGCGACATCTGCCGCGCCTTCTCTCCGACCCTGCTTCCGAAGTTGTGCTCCGCAGCGTGTGCTGCCGCTCTGTTGTCCTACCGCTCCGCTTCTGTTGTGTGCGCTCCTTCCGAAGTACTGCCTCTCTTCATTTCCCTCGCTGTTCTGCTCCGCTTCTATTGTGCTTCGCTCCCACACCTTCCTGTTCCGGTCCGCTCTTACATTTGCTTAGTTGTTGTGTTTCAGCTCCTCGTTTTGATTGGGGTTTTTCGCACGGGGTGAACGATTGCGGCGTAGGGTTTCGTTTTGAGATCACTTGCAAACACACGCTTCAGGTACGCAGTTGTTAACGCATTTGTATTTGGAATTGAATTCAAATTGTGCGACATCCTTCGCGCGAGAATAGGTTTACAGTGTGCATTTTCTGTAACTAGGTTTAAAGTGTGCATTTAGTTTGACGCCTGTGCATTTAGGTCCCAAAAATAGGTAATTTCAATTTGACGAGCTAAACGCACAGTATTTAGGTGGTTGCCACCTAAACGCACAGTATTGGGGTCCCTGATTCCTGACGCACAGGTTTGAGGTCCCTGCATGCTAGACGAAATGTATTGAGGATTTAGGTGGCTGCCTGCTAGACGCGGGGCATTTAGGTGGCTGCCTGCTAAACGCACAGTTTGACGTCCCTACATGCTAGACGCATAGTATTGAGGATTTTGGTGGCCCAGCTAAACGCGGGGCATTTTAGAAGCTGCCTGCTAATCGCGGGGCATTTAGGTGGCTGCCTTCTAAACGCACAGTATTGAGGTCTCACATTATAGACGCACCATTCGGGGTCCCTACATGATAGAAGTCCAGTAAAAAAGATTTAGGTGGCTGCCTACTAAACGCAGGGCATTTAGGTGGCTGCCTGCTAAACGCACAGGTTGAGTTCCCTACATGCTGAACGCAACGTATTTAGGCTTTAGATGGCTGCCTTCTAAACGCGGGGCATTCAGGTGGCTACAAGCTAAACGCACAGGTGACGTCCCTACATGCTAGAGGCATAGTATTGAGGATTTTGGTGGCCCAGCTAAACGTGAGGCATTTGAGAGGCTGCCTGCTAATCGCGGGGCATTTAAGTGGCTACCTTCTAAACGCACAGTATTGAGGTCTCACATTATAGACGCACCATTCGGGGTCCCTACATGATAGACGTCCAGTAAAAATGATTTAGGTGGCTGCCTACTACACGCACAGATTGAGTTCCCTACATGCTGGACGCAACGTATTTAGGCTTTAGAGAGCTGCCTTCTAAACGCGGGGCATTTAGGTAGCTACAAGCTAAACGCATAGTTTGACGTCCCTACATGCTAGAGGCATAGTATTGAGGATTTTGGTGGCCCAGCTAAACGTGAGGCATTTGAGAGGCTGTCTGCTAATCGCGGGGCATTCAGGTGGCTGCCTTCTAAACGCACAGTATTGAGGTCTCACATTATAGACGCACAGTTTGAGGTCCCTACATGATAGACGTTCAGGATTTAGGTGGCAGCTTGCTAAACCCACAGTATTTATTTACAATCTGAAGCTTGTAGTCCAGCAGCTCGCTTGGACACTAAGCTCGATTCGAGATAAGCCCACTACAGTGTCAAAACCTAAATGCAAGGCTGCTTCGTGACAATACGAGTTAAGTAGCTTATCTGCATTCTTAAGGTACCGTTGGCACTTACAGTTTTTGCACCGAATTGCAGACATGGCTCGCATTAAGAGAACTGCTAGAATTGTTCCCGACAACTCAGGGAGACTCATCGAATCTTCGAGTCAGTATGAACCTCGTGATCATGAGGTATGTTTACTTCGCGTAAACTCCATTGGTTTGTTTTTAATTCATAAATTCTGTACGATACATTCCTGGTTAGGAATTTAGCTCGGTTTCAGCTAATTCCCCTTCTGTTCTGTTTATCTCAGGTGCAGTTCAACACAAGTTCTATCGAGGTACCTTGAGCCCCTAGACGTGGAGCACTCAGATGTACTCGCTGCTGCTGCTGAGGACGTCCAGCAATACGGAATGTTGTGGACTCCGAAGGCGCATTCGATCGTATCCTGGTCCTTATACCCGAAGGAGAATGGAATTTTCCACCTTTTCCAACAGTCTGGAACTAATCCGGCTCATCTTCCCATCTGCAACGACACATTCATTAACTGTGTCAACTATGAGGAGTCGCACCTCTTGATCACGCTCAAGGTGACCTGCGTCTCTGAGTTCATGTTCACTAGTCTTTCCTGAGGATGAAGTGCAATACTCGCACGACACTATCAGGAATTACATGGTGGGGAAGACAGAGGTGGGTCTCGTAGACCACATTGTCACAGGGTTATTGAATGTAAGCTCTCCCAAAAAATTTGTTCAGACCTATCAGCAGTATTGCATGAATATATGGAGTGCCTTGAATGATTACGAGTTCAACAAGGCCAAAGGTAAAACACCCGCACAGACGGCACTTCTAGCTGCGTTTGAAGAGGGTAGCGGGTCTGGAATAGCTCAATCGGGAATGGCGTCCATTGAGGCAACTCCTTCGGCTTCAAGGAAACGCCGCAACTCAAACCCATCCCTAGTTAAGAAGGAGAAGAGATCCAAGAGTAATTTGGGGGGCAGTACTCTCACTTACTTGAATCCTACTATGAAGCACGCCTCAACCGAGGAGGATATCGATTACGAAGCAGCAAGTAATACCTTGAAGGATTTTTGGGAGAAGTGCGAGCCTTGTTACGTTTTTGGGAAGGACTCTCCTCCAGTCAACGTGTCTATCGATCTCCTTGTGAATGCTGATGCACGGTATATCGTTCGGTCGTTGGAGACCGCTGGAGTTGTGCATTACAAAAACATATTGACAAACGCAATCGATTTGAACTTGAGGCAGACCATCATCATCATGCCGGTGATGGATAAGGCCCCTGAGACATGGGACTGGGATGAACTACTCGCCTCAAAGTGCAATTTCCGTGTCATCGATGGGCAGCATCATGTTCAAGCAGCAAAGGAGCTGATCGCGGAGGCTAGAATCGCAACTGATAAGATTACTGCCTTGAAGACTTGGCGGGCACAAATTGTTTGGCATTCTGACGCAAAGATGATCATGGACGTGTCCATCATGGCTAACAAGACCAACAACGCCGGAACGTTCACACCTTGTTGGGGCACGAATATCTTGGGCGCAAGGAGTGTTTGGTTGGAATACGGGTCGCCCGCGAAGTGTGGTCCGAAGCCCAAGTCCGGTCGTGAAACTGTCGAACAAACTATCGCCCGACAGAAGTATGAGGTACGTCTTGCAACATAGTTTTTCTCTATCTACAACAAAGTTTTCTTAGTAGCAGTGCTCCTTTCAGCTCGACTCATATTGCACCATTCTTACGTTTGAATCTGGGGCATTTAGCTCGATCCGAGCTAAATTCAGGGCGTTTAGCTCGAATCGAGCTAAATTCGCGTAGATTTTAGTTTGAGCCGACCTGATTACTATCATCACTTCATGTTATTTAATGAGGTCGCTCTCTACTTCAGGAGTTTGAGGAAACTGTGGTAAAACGCTTTATGAGCATCAACACCAAATCACTTGACAAGCTCTTAAAGCCATCGGACCTGCTCAACGAATTGGAACTCATCACTGCATCCGAGGAAGTATACCAACTATGGTCCAACGTTATCACTGCAAACGGGCTAGGAGAATTAATTGACCCCCACACTTGCGAGCCTTTCAACCGAGCGCAAGATTGGGCCTCGAAATCCAAGGATACAGTCTTGACCCGCGATACCTTCAGGCAAATGTCTGGATTGGAGGAGGACGATTTAAAGACTCTTGCGCAACATCTTCTGAATAAGACTCCCAATCGGGATCTACCGTATCCGAAGGTGTCGTTGAAGAAGCCAAAGGTCAACTACTGGGAGTGCGTTGCCATAAAGATGTGGATGGAGAAGCGCAAGAGGAAAAAATGTGTTGCCAAAGAGTTCCACTACATCAAGCCTGCACTCGGGTTATTTGACAGTGCCGACAACTTTGTTGTTGACAAGTGGAATCAGTTTAAGTGCGATTACAAAGTCAACCGACAGACTATGTCGATGCTCCTTTCCGTTCCCGGAGACAGCTTCTTCAGCGACTACCGCCAGAAGAAGACGAAGAACAAGAGTTCCGAACAGATCTCTGAGTACGCTGCGGAGTTCTTCAAGAAATTTTTGGAAGTGAAAGGGGAATTTTCGCTGCCATCTTCAGAACTTCGCACACGAATGTTTGATGCTGAGACGTTTCAATTCGCTGGCTGGGATAATGGATATACTTGGGACGATGGAAGGTGCGCGTTGGGCATTATCGACCTCAGATGCGTCCCGGGCCATAGTAGTAGAGTGGACGACACTTCGAATGTCTTCTTCAATGACTTCCTGAATGCTTGGAAGGATTCAGTGTTTGACCCCTCCATAAAGAATCCTGACGTCTGGCTTATTATTACGGAGACTACCGATCGGCATTGCCAGGCCGTCGTATATTTCAACGCGTTCAAGGATTTGTACAAGTCGAAGACTGTCCACTACGCTCCTGCGAACAATGAGCGTTTCAACGGTATCTTGGAGGGAAAGGTCGTGGACAAACACCTCATTCCACTCTTGTTTCTCGTAAAGAAAACCCACCAGGTAGCCGATCTTATCGAATCCATTCCGGAGACGTTCTATGCCCCAGATATTCCCCTTTACCAAAGAGCAGGAGCGTATAGGGAATTTGATTTCAGCATCAACGAGAACGAGTTGCGTTTAGAGTTCTACATTCGCATATTGCGAATGATTACCGTTCCAGGCAACAGATTTCTGTTGATTAAGGCAGGCACAAAGCCCATGCTTGCAGGAATAGTAAGTTCTACATTCACCTAGGCGTTTAGCTCGATCCCACCTAAATGTCTGTTTTTTTGTCGCTTACCCATCTGCTTTTTTTGTTTACTTGTCAATTTAGCTCGGCTCGACCTAAATTACCATAGCTTCACTATACGTTTTTCTTACTTTACTTACTGTGTTTTCATTTGTCAGATGCTTAATCTTGAGACTCATATTGTCTACGAAGACAAAGATGAGTTGGAGAAATATATAGCCGTCCAGGCAGATAGTTTTAATCTCGATCCCAACGACTTTTGTGAGGACGCCTATGTGAATCCAGCTTGGGTTCATGGTCCGAAGCCTGGGTCTTCGCCTGAGGCTGGGTTTACCCGTTCTGCTGGTCGTGGGCGTGGTGAGGCATCGTCGTCTGGTAGTCGTGCTCGTCGTGGTGAGACATCGTCTGCTGCTGTGGCTCGTGGTGGCGAACCATCATCTGCTGGTGGTGGCGATCTATCGTCTGGTGGAGGTGCCCGTGGTGGTGGTGCTCGTGGTGGTCGTGCTCGTGGTGGTCATCCATCATTGGGTGGTCGTGCTCGTGGTAATCATCCATCGTCTGGTGGTAGTGGAGGCGCTCCTTCATCCGCTGTTCCCAGTCGTGGAGGCGCTCCTTCATCCGGTGGTCGTGGTCGTGGTGGGCATGCTCGTCCTCGACCATCCAGAGGAACTTCTGGTGACCGAAGACGATCTCTGACTAGCGGTGTTGATTTAGCTCGAGTCGAGCTAAATCCCCCTACGCTGCTTGAGGAAACACTCGCTTCCACCGGCCTCCCTGATGCTCTTAGCGAAGACAATGATAATGAAGATGATAATTCTGACCATCGTCGAGAGACCCGCACGAAGGCGGTAAATGATGTTTTTGGGTCTTAGTCGGATGAGGAGGTCGTTCTCGGACAAGAGAGGATGCCCAGGGATGCGGCTACCTCGGATAGTTCTGACGAGGAGAACGCCGATGATGATTGTGAAGGTTTTCACGAGGATGACACTATTGATCCCTCGCCCATGAATTTGGGTGATGATGTCGTCTCTTCTCCAGCTCACATGTTGGCCCCATCGCCGGCAGCAGCACTAGCAAGGGTATCATCGCCGCCTCCCGCAGTTACAAGGGAGTCATTGCCGCCTCTGCCAGTTGCAATGGTGTCATCACCGCCTCCGCCGCCTGTGGTGCATCCTTTACGTGGACGGTACCTTCCTTTGCTGAAGAAGGGTGTTTGGAATACTCACGCGGACGACCCCGATGAGAAGGTGGAGACTACATTTTTTGATTTTTCTAGTGAGCCGGATTCTCCCACGCCTGCGGAGGGTGCTGCTGATCCCCTCATAAGTCTGGGTCTAGGTCCGCAGGAGGAAGGGGAACCTTCACAACCGCGAGTGAAAATTGAGACGAACATTGCCCTTCCACTCTCAAAGGATGCCAGGCGAGCACAGCGTGAGAAGGAAAAGGAGGAGAGAAGGGCCGCCAAACAAGCTCAAGAGGAATCTCTAAATGCAAGACGCGAGGCGCAAAGGCTTGCAGATCTTTCTAGGTTGGAGGAGCAACGGCGGGCAGATCATGCTAGGTTGGAGGAGCAACGGCAATTAGATCAACTCAAAATCGAATCCAAGTTCTCGAGTTTGGAGAGCTCAAATTCCAGAGTTTTGGGCGATTTGAGCGATTTGAGGAGTTTGATGACCCAGATAGCACAGGTGGCTCTTCCCCTTGCCCCCTACAACCCCGTCAGTCAACCTACTTTAGCTATTTGTGGGCCTTTGACTTCCACCACTCAAACTCCACACGAGCGCACAGCACCTCCGATTCCTTCAATTCCTGCGTGCATTCTTCCTGCTCCGTCTACCTCACTACCCGACGTTGTTATTGAGGAGATTATTGTTGACGCATCTCCTTCGAAAGCTGATAACGCCAATCCTGGAGAAACCGATGGCGTTCATCCGCTCGAGGTGCCAGACCACCGAAACGACAATGTGGACTACGAAGCCAGCGACTATGGGCCAGCGGATGAAGATGTTCGTGACGGCGCATCCTTGCTCTTGGTGACCCCCGTCTCGATTGGTGCGGCGTTTGCACATGAGGCTTCTGAAGGTGTTCAGGAGTTGCAAGAAGATGCAGAGAGAGCGGTTCATGGTGTTCCAATCTCACTTGACTCTGCCAATGACGAACCTGACTTAGTACTTGCGACTAATCCCATGGTGAGGTTCTAACTCAATTGAAGAAAAGTTCGTTTAGCTCGGGTCGAGCTAAATTTCTATACATGTCTGCGCGTTTGACTGGTTGATGAGCATTTGCTCGTACTTTTGCTCGGCTTGTATGCTGTTTGATATTTGTAAAAATCTTAAAGCCGGCGCTCCTTGTTTTACAGGAGTCCGGCATTGAAGGCGGCAAGTAGGTCCTCCGAGTTAGTCTTCAAATTATTGGATGGTGTACCACGTTTTGTTGATAGTACCATTTAGTCACATCATTCAATAAAATGAAGACTTTTATTATATCACTTGCGTCTGGACTTTGCCGCGTCATTCTCCTCACCACCTGGCGCTAAACATCGTCATTTCTCTATCAGGGTGCGCCTATGAGTACCTTATTCCGTCCGCTTGCCACCAGAACCCCCACTGACCATCTTGTGGTGTGCGTCGGTGTGGTGGTCCGGTCCTCAATCACTTCGAGCAGTCATTTGCATGCTTCAGCATTTCACAAGGTAACACTCTTGTTTTAATATCGTCCGCAATTGTCACTTGTCGTGCTGCAGGCTAGATTGTCCAAATCTTCAAGCAGGACTTTCCCTACATCCCTCGGTCAACCCCTACCGCCTGTGCCATCACTCACATCGATTATTGTCGATTTTCCACATCCATGTTTGGAGTACCCTTCATCCTGAGGTTGTCCACGGTCTTTGCACCTTTCTTTTCTCTAGAACTTTTGTCGTCCCCCAAATTATATTAGCTTCAAACTCATGCGATGGACTTTTGTTGAAGAATTACTCGAAGGCCATTTATCCTGGCACGACTAATCCCATCCTACTTAAATATCCTCGTCGACGTCTCTTCACTAGAAGGGATGCTAAATTCAACGCCCAGAACTTTATTATGGTCGAGAGCAATCCCGCCGCTTGTATGGGTGTTCCCCCATTGAACACTCTCTTTCCCGATCCTTGGGTCCATTCACACCAGGGTCCACCCTCAGACTCTTATCCACTTAAATTAATCCACGAGTTTTGTTTTGACGTACATTTGAGAGGTCCTCAGAACTTCCGTCAAGTTATGAGTGGTAGACCCTCTCACAATGACCTCTCCATGGACTCCGAGTTGTACGGCATAATGTCCCGGAATCTGCCCTATGTTTGGAACCAGCTCCTTGTGAATGGGAAAACAATGTCGTGATTCCTTTCTTTTACGGTATTAGTTTAAATTTTTTGTTTTGCATTTGCCTCAGTATAGCTTAATTGCAATGCTTACGTTGTAATCGCTCGTCAGATCATTACTATTTGCTAGTCACGAATTTGCAAATTGCAAATTGTTCCAACTGCCAGTTGTACAATAAGAATGAGTTTTATTGATTGAGTGTTTGTTTATATGATATTCAGGTTTTCAGCGATCGACAACAAAGTTCTTCGCTTGATGATATTCCCCCTATTGGTCCCTCTACGGTTTCGGATGCCTCTTTCAATAGTGAGGGGTCCAGGACACTCTCGGAGTTGCAGCGAGGGCGGTACATATATCCTACTCGAGAGGAAGCATCCGCTGTGGACTACACCGAAGAGGTCCTGGATGATGATGATGATGTCGTCGATAGTTATGTCAATGTACGGAATCGAATTGTCGCGGCTTCATGTCATGACATTCCATTGAGGACGATTAGTGACACGGATTAGTGACACCCCAATTCATTCCACGGACCCAATGTACCTTGCAATTTAGCTTCTGTCAACCTAAATGATCCTTTGCGAACTTCAACCGCCCGTGTGGGACTCTCCTCTGCAGCAGACTTTCGCCGAGCTCTTGGAAAGCGAGAAAGATATGACGCTTTTGGTGATGCACGTCCTCGTAGTACAATTTAGATTTACTTCAGAAGGTCTACAATTACACCAATAATTTGTTTTCTGGATTTTTCCTTCAATAATTTTTTCTCCTTTAGTAAATTTGTTTTATGACGTGTCCGTATTTGTTAATTCTTCTTTTTATTTTAGTATAGTTTTGTATATTCATTGTATCGCCTTTTTATTTTGAGAATAGTCTATTATAGTGATAAAATGTGCTTTTTATTTTGAGAATACTCCTCTCTATATTGATAAACTTTGGTTATTTGGTATTGTATTTGGCTTAATTCAGTCTAAAGGCGGGCGTATTACAGGCGGCTGTATTTACCATTTTGTGTATATATTTCCATTATAATGAATTACGTGTTACAAATTCTATTATTTGATGAGTTCAAAGGTGTTGTACAGGATGTCGTTGCAAAGGTCGAGAAGGCCATGGAAATTTTACGTAACAAACAAGTAGATCCTAGCAAAAAGCGGAAGAGGCAATCGGACGAAGATGGAGAGGATAGTTGGCAGGCGGAGATGAGAGGCGAAATTGCAGCTGTGGATCGAGAGTATGAAGAGGGCCGTCGAATTGCCCGTCCAAGTCAAAGACCGCGTACTCGTAGTATAGCTCAGATTGATCAATCGGATGGATCTTCAGTTTGAAGTTAGAATGGATGTTGGACCTTAAGTTTGCATGTATATATATATATATATATATATATGCTTTTTCTAGGTTGTAAAGATGTTGTTTTAAAAATAATGAAAATGCCAGCATTGATCCATGGGGCCTCATTTTTGAAGTAAAGGGTTGCAATATTTTTGATTTAATGTGCATTTCTTCTCTATGCTTGAGAGTGAAAACCATCGTGCGACAAGTATGTAAAGATATATGTTATTTTTTTCAACACATTAAATGTAGTCATGTAGACAATAGAATCTCCAAATGCATTTGGAGTATAACAATAAAGTAGTACAATAAACTATCGCTACAATTTCTATGAACCTTTACTATATAAAGATGCCAAATTCAACTACTCATCAGGACCAGAGGATTGCTCATAATCGCTATCTCCCTTCACTTCAGCTCCACTAGACCCCGTAGGATCATAATCATAATCGCTTGGAACCTCTTCTTTGATCTTGGGTTTATTCTCTGGACATTGTACATTCCCATACTTATGCCAAGTATCAAATTCGGGGAGATTAACAGGGATCTTTGGTTTTTTTGGCGGAACAATTGGAACCGTTGCAGATTTTTGTTTATGCGACTTGAAAGTGCCAAGCATGTGCTGTAATCCCGTGGCACTACGAGGAACATTGGCATTTTTTAAATACTTGCCCAAAGGTACATCAGAGTCACTAGAGATGCTGCCATATTTGGCTCTTGAAACGGATACTAAACTCATAGAGGATTTCCCCAAGGTTGTTGTAACCCTTGCAGTAGAGGGTTGAAATAAACCGCGGGGAGTAGCACATTGTAAAGAGAGTTGATCCTTACTACCGGATGCGATATTCTTCGCGACCGAATCAGAGCTAATAGTGCCCGCAATAGTATTGCACGCAGTGGTCTTCACATCTATTGCCTCCTTTTCCAACCGTGAACCACTAGCGAGAACAGGTAGGATGTTATTCGATTTGTCGTTGCCGCCTTGTGTCATTAACCGTGCTAACGGCTGCTCATCCTCTAGATCATCCGCCGAAACATTATCAGCAATAAAATCACCCTTAGCATCCTGAACATTTGGAGCATCTTCATCATTTGAAGCGAGGAAGAAAGTCATATCATCGTCTTCATCACCAAATTCAAAAATACCATTGTTATCAGACTCTGATTCGTGCTCGACAGCTTCCTCATCGTTTTCATGTACTTGGTCTTCCTCTAAATCCAAGTTCTCTCTATACCACCGCCCATCGTCACTCAACTTATCATTCGCAAGCAATTTCGAGTTGGAATATATGTAGACCAAGTCATCAGCTCTCCCTGGTAGTAACTGATTCCGTTTCTTGTCGTGAACATAAGAGTAGCTACTCTAGTTGCGTTCGCAAGCCGACGAGGACACGGTCTGTGCTAGTATTCGCTTTGCAATTGGAGAGAGGAGCTTAGCACAAGTACCCTCAAACTTCCACCATGCATGTGGAGCTGGTTTTTGAGTATTAGGCTCCAGCATGTCATGGAATGGTGGACCCTTTACTCGAAACGCAAGAAATTCATTCACCACGTCTGCGTAATCCTCCGCGGGACATAATATTTGTAAAACACGCTTGCAAGCCATTGTAAGATTGGGATCGTCAGCTATCTCTTGGTCATGTAGTAAATAAGGATTTAAAAGTGCAGCCGCGCCATGTAAATCAGTTGTCATGAGACGTTTCCGATGGTAAAACTCCTCTTTTGCGGTGGCCACCTGAAGTGGTTCCAATGAGATTGGCGGTGCATGCGAAGTATGGACATGTCTCTCAAGATCACGCATGATATGCCAAGCCTTGCCCGTACTAGGAGCCTTGCCATCAAATTCTCTCAGAGCGTAGACTACGGGGGCCACCATATCCCGTAATCTTTTGCATTGCTCCTAAAAGTCATCGCTCAACACCACCTTCTTGACCTTACGGGAGAATATAAGCTTATTCTAGCAGATACCGTCTTCTTTGAGGCATAGGCTGTGAACATAGGGTCGACAACAACTTGCTCCAATGATTCCTTGATCTCCAACAAGCGATCTATCATTATGAATTGACTAGCAAATCTTGTTTTCCCAAGCATCAGTAGGCTGAATTTTGCCTCGTGTTTACGAAACACAGCTAGGGACATTTGTCGCCTCTTGATAAACTTGACCATTCTCTTCGCCATGACCAAAGTATTCGCCATCCATCCAGCCTTTCTCCAATCCTCCAACAATAAGTCCATTGCATGTGTTGCACACCCTTGCATACAAATGTGTGGATATTTCTCAAGGACTATTCTTGAGGCATTGAGCATAACAGAAGCATTGTCTGTGCATACTTGGACAATGTCCTCTGGTCCAACTTGTTCTATGTACTTCAACATGAGAGTTGACATGTACACCGTTGTTTTTTCTATGCCACTAGTATCCACAGCACCAAGAAAAAGCTCTTCAGCTTGAGTCACGAGCATCGCATTCACCAAAGGGCGACTAGTCACAGATGACCATCCATGTCACATCCCTTTCCAAACGATGCCCGAACACCGTGGTGAGCCAAGAGGATCCCGGGAGTGACGCCCCGGGCTTGGCAAGAGACAAAGTGGCGTGACTAAGGAGAGTCCCGAGCAAACAGCATGCAATAGCGTCGTGCTCGGTGCAAACTTGGTGGTGCGCCTTACATGCTTGCAAACTTTGTTCAAGCACGCACCCATAGGTCCAAAAAACGCGCGATTTGGAGTTGTGAGTCATGAGATATGGCTCTCCAAAGATGGAGCGCGTTCCGGGACACTCCAAGACTCGGGAGTGTTGCCTTTCGGGACTCAATGTGTCGACCTTCGTGGAGGGCGGCATGTTGCATGTTGCTAGAAAGCTAATGACAAGGGCTTTCTAGAATGCTAAGGCTCATGATGAGCAAAGCAATAGTTTAGGAGATATGGCTCCTCAAAGTGGTCGCGACTTCGGGATTCGGGAATGTTGCCTCCCGGGACACTGAATGTTCAGAGGGGCATATCTCCCACCGGACAGACCTGATTGAAGCAATAAGGTAGTCCATTGATATGTACTCAAAGAGTAGATGTCGAAAATGGGCTTGCTCGTCCCATTTGGATACCTGAGCTAGGAGCTAGCCCGATGAGAAGTTACGGCCCGTTTTTGAGGCTAAGACAATAATGGGTAGTCTTCCAAAAAGAAAGTGTGTCACGAGAGGCCCCTCAACACAAGAGGGGGGGGGGGCCTACCGAAGACTCCAGAGAGTACTATGAGGAGGGGTGGTCTCCCTCCTCACTTGCACATGGTGCCATGAGGAGCCGGGGTGGCTCCAAGGGGTGAGGCTTGGGATGGGGTCTCACTCCCGCACCTTGTGGAAAATAGAGAGTGCTTTGGAGCATCTCTAAACATGGGGTTGAGAAGTGTCCCTCTCCAAGTTAGTCCTCGTGATAAGTACTGCCGGTTCCCGGGAGTAACCGGGAATGGCTCAAAAGAGTGAGGCATGGAAAGGAAGCCTCACTCCTACACATTGGGCATTATGGGATGCTCTTGAGCATCCCGCAACATTGGGTTGGAAAGAGTCCCGCTCCAAACTAGTCCCCGGGAAAACTAGTGCCGGATTCCGAGAGGATTTCCGGCAATGTCCCAAATGAAGTGAGAGACAAGAGTGGGAGGGGGACTAGTGGGAAGTTGAACAATGGATAAGGGCGGTTAGCTCCGGGGGTGAGTAGTGCCACCCTTGAGAGCTTGGACATTTGTGGAAGGCCGCCCCGTGCCACCAAGTGGCATGCCCATGTGTTGGTAGGAGTTCCGGGTTGGCATGCTCATGTGTTGGTGGGAGTTCCGGGTAATGAGTATCCGGTAATGAGTTATGGAGTCAAGGTAGGTTGGACACCTTGACTTAGAATGGTTCTAACATTGTGTGTGTGGGTACATGCAAGTGTTAGCAAAGTTGTGGCCGGTTGCTACCAACTAAGTGAGCCGGGATTCCGCTACCAAGTAAGGCTCACTATGAAAAAAAATGAGTTGGATTAATTAGGGTCGCGACACTTGGTATTAGAACAGGCTACGTAGCGGGATCCAATAAAGAGTAGGATGGCATGAGAGGCCGGAAGCTCGTGATGTGGCCCGAAGACACGTAGTTAAGCCTTTGTGGCCGGGGATGCCCCTCATGAGGAGTCTTCTTAAAGTCCATCGGAGGATCCGGTGGAAATAAAAGGGGACCAAGGGGACCAAAGAGAAGTTGCTACTTGTGAGGAGGACACTCACCATGAGGAGGAAGAAAATCCTTTAAGTCGCGTTCCCGGGAACTGAGGCTACAAGAGGTAGGCACGAGATGAAATGTTCCATGAGCTTGTCAAAACTCTTCAAGTCATGCAACAAGAGATCAAGGAGCTTAAGGGGAGGACATCAAGCCTTTCTTCTCGCAAGTTGTGCAAGACGAGCTTGCCCTCTTCCTTCACGGGATTGGGCGAGGCAAAAAGGTCAAGGACTTCATTGTGGAACTTGAGCTCTATTTTGAGGCTCAAAGGGCTTGTGAAGAGGACAAGATCACTATTCTCGTGACCTTCTTGAAAGAACATGTTCATTTGCGGTGGACTCATTTCCAGGATCAGAACACGGGAGTGAAGAGCAACTTGACTTGGACCGGTTTCAAGGGGATCCTAAGTGATCGCTTCACCCCAGAGTACCAAGAGATTCCAGATAGCATGGCCCTTCTGCAATTGAAGCAAACGGGCACCCTTCATGCCTATGTGAAGGATTTCAATGCACATTTGAATATGCTCCCGAAGTTGGAAGAATTGGCCAAATAGGTCATTTTCTTCAATGGACTCTAAGGTTGGGTGGAGCGGGCATTATTCAAGATGCCGAGATTGCCGGAGACTTGTGCCGAGTTGCTGAAGTTGGCAAAAGAGATTGGTGATGATGAAGGTCACCAAAAGGCCTCTAAAGAGGAGGCCTCAACTGGAGAGCAAGGCAAATACTATCCAAGAGCCAACATAAGAAAAATGGTTGGCAAAAGCTTTAGGGTGGTGAGAGTAGGCCTTCCAAGGATGGGAAGGACAAGTTTGCCAAGGACAAGCGCAAAAAAAACTACAAGTTACATTACTTGTTTGAATTGTAGTGAAGAGGGCCACATGGCAATGCATTGCTCCAAACCAAAAGGGCAACCGACTGCTTCATAAGTCCCGAAGCATCGAAGAGGATGGGCTTGCATTTGAGTAAGCAAGCTCATCCATGTGAGGTTTGCAAAGAGGCAAGCCACACCAAACATGCCTTGTAGCAACGGAAGTAGAAGTGAAGTGCCAAAACTTCACCTTTGTGGAAAACTTCTAGGTTTGTGAAATGAATGGGATTGGTCTCATCTTATGTAAGACTTCCTTTGATACCTATGGGGTAAAGATAATGAAGCGGCCATTGAGAGTGGTTGCCAACCCCGAAGGCAAGGAGATTGAGTTAGAGTTCACCAAGGCTCCCAACATGTTAGGGAGTAGGATCAACTTGGTGAACTTGGAGGAGTTAGAGGAAAACAGGTTCTAGATGATGCTAAGGACCGATTTGGGACTTGAAGGGAATAAGCCCACTTCTAACTCCACACCTCCCAAGTGTATTTGGGAGGTGGTAAAGGCTTTGATGATGCCTTTTTGGGTTGTGCAACGCCCCATCAACGTTCACAACCCTCATCAATACGGTGTTCCATCAAGAGATGGATGTGTTTGTCATTGTCCACATTGATGACATATTGGTGTTCTCCAAAACCGCGGAGGAGCATGCACAACACCTTCCAATCGTGCTTCAAAAACTTAGGGACAATAACTGGTATACAAATGGAGAGAAGAGTGAGTTTGGCTTGCAAGAGATTGAGTTCTTGAGACACATTATGACTGGGCAAAGTTACAAACCGGACCACAAGAAGGTGGAAGCAATCAAGAAGGGGAGCCAATCCACCTCACAAAAGGAAGTGAGGTCATTGCTTGGGTTGGCCTATTATTAGAGGAGGTTCATAAAGAACTTCTTCAAGATTGCTAAGCCCATGTCCGGTTTGCTTAAGAAAAACTTGGCCTTGGATGGGACCGATTCATGTGTGCAAGCATTTAAAAAAACTCAAGGAGAAGCTCACCTCCCCGCCGGTATTGAAGTTCCCAGAGTTTCATGAGCCTTTTGAGGTGCACACCGATGCAAGTGACTTTGCCATCGGGGGAGTGCTCATGCAAGAAGGAAGCCAATTGCATTTGAGAGCAAGAAATTTGATGGCACTCAAAATCAATTGGCCAACGCATGAAAAGGAGATGGTTGCCATGGTGCATTGTTTGAAGACATGGCAACATTACCTTGGTCTCTATGAGACCAAGGTATTCACCGATAATGTTTCATTGAAGTACTTTGAAACACAAGCCAAAGGTACACCCAAGCAATTGAGGTGGTATGTTACCTTAGTGCTCATAAATGTGGAGTTGATTCACAAGCCGGGCCGAGTGAATGGGCGCCGGAGGCACTAGGTTGGAATGATGAACATAAGTCAAATACCACACAAGTCTTGAGAGTGATGTATGCGGGAGAAGGTGATTTGGCAAAACGGATAAGGGAGCGTATATGAAAGACCCCGAGGCTCAAAAGTTCTTAGATGAACTTAGGTGTGGCATGAAGCCCAAAGGTATCCGGCTTCATCAATCTATGATCAAGTTAAAGCAAAATAGGGTGTGTGTTCCAAAGGGCATGGGGAGCTTGAGTGTGCTCAAGGAGGACCTTGACAACCGCTTGGCCGGGCATAGGAGGGAGAAGTCCACCATATGTTTGGTTTCAAAGAGGTTCTATTGGCCCGAAATGAAGGAAGACATTGCCCATTATGTGAAGACTTGTATCACTTGAATGTGAAGCCAACCGGGCGTCATATCAAAAGCAAGTGGGTTTGTTACGGCATTTGCCTATCCCGGATGGTGCATGGGAGTGTGTCTCCATGGATTTCATTACAAGCCTTCCGGAGTCACGAGGAAGTGACGCCATCTTTGTAGTGGTGAATAGGTTTTGTAAGTTGGCAAGGATGGAGCCAACAAAAGGGATGGCAACCGCCTTTGACAAGGTGGTGCTCCTTTTCAGCGTTTGGTGGCGGCATCATGGGTTGCCGAAGACCAAAGTGATTGGAGTGATTACTTGGGTTAGGCGGTTGGTAGCCATAATGCATTGAGGCATGGTGCTATGAGTCAATCGCCGCCCAAGGTGGCTTATGTGTGAAGCCACTTATGCCTAACGACCTAGCTTTTGAATGGATTGCAATCAGAGATGGAACAAAGCCAAGGTGCAAAAGACTTGGTAGCCATGAGATAGCAACTTATTGAAAAGGACCAAGAAAAACCTAGACAAGGCTCGAAGAGGTATGTGAAACAAGTTAACAAAGGGCGGCGCCATGAGGAGTATGAGGAGGGCAAAAAGGTGTGGTTGAATGTGAAGAACTTCACCTTACCGGATGGCTTGACTCCCATATCCATGGCAAAGTATGTGAGTCCATTTGTCATTGCAAAACGGTTGTTTGAAGATGTGTATAAGTTGGACTTACCGCCGGAGACCATGATTCATCCCACCTTCCATGTGTCATTGCTCAAGCCATATCACAAAGATAAGGTGAGGCCGGAACGCAAGCAAGTGTTGCGGCCTCCACCCGAACTACTTGGTGATCACTTGGGTTTGGAGTAAAAGGCATTACTGAACTGCCGGATCACCAAGAAAAAGGGCAAAGAATACTTGGTGTCGAGGCGGGGGTACCATGAGAAGGAAGCAACATGGGTTGAGGCCAAGTCCATTGCCAATGCAAAGGAGATGGTGGAAAGGTATGAAAGCCAACGGAGATCCAAGACACCGAGAAAGCATTGATGAGGACATCAACCTTTGAAGTGGGGGTGAATTATTACACTTGTGTAGACTTGGCCTAAGTTTTGTCTAGCATTTGGTGCAAATGACACATGTGGTAATACTTGGTTGACAATAAAGTTGCTGGCAAGTTCCTTGAATTCAATCCTAAGTCATGTGAGTATGATGGGCTAGTTGAGCCTAACTTGGGGCCATTGGGGGCATTCGAAGTGAGTCTCAAAGTAGATAGGTCTACTTTATGTGGGTCCTTCCAAGGAAAGTCCTTGGGTGGAAATAACCATAGACCTATCGGGTGCCACCTTTGAGACTTTGCCATTTTCCAAGTAAAAGGATGCTTGGAGCATTGCGGGGCTAGCTACCCTGGAACCGATGCAAGTGCCAAGGAGGCGGCTACCTCAAGAACTTGGTACCGCCGACAAGAGAGATTGTCGATGAGGGCATCGATGCTGTTTGGTGGGGGTGAGTGTCACATCCCTTTCCAAAGGATGCCCGAACACCGTGGTGAGCCAAGAGGACCCCGAGAGTGACGCCCCGGGCTTGGCAAGAGACAAGGTGAAGTGACCAAGGGGAGTGCCGAGCAAACAGCACGCAATAGCGTCGTGCTCGGGACGAACTTGGTGAAGTGCCTTAGATGGTTGCAAACCTTGTTCAAGCACGCACCCATAGGTCCATAAAACGCGCGATTTGGAGTTGTGAGTCATGAGATATGACTCCCCAAAGGTTGGAGCGCGTTCCGGGACACTCCGGGACTCGGGAGTGGTACCTTTCGGGACTCAATGTGTCGACCTTCGTGGAGGGCGGCATGTTGCATGTTGCTGGAAAGCTAATGACAAGGGCTTTCTAGAATGCTAAGGCTCATGATGAGCAAAGCAATAGTTTAGGAGATATGGCTCCTCAAAGTGGTCGCGACTTCGGGATTCGGGAATGTTGCCTCCCGGGACACCGAATGTTCAGAGGGGCATATCTCCCTTTGGACAGACCCGATTGAGGCAAGTAGGTAGTCCATTGATATGTACTCAAAGAGTAGATGTCGCAAATGGGCTCGCACGTCCCATTTGGATACCTGAGCTAGGAGCTAGCCCGATGAGAAGTTACGGCCCGTTTTTGATGCTAAGGCAAAAACGGGTGGTCTTCCAAAAAGAAAGTGTGTCACGGGAGGCCACTCAACACAAGAGGGGGGGGCCTACCGAAGACTCCAGAGAGTACTATGAGGAGGGGTGGTCTCCCTCCTCACTTGCACATGGTGCCATGAGGAGCCGGGGTGGCTCCAAGGGGTGAGGCTTGGGATGGGGTCTCACTCCCGCACCTTGTGGAAAATAGAGAGTGCTTTGGAGCATCTCTAAACATGGGGTTGAGAAGTGTCCCTCTCCAAGTTAGTCCTCGTGATAAGTACTGCCGGTTCCCGGGAGTAACCGGGAATGGCTCAAAAGGGTGAGGCATGGAAAGGAAGCCTCACTCCTACACCTTGGGCATTGTGGGATGCTCTTGAGCATCCCGCAACATTGGGTTGGAAAGAGTCCCGCTCCAAACTAGTCCCCGAGAAAACTAGTGCCGGATTCCAGGAGGATTTCCGGCAATGTCCCAAATGGGGTGAGAAACAAGAGTGGAAGGGGACTAGTGGGAAGTTGGACAATGGATAAGGGCGGTTAGCTCCGGGTGTGATTAGTAGCACCGTTGGGAGCTTGGATATTTGTGGAAGGCCGCCCCGTGCCACCAAGTGGCATGACCATGTGTTGGTGGGAGTTCCGGGTAATGAGTATCCGGTAATGAGTTATGGAGTCAAGGTAGGTTGGACACCTTGACTTAGAATGGTGCTAACATTGTGTGTGTGGGCACATGCAAGTGTTAGCAAAGTCGTGGCCGGTTGCTACCAACTAAGTGAGCCAGGATTCCGCTAACAAGTAAGGCTCACCAAGAAAAAAAAATGAGTTGGAGTTATTAGGGTCGCGACAAGAGCATAGGATTTTCGAAATCCAACAGTCTTCATCAGAATCGCTTTGAACGCATCATTCCGGGCTACAGAAAATGGTATATTTGCTTTGTAGAAAATCTTCGCCCAATGTTTATCCAAATCCCGCCTATCCGCTTCTGCAAAAGTAGCTTCAATTGAAGATTGCTTGGTTTGCTTCATAGATCCAAACATCGGGCGAGTATTTTTAATTCTCCTCATAAGGATGGAAGAAGCAGAGGTTGACCCAACCAAAAGATTTGTTGAATTCATGGGGGTGCCTAGCGAGGACCCTACACAAGGGTCACTTATAGGGGTTTCTGGACTGTCATGTTTTGAGGCACCTGGAACGTCCGTGGATGGAGTGAGAGAACAGTCACCAAGAAATCCGTCCAATTCTCCGTTATATGGAGGGAACTCCCCGCCATATTTTAAAAATAACTGCCTAATTTCCCTAGGAAGCTTTAGGCAAAGGGTAGAACTCGAATCCCTATGTCCAGGAATCTTGTCGTACGCATAATGACTCAGATACCGACTCCTCTTTATGGAAACTATTACATGACATAGGGAGCATTGTATGAAGGATCCGGACGCATTGCCTTCCTTCTCGATATTTCTAAACCAAGGCTCATATGGAGCAGGGCCCATTTTGATAAATAACACGTCTCAAACCGTTCACTCTCGCCGCGAGGAGCTACGCCGGTGTCCCGTCCTACTAGGGTTGGGCACAAAGTGTTAAAACTCTCACCGGGCGCCTTGTGAGAAAGGGCAGATTGCTATAAATAGTAATCTGCCTTCTATCTCCCAAGACTACAATAGGCAAGGGGGAGACCCCCCTTGACGCTCGATATTTGAGCGATATCACAATCCAACCCAAAAAACCCCCTTGTCACAAAAAATTCAAAACACCCACAATTACAATACAAGTGGGTTAGGCCAAATGGCCAACACTTCCCACTTCGTGTCTGGATCAGCCGGCTCACTAAGTTATCCACCCCCAACAAAAATCAGCAACATAGAGTTACAAAAATCAGCAACATAGAGTTACAAAAACCATGTCCAGTCTTGGCTACACAAACAAACCACGATCAACTTGCATATAATTCACACACATAAATGCAATAAGCAAGGCAAATGGGACTTGGTTTTCAAAAAAACCGTTGTTTTGTCCTTCAAGTACCCAAGGCTACAGATTACTATATATAGTAATCTGCCCTCCTCCACTCTATGAGTGCACCTTCACAATGCACCAAATCAATTAATTTGCAAAGCAATGCTCTACAATGCTTCAAGTGAGAACAAGCAACGACGCAAAAGCAACTCAAATTAAACTTCAAATATAAATCAAACATTCATCAAAGCATGTTCTCCTTGCTTGACTCCTCAAGCTTCAAGTCCCCTTCCTTCACACCACACAAGGCTCAACAAGAAAGTTAGAACCACAAGCACCTACCTACAACAAAACCACTTCAATGCAATTCCATTCACTTCAATGTGATTCAATTCACTTCAATCTAGTTTGCTTCCAATTAATTAAAATCGATTCAATATGTTTAAACTCAAATCGATGCAATTGACATCCACTCAAATGAACCAAGTTCAAGAGTCAACCAAAACTTCAAGGCAAGATTCTTCAAACTAATTACTCAATCAATTTAAACACCATTAAGTCCAAGCCAACCAACCCATGAGGAAACTAAAACCCAATCCACACAAATCACCACGCAAGAACCAAAACAATCAAACTTGGATTGTGCAAGAAATCACAGCTTACTATTTATAGTAAGCTGGTCTTTTTTCTTCAAATCGAATGCCTAAAAAGGAGACAAAAAACAAACAAAAATTAGAGCAAAAGCATCCAACCCTCCCGGCAAACGCACTATTCAACCTAACTACAATCACTAGAACCAAAATCGGTCAGCGCTTCCGCGTCCCGCTGAAAACCCTAAAATGCTAATCAAAATGTGCAAATAAATTACCCTAAGGACCGGGGTGATTCGGACAGCGCTTCCGCACTTAATCCATGTCCCGTGCCCTCAAAGATGCACTTCAGCAATCAACAAACAAAACATGCACAACCATACCCAATCATGCACTCATACAAACCAAGCGGGGCAATTCAAACTAAATCAAATCCATTTTTTTGGACAATTACTTTGCCATTTTTTAAGGAAATTTGTTCACGAACTCAAAACAAACGATCCAAGATAACATGACTAAATTTTAAGCAACGGAAGGGGGAGAGAGGAGCTGCCTTTCTAACGTCCCCTATGCGCCCTCCGTAATGTCATGAGGAGGGGCTAGGGAACCTACGGTGCTGGTGATCGGTGGCGCTGCTGAAGTAGCTGCTGGCCGAATCAGCTGGCTCCGGTGCTGCTCCTCCATCTTCCTCTTGTCGGTCGCCAACAGCCGGCGCTCCTGTTGTCCGCGGCGCTGCTGCGATTCAGTGCCGCCCTTCTTTGCTAACGAATCAGCTCCTGCCGGCTTCTTCGACTCCCAAACTGCTGCTGGCTCCTGCTATATGTGACGTTGTTTCGACGATGTACTCCGGACTGGTTGCCATCAGTGGGGCGGTGGCAATTTTCTGCTTCCGCTGCTGGGTTGGCGTCGACTTCGGCTGGGCAGGGTCGAATCGGCTGCGTCGATGGAGGCTCGCTGCCGATCGCTCGGCTTTCCGCTGTTGGTGCGGTGTCGGCTGTCGTTGCTGGCAACCGCGGGTGCCGGATCCCCGATCGCCTCCGATCGTGATCATCGCGGTCTTGATTGCTGGGCTCGCCGTCCTCCTTGCCGTCGTAGTTACTGTGCTCGCCGTCCTGCTCGCCGTCGTGGTTGTTGTGCTCTCCGCTGTCGGCCAATGCCGGTGGTACTGGCTGCACTCTGCGCCGGTGACGATTTTGTCGTGCCCCACCTCGTGCTCCGGACCGCGTCGATGCTATTAGTGCTCGATGCGGCTCCTGATGCCGTCTGCGGTGCTGGATCACCAACCTCGTGCCGCTGCTCCCAGTTGTCGGCCGATGCCGGTGATGCTGGCCGCACTCAGAAAACCACGATAGGCCTTCTCTCCAGCCAATCTTACGCAAAAAACTATCAATCCCCTCCCTCGAACCTTACGCCAATCTCTCTTTTTCCTACGGAAAAAGCTCACACAAGCAATACAAACATTTCCTCTATAACCACACGTGCACATCCTTTAGAAAACACCACCAAAAAGTGATCCCCAACAAAACTAGATCTCTCCATGCACACACACTTCCCCCCCAGAACTTAGAACCCTAACTCCCACTGTCTCTCCCTAGTTGGACACTTGGATGGGGTAGAGTTTCATCCGTTCCAAACGGATGAAACTTTGTTCATCCGACAGTTCATCCGCAGGGTTTTACTAATTCCCTAGATTATTAAATAGGAAGGATCTTAAACAATTATGAATATTGATAAAGTCATAAAACATAACCAAAAACATGTCATGAAATTTTAACACAATTTAATATACTAATTTAGAATAAGCTAAACAAACGCCGGGTTGTTTAGGCAAGATCCTTCCAATTATCGTGGATTTTCCGGAACCGGAAAAATTTAGCCTAAGTCCCACTTCGGGAATTTGAACATGAAAGTATTAGACTAACGCTTATAGATTGTATTTCGTACAAGTGTGAACCGTTTCGGCGGTTCACATGTAGAGAGAGAAGGTCCTCTAGTGGTCTATCCTTTGTAGAGTGATCTTGATCACTCAAACCTTATCTTTGTTGTAGCACCTAGTGCCTTAACTTGGCTATATAAGTAAGTGCTTGGAATGAGTGAGCATCTCATTCAAGCATTCTTTGCTCTACTACTTGTAAGCTTTGAGTGTGTTGTATTCTCTCTCTCCCTCTATTGAATCTCAATAGGAGGACGTCCGGGATCGTTGGGCTGCATCGGATTCTCCCAGTTGGTCGTAACCTCGTCATCGTCCGCGGACATCGAAGCTTGGCTGCGCTCGGTCTGAACTCCGGCCGAAGTCGGCTTTGTAGGAGGGGAGGGGGATGGAAGTACGATTACCTTGGATGCGGCTCGCGGCGGTGTTTCCTCGCGATCCGGCTCTTGAGGCGCATCCGGCTGTACGTCCTCCTCATCAGATTCGACCTCGTCCTCTTTGTCATCCGAGTAGACGGCTTTGCTGTCCGCGTCCTCCTCGGATTCGAAAACGCCATTGTTTTGGGACGACAACGAAATCTCGTAATTCGATTCCTCCTCTTCCGTGAGGACGTCCTCCTTTTTATACAAGTGATAAAAGAAAAGAGTGATCAGGCTCGGTCGGGTCTTACCCACATTCTCCGCGAGCCGGGCGACTAAGTCGTGGATGATGATGCCCCAGTCAACTTCTCGCTCTCCTCGTACCGACCCTAACACGGTATTGGCAAGCTGGACGGTGATCCGATGCGGCTTCTCCGCGTGGATGATTGGCGCTAGAAACATGATCACCGTGTGCTCCCTTGTCTCCTTGCAGTCTTCCACTGCGTAACCGTTGTTCTTGTGCGGCTTCCCGTGGAAGGCCGTCTTTGCCCATTTGTGTTTCCGGCCGCACAACCTGTCGCGACCCTAATAACTCCAACTCATTTTTTTTTCTTGGTGAGCCTTACTTGTTAGCGGAATCCTGGCTCACTTAGTTGGTAGCAACCGGCCACAACTTTGCTAACACTTGCATGTGCCCACACACACAATGTTAGCACCATTCTAAGTCAAGGTGTCCAACCTACCTTGACTCCATAACTCATTACCGGATACTCATTACCCGGAACTCCCACCAACACATGGTCATGCCACTTGGTGGCACGGGGCGGCCTTCCACAAATATCCAAGCTCCCAACGGTGCTACTAATCACACCCGGAGCTAACCGCCCTTATCCATTGTCCAACTTCCCACTAGTCCCCTTCCACTCTTGTTTCTCACCCCATTTGGGACATTGCCGGAAATCCTCCTGGAATCCGGCACTAGTTTTCTCGGGGACTAGTTTGGAGCGGGACTCTTTCCAACCCAATGTTGCGGGATGCTCAAGAGCATCCCACAATGCCCAAGGTGTAGGAGTGAGGCTTCCTTTCCATGCCTCACCCTTTTGAGCCATTCCCGGTTACTCCCGGGAACCGGCAGTACTTATCACGAGGACTAACTTGGAGAGGGACACTTCTCAACCCCATGTTTAGAGATGCTCCAAAGCACTCTCTATTTTCCACAAGGTGCGGGAGTGAGACCCCATCCCAAGCCTCACCCCTTGGAGCCACCCCGGCTCCTCATGGCACCATGTGCAAGTGAGGAGGGAGACCACCCCTCCTCATAGTACTCTCTGGAGTCTTCGGTAGGCCCCCCCCTCTTGTGTTGAGTGGCCTCCCGTGACACACTTTCTTTTTGGAAGACCACCCGTTTTTGCCTTAGCATCAAAAACGGGCCGTAACTTCTCATCGGGCTAGCTCCTAGCTCAGGTATCCAAATGGGACGTGCGAGCCCATTTGCGACATCTACTCTTTGAGTACATATCAATGGACTACCTACTTGCCTCAATCGGGTCTGTCCAAAGGGAGATATGCCCCTCTGAACATTCGGTGTCCCGGGAGGCAACATTCCCGAATCCCGAAGTCGCGACCACTTTGAGGAGCCATATCTCCTAAACTATTGCTTTGCTCATCATGAGCCTTAGCATTCTAGAAAGCCCTTGTCATTAGCTTTCCAGCAACATGCAACATGCCGCCCTCCACGAAGGTCGACACATTGAGTCCCGAAAGGTACCACTCCCGAGTCCCGGAGTGTCCCGGAACGCGCTCCAACCTTTGGGGAGTCATATCTCATGACTCACAACTCCAAATCGCGCGTTTTATGGACCTATGGGTGCGTGCTTGAACAAGGTTTGCAACCATCTAAGGCACTTCACCAAGTTCGTCCCGAGCACGACGCTATTGCGTGCTGTTTGCTCGGCACTCCCCTTGGTCACTTCACCTTGTCTCTTGCCAAGCCCGGGGCGTCACTCTCGGGGTCCTCTTGGCTCACCACGGTGTTCGGGCATCCTTTGGAAAGGGATGTGACACTCACCCCCACCAAACAGCATCGATGCCCTCATCGACAATCTCTCTTGTCGGCGGTACCAAGTTCTTGAGGTAGCCGCCTCCTTGGCACTTGCATCGGTTCCAGGGTAGCTAGCCCCGCAATGCTCCAAGCATCCTTTTACTTGGAAAATGGCAAAGTCTCAAAGGTGGCACCCGATAGGTCTATGGTTATTTCCACCCAAGGACTTTCCTTGGAAGGACCCACATAAAGTAGACCTATCTACTTTGAGACTCACTTCGAATGCCCCCAATGGCCCCAAGTTAGGCTCAACTAGCCCATCATACTCACATGACTTAGGATTGAATTCAAGGAACTTGCCAGCAACTTTATTGTCAACCAAGTATTACCACATGTGTCATTTGCACCAAATGCTAGACAAAACTTAGGCCAAGTCTACACAAGTGTAATAATTCACCCCCACTTCAAAGGTTGATGTCCTCATCAATGCTTTCTCGGTGTCTTGGATCTCCGTTGGCTTTCATACCTTTCCACCATCTCCTTTGCATTGGCAATGGACTTGGCCTCAACCCATGTTGCTTCCTTCTCATGGTACCCCCGCCTCGACACCAAGTATTCTTTGCCCTTTTTCTTGGTGATCCGGCAGTTCGTAATGCCTTTTACTCCAAACTCCAAGTGATCACCAAGTAGTTCGGGTGGAGGCCGCAACACTTGCTTGCGTTCCGGCCTCACCTTATCTTTGTGATATGGCTTGAGCAATGACACATGGAAGGTGGGATGAATCATGGTCTCCGGCGGTAAGTCCAACTTATACACATCTTCAAACAACCGTTTTGCAATGACAAATGGACTCACATACTTTGCCATGGATATGGGAGTCAAGCCATCCGGTAAGGTGAAGTTCTTCACATTCAACCACACCTTTTTGCCCTCCTCATACTCCTCATGGCGCCGCCCTTTGTTAACTTGTTTCACATACCTCTTCGAGCCTTGTCTAGGTTTTTCTTGGTCCTTTTCAATAAGTTGCTATCTCATGGCTACCAAGTCTTTTGCACCTTGGCTTTGTTCCATCTCGATTGCAATCCATTCAAAAGCTAGGTCGTTAGGCATAAGTGGCTTCACACATAAGCCACCTTGGGGCGGCGATTGACTCATAGCACCATGCCTCAATGCATTATGGCTACCAACCGCCTAACCCAAGTAATCACTCCAATCACTTTGGTCTTGACAACCCATGATGCCGCCACCAAACGCTGAAAAGGAGCACCACCTTGTCAAAGGCGGTTGCCATCCCTTTTGTTGGCTCCATCCTTGCCAACTTACAAAACCTATTCACCACTACAAAGATGGCGTCACTTCCTCGTGACTCCGGAAGGCTTGTAATGAAATCCATGGAGACACACTCCCATGCACCATCCGGGATAGGCAAATGCCGTAACAAACCCACTTGCTTTTGATATGACGCCCGGTTGGCTTCACATTCAAGTGATACAAGTCTTCACATAATGGGCAATGTCTTCCTTCATTTCGGGCCAATAGAACCTCTTTGAAACCAAACATATGGTGGACTTCTCCCTCCTATGCCCGGCCAAGCGGTTGTCAAGGTCCTCCTTGAGCACACTCAAGCTCCCCATGCCCTTTGGAACACACACCCTATTTTGCTTTAACTTGATCATAGATTGATGAAGCCGGATACCTTTGGGCTTCATGCCACACCTAAGTTCATCTAAGAACTTTTGAGCCTCGGGGTCTTTCATATACGCCTCCCTTATCCGTTTTGCCAAATCACCTTCTCCCGCATACATCACTCTCAAGACTTGTGTGGTATTTGACTTATGTTCATCATTCCAACCTAGTGCCTCCGGCGCCCATTCACTCGGCCCGGCTTGTGAATCAACTCCACATTTATGAGCACTAAGGTAACATACCACCTCAATTGCTTGGGTGTACCTTTGGCTTGTGTTTCAAAGTACTTCAATGAAACATTATCGGTGAATACCTTGGTCTCATAGAGACCAAGGTAATGTTGCCATGTCTTCAAACAATGCACCATGGCAACCATCTCCTTTTCATGCGTTGGCCAATTGATTTGAGTGCCATCAAATTTCTTGCTCTCAAATGCAATTGGCTTCCTTCTTGCATGAGCACTCCCCCGATGGCAAAGTCACTTGCATCGGTGTGCACCTCAAAAGGCTCATGAAACTCTGGGAACTTCAATACCGGCGGGGAGGTGAGCTTCTCCTTGAGTTTTTTTAAATGCTTGCACACATGAATCGGTCCCATCCAAGGCCAAGTTTTTCTTAAGCAAACCGGACATGGGCTTAGCAATCTTGAAGAAGTTCTTTATGAACCTCCTCTAATAATAGGCCAACTCAAGCAATGACCTCACTTCCTTTTGTGAGGTGGATTGGCTCCCCTTCTTGATTGCTTCCACCTTCTTGTGGTCCGGTTTGTAACTTTGCCCAGTCATAATGTGTCTCAAGAACTCAATCTCTTGCAAGCCAAACTCACTCTTCTCTCCATTTGTATACCAGTTATTGTCCCTAAGTTTTTGAAGCACGATTGGAAGGTGTTGTGCATGCTCCTCCGCGGTTTTGGAGAACACCAATATGTCATCAATGTGGACAATGACAAACACATCCATCTCTTGATGGAACACCGTATTGATGAGGGTTGTGAACGTTGATGGGGCGTTGCACAACCCAAAAAGGCATCATCAAAGCCTTTACCACCTCCCAAATACACTTGGGAGGTGTGGAGTTAGAAGTGGGCTTATTCCCTTCAAGTCCCAAATCGGTCCTTAGCATCATCTAGAACCTGTTTTCCTCTAACTCCTCCAAGTTCACCAAGTTGATCCTACTCCCTAACATGTTGGGAGCCTTGGTGAACTCTAACTCAATCTCCTTGCCTTCGGGGTTGGCAACCACTCTCAATGGCCGCTTCATTATCTTTACCCCATAGGTATCAAAGGAAATCTTACATAAGATGAGACCAATCCCATTCATTTCACAAACCTAGAAGTTTTCCACAAAGGTGAAGTTTTGGCACTTCACTTCTACTTCCGTTGCTACAAGGCATGTTTGGTGTGGCTTGCCATTTTGCAAACCTCACTTGGATGAGCTTGTTTACTTAAATGCAAGCCCATCCTCTTCAATGCTTCGGGACTTATGAAGGAGTAGGTTGCCCCTTTTGTTTGGAGCAATGCATTGCCATGTGGCCCTCTTCACCACAATACAAAACAAGTAATGTAACTTGTCTCTTTTTTTATGGACTTGTCCCCACTTTGGGCTTGTCCTTGGCAAACTTGTCCTTCCCATCCTTGGAAGGCCCACTCTCACCACCCTAAAGCTTTTGCCAACCATTTTTCTTATGTTGGCTCTTGGATAGTAATTTGCCTTGCACTCCGGTTGAGCCTTCCTCGTTAGAGGCCTTTTGGTGACCTTCATCATCACCAATCCCTTTTGCCAACTTGAGCAACTCGGCACAAGTCTCCAGCAATCTCGGCATCTTGAATAATGCCCGCTCCACCCAACCTTAGAGTCCATTGAAGAAAATGACCTATTTGGCCAATTCATCCAACTTTGGGAGCACATTCAAATGTGCATTGAAATCCTTCACATAGGCATGAAGGGTGCCCGTTTGCTTCGATTGCACAAGGGCCATGCCATCCCGAATCTCTTGGTACTCCGGGTGAAGCGATTACTTAGGATCTCCTTAAAACCGGTCCAAGTCAAGTTGCTCACCGCTCCCGTGTTCTGATCCCGGAAACGAGTCACCGCAAATGAACATGTTCTTTCAAGAAGGTCACAAGAATAGTGATCTTGTCCTCTTCACAAGCCCTTTGAGCCTCAAAGTAGAGCTCAAGTTCCACAATAAAGTCCTTGACCTTTTTGCCTTGCCCAATTCCGTGAAGGAAGAGGGCAAGTTGGTCTTGCACAACTTGCAGGAAGAAAGGCTTGATGCCTTCCCCTTGAGCTCCTTGATCTCTGGTTGCAAGACATGAAGAGTTTTGACAAGCTCATGGAACATTTCCTCTCGTGCCTTCCGCTTGCGGCCATGTTTCCCGGCAACGGGACTTTAAAGGACTCTCTTCCTCCTCATAGTGAGTGTCCTCCTCATAGTGAGTGTCCTCCTCACAACTAGCAACTTCTCTTTGTTCCCATTTGGTCCTCTTTTATTTCCGCCGGCTCCTCCGAAGGACCTTAAGAAGACTCTTTATGAAGGGTACCCGGCCTCAAAGGCTTAACTTGATTAGAGCGATGGAACATAAGGATGGATATAGTGATATGTAATTGAAGAACTCAGCCACCTATACCTCTTTCGCAAAAACTTTCCCAAGTTTGTTATTAGCCACAGCGATCATCTTGTCGAAATTCTTCCCACGTATTGATTTGATTTCAGCCTTGATGGCATTATCCATTGCACTCCATACTCCCGGTCCTGTTTGTTTCTCTTTTGGAACCGTGGCATAGTACGTAGCTCCAGCATCGACCGATTTTTTTGCTAACCTCCTCTATATACCAACCAGAACACAAATGAGAAGTTGTTTTAAAACAATTTGAATGAGAAGAGTGAAGCACATATGTAGTGAACGTACCGCGTATAGAAATTTTACGAAAACGTCAATTGTGACAGGATACCAAGTCTCCTTTTTTGCTTTTGCGTTCTTACAGATCCTGTAGTCTTCTGAAGAAATGAGGTCCTTAAAATCTTCGAGTTTTAGTTTACCAAACGTCCTCATGCGTTGCAGTTTTGCACACAAACTGTCTTCGACATGATCATGTTCAGTGGACCTACAAAATAGAACGAAAGATGAGAAAAATTGAATATGAGAAAACCATAAAATGAAATGATATTAAGAAATGCAACATTTACTTACGAATTTATGTCGTTCATAGCATCGAGGAGGAGATTGCTTTCTCCACGAGCATCGAGTACGATGCAGTTAACCGAAATTTACCACGAGGGATCATTCTTGTGGTACCTCCCGATATGACGCATTCATGCTCCAACACGGTGGTTGCCTTCTTAAACATTAAAGTACTTGTCGCTAAGGTCATGAAGATCTGGATCAGACCGCAGCGTACTCTTGAACTCTTCATTCGCGGCTTTCCAAAGCGGGTTCGTCCACAGTTCATCTTGAATGCAACAATTTTTTCTCGGCCTTTCGTATCAAAGGGAGACACGTACATTACCCGATCGCCTTCGCGGTATCCTTTGTTGAACTCATTCTCCAGTTTTCTTACGTCTTGTTTTGAGATCGGGCGAACCTTTGGATAACAAGCAAGACGGCAGAGTGGAATTAGCATACGAGACTTCTTAACAGGTTTGAAGCGTAACATGTTTATGATTGCAATCGAATCACTCTTGTGGAGCATTTGCATCTTGTTTGCACTCCAGTCGGGGTCCTTGTTCTGAAGATGTTGAAGCATGTGAATGATTCCAACGTTGACACCTCCCGGCAATGTAGTTTCTTCATCATCCGAGAGGAATTGGTGGTCGTCATGGTCCTGGGACGGTAGATGAATATCTGCAGCTTCGAGAAGATTGTCACTTGAAACCGCATTGAATTCGTTTTCCACAAATTGGCGATCAATTTCGGAAGGACTCTCTTGCGGAACTCCAGTTCCCAAGTCTTCAACATTTCCCACACTATCAAGTATGAGTTCATCCCCGTCGGAAGGTACAGTTTGTGGAGGATTACGAAGAGGCGGTTTGGCTTCTTCATCTTGAATGAGATGGACTTAAGCAATGTTCATCTGGCAATCCGGAAAATCAAATACATCACAACACAAAAAGAATAAGATAGTGTCAAATGAACAATAATATATAAAAAGTAATACATAATCTTTTTGTAATTAAGTATATAATAAACATATCATATAATGTGACAATACAACTAAGGAGAATGCAACTTTGCGACAAGTTGCGGAGAATGTCTGGGTGCAAGTCTAGCTAATGCTTTCGCTTGAATACATATAGCTTTGGCCTCATTATTTTTAATTCGCATGTTAACCGCTTGGGCAACCCGATCAACGTCAACACGTGAACTGTGACGGTCAGGTGAGGCAAGAGGTGGAGTTTCCAGAACCCAAGACAATGCTATTGCTAATCGACGGGACTCCACTATAGCCAGCACATTGTCTCTCAAAGCGGATAGATCGCTATCCGCATCCGATTCTTCATCTTTGACAATTCTTGCATGCTTCAGAGGATCCTGCGATACCAATGAAAACTTTACGTACGTAAAATTTGATAAAACATATGTGAATAAAAAGCAAAACTATGCATACGTGCTTTAGATCAGTCAACTGCACGAGCACAGACAAATGCCAAAATCCAACGATCATGATGAAGGCAAGAGGTATTCTCATCGAGGAGATAAGAAAGACCAAAATGTAACAGCTGGCTCCGAGACTTGCGTATGGACGGCAATTTCAAAAAAAAAAACCATTCCCCGTTATCCCGGTACCCAGGCAGGGTCAACAAAACCTGCAACATCGCCTACCTCACCCCCCTGCACCTAGCCTTCATGCCTGAAGGGACCGAATCTGAGCCTTTGATTGGTCCGCTCTACAAGCACAGACAAACGCTAAAATCGACGAGCATGATGAAGGCATGAGGAATTCACAGCGAGGACAGGAACTCAACCCCCGAATCCTACCCAGGTACAGCAGAGAAACAACAAATCGACCAGCACGATGCCATTCTCCTTCACGAGAAAAGGTGCCAAAAATAAAACCCGGGGAGGATCAGAATCCAGAGCGCTGCACTGAGGTTTAGGGAGTTTCAGAATGGACTCCATCACCGACCTCACCCCATGCAAAACGGCATCCAGCCCGCAGCGAGAGGAGCTTAGCACCGAAACCTACGCAGATACAGTACAGACAAACAGCAAAATCGACCAGCATGATGAAGGCAGGAGGTATTCAGAGCGAGGAGAACAAAAAATTTCCAGAAGGTATCAGATGGCTTCCAGACTTGCGTTGACGGAAGTCTGGAGTCTAGACGTCACTTTTGAAAAAAATTCCATTCTCCTTCACAAAAATAGGTGCCAAAAATAAAACCCGGGGTGGAATAGAATCGAGAGCGCTCCACTGGGGTTTAGCGAGTCTTAGGATGGGCTCTATCACCGACCTCACCCCCACGCACATCGTCATCGAGCCCGCAGCGAGAGGAGCTCAGCCCCCAAATCCCACGCAGTTACAGCACAGAGAAACAACCCATGCACATCGGCATCTAAGCCCCACGCACATCGGCATCTAAGCCCACAATGACAGGACCTCAGCCTCCGAATGCAACGCTGCTACAGCACAGACCAACGCCAAAATTCGACGAGCATGATGAATGCTGGACTTATCTAACTGCAAGAAAATGAATAGATTCTGCTACATTGCCGACCTCACCCCCCTGCACCTAGCACTCACGCCCGCGGGACCGGAGCTGAGCCATGGAACGGTACGCTCTACTAGCACAGTCACTAGCAAAATTTGGCACAATCTTGGTCAGTCGCATTGCGGTGTTCAACAAGCATTTCAGATGACTGAAAGGGAGCTTGGCAGAGACCATGAATTAAACAAGTTCAATACACAGACGAGAATTACGAGGTTAGGGTTTATTTTTTTGCAAACCTTGAAATCCTTCCAGTACCAAGCTTCCAACTCCGCACGCGTCTTAATCGCCTCGCCTGGTTGATACCAATGGCATCTGTAAAACTCTGCGAAAAAGCTTGAATCTGATGATTCTGTACACACATTTTGCAAACCCACCTCGACGTCCTCTCCGTCGCGCCGCATTGTCACCTCTTCTTTGCCCAAGTTCGCCATTGTATTTGCAGCTACTTCCTTCAAACGAAACTGGCCATCGATAAGTTCTGCGTTGCTGTTAATTTAAACTAGGGCAAACGAGACCATCCTTGGCAGCTTCATGTCAACATCCATTCTATTCTTGGCGGCAGCCATCTCTCCTGATAATGTTCAAAAATAGGAGCCTGCCGAGCTTCTTACTCGGCGATTCTAACCTGCTCGGCGGCTACTTCCTAGATTCTACTTGGTGGATTAGGGTGCGGCGTTGCGCAGAGGCCTGCATATGCCGAAGGTCACCGGCAAGAGTCAGGACGGCGCAGGAGCCGGTAGCCGACGACGCCAGGGCCAGTTCCGTCAGTGAGATCCGACCTACGCGGATCCTGGGGATTAGGTACCCGGATATCCGGCTACTTTGATGCTTCACCCTACCCGAAGCCGGTTATTCCTCAACCCCGATACCCGGAGCCGGTTATTTTCTCAACCCCGATACCCGGAGCCGGTCACTTCGATGCTTCACCATACCCGGAGCGAGTCCCATGTTTCACCATATCCGGAGCCAGTTATTATATCAACCCCGTTGTAAGCAATACCCATACCTACTAGGGGTCTATACCCTTCAATCCTCTATATTATCATACTGAACCTGTTTTATGCACGCGTCTCTACACTTGTACCTCATTTTTTTTATATCCATATTACCTATTTGAAACATAATGCAGTATTTAACTAAATATGGACTTTGGCGTCAATTCTGGACTGAAACATGGTAAAAAGGATGGGGCGATCTTCCGATTTCTTCCAATAAATAGGACTAATGACATGATAATTCACGAGATCAAGCTGAAAATACAATCCATACCAATAAATAGTGGAGGAAAGAGTGTAGGTAATAGCTCAATGCGGTGTAGTGAAGTACTAATAGGGCGATCGGCCCATGTACCAGAGCAAGCAGAAAATTTTGCTGAAGTTAGAGATGACTATAGAGAATGCTTAGAAGAAAGTTATAGAAGTATAGATTGATCCATGAACAACAACCGACCTCTATCCCTTAGCCTCGGAAAAAGTAGAGTCGATTGTGAAGAGAATAAACTTATGGCCAATATCGAAGGTCGTAACAAAAACACTAGAGGAGGGCATTAAGAATTCTCAAATGTAACCACTTAATTATAACGGTACATAGGAATGATACCAATGTGACACTGAGTGGCCTTTGACTAACATCTTAGCGGTTTCGTCTTAAGATAATAAGAACTAATATGTTTGCACAAAATCTAATCAGGTTGTACTAAGTAATGAACAAAAATAAAGTTTGACAGCATTTGAAGGGAAGATTTCACTGGCCACATGATTCGGTATGGGTCAGCTATCGAATCGGGGGATCGCCCCATCGCCGCCCGTGTCCATTCTAACTGAAGTTCTAAAGATAAAAGATTCAAAGGCAATTAACGTTTCTGAAAATTAGAAAAGTAACCTTCCATTTACTGAAACCTTTGCACCAAGCAGTGGATGAATATTACTGTAATGGTATGGTGAACAACCTAAGAAGTGAAATTAGCAGACACGAACTTATAAAATGTCACACGAACTTCATAGCAAATTCCAAGAAGAAATCAGTATGTGCAATAGCCATACAATCAGGGGATCGCCCCATCGCCGTCCGTGTCCATTGTAATAGAAGTTCTAGAGTTAAAGATATCAAAGGCAAGTAACGAATCTAGAAAGTAGAAAGTATAGCATGTAATGGTAATGTAGAATGTACATAGTTGTATATTCCAAAGAGAATTGAAACAATTTGCTAAATTGAAGTGCTAAGTACCAATTGCAAAATGCCTGAAGGATTTAGAAAAGCAAATAATGAACATCACGCTCTAACAAGTAATTGAGCAAAAGGTTTTGAAGTATGAATCTCTATTTCTTCCCCGAATTTCGGAGCAATAAATTGTACAGAGGATCCCCCACGTGAAGCCGTCAAAAGCTACATATTGTTGTAATGACTGCCATGAGAGTCAATTACACCTATACAAAAGAACTCAAGTGCGGCGTAGCCTCTCACAAGAGTCGGCGACGGAATTTTCCATCCATCTCAGAGTTCAAGAGGAATTGACTAACACTATCATAAGAACGAAGAGGCATAATAAAGGGAAGCAACGCTGTAGAAATATTTGGAATGACGTTCCGAGAATTTGGAAACTCGAGCTCCCCCAACCAGGACCTTGGAAAATAGCAGCATGAATCACCATTCCGCCTATTCCTCCATTGGCAGTCATCCACCATCAATATACGATCCGGACGACAAACTTTCCAAGTCCTAGAACCTTTCATTAGCCACTTCATCAACTTCTCGCAGTAGGGGTAACAGTCTGGATTATGGCACTTATTTCGTCCATAAACAAATAATAGCTGCGAGAAAATTTCCTGCGGCAGCAAAAATTCAATAACATGTCGAAGTCGTCCAGCAAGCATCGATGACCAAATGCCAACATAAAAATGATTCATGAGATTCCGGAGAAAACCATGCAATCCAGGACGCCGACGGATTCTTGTTGCGTCAAACTTCGCAGGGTTGATGCCCATGTAATCCTCGAAGCAAAGTACACCGTTGACAGAAAACACAATCACGTTCTGCAATAGCCGATGCACGCGTTAACGTGATATCCAACTCATGGTAAGGAGTTACAATAGCATATCGGGGGATCGCCCGATCCTCTGCAATGAAGTAGTTCATAGCAACTTATTGTCCTTAACTTCAGTAAGAAAAAAAAGAGAAGAGTTGTGCTGATGATATGTGAAGCGTCAACAAAAAATTATTTCATGAAAATCCCCTTCCACTACTGTAACCTATCATTTGCTAATACCTTTTCACTAAGCAATGAATGATAGTCAATGTTATGGTATGGTCGACAACCTAACAAGAGAAATTAGAAGAAACATACTTATAAAATGTCACACGAACTTGATGGCGAAGTCCGAGTTAAAATCAGCCTGAATGACCAATAGCCATACCTATCGGGGGGGGAAACCACCGGTGTGAGCGTTGAGCGGTGAGCGGTGAGCGGTGAGCGGTGAGCGGTGAGCGGTGAGCGGTGAGCGGTGAGCGGTGAGCGGTGAGCGGTGAGCGGTGAGCGGTGAGCGGTGAGCGGTAAAGTTTGAGCGGTAAGAAGAAAAAAATTAAAAGATAATGGCCCTATTACCATGGAATAGGTGGTTTAGAAAATTTGTAATAGTTATTTTTAGGCATAAAAGTACCCTAGACCGTGGATATAGGTCCTGTATCCATTTATTTTCATGGTATTGAGGTCCTACATTATTTCATTTGGAATCCAAAAATTGGAAGTTTAAATAAAAGTTAATTAAGTTATGGGCTCGCATCAACATGTGTAACCAATACAATTCAAATCATATACAAAATCTAAACCATAATTTGGGATGGCCCTTTAGGTAATCAATAAGTTTAATTTATCAATATTAAGATTTAGAGACTAATTAGGGCTGACGTCATCAATTTCCTAATAGACGTGTCAGAATTATATGTAATCGCTTCGGTTTATATAATCTGAAATTTATAACTACAAGTCGTCTTCCGTCTCTCCTTGTAAGGTGTAGAGAAAGACATTCACGTGGCATTGTAGTGGTCCGAGTTCGATTCTCCTCGGCCTCGTTTGAGCGTTGCAGCGTTGAGCGTTTGAGCGTTGCGTCTTAAAGTCGCTATCCTGAGCTATACAAATTCAGGACTATAGCCCCTACCAACATTGGCAAAATTCAATCACTCCAATGGAAAACAAAAAAACCCTCTAAAACTTTTAGTCTGCATTGAGTTTAAAACTTATACATTTACATACATTGGTGCGTTGAAATTAGAGTTTAAGAAGTTATATTAAATTAGGGCTGACGTCACAATTAAAGGCAAGCTTAGCTTTAGATTACATTGTATTGAGATTCTTAGAGTAATACTTGAAGCACTTGGCGTAGGTTAAGCTATCAACGATTATCACAATAAATAAATATATCAAACCGTATATATTGAAAAACACATATAGATAGAACCTATAGAAAGCAAATCACACACTAGGTCAAGGTGTAGTACCATTAAAGTGCTGATCACACTGATCAGCCTCAAAGTCTATAAACTTAAGCACACTCTTGCTATAACGTCGACGTGGAGTGTTTGACAAAATGGGCGATGGAGCTTGAACAAACTCTTGAGCAAGACGCTCAAAGATATACGATGGTAGGGTAAATTTTGATGGAGGGCTCTTGTAGAGATGAGCGTTGCCGGTCAATCGCTCCTTCGACACTGCGATCCTAAAATTGCAAAGAAAGTCATCCTATAGATTTGTAAGTGCTAAATAAAAAATCGAAAAAGAGAATATAAGATGGAATTACGCACCAATGAACTTTCGTGGCTTCTTCACGACCGGTTCGTCGTAGTCATAGTCTCGGGGAGGGGCCGATTCTCCACTTTCTTCATCTCCGGAGGACCATTCTTGTAATCCGCTAACACACCATCAAAGATTTCTTCGTCAGGTTCCATGGCGATGAGGTGTCGGTTGGAGCGCGCGCAAGCAATCACAGATGCACCTAAAAAATCAGAGGCCCACGTCAAAAATGCGAAATGTAGAAACGAATTGTAATGTAGAGTCTACGGAAACATTACCCGTATTTGCGCTCCAAATAAGACTATACCCCCCTCGTCCGTGAGACAATCGACGAAACATTGTATGAAGGAGGGGTCCTTCTCTCGTGAGCCTCGTCACGACGTACCGTCCGGACTATAACGCAAGGTTTCTTTCTCTGCAAAGTTAGAGAGGTGGTCTTCCTCATCGGGTACGATTGCCACACCCGCGTATGCGTGTGCCACTTGCCTAGTTTGGAACTTCGAAACAAACTCTTTGCGAACATATACTTTGATATGGAAGCAGTGAGTCTGCAAAACACAAGTATAGATAGATTAATATAGATGCATGGAAGGCCATAACCATGAATTGTGAAATTGGAAAGTAGAATATGATTCGTACCTCTTTCGGTTTGGGTACGGTAGAGGCCATAGGGAGGGGATTATATCCCCACCAGTCTCGAACAAGACGAAAACTATATATATGGGACTCGGAATCGAGAGTACGCTCGATTCTACGATATTTTGGATGCATCAAAAGAATGGCTCCAACGTCTGTCAAATGATATGCGGCAAACACGAAGAAGCTCTCAAAGTAGGTTTTGTCACGCCGGTTCCAGGAGGGAACTTCTGTTGGAGAGACACCCGGTACAGGCAAGTTCTCGGGAGCATCTGCAAAAATGAGATCAATCCCTGGATGCTTGGGCTGATATTCCATCGCCGAACACGGGTACTTACGGTCTTTGCCAATCTGGGAGACAAGTAAGATATTAGCTAGTGGCTAATAGATTTACCAGTACCATACGTAATTAAGGAGATTATGAATGACAAATTTATGAAATAATACCTTCTTGATGTGCTCGACGATATCGAGGATTTGCGAATCCCATTTTGCAGACTTCGACGACTGATGAACCAAATCTCCAATGTTCCCCTTCTCGAGATACATTGGCAGAGTAACTGCAATTTTTGATGACGAGCTGCTACCAATGTGAGTGGGTTTCGGAAGAGGGCGTTTGGCAAATACCGGTTGGCTGAGGCGACGCGGGGACTGCTGGGAGTTGTGGTCAACAGTGAATGATTGGGGAGGAGACCCAACATTCGTAAGTCCACCTATAGAAAGTTGAGTCAGTCTTGCCCCGCGTCGAATTGCATTGTTTGTCGCTCCCTCTGACGCCTGAGTCAAATCAGCATCTTCTGGCCCTGCAATGTCTTCTGGAGGAGGAGCAACATCTTCAGAATCCTCGTCTAGTTCAACAACGGGCTCCGCAACAGCGTTGCGTCGCCTCCTATTTGCACGAGACCTGGGCACTGCAACTGGTGAAGAAGGAGAAGAGATTGGATCAGATGCGACTGGTACAATAGAGTGGTCGTCATCGTCATCGTCGTCAATCTCCATTGGAGCAGAGTCAGCTGGGTTTGATGCGAGATTCCGAAGAAGATGCTTCTCCTCCTTGTGCACGTAGTTGTCGTCGCACTCAAAGAACCATCCACCGGTCGACAACTGGGAGTTTGTAAACCGCTCTTGCTGGGCTGTTGAAAAAAAACTGCGGAGATCATTTGTGACTGAATTGTCCTCGAACTCCATTGGAATAGAGAAGGAAGCTAATGCTCCCTTGGCAACGAGCTCCTGTTTTAAGTACCTACAAAAAATAAAACAAATCAGATAGTGAAGATTGAACAAGTTGTACGGATTTTATTAATATTGAATACAAAACTTGAAACTTACCGGAATAAAAGCCGCTTAATTGTAACTTTGCCCCCGGTAATCTTTTGAATATCCGAGCCTTTGCTGAACTTAGGGCTTGCATTAGGACCAAGATAGTTGTTGAACGCCTTGTCCCATAAGAGCAACCTCCACTTCTCCACATACACTGTTGGCTTTAGGACAACACTAGACCACTCGATGTTGAGGTTTTCGTTGTCGATCAGGTTTTGCATTTCACTTTGAAGTGATTGCTCAAGCTGTGAAAAAAGAAAACATGTTAAACATCAAAATAGCATATGAACTCTAACTTTGACAACACGTAACGAAACATTAAGTTACCTGTGCCCAAAGAGAAGCGCGATGTAGGAATGCCATTAGAGTTTTATCTTTCATAGGGCGTTCTTCTGGGAAACGAAAAGATCGTCGAACTTCGTCCGATGAATTCCACCATTGGAGCCACTTACCCTTGAAATCGCAATGAACATTGGTAGTGGCTACCATTTGTATTTATCAATTGTCATATCGGGTTTCAAGTTCTTGCTGTAATGAGAATAAATCTGCAGAGTAAAATCATAAGTAAGAAAAAGGTTATAATACATGATTATGAGGCATATAAAATATGATAGTGATATTTTCTTTACCTCATTTGCAAATAATTTCCCGAGTTTGTTATTCGCCACAGCGACCATCTTGTCGAAGTTTTTGCCACGTATAGCCTTAATTTCTGCTTTGATCGCATTATCCATGGCACTCCATACCCCAGGTCCCGTTTGTTTCTCCTTCGGGACGGTGGCGTAGTAATTCGTTTCAGCGTCATCAGATGCCTTCGCTAATCTCCTCTGTATAAAAAAATAAAAAGAATGAATAAGGTGTAAAAAACCAAATACGAACAATCACATTTGAAACACGTTCCACACAACTTACCGCATATAAGAACTTCACGAAAACGTCAACTGTTACCGGATACCAAGTATCTTTTTTCGCCTTAGCGTTCTTGCAAATTCTGTAATCCTCTGGGGATATCAGATCCTTGAAATCCTCTAGTTTCAATTTTCCGAACTGCCTGATTTGCTGCAATTTGGCACACAATCCGTCTTCGACATGGTCATGTTCAGTGGACTGCGCATGCGAGATCACACATGAGAAACATATAACTTAAACAAAAAAGAGCGGTCTTAATAAATCATTGAAATACTCACCAATTTATGTCGTTCATAGCGTCGAGCAAGAGATTGCTCTCTCCTCGTGCATCAAGAACGATACAATCCACGGAGATGTACCACGAAGGATCCATCTTATGGTACCTCTCTATGTGACGCATCCACGCTGTCACACGGTGGTTACCCTCGTAAACGTAGAAATACTTCTCACTGAGGTGTTGTAGATCAGAGTCAGACTGCAGCGTCTTCTCAAACTCATCATTGGCTAACTTCCAGAGAGGGTTCGTCCAGACAGCATCTTCGGCAGCAACCAATTTTTCTCGGCCTTTCCGATCAAAGGGTGACACGTACATCACCCGATCGCCTTCCCGGTATCCTTTGTTGAATTCATTCTCTAATTTTCTGACGTCCTGTTCTGAAATCGGGCGAACCTTCGGATAACAAACGAGACGGCAGAGTGGAATGAACATACGAGATTTCTTAACAGGTTTGTAGCGTAACGTGTTGATGATTGCAATCGAATCACTCTTGTGAAGCATTCGCATCTCGTTCGCACTCCAGTCGGGGTCTTTGTTTTGCAGGTGCGTTGGCATATGGACGATTCCAACGTTGACACTTCCAGGCAAAGGAGTCTCTTCATCCTCTGAAAGCGCGTCGAGACGATCATAATCGTGCACGGCTTCAGGATGACGCTGAGATTCAGAAGGACTTCCTTCCGAGTCTCCGGTGCAAATGTTTTCAACATTTGCGACACTTTCATGTAATTGTTCATCTCCATCGATCGAACGAATTGGTGAAGAAGCAAGAAGTTGTCGGGTGGTGTCGTCATCTTCATGGGTAGGGACATGAGCTAAGGTCATCTAACAATTTAGAAACCAAATACAACACCCCACAGAGTGAATAAGAATGTGTCAAATAAACATTGCGATAAAATTAATAAAAAACAACGGCTTTATAATTAATTGTATGATAACCTCATCATATCATCTGACAAAACAATTAACAGCACTGCAACTTTCTAGCAAGTCGCGGAGAACGTCTGGGTTTAAGTCTAGCTAATGCTTTCTCTTCGAAACGTCTAGCTTTAGTCTCATTCTTTTTTATTCGCATGTTAACCGCTTGTTCAACACGATCAACGTCATTACGCAAAGTGTGACGGAAAGGTGAGGCGGGAGGTGGAGTTCCAGGAACCGAAGTTTGTGGTATGTTTAATCGACGAGACTCCACGTAAGTTAACACATTCACTCTCAATGTGGAAAGGTCACTATCTGCATCGGATTCCTCTTGTCTTTCCTTTTTTCTTTGCTTTTTTGGATCCTGCAAAATCACACGAAACCAATAGTAAGTCAATTATCAAACAGTAGGAAAATGATGCGATTAGCCATTGTTATAAAAGTAATATAAATGAAATTCATTCACACTTGCTTCAATTCCCACGCGCAGTACATCAAGATACAGGAAAGCAAATGAGAAAACCAAAACAAAGTCACCCTCAAAATCAAAAGCGACCCAAGTAGCCCAACACATCAGTGATGACAAAAAAAATCAAAGGATAAAATACATATAGGAAAAAAAATGCAAAATCCTCCACGAGGTGCCAGACATTCGTGGACGAAGCTCTGGGCTCCTTCCCAGCTCTCACATGCAATCGGGGCCAGCTAAACACACAGCTGCCCTCATCGGCATGGCACAAGCAGGAGGTGTAGCTCGAGCATAGCCTCAGGCCCAGCCATTCACACACAGGAGCCCTCATCGGCACAAGCAGAGGGTACCTCGGCGATGCCTCGTGCCCAACCATGCACACACAAAGCAGACCCATCGGCACAAGCAGGAGAGAACAGGAGTTTTGCCAACACCCTGCACTCCGGGAATTGACACCACAATGACAAAGAAAATCACAGGATCAAAACGCAGATTGGCAACAAAAAACGCAAAATCCCTCACGAAGTGCCAGACATTCGTGGACGAAGCTCTGGGCTCCTTCCCGGCTCTCACACGCAATCGGGGCCAGCCAAAAAGAATCTACATCGCCCCGGCCATGAGACACACAAATGCCTCTCATAGCACGGCACAAGCGGGACGTGTAGCTCGAGCATAGCCTCGTGCCCACCATACACACACAAAGACCCTCATCGGCACAAGCAGGAGGGTACCTCGAGCGATGCCTCAGGCCCAGCCATGCACACACAGCAGCCCTCATCGGCACAAGCAGGAGAGACCAGGAGTTTTGCCACCACCCTGCACTCCGGGAATTGACACCACGATGACAAAGAACATCACAGGATCAAACGCAAATGGCAACAAAAAACGCAAAATCCTCCACGAGGTGCCAGACATTCGTGGACGAAGCTCTGGGCTCCTTCCCGGCTCTCACACGCAATCGGGGCCAGCCAAAAAGAATCTACATCAGGCCCGGCCATGAGACACACAGCTGCCCTCATCGGCATGGCACAAGCAGGAGGTGTACCTCGAGCAAAGCCTCAGGCCCAGCCATTCACACACAGGATCCCTCAGCGGCACAAGCAGGAGGGTACCTCGAGCGATGCCTCAGGCCCAGCCATGCACACACAGCAGCCCTCATCGGCACAAGCACGAGAAAACAGGAGTTTTGCCAAAACCCTGCACACCAGGAATTGACACCACGATGACAAAGAAAATCACAGGATCAAACGCAGATGGCAACAAGAAATGCAAAATCCTCCACGAGGTGCCAGACATTCGTGGACGAAGCTCTGGGCTCCTTCCCAGCTCTCACACTCAATCGGCCATGAGACACACACTGCCTTCATCGGGCGTGGCACAAGCGGAGAGTGTAGCCCGAGCAAAGCCTCGTGCCCACCATTCACACACAGGAGCCCTCATCGGCACAAGCGGGAGGGTACCTCGAGCAAAGCCTCAGGCCCAGCCATGCATACACAGGAGCCCTCATCGGCACAAGCAGGAGGGTAGCTCGAGCATAGCTTCAGGCCCAGCCATGCACTCACAGGAGCCCTCATCGGCACAAGCAGGAGAGTAGCCCGAGCGATGCCTCAAGCGCGGCCATGCACACACAGCAGCCGTCAAAGGCACAAGCAGGAGGGACAGCAGGAGATTGGCCAACACCCTGCACTACGGGAATTCACACCACGATGACAAAGAAAATCACAGGATCAAAACGCAGATGGCAACAAAAAACGCAAAATCCCCCACGAGGTGCCAGACATGTGTGGACGAAGCTCAAGGCTCCTTCCCGGCTCTCACACGCAATCGGGGCCAGCCAAAAAGAATCTACATCAGGCCCGGCCATGAGACACACAGTTGCCCTCATCGGCATGGCACAAGCAGGAGGTGTACCTCGAGCAAAGCCTCAGGCCCAGCCATGCACTCGCAGGAGCCCTCATCGGCACAAACAAGAGAGTAGCTCGAGCGATGCCTCAAGCGCGGCCATGCACACACAGCAGCCGTCGAAGGCACAAGCAGGAGGGACAGCAGGAGATTGGCCAACATCCTGCACTACGGGAATTCACACCACGATGACAAAGAAAATCACAGGATCAAAACGCAGATGGCAACAAGAAATGCAAAATCCTCCACGAGGTGCCAGACATTCGTGGACGAAGCTCTGGGCTCCTTCCCAGCTCTCACACGCAATCGGCCATGAGACACACAGCTGCCCTCATCGGCGTGGCACAAGCAGGAGGTGTAGCCCGAGCAAAGCCTCAGGCCCAGCCATTCACACACAGGAGCCCTCATCGGCACAAGCAGGAGGGTACCTCGAGCAAAGCCTCAGGCCCAGCCATGCATACACAGGAGCCCTCATCGGCACAAGCAGGAGGGTAGCTCGAGCAAAGCCTCAGGCCCAGCCATGCACTCACAGGAGCCCTCATCGGCACAAGCAGGAGAGTAGCTCGAGCGATGCCTCAAGCGCGGCCATGCACACACAGCAGCCGTCGAAGGCACAAGCAGGAGGGACAGTAGGAGATTGGCCAACACCCTGCACTCCGGGAATTCACACCACGATGACAAAGAAAATCACAGGATCAAACGCAGATGGCAACAAGAAATGCAAAATCCTCCACGAGGTGCCAGACATTCGTGGACGAAGCTCTAGGCTCCTTCCCAGCTCTCACACGCAATCGGCCATGAGACACACAGCTGCCCTCATCGGCGTGGCACAAGCAGGAGGTGTAGCCCGAGCAAAGCCTCAGGCCCAGCCATTCACACACAGGAGCCCTCATCGGCACAAGCAGGAGGGTACCTCGAGCAAAGCCTCAGGCCCAGCCATGCATACACAGGAGCCCTCATCGGCACAAGCAGGAGGGTAGCTCGAGTGAAGCCTCAGCCCAACCATGCACACAGAGCTGCACGAATAGCCTCAGGCCCGGCCATGAAGGACACAGCAGCACTCATCGGCACATGCTAGAGGAGCAAACACAGTGTGCAGAAATCAAATACCCCACTCAGTCAAGCCATCAAGGTGCTCTGCTTCGAGCCTAGCAGTCACCTGCATTCATCGGCAACAGGGAAGATGGACAAAACAAAGCGAAAAGTAGCCAGCAACCTCCACTCCCCGAATTCACAGAATCGATGACCAAAATTATCACGGTAGACTCAACACGACGATGCACACAGGCGGCCATCTTTCAAATTACCTTCAACCTTGTTATTAAGTACAACGGTATCTGCATCAGGCCGGCCATGAAGCAACAGAAGAGCCTGTTCATGACGAAGAAGTTCTCTCCCACCCAAATTCTGACAACAATTACGGTTTACATTCAATTAGATGAAGCAAGGAGCTATGTCCAGTACATACCAGAAATTTCTTGGAGTACCACGCCTTCAACTCCGGCCTGGTTTTCATTGCTTCACCAGGAGCATGCGCCTTGTAAAATTCCCTGTAGAATTCGTCGAATATACTCGAATCAGAGGACTGGGAACTCACATTTTCTAAACCTTCTTCGACGTGCTCACTGCCTCCTTCAACAGCCACCTCTTGCTCTACAAGATCCGCCATGAGTTCTTCTTCCTGCAACATCTTGACAGCAATGGTGTGCAAATTCATCAAATAACTCCCTCCCACAACTTGACAGTGTCAAATGTACTCCTCCCATCTTGCCAGTACACTTTCTGTTACTTCTACTAAAATTAGCTGCCTCCGAGCCCATCGGCGGTTCCTGCTTTGTCCTATTCTAAATTAGCACAAACTTTTATTGTAATCGAATCTCGCAATTGATTAGCCCAACTTTGGAATGAGCCAGATTGAATGAGCGGCGACCCTTGGCTCACTCAAGAGCCGGCGCCGAAAAGGAATGGCGCGTCCCACGCGATGGACATCGGCGCTCTGCGACTTCGGCAGCAACATCGGAGTACCTGGTCTCCCCGAACGAACCAAAAGATATCAGCAGCCGGTACCCGGCCTCGCCGGTACCCGGCCGCGCCTTACAGCTTGCCGGTACCCAGCCTCGCCGGTACCGGGCCTACATATACAGGAGGATTCGGCAGCCCATGCCCGTGGAGGGGGGGGGTAACGGGAACCGTAGGGTATGGGAGACCGAGGGGGGGTAACGGGGACCGTGAGGGGGGGGTAGCGGGGACCGTGGGGGGTAACAGGGACCGGTTCTCAACTATTCTGGTAGTAGCTTGTGAGCTCAAACATCGGGCTCATCAACTCGAGCATCAAGGTCATGACCTAGGGCATCAAGCTCATGACGTCGGGCATCGTGTGATGCCATAGACTAGTATTATGGTTCGTTTGCGATATTTTCACAAACCCTATATATGGTATTCATTATCTCCGTACTTAGACAATGGAATGGCCATGAATATGATTTATATGTACGACAATTGAACATACATATACTTAATAGTTGTTTACATTTTTCTTACCGAAATACTTCTAAATCGTAATCTAAAATATGCCCATACTCTTTCATGCCATCGATTAGTATGATTATACGATGAAACAATCATGGGTCCATCTATATCATGAAAATCAAATGTCAAAAGTTCTAACTACCTCATATTGAAGAATGGACTATCGTTGATTGTATACTTAATCAACCCTAGGTCCTCCCAATAAACCAGGAAGTAGGGTTTCTCATGTACCTCCTCTAATTCTTCGGACTTGTCTCAAATCCATCCGCTACATCATTTTGTGTTTCACGATCACCGGAAGCTTCTCGCTCTCCGAGCCATATCTCGTGACTCTTTTCTCCTCAAACATTCCAGCTTCTTCTCCAGTTGATCGTCTTCCTCTTCCGATTCTCTCATGACCACAAAGACAACACATGTTGATGTTACTTCATAAACGAATGCGGTAATATTTTGATACTTAGAAATATCAACATATTTGTAACACGATTACATCATTACCTCATTTGTAGAGTCTACACCTCCATCGTCATCTCGATCCACGCATACAGTCTCGCTAGACGTCCTGAACTGCCCTCTACGCCCTTCCTCCTCCTCGGCTTCAGCTGCGTCTGTCCCCACACTCTCCGGGACACTATCAAGGTTGAGCGATCGCATTTTGATAGTCCGCCCGAATGGCGGTAGCACATCATCGTCAATCAATATGTCATATCCGTCTGGCTCCTGATCATCGCCGCTACAACTCCTCCCATCGCGCTTCCGCAAAGCACTCCGCCTTTGCGCTTTAGAATTAGTAAACTTCGTACCTCCCCTACGCTTCTTCTTTCTCTGGCCTACCTCCTTTCTTCTCTCACTACCGCTAGCGTTTTCGTCCATACTGCTTCCAATGATATAACTTATCACAGGTACAACCTAACGAGTCCAAGTGTTCCCACTGCAAATGAAGAGGTCGAACTATGAGTTTGAACTCCATTATATAGGTTCCCACGCGGCTAAAAACCCTAATCAGACACCGCGTATTCCCTAACATCCCGCTATGACCGTGTCTGACAATCCAAAATAAGTTAGCGTTTAATCGCATCTATTATCTAACTAAATCTCTGACAATGACTGCCGCCGTCACTTTACATCTTACAGCTACTTATTTTATCGACGGATCTAATATTTTGAATCCTAACTACTTAATGGCATTTTGTCAGGCCAGATAATGTAAATATTATTGGCTATACGCATTTAAATCATCATGCTCACAATTCAGAGTATCGGTATCTGTATGTTTTATTTTAAGTAATTACGTCTAATAGGTATTCTATACCTATGCCAACACCCTACACCAAATTCAAGTATTTGAACATTTGAAATGCACATCTGACTCTCTTTCTCTGCGCACTTGTGATGTTGTCTTCTTCGCCTACGTCTATCATGGCATCCTCCACTCCCTTACCTCCCGCTGCAAACGTCATTGCAATTTGGTCTGAAGACTTAAGTCCTCTCATCTGCATTCCTCCGGGGATGGGTGGAGTGGCTGAAGTCACTCCGTCTTGGCTAGCAATTCGTTTCGGGTTTGATGAGTCCTCTCTTTGGTTAGAGAAACATGTCTTAGATCCAAACACTAATCTTGTCCAGTACTCCGTGCTTGTCGAACCTGTCGACCTAGACAGTAATTGTAGAATGTATAAGCTACAGCCCGGACAGTATCGACTCTTCGGCATGACAGAGTCTGTCATGAACGCCTCCACTGTCCTCCTCACTCCTCGTAGTTCTTCTACCATCTCCACTGTTGTTCCAGTTCTTGCTCGTGTCAAGGTCGAACCTGGACTCGAAGTCCGAATCGATATTTCAGATTCATCCGACGATGAAAGAAAAGCGTCCATGCAGTCCCGTCGACTATCATCGAATCTGCATCCACCCTCGTCTGGTTCTGAACACAGTCTCAGAACCACCCCCGTTCCTCTTCCCGCGTCCAAAGTCGTAAAACCCAAAAACATTCTTTCCTCGCTTCGTAGACTTGGTAGTATGTCTCGCAACAAAACTATCCTCAAAAAAATAGATTTCCATTCCATTCGTACTCACAACGTCTCTTTCCTGCCTCCCACTTTCAACGGTGATGTCCTCTATGTTCTCCCTCCCGTTGTACCAACCACTGCTGTCAAGGTAGCGAAATCTATGGAAGGGATGGACAAAAGATACGACGGTCATGTTTGGACCAGGACAATGACTACTAACATTAGTAACAACCTCGGTTTGTCTTTCCGCTATTCTAACTGTGTAGGTCATCTTCAATGCCACAATGGAAATTGCGGCTACTTACTACGACCTGACCGCAGAGCAGAGGTGAATGAGGTGGAGTTCGAGGGCTTTACCAAGGACCCCTTCCCGGTCGGCCACGCGCCGCCTCCTTCTTCAACACTCGTCTATAAGATTCGCAAAGAACCTCCCGTTTGTGTTGCTCTATGCCCTTCTAAAATATTCTACGTATTCGGAGAGGAGAGTCAAGAGCGAGCGTGTGTGCATATCGGTACCCACGAACATCCTGTCAAGGTCGGAGACTACAGATGTGCACGTAAAATAATTGATGAGTTAATAGAGGAGCACGTAGAACATAACCCACAAGCTACCACGTCCAAAATAGTCATGGAGGCTAGCAAGGACTTACTCGGAAACTTCCTTCTCCGTGAAGAAGGTGACCCTGTAACCTCCAAGCTCACCCTCGAGGAGCTAGAACCTATATTCGATCAGTGTAAAGAGCTGAACTCTCCAAGCGTGAGGAATCGTATTACCACTTTTAAGCACTTGCGCAGATACGGTGTTCTCGATGGGATCACCAAGCTTCGAGGCCTCAGCAACTGGGCTTACATCCAACGTAACCAATTCCCGGGGCAAGGAGATGAAAGTGACAAAGTGTTCATTTTCAAGATGTCCGAGGTCGGCCCTGGAAGCGGTGTTGACCTTGTTCGTCGTATGCAGCCCGGAGAGCGACCGCCCCCATGCGTGGATGATGTTCGACCACGCCAAGCGTGTGTCAAGAATGGACCACCATGGCGTGCCACGTTTATGACTCAAAAATCGCCGCATTCTAACTATTGCATGTCGCGATTTCCGATCAAGACGGAGAAGCTCAAATCGTCTTCTGGAAGAACCTAAACCACGTCATGGGCAGGAACGGAGTGGAAGCGCCTCGATTTCAAGGGTTCATGGCCGGTCGCAGCGCAAGCCAACCGAACGCCGTGCGGATCATTTACGGCTCCGGTGACCCTAAAGTCCCTATGGAAGGCCGCGAACGTACTTGCTACTTCCATTGAACTCAATCCCTAGAGAAACACACCAAACAATACATCGTGCACGAGCTGCAAGATCAACATCGACATCTTTGTAAGCAATACAAAGATGCACGCACCATGGCTGAGGCGGAGACAAGATACTGGGCGATCCGAGCGTGGTGGGCGTCGGCGCAGGCCACCTCCAAAGTTGGATTAGGTCATCTCGAACACTGGCTTGCATTCTGGCACTTCCGATACAGGCAATGGGGTGGGTTCATGGAACTGGTGAGTCCGCAGCGACTGTAGCAATTATGTACCGTGCTTTTATGTCAAGTAAATCCGTAAATTTTATTTACTTTTTTGTCGAGAATTTTTGTTATAGATTACATTAACAACATTTTAAGATATTTGAAATTTTAAAAAATCTATTTTTAGATCAAACTTTCGGTGACGAAAGTCTAACCCGCTCTGGATATCGTGATCAAGTTTTTTGGTTACTAAGTCAAATGTCTTTGCACCTTGCAGGAAAATAAATATTCTCATGAGAGGAGTCATGGAGATGCCTTCATGTAACCTTGCGGAATCTATCCATAACAAATGGTTGCAAGCATCCGGCAACAAGGGTGGGGACTTGTACGTTGCAGCTGTTGATGATTATGTTCGTGCTTTCCTCCAAGTAGTGGGTTACCACGACTTCAACGGAGGTGGCAAGGGTGGTAGTGGACCAACATCCCAAGAACTATTACTTCGTGTTGCCCATAAAGCTCAACGAACCGGCGATCCATCAGGCCTCACAAAGGCAGTTTCTGACTATCCAGGAGCTGAAAAGATTTGTACCCGCGACGCCCACCTTGAGGAGGCAGAGGTGTTCGGATCCAAGAAACGTAAGGCTGATGTTGCAATTGGAGTTGATGATGAAACGCACAGACCTGACACCGTGAGCTACTCACGTCCTCGAATTGGGAGAAGGGTTACCCGAGCATGTGCTAAAAATGTGAGTACTATCCATGAAGAGGATGAACTTCAGGAACCACCGACATTACCATCAACTTTTGCTGGACCTAGTATTGAACGTGTGACCGCTGTTCAGGAGACTAAAGTAGACAAGAGGTTGTGGCACATTGCCCGTTTGAGGGAGAATTCTGCCAAGGCTTGTTGGGGTATCATGCGAAAGAGTAAAAAAAGATGTGACTCACGAATTATTCAGAAGGGGAAGGCGACAGCAGCTCCAACTTACACCAGAGTATGGCAACGCCCTCAAGAGGGGCCAAGAAAAATTGATCAGTTCTTTTTTTGTGCGGATGATATTGACAGGTGTGTGAAGGGTCATCGTCGCAAGTGGATTGAGCCATTCTCTCAAAGCGAGGATAGACCCCCTATTCCTTCAATATGGCCTGTTAAGATAGGGACTAATCTTAAACGTGATGAGATGGAGGCGTTAGAGAATGCGGGCTTTCGACTACCACAAAAAGAACAGCTTCCTACGCACCGCACTTTCAATAATGTTGCCCCACCAAGAGACTTGTCCCGTATTCCAGTCCCGGAGAAGCCAGACGTGTACCCGAGGTCAAGAAGATCGAAGAACATGAAACGCATTCCATCTGTGACTTCAAAGCACATGAAGAATATTGAGTCTGCCACCTCAATGCAGGCCAGAATTCTGAGGGTGACCATGATCCCGCAGCCTGGTTTTGGGTGTATCGTAGACTTGGAGTCGGATTCGGATGCAGTTTATAGACTCTCAATTAGTAAATTCCCAGATTGCTCATGCCCAGTGTTCAAGAAAACCATTTCTACGTTAGGAAGAAGAGATCCATATCGACCGTGCAAGCACCTATATTTCATCACGGTATTGGTTTGCAAATTTGATCCGGATGCTGACCTATTCATCCACGCGGCCACTCTTAGTTTCAACGAGGTGAAGAAGATTCTGGAGGGAGGAATCCTAGACCATGCTATAGATTAGAATGCCGTATATCTACTCATCTACGTACGCTATGTGTTAGTCTTATGATTGTGTGCTTCACAATGTATGTAATATTTTTTCACAACTGATTAAAATAATTATACCAGTACCTACATGTACAGCAAACCTTGCCAATTTGTCTAACTCGGAGTACTATTCACTTAGAAATATTACCTTAAAAAACGGTTGACATTTAAAAATTTGTGATTTATTGTCAAGCTTTGTAGCTCAAGTCTCACAAAATTCAGGGAATTTAAGCTTTATTTCCACGGGTTTGGGTCACCAAATCCACGGTGAGAAGTCTAGAATATTCGAATATTCCTGGAAATATTCGAAAATTATTCCTGAAATCTTTTTTAAATACTATTTTTAGAAATAATTTTACTAAAAATACAAACTCAGCCCTAAAAATTCTAAATCTTACCGCTCACCGCTCACCGCTCACCGCTCAACGCTCACACGGTAGCAACGTACCCTATCGGGGGATCGCCCCATCGACGTCCATGTCCATTCTAACTACTGTTCAAGAGTATAATGAATCAAAGCCAAGTAAAGTATCTCAAAATTAGAAAAGAATCCTTTCATTTACTAATACGTTTGCACTAGGCTTTGGACAAAAATTAATGTTATGTTATGGTCATCAACCTAACAAGTGTAATGATAAGAAACATACTTATTAAGTATCACACGCAGTTGATAGCGAAGTCTAAGGAGAATTCAGGCTGAATGACCAATAGCCATACCTATCGGGGGATCGCCCCATCGACGTCCATGTCGATTCAAACTACTGTTCAAAAGTTTAATGAATCAAAGGCTAGTATTGAATCTCAAAATTTCAAAAGTATTCTTTCATTTACTAATACCTTTGCAGTAGGCACTGGATGAAAATTAATGTTATGGTATGGTCATCAACCTAGAAGTGTAATGATAAGAAACATACTTATTAACAATTACAACAACTTATACAACTACTGGTCCACGAGAGAGAGTACTGATCATATCGGGAGATCGCCCGATGGCCGCTGTAGTTCAGTCTTCTAAGTTCATTGGTCAAAATACGAAAAAACACATACTTAAACATGAAACAGAAACAGCAAAAGAGGTCAGTGACTATAATCAATCCATAACACTACCTACTTACAGACTTCAAAATCCTCACTTGAACATTCTTGTCCGATGGCATCTCCTGGCCACCTCGAAGCGGATTGCTTGTGACAATTTCTTGAACAGATAGACCTCAGTCAAAAAGGACTTGTAGCCAAGGCCGTAAAACGGAGTCTAAGAAGATATCAGCTTGATCACCATGCCAAGTTGGTGGGTGGATTGCGGTATGATTGGCGTTGAGCGCAGACTTCAACGTAGAATCATCCACTAATACAATACGATCAGGAGTACTTAAAGACAAACGCCGCTGCACAACGGTTAGATCCTTGAGATACAACGTCTTGTTATTATCGAGCACGTTTTCAGCGAACGAACAATCAGCTTGAGAAAGCTGAAGCAGCTTGTGTGGGTTGAAGGAGCAACCCTTGGAGACCACATTGACCATGTTGGCGACATTCTTCGCGGTGGCGGAACTCCATATCACAATTTTAGCGCGGCTATTTACAAAATTCAACAACTCCGCACAACCAGGTCGAGGATAAACTATCCTTTGCTTACCCTGTTCGAAAGGGCTTCGCCAACAGAGGACCCCATTCAAGTCAAACACTACAATGTATCGTGGTGGCGGTACCTTTGTTTTGTCTTTTGGGAGGCTCGGCCCAATAACTCGTTTCGGGAGTTTCTCTGCAAAAAATCAAAATTGGAACCGGAAGATTAATCAATAAGGTAAAGGGAGAAGCGAAATTATGAGCAAGAACGGTGAGGAATTTAACTACGTACCCTTGGGATCATTACACTGTACCACCTGTTCCACAGGCCTAACCGCACTTGGTGCAGCACCTGAGATCGGGCGACCCCCCGATAAGGTGTTTACATTGATTAAGTGCTCCCCCTGGGAACCAATATTTATCAATACTGGATTGACATTTACACTTGCATTTCAGCCGTAGGCATGAAGTTAAAGTTAAACCATTCATGTGAAAGCAAACGCAACGACTTGCTCTGCAATACCTCAGAAATTAGTGGTGAAGTGTCATGTCGAGATGTAATCGACTTTTCATTGTGTCGCGAAGCTTTTGATATCGGATTATTTTTCACCTTCGACCTCCCTCCTTCCTCCCGCCCCTCAGCTGTCAACAAGTCCCTGACATTCGCCTTCCGCTTGTTTGAAGGCTCTAACTCCTGCGTCACTGACAAAGCTTTCCCGCGAGGTTCTTCACGAATAGCTAAGGCGTCGAAAACAATCTCCGTTCTAGGCTGCACCACCTCAACTCTCGCAGATGATTCCTCCATTGCAGTATCTCCAACTTCCGCGGAAACGGCCTTGTCCCTAGGTACTATACAGAAACTGCCCGCTAAAGGAATGTCCTGAGAACGAACTCCGACAGGATGCTCACTTGCGGGATCGCGAGCTGGACTCATTCTCTCGAGATCAGTCATGGAGTCCACCATGCATGAGTCCAGAGGTTCTACTTTGCCGACATCCGCATTTGCAGCATCAATGATGGGGCGATCCCCCGATAACTCAATTAAAGCTACCGCTGTGTCTGGGACTGATCCACCCAATGGATTCTCTTGAATGGAAGCCTCAACGTCCGCATTAGCTTCGTTTAGGGGTGACTCTGCCATCGCATCTTCTTGCGACTGTGAAGCATCCTGTCTGCTTGATGATACAACTTGGTTAGAACCGATGCCGGGGATAGCTTCCGATCGCAGCGGAGTAGAACGATCGATGGAATTCTCAGCTCTTTGAGGTTCATAAACGTCGGAATTCTGAGATGAAGAATTCCGTTTCTGTTCAACTCGAGTCACCTGTATTAAGGTTGATGTAGAGGGGTTAGCTACCATGTCACCGACTGCATGCATACGTTGCATGTCATACGCAGGAGTACGCAACAGGAGGTGCCTTGTATGAACTTGCTCTGCATACTTTCTAGCTATAGAGATGGAATCCCTATAGCTTGATCCAGGCAACTGAGCCCACGAATTTTCATTAGTGAGATCAGCATCAGACATAGAAAGATTCCCGACATACATATTAGCATGGAACAATACTTCCTGCATCGGCCACAGAACAAGTAGAGTCGGCGAGAGTTAATTAAAGTTGAATCGATACAGTGCCATATATCTCTTTACGAAAAGCTTAGAAATCATTATCATACCAGGCTTGAATCTCCGGCAGCATGAGTTCGAGCTTTGTCATTGCCCAGTTGAAACAGTGCCCTAGCCGCAGACGTAGTTGTTCCCGCACTTGACTGTGCATGGGGTGCGAGGGAAGCAGAATCAACGTCCACAGCGGCTTTGCATAGGCTTTCGTCAGCTCCGTCCATGCTATCGCCAATGCTGTGCCTTACAAGGTCGACATCGACGTTGCGACCGGAAGCTGCTCTAGTGTTATGCATCGAAGTTGTGGAAGGGACCGTTGAACGACGAAGAACTGCACCAGTACTTGCCGAAGGAAGAGATTGAGGCGCAGGATTCTCAAACAAGGCGTCTTTGGTGATGACAGCCCACATTCTTTCTGTTCGACTTCTAGCATCGTCCAGCCTAGAATCGTTGTCTACGAATTCCAAGACCGTAGCGTTGTTCCTCTGCGCATGACAGGTAGAGTGACATAATAAGGTTAGTGAAATCCTCTACACGGATGGGGCGATCCCACGATGCGCAGGACAGGTAGAGTGACATAATAAGGTTAGTGAAATCCTCTATATGGATGGGGCGATCCCCCGATGAACTCGCAGGTTTCATCATAGACTCAAGTAAAATGAATCAAAACACTACTCACGCTGAAGAAGCTGATAACTCACCAATCCGACGTAAGTAATATTAGGTCCTCCATGCAGATTGATAAGAAGTATATCCTTCATTAGAAAAGAGCTGAACATTGCCAATGCAGTGCTCAAATTCAAAAATGCAGTTCCTTGAATTTGCCATTCGCGGTCGACGGTCTCATCTGCATACTGAACTGCTGGATAGAGGGCCGAAAGCTTCTCCCGAGATCCCCTCTCTCTCTCGAAGTAGAAATCAAAGTCTGAACGTCTTCCTCGAGTGGTTCTGCCAAAGATGAAAACGATATATACCAGAACTTGGGACCCGATGTCACATGAAGGAAATTCATCATCAGGTTGTGGAAGGTAGTGAACGACATGATAATCCCATGATGATGAGCTCGATCTTCTCTTCCGCACCTCTATCTCCTTTGCAATTTGTAACATTCCTTGCACGTCCGTAATAAAGATTGCAGGTGACTGAATATCAATTTTCGCGTTTTCCTTCACCTCGCATGCGTCGAAAATGCTTGAAAGTCTTTTGTCTTGAAGCAATCTTGGCTTAGACTTTCCATTATCTGCAGATGTGAAGCAAGAACAGAGGAAGAGGAATTTTACATCCTCGGCGTTGTCCATCATCCAGTCCAGAACCTCGCCTTTTTCTTTCATCGTGGCACTGAGGTTTCCTTTAAACTAGTCAAATGTGGCGCATTTGTATTTTTTAGAAAACGAATCATCAACTTTGAATTCCAGTCGTTCAGATTCCGCAACGCCATAGGACATGTAGACGCTCTTGATATGGTCGAAGAGGTCGCCTTCCTTTGGATTCTTCACTAAGTTGTCCAATCGGCGAATAAAGTACAGCTCACCCTCAGGGAGTTTCAGAATTCGTAGTGCCATCATAGTGTCGCGAGTGTAATTCCGTTCCAAAGCCAGAGCATCCCATTCAACCGCTGAATAGGAATATATTCTGCCTTCTTGCTAGGAAGCGGCGAATCCTCGAAGAGATTCATAAGCTTATCTTTCATGACACGCAACTTCTTCTCTTGGTTACAGAAATCCACCATCGACATCAAAGTTGCAGGTACGCTTTTGGAGTGTGTACTATTAACGCATATTTTCTTGTCCAGGATATAAGTCGCAACAACCTCGACGTCCTCATTCCGCATATTGTGCAGAATCTTCAAGTCATTTTCAACAAAATTCTTCTTGCCGCTAAATCCTTGCTCATGCGGAGGTACTACCTTTCTCCATTGGTCAGGAAGTCTTCCTGCTAACCACTTGTTCTCAATCGAAACCCACTTGTCGAAATGATCGTCCTCGAGGTAAAGCAACGGAAGCCTACCGTCACCTGCATTCTTTGATTTCACTGATTTTCCCGCGAATATAAGCTTTACCTTTGGAAGAAACTCATTCTGGACACAAGAAACAAAACATTGTGAGCAAGCATGTATGGCATGGGGGGGGTCGCCCCATGCAATGCCCTAGTGACCAGGAACTCTGAAATCGCATGGGGCGATCGCCCGATGGTCTATGTTAAAACTGAAGCTCAGATCTAGCACCTTGAAGTCTGTGCATATTGAGGTCATCTCACCTTAAATTTAGAGGAATGCACGCGTCCACAAAAAGCAGGCATCGGCTTTCCTATATCGTTCCACGCCACTCGAGCATTTGTGAGCTGTTGCAGAAACGTTTGTTCCGTTCGCTCGCCCGCAACATCTTGATTCAAAACACGGGATAGGTACAGTAGCTTTTGGAACTGACTCTCAGGGCACCAGACTGGGATGATGCTAAACTTTGACAGCAACCCTGCCTTATAGTCAGAAATTTTCTCCCTTCTCAAAAGAACCTTCTGGTGAGCTGCTACTGTGTGCTGGCCGCCAATGATATAGTAGTGTGTACATGCTTGAATGTCCTTCTTGTCGGGCTTGCTTGGAAAGTAGATCGGCTTGTCGTTAGCGAAACCCTTAAGTGGCAAAACGATCACCTGAGCTCTTACCATACTAATGTCTGGAACGATTTCTACCGCCATCGCAATGCGATCAACCCTGTCTTGAACCATGTCGCGCACCTCTCCTTGAGGAGTGCCCGCAACACCAAGGGCCCAAGGGGGACACCGGAGTGACGCCCGGGCCTTGGGGTGCCAAGGTGAAGGGAACCTAAGTGGGCCTAGTGTGGGAGAGGACCCCGGGCGTTGGAGACGCCTCTCACCCACGGAGACTAGGAGCCACGAGGGAATGGACATGAGATTATGGAAGCTCATGTTGCCACGATTCCGGGATGCTAAGGAGCACCTCAGTTGGAGGTGTGAGCTAAAAGTTATGGGAGTTGGAAGATTGTGGGACTAAAGTGAGTGCTGTCCAGGGACAGTGCTGGACTGGGAAGCTGGCCCGGGACTCCCGAATCTTCAGAGGGGCATAACTCCCTCAATACTTGTCGGAATGAGGCAGGTAAGGTGTCTATCGGCATCTACTTGACGAGTAGATGTCGATAGAGTGGTCGCTCGTCGCGTTTGGATGCGGGACGAGGTAGATACGAGCCCTGGAAGGTTCGGGAAGTCTCCCAGGGGCCTTCCAGCGGCTAAGGCATTGGGAGATTGGGTGGTCTTCCAAAACTAAGAGGTGTGAGGGTCCAGCCCTTCACCTAGGACCAGGGGCTGCCGAATCCCACAGAGTATACTATGGGGAGGGCTGGTCTCCTCCCCACTCCCATGGTGCCTTGGTGGTGACCAAGGTGGGAGTCCCGAGTGGTGTGGCTAGTGTTGGGGCCTCACCATGGGGACTCCCAAGCCAAGGTGAGTCCCAATGGGTGGAGCTAGTGTTGGGGCTCCACCATGGGGACTCAAAGTGCAAAATGAGGCACGGTGGGTGGAGCTAGTGTTGGGGCTTCACCACGGTGGCTCATAAGGACAAGGTGAGTCCCGGTGGGGAGCTAGTGTTGGGGCTTCACCACGGGGACTCATATAGGCAAAATGAGGACCATGAGTGCTACCGATGTGGGGTGGTGTCTCACCACCGGCGTTGTGATTACTTGGTGGCCTTGGGGTCACCATGGTGGTCATGGGCGGTGGTGAGAGACACCACCAAGTGCGGTTAGGCCGCGTGGTATGGGAGTGCCACCAAGTTGGGCCTTGGACATAAGTGGAAGTCCGCACCTAACCATTGGCTACCTACGAAGGGGTTGAGTCCCGGTTGCATGAGTAGGAGAGATTGATAACCAAGCGGTTAGCTTGGTGGTTGGTATGGAGAGCTAACTTTGTGCATGTGGGGATGTGCGAGTTAGCGCTCGTGACACTTGCTGATTTGGGAAAAAGTTGGTGTAAGCTAAGGTGAGCTAGCAAGGGTTGTTGCGACACTTGGTATCGAGCGGGCTTTTAGTACCCAAGTGCAAAGTTGTGAGGGAGCAATGGGCAAGAAGAAGACCATTGAGGGTGATGAGCCCGGAGCTTCCAAGCGGCCACGCACGAGGGGAACAAAGACCCCGATCCTACAAGTGAGGCTCATTCTCATGACTCCAATGAGCAAGCTGCCACTAGTGAGGGCAATGAGCAAATGGAATTGTCACTTCAAGAGGAGCCCTTGGGTGAAGAGGAGCGCTCTAGGTCGAGACGCCTAGAGTCTTCCCAAGGGGTGGAAAAACAAGATCCTCAATTGGCTTTCCAAATGAGAATGCTTGAGTTCATGGACTCCGTGAATCAAGAGCTCAAGCGTGGGAAGGAAGAAAGGGATCGCCAAGAGAGGTTGATTGAACACCTCATGATGCAAGGCTCCCGACCTTCATCTTCCACCAAAAAGTTGGCTAAGGTAAACATGCCAAGCACCTTCTCGGGACTTGGTAAGGCAAGGAAGGTGAAGGAATTCCTTCTTGAGATGGATAACTACTATGATGTCCAAAAGCCGGATGAGGAGGACAAGGTTTCCATTGCGGTGACATTTCTCAAGGATCATGCTCTTCAATGGTGGACAAGCAAAAAGGAGCAAGAGCCGGAGTTGGTGGCAAACTTGACTTGGGGTGGCTTCAAAGACTTGTTGAGTGAACACTTCACACCAGAGTATCAGGAGTTGAGGGAAGGCATGAACTTGGTGCAAATGAGGCACACTGGGTCTCTCAAGGCCTATGTGCGTGACTTCAATGCCCAAATGAATGCCACACCCAAGATGGATGAGTTCTCTAAGAAGTGCATCTTTTTGGGTGGGCTTCAAAAGTGGGTGGTGGATGCCTTGTTCAAGTTCCCAAAACTTCCTGAGGATGTGGCGGGCATCATCAAGATTGTTGAAAGGATTGAGGCTGATGGACCCGAGAGGAAGTCAAGTGGCCCCTCTCAACAAAGCGGATCAAATAGGAATGCGGCTCGAGGCAAAGAGCGCAAGAAGTTTGGCTTTGGCAACAAACACAAGGGACAAGTGGATGGTGGAGCCTCTAACAAAAGGGAACACCAAGGGGAAAGCCATCTAAAGGGGGAGACAAAGGTGATGACACCAAGGCCAAGAGGTGCCATGGTTGTGGCAAGATTGGCCACTTCATTGCGGAGTGCCCCGACAAGAAGGTGAGTACCATTGCAAGTCTTGCTTGTGTTGAAGACCGCATACTAGAAGGAGGTTTTGTGGCCAAGGCAAGTAGCCTCAAGCCAAGGCCGGGCCTCTTGTTTCTTGAGGCCCAAGTGAAGGACAAAGATGTCTCATGTTTGGTTGATACGAGGGCAACGCACTCCTTCATGAGTCCCAAACTAGCAAGGGAGTTGGGCTTGCCACGCAAAAAAGGCAAGCAAGCCCATCAATGTGCGTTTTGCAAAGGGCGAACCGCACAAGACGGAGGAAGTGGCGTTGCAAGTGACCTTGAAGTGTGGGACATTGGAGTTTGTTGAGAATTTCACATTATGTGAGATGGATGAGGTAGACCTCATCTTAGGGGATACCTTCTTTGAGGCGCACGGTGGATGTGAGGCGCAAGCCAACACGGTTAGTGGTGCGTCGTGATGGCAAGGAGTTAGTGTTGAAGTTAACTCGTGGCCCTTCAATAGCGGGGGGCAAATTAAACTTGGTCTCTTTAGACCAAATGTTGGAACATCAATTTGTGGTGATGGCTCGTGAAGAGCAACTTGGGCATGAGGGGAAGGGGGTGCAACAACCACTTCCCAAAGAAATTCAAGAGGTGTTGGCCAAGTACAAGGATGTGCTTACCAATGAGTTACCCAAAGAGCTACCCCAAGAAGAGAAGTGGATCACAAGATCGAGGTGCTACCGGAGCCGAGCCACCTTCTAAGGCACCTTATCGGTTAAACCAAAAAGAGTTGATGGAGCTAAAGAAGCAACTAAACGACTTGTTGGAAAGGGGTTATGTGAGACCAAGCAAGTCACCATATGGTGCACCGGTCCTCTTTGTGGACAAGAAGGATGGCAAGCTTAGGATGTGCATTGATTATAGGGCCTTGAATAAGGTGACCATCAAGAACAACTACCCTTTGCCTCGAATTGATGATCTCTTTGATAGATTGGCGGGAGCTAAGTACTTTAGTCGCATAGACTTGAAGTCGGGTTACTACCAAATCCGCATTGCGGATGCGGATGTGGAAAAGACCGCGTGCCGCACAAGGTATGGGTCTTATGAGTTCCTTGTGATGCCCTTTGGGTTGTGCAATGCACCCTCAACATTCACAACCCTTATGAACACCATCTTTCGAGAGGAAATGGATGACTTTGTGATTGTCTACATCGATGACATCTTGGTGTTTTCCAAGACGGCCGAGGAACATGCAAGGCACCTTGAGGCGATAGTCTCATGAAGCTTAGAGACAACAAGCTTTATGCTAATGGGGAAAAGAGTGAGTTTGCACAACTTGAGATGGAGTTCTTGGGCCATGTGGTTACCGGAGATGGAATCAAGCCGGACATGAAGAAGGTGAAGGCAATTCAAGAGTGGAAGCGGCCTTCTACACAAAAGGGACTTAGGTCATTCCTTGGCCTAGCAAACTACTATCGCCGCTTCATACGCAACTTCTCTAAGATTGCCAAGCCTTTGTCCGACTTGTTGAAAAAAGGGGTGAACCAAGTATGGGATGAATTTTGCTACCAAGCCTTTGAGGAACTCAAGAACAAGTTGTCATCTCCACCAGTGTTGAAGTTCCCTGAGTTTGATAAGCCCTTTGAGGTCCACACAGATGCAAGTGACTTTGCCATTGGAGGCGTCTTGATGCAAGATGGTAGGCCAATTGCCTATGAGAGCAAGAAGTTGGATGGGTGTCAAATGAGATGGCCAACTCACGAGAAGGAGCTCTTTGCGGTGGTGCATTGTTTGAAGACATGGCAACATTACTTGGGGTTGCACAAGACTAAGGTCTACACCGATAATGTGTCTTTGAAGTATTTTGAGACACAAGCACAAATGAGTGCCAAACAATTGAGGTGGCATGATACTTTGGCGCTCATGAATGTGGACTTGATCCACAAACCGGGCCGTGACAATGTGGTGCCGGATGCGCTAAGTAGAAAGGAAGAGTTTCATGCCATGAGCACCACCCAAGTCTTGCGGCTCATGTATAAGGGTGAAGGCAATTGGGAACGGTGGATAAGAGAGGGGTACATGAAGGACCCCGAGGCACAACAAATGCTTGGTGATCTTAGGAAGGGCAAGAAGCTCAAGGAGATCAAGTTGGTGAATGGATTGCTCAAGTATAAGCAAAGTAGGGTGTATGTTCCTCAAGGCAAGCTTAGATTGTTGGTTTTGAAGGAGGAACATGATAGTCCCATAGCCGGCCATAGGGGAGAAAAGGCTACCATTGCAACGGTGTCAAGGAGGTACTATTGGCCGGGATGAAAGATGACATAACCCACTTTGTGAAGACTTGTGTGAAGTGCCAACTTAACCGGGCTTCATATCAAAAGCAAGCGGGCTTGTTGCAACCATTGCCAATTCCGCCGGGTCCTTGGCATAGTGTGTCTATGGACTTCATCACAAGCCTTCCCGAGTCGCAAGGGTATGATGCCATCTTAGTGATGGTGGATCGGTTTAGCAAGTTGGCTCATATGGTGCCAACTAGAGGAACTACAATCGCGCTTGAGACCGCCAAGATCTTTCTCGATGCATGGTGGAAGCATCACGGGTTGCCAAGAGTGATTGTGTCAGATCGAGACCCAAAGTTCACAAGTGCATTTTGGAGACACTTCTTTAGGAAGGTGGGAACCAAGTTGACATTTAGCACTGCCTTTCATCCCCAAACAGACGGGCAAACTGAAAGGGTGAATGGGGTCTTGAACCAATACTTGAGGAACTTTGTGAGTGCGGACCAACGTGATTGGGTAGACTATGTGGGGTTGGCGGAGTTCAGTTACAATGCGGCCACACACTCGGCGACTAAGGAGTCACCTTTCAAAGTGGCCTATGGAGTGGAGCCACTCCAACCTCGCCGACTTAGCTCTCGAGGGGGCACATTCAACACCAGAGTTCAACCAAGATGGTGAAGACTTGGCCAAGAAGCGGGAACATATGTTGGAAAAAACCAAGTTGTTGTTGGAGAAAACAAGAAGGCGCTATGAGAAGCAAGTCAATGCCGGAAGACGTGAAGTGGAGTATGAGGTGGGACAAAAGGTGTTGTTGAATGTGAAGAACTTCACCATGCCCGAAGGCCTCACTCCAAAGTTCATGTCCAAGTTTGCGGGTCCGTTTCCCATTGTGGAACGGGTGTTCAAAGATGTGTATAAGTTGGAGCTACCACCCGAGATCAAAGTGCATCCAACATTCCATGTTTCATTGTTAAAGCCATTCAAGGAGGATACCTTGTGGCCGGATCGCAAGCAAGTGATTCGGCCACCACCAGAGTTGGTTGGACAACATTTGGAATATGAGGTAGAGGCCATCCTCAAGAGTAGGAACCTCAAAAACAAGAGCAAGGAATACCTTGTGAAGTGGCGAGATACCACGAGAAAGAAGCAACGTGGGTGGCGGCAAAGGACATGGTGAATGCTAAGGAGGTGGTGGAGAACTTTGAGAAGAATAGGAGCTCCAACAAGAAGCAACGTAGGCATTGATGAGGACATCAACCTCCGTAGTGGGGGAGGATGACTTGTAGCTTGGGCGTAGATCCACAACACTTGTACTTGTTCTTTGGATTTGGCAATAAAGTTTGGCTTTGGTGTGTGCAAAGAGAAGAGTATGAGATGGAGTCCTAGTCTTGTACTTGTGCTAAGTTGGTGGAAGAGGGGGAATAGAGATGTGAAACCGAGTTGGGAAGGCCGAGTAATGGGGACCAAGGCTAGGAGAAAGAGTGGATAAAACCATGAAGTCCCTTGGCCTTGGGCTTGTCCGGGCGGGGACAAGGTAATGGCGCGTGCTCATCAAAAAAGCGCCACTCCCACAAACTAGTGCAAGCTAGTGCATGGGAGTCATGAACCCATGCCTTGAAAGAGATAGTGGGATCCGAGTTGGGCGGAACTTGGCATTACCCCGTGCGATCGAGTCGTGGTGTAAAAGCCATCTTGGGTTTGCAACCAAGACAACTTGGTGGAAGCATTGAGGTCCACCTAGTAGTCAAGGAAGAAGTGTTAGGCTAGTGGAGCCTCACTTGGAGAGCCAAGGTAAGGGCAATCCAAGAGGGTCTCAAAGTAGGTGGGTCTAGAGTAGTTTAGTTGCCTTGGAAGAAGTCCGGGGTTCTAAACGGACCACCTAGTGACGACACCTTTGAGACTTTGCCAAAGTTTGAGAGTGCATTGTGGGGGTCGCGCCCGGTGAAACACAATGCTTTGCCAAATGGGGATGGCAACCCAAGAGTTGGTGTGACCGACTACAAGTATAGTCGATGAGGGCATCGACTCCATTAGGTGGGGGTGAGTGTCGCGCACCTCTCCTTGAGGAGTGCCCGCAACACCAAGGGCCCAAGGGGGACACCGGAGTGACGCCCGGGCCTTGGGGTGCCAAGGTGAAGGGAACCTAAGTGGGCCTAGTGTGGGAGAGGACCCCGGGCGTTGGAGACGCCTCTCACCCACGGAGACTAGGAGCCACGAGGGAATGGACATGAGATTATGGAAGCTCATGTTGCCACGATTCCGGGATGCTAAGGAGCACCTCAGTTGGAGGTGTGAGCTAAAAGTTATGGGAGTTGGAAGATTGTGGGACTAAAGTGAGTGCTGTCCAGGGACAGTGCTGGACTGGGAAGCTGGCCCGGGACTCCCGAATCTTCAGAGGGGCATAACTCCCTCAATACTTGTCGGAATGAGGCAGGTAAGGTGTCTATCGGCATCTACTTGACGAGTAGATGTCGATAGAGTGGTCGCTCGTCGCGTTTGGATGCGGGACGAGGTAGATACGAGCCCTGGAAGGTTCGGGAAGTCTCCCAGGGCCTTCCAGCGGCTAAGGCATTGGGAGATTGGGTGGTCTTCCAAAACTAAGAGGTGTGAGGGTCCAGCCCTTCACCTAGGACCAGGGGGCTGCCGAATCCCACAGAGTATACTATGGGGAGGGCTGGTCTCCCTCCCCACTCCCATGGTGCCTTGGTGGTGACCAAGGTGGGAGTCCCAGTGGTGTGGCTAGTGTTGGGGCCTCACCATGGGGACTCCCAAGCCAAGGTGAGTCCCAATGGGTGGAGCTAGTGTTGGGGCTCCACCATGGGGACTCAAAGTGCAAAATGAGGCACGGTGGGTGGAGCTAGTGTTGGGGCTTCACCACGGTGGCTCATAAGGACAAGGTGAGTCCCGGTGGGGGAGCTAGTGTTGGGGCTTCACCACGGGGACTCATATAGGCAAAATGAGGACCATGAGTGCTACCGATGTGGGGTGGTGTCTCACCACCGGCGTTGTGATTACTTGGTGGCCTTGGGGTCACCATGGTGGTCATGGGCGGTGGTGAGGAGACACCACCAAGTGCGGTTAGGCCGCGTGGTATGGGAGTGCCACCAAGTTGGGCCTTGGACATAAGTGGAAGTCCGCACCTAACCATTGGCTACCTACGAAGGGGTTGAGTCCCGGTTGCATGAGTAGGAGGGATTGATAACCAAGCGGTGAGCTTGGTGGTTGGTATGGAGAGCTAACTTTGTGCATGTGGGGGATGTGCAGAGTTAGCGCTCGTGACACTTGCTACAGTTGGGAAAGAGTTGGTGTAAGCTAAGGTGAGCTAGCAAGGGTTGCGACACAGGTGGTCGTCATCCGGATTCTAGAGGCTAGGCACTTTTGGATTAAAACCGGTTTCTGAGTCTCAGTTCCATCATGTGAACAACCGTATTCCATCGGTCGATCGCCCCATGCCCGCTGAGATTTACTATAAGAGTACAGCAGAATCACTGAATATAGATTGACTGGTTGTCTGTCATCGGGCGGTCGACCGATGAATAGGCTTGGTTGTCTGGCATCGGGCGATCGACCGATGCATAGGACTGGTTAGTGCATCGGTCGATCGCCCCATGTCCACTAAGAATATGTATAACAGATTAGCAGTATCAGGTCTAGAGATGGACAGGCTGTGTGGCATCGGCGATCGACCGATGTATAGAACTGGAGGTCTGACATCGGGCAATCGACTGATGTATAGGACTGCTTAACTGTTCTGTGCATCGGTCGACCGCCCCATACACTCACCGAAAAACTTACAGAAGCAATATCAACGAGAACAACTACGTCCTAATAGTCGTCCTCCATTGTGCAATCGACCCATATGCTGAAATCAGTGCTCAGAGACTGTGCGTATCGTACACAGTTCATCGTACGGACAGATACTGCGCTAGAAAACAAAAGAAATCGCTGCATCGGTTGATCCGCAACTGAACCCCAGAATTCTAATGACATTCATTCTCAGATAGACACAACAGCACGAAGTGAACTTACTTCGGAGGTTCCGTACAGTCGGGATTTGCTTCTTCTGTCATTGCTTCTTCGCCGAGTAATTCCTTCTTTCGCTTCTCGAACACTTTCTGAACTAGATCAGGGCCACGCCCACGAATCCGAGCAATTTGCTTTGTACGCGCCAGAACTTTAACAAATCTGAGGCCGAACTGTCTACACAATCTGCATTCGAGGAAAAAAAACCGCTTCATCAGTACTCTATTCTATTTCAAAATGAGTCTGAAAACGCGAGATTAAGGTTTGGCTTTTAAAAATCAGAGTTCTTCAATCAACGAAGGAAGCAACGTAAAAAAATCAGGAGGGAAGCTGTCGCACCGCTCGAACTTTGAAATACAACCGGAGGCAGCCAACATACGTCTAAAACATGAATCCAAAGGCAATGAAGCATTTTGTTTGATGGAACACAAACCACATCATCCACAGATCAACTTCTTGAACCCATTCCGAAGAATAACCTAAAAAAGAACTCAATTCTGGAATCGCTAAGACTCTGAAAACGCAATTGCAATGCAAGTGAAGAATCATAATACCCCTAAACACAACGAAGACAATCAAACATAAGTGAAGAATGAGCAATCGGCAAAGCATTGGGAGATTCAAACCTCCGATGCGCAGCAGCTGCTTCGAAGCTTCACTTCATGGCGCTCTTCAAATCCGACGAGCACACGTGCAGGGGTTCAAGAACTCATGCGCATTGGCACGCACGCAATGGCACTCACGCAGCGGTTTCAGAATCGAAGCAAGAATCACGCAATGGCACGCACGCAGCGGAAGCGGAATCCAAGCGAAAAAAACAAATGAACGCAACCCGCGCTCATAGCTCACAACAGCAAGCGCGGGTAATGACTTTGTGACGTCACGCCGCCAAATCTACTCATTACACCGCCATCTTCAGTCATGATGACCCTGCACAATCATACTTTTACTGTCCTCTATCACTTCGTTGTCATAAATTTATATGTACAAAATACAATATATTCATACCCTTACCTTGGCTATCAATTATATATTCTGGCTAATGATAATACCTTGGGTAATATTTATACCCTTACCTTGGCTAATATTTATACCCTTACCTTGGCTAATATTTATACCCTTACCTTGGCTAATATTTATACCCTTACCTTGGCTAATACTAATACCGGGGCTGATATTTATACCCTTACCTTGGCTTCAAGAAAATACGTATTCAATTTGAATGCATCAATGTGTAAATAAAATACTTGTTACTTGCACTCCGTCTCGGTAATAAAACGAAATTATTTCATGATCAACTCAGAAACATATAATTATTCTTGATTTTAGTATAAATTCATCTTCAAAGTGAAAATGAAGTTAATAATGTTTTTATTTACAGACTATGAGGAATATCACGTATGCGCATTTGGCTCATCTTTATGATCTTTATGAAAGGGTATCATAGAAATCTAATTTTTAGAAATATTTCACATGTAAATATGTAATTGTATCATGGGATGATGAAGTAGAAATAAATCAATAATGGGGTGATTTTGATGTACCCCATTCTGTATTACCAAATAAAATTCTTACAAAACATATTAATACAACTTACAATTACTAGGTTCACTTGCCAATTTTGATTTGATTTTTGAAACTATGAGTTCTCCAAAGTAAATTTATAAGTTGAAACTTACGAGGCTACGATTTTTTTTCCTTTCAAATTTAGATGTCACAAGCTACACACTAGTATGTTTGAAATCATTCTGAGGTTGATTCATTCATATTATCTTCAAGATCTATTTGACGTAAATTTCTCCTTTTATTTTATTTGCAAAGCAATAATTAATTTCTTTAAAAAGAATTGGTTTCTACAAAATTAATGTCTTCTATGCTAATTCAATTTATTTTCATGTTCTATTTATGATTATGAGTAGATATTAATGATCATATGAACCTAATGGGAAGCTCTACAAACTCACTGCAATTGCTTATTAAATGATTGGAAGTCTTTGTGAATTGCATCATGGTGACGTTCTAAAGACATGAAGAGGTTCTAAAGACATGAAGAGTCGCAAACACCTAAAGGCTTTAATTATTCAATATTTGTAAATTAACTATAATTGAATTTGTTTACGAAGTTGATCATCAATTACAATTTAAAAAGTGTTATTTGAAATCAAATCACACTTTTTTCCCTTAGGAACATGGGAACATGGGGGTACTACTCAATTGGCTCCGTCGACAAAAGAAGAGTTGATTTCTTTTGGCAACCCAACACCGTCTATCAAAGCGTATACGTTTGTACAACCTGAAATTCTCCGCAAAAAGAATCAACGTCATGTTCTTTGCACACTGATTCTACGTCAAGGCTCGGCGTCTGATGAATGTGACCATGTCTGATTTTTCAATATGACCATATTTGCTACGATATCCCATGTATTTCTCGTACGCTACCGTATACAAGGAACTGGGTTCTTGGTCTCTTTTCACAATTTCAGTTTCATAAATGCTCAAAATGCAACGCTCATGGTGTTGTTGGATAGATCTTCAAACTCTCTACAATATTGACCACATGTGTTTTGCCCAACTCTGGATATTCTGGTCTCTAATTCTAGTAAAAATCTTCGAGGTAATGTATAAGCTATGTACTACACTTGACTCGGAACATCATAATACTCTAGTTCATATGGTAGATCTGACCCATGTTTGGCCACTAGCATGTGTATGAAGTTCACTACACATTTATGCGGTCGGATCTTAATTTTGACCCTTCATATGTTCAATGCACTCCAAAGAACATCCAGACACCTCAAAAAAACCTCGTCTTCCAAAACAGGAGTGGTCATGAAAGGGTTAAAGTCACTTAATATATGTAATTTTGAGATTACCAATACTTGTGCATGTATTAATATATGGCATAATAGTCTTATCACTATACAACGTTATTATTATATTTTCTATGCCGATTCCAAGTGTTGTGGGCAAATTTTGTGAAAGGCAAGAACATGATCGTATAATGCAAAAGATTTGCAACTTCTAGATTCAATTTTTAGCTAGTAACTCATTATCAGGCAGTGTTACCTGAATGAATGATGACTTGAGGTCATGATTCCGGGCATTATTCTTATATTTTCTATGCCGAGTCCAAGTTTTGTGGGCAAATTTTGTGAAAGGCAAGAACATGATCGTATGCTGCAAACAATTTGCAACTTCTAGAATCAATTTTTAGCTAGTAATTGATTATCAGGCAGTGTTACCTGAATGAATGATGACTTGAGGTCATGATTCCTGACGTTATTCTTATATTTTCTATGCCGATTCCAAGTGTTGTGGGCAAATTTTGTGAAAGGCAAGAACATGATCGTATGGTGCAAAAGATTTGGAACTTCTAGATTCAATTTTTAGCTAGTAACTCATTATCAGGCAGTGTTACCTGAATGAATGATGACTTGAGGTCATGATTCCGGACATTATACTTATCTTTTCTATGCCGAGTCCAAGTTTTGTAAGCGGATTTTATGAAAGGCAACAACATGATCATATGGTCCAAACGATTTGCAACTTGTAGAATCAATTGATTATGCCGATTCCAAGTGTTGTGGGCAAATTTTGTGAAAGGCAAGAACATGATCGTATGGTGCAAAAGATTTGCAACTTCTAGAATCAATTTTTAGCTAGTAACCCAATCATCAGGCAGCGTTACTTGAATGAAAACATTAATATACCATGATTCATGTATTGACTAATATAGATAGGAAGTTATATTATTTAGTCACATGATCATAATTAGTTTTTGCATAATTATGACAAGGTTACCACCTTTTATAGTTGTATAAGTATGCTCATTTGATATATTGGAATTAAATAATATTCCTACATGATTACGATGAATGATATTAACCTTAAACGTCCTCAAGAGAATTATGTGAAAGGAAGAATAGTATTTGGTGAAAAAAATTTACATGAACATCATGGTCTTTAGATGAACTGTAACAGATTTTTACTTCAAAGATTTGTGATCAAGAATTCGAGATACTTTTGGTACTATTTACATTTTGCAGTGATGTTTGCACAATGAGAAAAGTGGAAAAATGGATGATTTTCTAACAGGTATACCTTTTTCATCCACCGTTAGATTTCAACTTTATTTTTTTGGAAGGGATTCTAATTAGAGTCTACTTTGAGTACATTGTAGTACAAATCTTGACAAAATCGAAGATGTTTCGTAGATAAGGCGTACAATTTACTAGTGCAAAGGGACTGGTTTTGGACTGTTTTCCCTTCGTAAATTTTTAGGTACTTATCTCCATTGCAAGGGTAATTTTTGAGCCAAGTAATTATTCTGATGATAACTTTTTACCGAGGGGTAGCATTAAGATGAAGATGGAACACTTTGTAATTCTTGATTTTTTCATTGGAGTAGCTTAATATATTCATTTTCATCTATCAATGACACTTTCTTGGAAACGTGATTGTTGAATAAAAATAGGCTGGAACGTTTAGTGGTTAAGAGATGCATAATTATGTTTATTGTTTATAAACTAGAACTTTACACGTCGAACCGTTTCATGCTTAATCCTACAAAATGTTAGAATGTGGAGTAAATTGAAAGTTAGACTAGCTGGGGTACAGCACTATGCAATCACTAACGGTTGCAAGCATAGAGGACAATCATAATGTAAACCGCGGTGCGGCTGACACCGACTCCCACGTCTCGTACAAATTCCTTTTTATTGTATTTCATTGTTCTGGCGACTAACATCTCCCTCATCTCGGATCTCCCTCCATTTTCAAGAAACCGGTAATGAATATTTAATTCACGGTCTTTCCCGCCATTTCTCAGGCCAGGACCCATCATATAAATCTGTGTTTCACATTCTCTTCGGATTCCGACTGACTTACAGTAGTAGCACTCGCCCATGCCATTCTCTACAGAACATTACGTATTTTGATTTCATTGTGTCACGAAGTGTTTGTGTGAACGGAGTTGATGCTGGAGTTAGGGTCCTTCTAGTTGGTGGAGACATTCTTTTGTATCGGCAGCAAAGTGTCGGCGGTTCAATCTGGAGTTGTTGGCTACTTGCTACTCATCTTGAAATTTTAGTTCGACGTGTTTCCAAGAACTTGTGATTTCGGCATCAGACTTCTGCTGCACAAGACGACCTCGCCGCTGATTGGGGTACATTGCTCAATATCCAGTACCAATCTTGAAGTTGTCATTAGAACAGCTAGTGGATTCTGTAATCGTGCCTTAGTACTAGATTGTGTTATATGCCAGAGGAAGTCATCACAGTCCTCTTAGTCATTCCTTATGAAAAGATCTGGTTGAGTTGTAATTGTTCTGAATAATCAGTAAGCACTCTTAGATCGACCGACGGAAGATCTTGTATAGAATCTGTGAGAAGGATGATCAGAGCAAGCTCAAGATTATAATAGTTGTGGTGGAATTGTTGTGGTGTAATTCATATTACACCTTGATTGGATCAGAGTAAGCCTGTGAGTATCTGAATTGAGTGCCATCATATGATAATGGCATTCACAGGTTTCAGAGCTTTCTTCATCTGCCCCAATCTCTTCTGTTATTACGGCCATTTCTGTATAGGTGATTTGGTTGTAGTAGCTCATGAATTCTCTGGAAGTGGTTCTTGAGTTTAAGTTTCTACAGTACTACTATTTTCGTGTTATGACAGAGGACTGTACGGATGGTTTCCAACGCTTAGTTAGCATTATTGAGTAATCGGAGGTAGGATACTTCTTATTGAATTAACATTTTATTCCCCACCCACCCTTTTTGCAGGCTGAGCATCAGTGGAAATTCGATCACCTCGAATCACCCGGTCTGGATGAACTGATGCTTTGACAGTATGACAGCCATTTCCTGTTGCGCGTATCTCAGACTCGATGCGGCCTTGACTGTCTCCTTTGCTTAGGTATCGGGCGATCCCCCGATAGACCCGACAAGGCTGTTGTTGATGCCATCATCGGGCGATGCCCCGATACACTGGCTTGAATGTTGTGATTGCAATCACCGAGGAAATCCTCGACTGTGGTTGGATTGATCTATTGACGATAGCATCGGGCGGTCCCCCGATACGTAAAGGAGATTCTTCTCGGGGCCATCATCAGGCGATCCCCCGATAAGGTCCCATTGAATGCGAGTAGTAACAGTTCTGTGTACACACCGGACGACGATCAAGTGAGAGCCCGCATCGAGCAATCCCCCGATACGCGGGACAAGGTTGCTGCGATCGGACACATCGGGCGATCCACCGATACACCTCGGGGATATTTGGTGACCGCCAACATCCGTCGAGACTACCATCATCGTGACGAGTGCAACATTGTTCTATCAGCCTCGGTCGACCGTGACATTCCAGCGTTGATAGCTTTCCCCTACTGAGCTGCATCGGGCGAGCGCCAATATACGTTTGCTCTACATAATGGCGTCGGGTAGCTTCTCTAATTCTGGTTGGGTTAGTGGAAGCTCTTCATACGACAATGTATACCGGAATGGGATGGATGTCACACTTCTTTATCCTGAGATTGGCGAGGTGGGGTCTGGTTTCATTCTTGAAGCTCATCCTGCTGGCGACTGGAGGGGTGTTGAGTTGCATGGCAACAGTAATGAATATGTCTTGCTACGGCCATCCGAGATCATTCCACAATTTTCGGATTTGCCCATCGATCCACGCCAGGTTGGTGTTATTGTGCTCGGCCAGGCATTTGATAAGTCTCTGCTTTGGAAAGTCCTGGACTTGATGATTCCACCGGAGGATTCCCACACTGATGATACTGATGAGGGTGTGGACTCCCCTTATATTGCAAGATCCCAGTGGGTAGGACACGAGGTAATGCAAAAAGCGGATGGTGGTGATGTCATAGCGTCGGGGAGAATTAATTGCTGCGATTCCAGTAACCCCTACCAGGATGGTGTTCTTGGTGAGGACTGTGTTGGTGTCACTGTACTTCAAGTGATGATCGGTGATATTATGTCCATTATGACGCATCAGAAGTGGCCCCTCTCATAATGCTTTTTTGCATTCAGTAGTCGATCCCTGACTGACACACTTCATCACTTTGCGTCCCTGCCCGAAGTCGTCGACCCTGACGCGTATATGGGAGGGATTCAGAAACCTCCCTATCGATTTGTCAGCAGGAAGCACCGTGAGAGTCCAGTCATTTCCATGTACACAAAAATGACGGGAGATAGCGAGATTCGTCAAATCAGCGCGGAGAAGTGTTGCGACTTACGGTGTTGCCAACAATTTCCCTGGTCACATACTCGCTCCGTTAGACAGTTGTTCTATCTAAAAGAGTATCAGGACAGGCGTGAGTACTGCATCGCGGTTGGGGGACAATTGCACTCCAAACCGGGGGTCAGACTGAAGTTCATGACTCTAATGGGACTTGAGGTGTGCACTACGGCATGGTATAAAATTCATGGTATCGCCAAATCGACGTTCCATGGATACATTCGGAACTTCAAGGAAGGTGTTCTTTCTGGTCAGCATGGAAACAAAGGTATCAAGCGTCCCCGCATCGGGACGGTTCAAGCAATGGGCACAATCGCAGCCATTGTGTCTGAGAACGCTGATCAGAGCGAGGTTTCATGGTCTACGTCTATGTAGTAATTTCTCTGCTTTGCTTGGATTTGTAAATGAGTCGACTTTTATCTAAAGGGATTTATTTGAATTGTTACGCAGACGAACCTTTCCTACGGCCTGCCGCCAGTTAGTCAGTCTGCGATTAGCCGAATCAAGACTAGCATGTTCAATAATGTTGCTATCAAACCCGTTGGAAGTAGTTTCGCAAAATGTACCGAGTGCGACACCCTTCAGCAGTTTATTTCAAGGAGTCCGAATGGCATTCCTGAGTATGTTTCATTCATGAAGCAGAAACTTTCTCATTTGCATCACCATGCATCTTGCCGTCGGCTATATGCATCTTGGCGTGAAGAGTCAAAGCGGAATCCTCAATAATATCTATGTGTGATTCATGACAAAATGGATACCGCGAAGACAGCTCTTCTACGGATGAGGACTACAACGAAGACAACCTCTGGCTTGGGCCAGCTTCCAATGAACGTGACGGGAATGGTTGCTCATGGCCACAGTGACGGCGCCTATGCGCATTACTCACCGGACTGCTGGCCCTCCGATCCCAATGCCACGATTTCCTCTCTTGCAAAGCTGTTTAGGCAGCTTTTGGAGCCTCCACTTCGAGAATCGAGGGCGCTCTTTTCTCATCCTCCATCTAATTCTCTCTTTGAAGCGTTGTTACGTGGAAAATCCAGGTGCATCGATGCCCTAACAGTCATGGATCCGAACAAGTTTACTGGCGCCTCTCCACTGCCTAGGAAACTGTATCTTCAGTTAGACAATTCCGTCAAGGACAACAAGAACAAGTACCTGATGTCATTTCTATCACTTCTTACGGCCAATGGGGTATTCGAGGAAATTCAGGCTGGGTTTCTTTTAGTCGGACATACCCATGAGGATATTGATGCGTACTTCAGCCATCTCTCGAAGGCTCTCAAAAGCAGGAATACCTTCGTGCTTGCAGACCTTATGAAAGCTTTCATGCAGTCTCAGGAATTGTCGTTCATGCCGGAGTTTGTGCAGGAAGTTGCAGATTTCAAGTCTTACGTCAAGGGTTACCAATGTGACGGAGCAAATCGATTGATTGGACTTGGGGAGATGCACCTTTTCAAATTCTATGTTGATTCGGACGGCTGGCCAGTAATGAGATGGAAGAAGTCAGCAGTGGATTCCCAGTGGCAACCGCATAACAAACCACCAATTCGTCTTTGGAAAGAGGACATCAACGGGCTACCTTTACTACCGTCCGGTGATCCGAACCCCGTTCCTTTTAAGCATATGTGGCGTTCCGAGGTTCCATCTGAGACGGGGAATCAAGCGAAGGCGCATGAGGCTGCAGCCAAAGCAACAGACCGACGGACTTTCATGATGCATGGAATTCGTAAGTACATTGAGTACTGGGAGAGTGGTCGGAGGAGGTGCTCAACGTTTGCTGCTGCATTCGAGCCATATGTCGAGTACTGGTCTCGGGTGTTGACAGAAATCCAGAAGCCTTTGCCCCCCACACCGTCTCGATTAATTGAGGGCTTCTGGCCTCCTCACGATTGGCGAGGGCCCTTGTTCCCCGTTCCACGCCTGACTTTGCTTCCTGTGGATGTTACTCCGGAGGACGAGGATATCGAGGCATACTGCGGGCCTGCTAATGAGAGGCCTGAAGAACGATTTAACCCCTGGCGCCAGATCGCTCCCCTTTGGTGGGTCCTCCTCCGACCTGAAGACCCAGCAGTATGCCATGTGTGGCTAGGTCGGGCAGTGTCCTTTGTTTGTAGAGACGACGGTGTTCCTGAGTACGTGAAGTTTCTTATCCAGTATTGGGAGCCCCAGAACGCAGCGCGAGACATGGCAAAGAAGTACAAGAATTGTTGGTCTGCTAAGTGGGTTGTGGAGGATCGTCGTCTTGAGTGGATCGACGTTGGCGCCGTCTTGTATGCGTCATATTCAAAGATTAGTAACCCGAAGTCTCGTACTATTCCCAAGAAAGATAAAGCCCGTGCCCTGGACAACTTAACAAGAGCTAACGTTGCTGACCCTTAACGATGGCATACCTTCGTGGGGCTCAGTAAAGTGCGTCATCGGGCGATCCCCCGATGTCAGATCTTCTTCTCAAAGTTGTCCCACAATGCAGGCATTTCTTTGTGGGGCTGAGTGGTTTGTATCATCGGGCGATCGCCCCATGTCAGATTTACTTCTCGTTGCTGACTCATAAAGGAGGCTTTTCTTTGTGGGGCTGACTATAGTGCACCATCGGGCAATCCCCCGATGACATATATTTCTTCTTGTTTCACTGCCTATGCCTACATCTTCTTTATATCCTGTTTTTCTGATCAGCTGACGAGCTTCGGCTATAGTTTTATTTTCGTATATATCAATCTGTCCTACAGATATTTTTCTGGACTTGTTTTTCCCAATCGACATTATATAGATTATACGTCTTGTAATAGCTCAGTTCATGAGTCTTATCTGCATCAAATTCATTTTCATAACGTTTTATTATGAGAGTCTACCTAAATCACAATTTTATCTACACCATGACAGTTCACTCTGCTTCTTCAAATATTGTATTCACGTACTAGGTCTTACCCTTACCTCTTTCACTTTCAGGAGCCTACTGCTTAACCCTGTCTTTTTCTTTTCTAGTTCTACGGTGGAGAAGGTAATTTGCTTACCTCTCTTTGCTTTTTTGCCTTAATTTCTATAATCACAAGGCTATCCGTCAGTACTTTTGGCTTGATTCATTCATGCGTGTCGATCTTTGTCAAAGTCTTTGAGGGCGTCAAATGGTCATATCATACGAACGATATAATCTCGGGCAGGATTGGTTTATGTCCTTCTTATGATTACGAATGATAATTAGCTAAGCTACTGTTGCTTTCTGTCCTAATGCATTGGTAGTGTTTTATTTATTACGTATTTCTCTCTTCAAGGTCCTCTTTTCTACTGTCCTTCGGAGCGTCCACCGATCACTTCTTATATTATGGAATTGCATTATTTTAAGGCCCACTAACAATGGCTGCGCCTAATAATCCATTGTTTAGGCCTTGTCCTCTTTAATTACATGAATACTCATCATGAGCAGTCTTCTCCTTCAGTACTTCAGTCCTTATGATGGCTCCCATGATTACACGTGCCGCCCGCCGCCGTCATCGAACCTGGAGTGGTCCTCATACTGCCTGATGTTGGAGTCGACCTTTCTGTATATTTGGAGCTTCTCTTCCCAAATCCATGCTGCCATTTAGGATATGCTTCATTTTGATTTTCCTCACTCCTCTGCAGTCCGTCTAGAATTCTACTCTTGGAAGGCAGTTAACTTTCTAGTTCTCTTGTTCATTCCTTTCAGAAGAGGCGACAAAACTCGCACCGAAGAAGTTCCGACTTGAGTTCCTACACTACCTTATTTCTGAATCATGTCTTCTTCGTATTCCACTCTTGCAAAGCAGGGCGAAAGTATAGAATCTCAGGTGATCTTCTTACTTCTGCTCTTGTTCTCTAGTTTCAAATTCTTTTTTCTGTATTCCGTGCACACTCACTCTCGTTGTCTTAATATCAGATTGATGACCGTCAACTAAGCTGATTGATTTGTTTCGGTGTTTGTAGATGGATCCGTCGTTCGTCGCTACATTTGCAGATTTCATTCTGCAGTCTATCCATACAGATTTTGTGTGGGATCCGGAGTTTCAGTTCGACCTGGACTTCGACTCCTTGCACTTCATCATCGACCTCGCTAGAACATGCTCACTTTTCAGGACATACCTTCACACCCGTGTGGAGTATTTTGCTCTGAAATTAGCCGTTTATTATGCAGCAATATCGCAGGTTCCACATTGGGTTTCTCCAGCTCAACAAGTCGTCTTCCAGGTGCGGACGATATGGTCTAATTTCAAGAAGTTGCAGTGTGGTCCTCAAGCTGCCTTCTATCGAAGTGTCTACGTTCACAAGCCATTAGCTGAAATCAGCCCTGAAGAGCTCATGTCGCTCCATGAAGTGTTACAGCGATCAGTGTAATGAATTTTATTTCCGTTTGTATAGATAGCTTAAAAGTAGCTATCAGACTTTGTTATTTGTCCAGTGCCCAAACTGTTTCATGGATGTTGGTTTCTGTAATTTTCATATGCATACTTAGTACCGCTCTATCCATTCGTATTACGTATTCAAGTGAAATCCACCGTATTTTAGTACAATGAATGACGATAAATTCATGCTCTGCAGTCTCACTTATACATAGGGGGATCCACCCATATGTAATTGTGCACCAGTCTGTTTCGTTCTTGTGAATTTTTATATTTTCCTAACTCTATTATACTATACTGCATCTGTGGATCCCCCCATGTCAACTGTAGACTACGTTCGCTTTTGTGACCGCAATTGCTTCCTGTCAGATGATGCGACTTGCTCAAGGCGATTCGATGGTTCCAATACTTAAAGATTAAAATGACACTTGCCATGGGGCGATCGCCCGATGTCATGTACTCCAACTTTGTATTCTATTATCTTTCGTACTGGTTATCTTTTGTACTAGTTTTCTGTCGCCTAGAAGATGGCCTTTTCTTTCTACCCCACTCATGCAGTTGATGTATTATAGCTAGCTGTGTTTGACCCCCTGCTTTTGGTTTGTTCCCCCATTTTGTGAATATTACGTAATGATGCCAATTTGCTTATCTGTGTCGGGGGATCGACCCATGTGTATCAGGTTTAATGGTCATTTCTTGTTTTCCTTCTCTAATTGCCTTTCTTCTCTTTTATTATGCACTTGATTTTGTGCAGAAGATCGGTGTTTCTTGCTTCGCGAAATAGGTACTCGTAGTTCTGTATCTTGTCGATGTTTCACTTATACTTCTCAGAACCCACCGCTGCTATGGATTTGGTGCCTTACTCTTTCGTCTTCATAATGTCGTAACTTTATTTCTCCCACTTTGCTATGTGCACAATACAAGTCTTAATTTTTCTACTCTTCTTCTTAAGACTATCCACTACTGTAATTTACTCCTCCAACCACAATTCCAGATCGGTGGATATCTCGATCTATCCCATCATTTTTTTCTTTCTCTTCTTAACCGATCCAATTCCTCACTAAATTACTTCCTAAATATACGACCTCAGTGCCTCAGGCTTCCTCACTACCATTGCATCGAGTGATCCATCCATTCATGCCACTTTTGGTGCTACTTAAATATGGACTGGGGATAGTCCATATTTAGTTAAATATTGCATCTCTTGAAAAACATACGAAACAATACATTGTGCCTGAATTGCAAGGCCAACACCGGATTCTCTGTAAGCAATACAAGGATGCGCGCACCATGGAAGAGGCTGAGACCTGTTATTGGGCTATAAGAGCGTGGTGGGCATCCTTGAAGGCCACCTCCGAAGTTGGTTTAGAACACTTAGGTCATTGGCTTGCATACTGGCACTTCAAATACAGACAATGGGGTGGATTTATGGAACTAGTAAGTATACAATTTCTTTGCGATATCTTTGCTTATTACACGCTCTATGATAGGTTCTATAATGTTATGACAGTAGCAAAGAAATTGACAGTTATTGTTTATATTTCAATAGTTGATTTTTTATGTGGATTTATATACTGTGAATCTGTATTAAGTACAAATCTAATGTATAAATAAAGGTCTAATACGTTTGTACATTGCAGGAAAAAGAATATTCAGCAGAAGAACTAGCAGAGATGCCTTCATGTAATCTTGCGGAGTCAATTCATAACAAGTGGCTGCATGCGTCTCCCAATAAGGGTAGGGGTCTCTATGTTGCAGCCGTTGACGACTACGTTCGAGCCTCCCGCCAAGCGGTTGGCTACCATCAATTCAACAAAGGCGGAGCAAGTGGTTCTAGACCATCCGTAGATGAACTTCGTCAGCGTCTTTATACCGCTCAACGTCGAGCTAATCGATCCCGCAATCCATCTTGCCTCAACAAGGCAGTTATCGACTTCCCTGAAGAAGAAGCTTACTGTACGCGTGACACCCACTTGGAGGGGGCAGAGATTTTTGGTTCCAGGAAACGTAAGGCTGATGTTCCCATTGGTGCTGAAAATGAAACTCATCGACCTGACACCGTGAGCTACCCACGTCCTCAAGTAGAAAGAAGAGTCACACGAGCTCTTGCTAAGAATCTCAGTACTATCCACGAAGAAGATGAAGTTCAGGAGCAACCGCTGGAACCGTCCTCTTCTCCTCGACCCAGTATTCAGCGCGTCATTACTATCCAAGAGACGAGAGTGAATGAGCGTTTATGGCACATTGCATGTTTGAAGGAATCCTCATCCAAGGCTTGTTGGGGTATTATGGCTAAGACCAGGAAGAAATGCGAATCTCACATTGTCCAAAACAGGAAGGCGACCGCAGCTCCAACTTACACCGGAGTATGGCAGCGTCCTCAAGAAGGTCCAAAAAAAACTGATTAGTTTTTCTTTTGTCCAGACGACATAAAGCGTTGTGTGAAGGGCAGTCGTCGTAAATGGATTGAGCCGTTTTCTCGGAAACAAGGTCGACCGCCTATTCCCTCTGTTTGGCCCATGAAGATTGGGACTAATCTGACACGTGACGAAATAGAGGCGTTGGAGAATGCGGGTTTTCGGCTCCTACAAAAGGAACGCCTTCCTCTCAACCGCACATCTAATACTTTTGCCCCTATGAGAGACTTGTCACATATTTCATTGTCGGAGAAGGCTGATGTGTACCCCAAATCAATCAAGTCTAAAGTTCTTCGACGCATCAAGGCTGCGACTCCGAAGCACATGAAGAACATTGATTCAGCTTGTGCCATGGAGGCAAAAATACTCAAGGTGACCATGATACCACAACCTGGTTTTGGATGTATCGTCGCTTTGGAGTCGGATTCAGAGTCTATCTATAAACTATCTCTAAGTGAGAACACTGAGTGTTCTTGCCCGGTGTTTAAAAAAACCATAACTAAGTTAGGACGAAAAGTCGAACCGAATAGACATTCCAAGCACCTATACTTCGTGTTGGTATTGGTATACAAATTTGATATTGATAGAGACCTCTTCATCCACGCGCCCACCATCAGTTTCACCGGGGTGAAAATGATTCTAGAGAGGGGAACCCTAGACCAAGTTATAGAGTAGACTACCTCAAGGTCACATTACGTAAACCAGCATCCACATCTACCCGTTCTACATGTTATCCCTGTAATCGTATGTTTTACACGTTATTTATCTTGAATTTAGCGTTTTACAAAAGTCAAAAAATGTATCCCTATTTACAAAAACGAATGAATTGCTACACAACTTTGACTTTTGATTTCACAGTTATAAAATACTTGTCTACTCTGTAAAATTCTTCAATGTCTCTAAATGTTTCAAGGTCCACCAAATTTCAGAAGTTCAGCCTCATCTCCACGGGTTTAGGAACACTAAACCACGGTAATAAGTCAAGAATATTCGAATATTCTTGAGAATATTCAAGAAAAAATAGTAAAATATTATTTTTAGAAATTTTCTTACTAAAAATACCAATTCACCGCTCACCGCTCTCTGCTCACACCGTAGCTACGGCCTCCTACTACTACGGATGGAATGGCACCGGTATCACGCGGTAGACGGAAACCTGTGGGTTTCTAAAACCCGACATCGCACAGAGACTACGAGGGATGCAGCCAGACAGCAAGCAAATGTCTTTGCAGTCGGGGCATAGTTGAAGGAACCTTGGTTCGTCTGAATCTGCGGTATCCTCAGCCAAATATACTACCGATGCAACTGTAACGGAGTAACATCCGCACAACTGAAGTTGCTACTACTAGCGGATGCAGGAGCGAAGATAAACTGGAGTATGCTCCTTGGGGACAACCTGAGCGTAGAACTCCAAAACTATCAGCGCTGGTCCAACTACTCCAGTCCCATTGGCCCGTTCCTTTCTACATAAATCTTGCGGTCTATGAAGTACCAGATGGAAAATAAGAAGCTGCCACCGCTTGCCAACTTTGTGGACATTCAGCGTCGTAAAACCCCGTCGCCAATGAAACCGGTTAGGGACGCCGCGGCACCAAGTTCCAGCAAGCGCCCAAGGACGGAGTATGAGGCAGTCTCCGGGGATACTGAATAGTCACTAGCGGAACAACTTGGCAACCACTCCACGGCCTTGGTAGCATGCGTGCAGAAAGTGGTAAACCATCTTCAATCCATGGAGCGTCAACAGCGTCAACTCTGCGAGGGAAAGACACAGTACGAGAAAACCACGTAGGATTTGCAAACACTCCACCGCAAGAAGGAAGAAGACTTAGTCTGTGCCAACCAACACATGAACAAGGCAAACCGCGCGGCCCAGACCCTTAAGAGTCAGCTCGCGGCATGTAGGATCGACATGCAGGCCATGACGGCGCAGCTCAACGGGATTAGCAAGGAGAGGGACAATAAGAAGGGACAGATTACGTCCCTGGAAACTCAGAATGATAAACTCCGTCAGTAATGCCGGAACTTGATTGACACCAACCCAACCAATCCACATGCACAAAGCCTGCAGATGCGATGCCGAGCGGATGTCACCAAGGCGGAGAACTTTGAGGCCAATAAACAGGCTTCGATCCATGACACCGCAACTTGCTTGAATGACCTCTTATTCAATGCTATCCGAAAGCAACCACCGTAGACGGACGAGCTTGCATGTGACTTGGTAGAAGCTTGCATCAAACAAGCTCTTGCAACTCTGCACTTGAATACGAATTACGACCTAGATTGGCGCGAGTCCAGCCATGAGGACATTGACCTCACCACGGACACCACCCTCACCATTTGTGAGCAGCCATCAATACAGGTCACAGAAGTTCGGCATGAACCTGAGGTGGTAGCCGTGGACAGATCAGCAGAAGGCATCGTAGACGACTAGCAGGAGTATCAAAGTGTGTCCATGACCGACGATCAACCAGAGGAGCGAGTGCACATACCGAAACACCTAACAGATACCAAACAAACGCCCCAACCATTGCCGAGGACAACAAAAGGTGAAGACCAGCCACCAACTCGGCCGCCATCTGCCGCAACGCCACCAACCTCGCAGCCATCAACCACGGTAACAACTAAAATTTCTTTTGCGGAACAGCGACAAGCTCTAAAACAAATGTCGGATAATAATACCTGGGGTGTGGAACCTGACGATGACAATGAGGGTGACGAGGAGTTCCAAGACACTCACGATGAAGTCCACTAATACTTCACCCAGCACCCGGATCTTGCTCAACGCTTCATGGACTCGACTGCCAGTGATGCTCAATGTCCCGGTTGTAATGAAATGTTGGGCAAAACGGTGCATGATGTCTATGAGCATGCCAATACGATTCCGAACCAAAGGTTGCTGCACAAGGAAATCGCCACAGCTATCTGAGCATTATACAACAACGAACCTCCGCCAAGACGACATCAGCAGCTGCCACGGGAACAGACTCGTCTCGACAGAAGGCCTGCCGACCGACGATCCAAGTATTGACCAATCCGGGGACGGATTGCGCTCTCACAGGGAGGGCAAAATGTCACCCGACTGACGTCACAGGGCAACCACGGCGACCAAGGCGAGAGCAGTAAAGGCAACAGGGCACCCACGGCACACTTGACGAAGGCCATAGCCACCAAACAAGGCACCATGGCGACTAAGGCGAAGGCGATAGCTGCTAACCGAGGACACGACGGCACTTCGGATAAGGGCACCGCCCGATTTCCCACGACCTCCACGGTGCGGCGTAGGATATAAGCAGTAGAAAACAGGAGAAGATGTACTTGTAGTAGTCACAATAGAAGTACACTTTCAGGCTAGTTCAATCGGTCCTCCAATGTACTCAGATTCCGTGGCATGAATATAAAGGCCAAGAGCCAATCTATTTCTCTCTCCCACGCTTGATCTCTTTCTCTCACTCTTTGCCTGATGACTATGTTTGCTTAGATTACCATGGCCCGAAATCTAACTCTGCGTTCTCTAATCCATGTCATTGTTTCCTCAACGTTCTCTGCGGTATCAGAGTAACCGCAGCTTGGATTCCAGGCGTCTACACCCTACTTCGACAACCTCGTTCGCACAGAAGTCACAGAAGCACAACCGACGCCTCTTTAGCACAACCTAGTCTTTCTTACCATCATCCTCGATATATATATTCTACCAAAGATTCTACAGATAGAAAGCAAGGACTTCTCCTTCCCGACTCTAACAATACCGTGGTTTCAGCCGAAGCCCTCCTCTCAAGACCTGAGCCGCCCTCAGTCTCATTCCTTCCCTGCTGCCCTAAGAAACTATTCCGCTGCTCTAGATAAACTCGTAAAGCATTCCATCCTCCCTAACCCAGGCTAACAACAATTTTGCAGGATACTCAAAATGTGATGAGTTAGAGTCTCTGATGAGCTCTCCTTCCCTGGAACTCAGTTCGCACTTTTATGGTCAAGGAAGTTAAATGATTACTTGGACTCCGCATTTGCTAATAGAGACACTTATTACCTCAACCGTTTGAGGTCGAAGACCATGTCTCCTAAGGTTCAAACTATCATACATGATAAGATGGACTACACATAGACAACCTCTCCTACCTTATCTCACAAGGTAAAGAACTTAGATGGTATTACAAAGTTGCCTCTTGGGGGAACAAGCAATCTTGCTCATGGTCATGTGGATCAACGTTATGTACATTACAGACTAGATGATTACACACATAATGCCAGTTACATAGTACAATTGTTAACAAAGCTGCTACATGATCTGCTACATGATCTAATGGCTGTATCTAAATCCTCAGGTTGACAATTTTTTAGAGAGCCACCTTTTATTCATCGTATGCTGTTTTTTTATATGGTTCAAAGGTATATATGGATCCACTTGGCCTGATTCATGACATTTTTGTTTCCGCTAAACCATTGCCTCCTCTCCTACTCTATATGTTAGTTTTATGCTAGTTGGTCACATTCGTGACGACATAGATGCATTATTTGGCCGTTGGAGCATAGCATTGCATATTTGCATAAGGAGGATTATCCTACTATACCTCTTCTGAAATCTTATATGAAGCTAGAGAAACTTCCTGTTATTCCACACCTCGTTCAATCTTTAAGTTTTTTATGCAAGAGTGGTTGCTAGATGGTGGAAGATTGGTTGGACATACCAAGGCACATCAATTCAAGCTTTTCTACGATGCAAGTAGGTGCCCCGTTATGAAATACAAAATTCTATGTCATGACAAGAAATGGCTTCCTTCAGGCGATCATGGTGGCATTAAGTTATAGAAGGAGGACTCTGAAGGTAGATTTTTATAACCTAGAGGAGTACCAAATGCTATGCAACCAGTGAAGATGCGTTACCTGCCAGTGGTCGTGAAAGGAGTTTTAGATTTTGTTGATGAATTTACCTAGAGGGGACTATACGCAAAGAGTTCAGCGACGATGACCATTTTCTTGGTTATAGACGTGATCGTCCAGCTCTTTCATTCCGAGTTGGACAAGACCTTCATCAGAGATATTTTGTAGCACTACATCCATGCTGCACCGATAGTCTTTGAAATTTCGTTGAGTAGTCTTACATTTTTGAAGTAGAATATGTACGGTGTACATATATATTCTTTAGTGGATTGCCTTTTATAGTATATTTTGTAAGTTTTATAATTTATATTCAAGTTGTAAGTTGTGCATACATGTTGGTTCCATTATTGTTGGTCTTTGAACAAATGTTTCTTGTTAAGTATGTCAGTCTTCACACATTAATGTATTCATTTAAAGTAAAGTTGTATTAAAGTATGGCAATGATCTTACATACACTTTTAATTTCCTCAAAAAGATAAAATGTCACTTATCAAAGTTTTGAAGGAAATTGGAAGATAATCATAACTAGGGTTTCAAGGTTAAGATTCATTCCTACAAACGTATTTTATAAAATAGCAAAGTAAAACTTAAATATCAACTTTATTGGTGAAGGTTGGATCACGTCGGCATAGGCTAACTATATTGCGGAGTAAGGTCCCGTATCGTGGGAGGGAAAGAATTCGGCTAGAAATGAAAGTACCAAGTACTCTTGCCCGTCTTGTCTCCTCCAGTCTCGAATTGCTTGCAACGCTCCACAAATGACAACATAACATGCTGATTCACAACAAAAGATCCACTACAAAACTTCGCGATAATTTGAGAACACATACTCTGACGTCTTTGACTCGAAAATATGCATTCGCGAAAGAGAAAGGTATGATTCGAGGATGAGCACCTTCATGAAATGGTACCGACAGTGTGAGAGCTTTGCGCATCGAAAGTACATAATATATTCATGTTTCCAAACTGATTTGGAAATGTTCGAAAGTTACGCCGCTCCTCCGGAGCGGCATCTAGACTATCGAATCGATCATAGCCTTGATTTCTTCTCCGCGCGGACTCGAAATACATCAACCGCACTCAAATCCTTCACAAACCCAGACAGTGACTAACAACCAAATGCTATCTCCTCGACTCTAAAACCTAAAAGAAGAATTGATTTATTGTCCCGAACGCAAAAGCGGATTCGCAAACTCTATAGCATCGGATTCGGGTTTATTACAAAAATAGAGATATGGGTTCAGCGACCGAGAGGATACGAGTCCTCAAAAGGGTCGAAAATGTGCATAACATGCGAGATTGCGACATATTTAGAACCCTATGGAGCTGCAGGCATACCTGTGAATCTGATAATTCCTGAAGGTATGAGATGGGAATAGGGTAGGGGAGAGGTGCACGCAACTGACGCGAGGTACAGGAATTGAAGGTGATGGAGATGTAGTGTCGACTGTCGAGTATGAACGATCGATCGCGCAGGTGCACACGACGGTCTACTGGGGACACCCGCTCGGATGGTGAACAGGGAAGCAAGGGTAACGGGATGCAGGCTGGCTCAACGGAGCAGCCACCTCGTCGTGCATTGTTCGTTGGCTCCATTGGGCGGGTAGTGGGCAGGGGAGGCACGAGCCCCCTATTGTCCCGCCCAAATCACTGTTTTCAGCTTTCATTGGTTTGAAATTTCTAAAAGACACTGGCTCTCCGTCATATTTCATTGGTTTGAGATATTTCTCAAAGACGGGCTTCACAAGATATAGTAATGCAGGTTTGTGATATACCCCAGAGGTAAACATCTATGGCTTACAAAACTCGACTTCATGTAGGCGGCTACAAATGTTGTATCATGTGGATTCCGCTGATGGCCAAGGCTGGCAGTGGTTTCGTCCATAAGCTTCAGGGAATAAATGTCCTCACATAAATTCACCTAATTCGAAGTGGTATTAATCCGAAGGGAATATGACGGCAAAGTGCCTATGCTCTCGCTCCAAGAATTCTATTCACCATGCTATAATCAAGCTGAATCATACATGTAAAGCGGGAAGATGGTGCATGAAACTCTGCATGAGGCCATGACCTACATAAGCTGGTACTCAGACACGATGGGCATACACCATCCGGGAGAGAATTTTATGCATTATAGCAGCTACTGCCACGACTTCCAAAAAATGAGAACCATAGGTACTCTGGCGTCATCTCCCAGAAGAAAACTGTTGCTACAAAAGGTAATTGTTAGTCTAAAATGTTCATTGAAAAGGTTGAAAACACATGTGACATTGAGACACGGTACTTGAGAAGGCACGGTACATACGTGACACAACATATTCAATTATTACAGGACCCTAGTTGTGCATCGGGAACCTCTCCGGGTGTGGGTGCTAGATCGTTCCTATTAAACCTGTCCTCATCATAAAAGCTGGCTCGCACTATCCGACCTCCAAAAAAACGACCATCCAAGTCCACGAGGGCTTTGGTGGTTTGCTCCGAACGCTCAAATTGCACAAAAATTCGAACTGCTTCTGTGGCAGAGTAATTGAACTCCGTGATTTCAAAAATGAGAACCCGCAAAACATTACCATACTTTGAGCACTCCGACGAAATTTCGTCCTCCAGCTCAGAATCAACTTCACCAGGTCCTACCTGCAAAAACGAAGACAGTGAACGATAGAGGCATAGGTCGCACATGCATCAGATTATTGGATAAAACTGTGCTCGGAGAAAAGGACATCATCATAGATCATGCTTTGCATTGCCATTGTCAGAAAGCCTACATCGCGTTATTTCTTATTCCAAGTAAAAGACTTCGAAAGTTGAAAGAAGTGTACCTCAACCCATTAACTCCTGAAGAACCAAGAGAATCAAATTGGACCGCAAGAATCACTCGCACTGCCTAGTAAATCGATTAAACACCTTTCTCTATTCAATTTTTTGACGAGAGGACCCAATGATTCTAGAGGAAAAGATTTTGACCCTAATCAAAACTTTTGGAATATATACACACGACTTTGGGGGAACAATCGAGTTAAAAGAAGCAATTCAAGACAATGCTCTCAAGCGACTTGATACAGAAGTGAAGACAGTAAAACACATACCATATTGCGGAGCAATACAACCCGAGTAGGCATCCCAGATATAGAGACACCCTTCACAGCCGACTTCTTCTCATAAACAGCGGCAGACTGGGCTACGTTCACTATCACACCAGCTCGTTTATCCGTCTTCCGAGCCATGAGCGGCACGGTGATCCCCTGCTCTTGTTTCCCGAGTCCTTGCCCTTCCTTCCAACCCATCCTCGCCATCATCCTCTGAGCGGCCGTCATAGAACTCTGCTTGCTCGCACAAAATCCATCGCTACCCTTCGGTGGCGACGATGAGCAGGCCCGAGCCGTAAATGAACTATCTCGCGCTGTGGGCAACATCGCCCGGCGTTTCCAAGCTTCCTCTCCACTGATACGCAAGTCCACCCGCTGTTCACGCCTCTGCTCTTTCTCCCTCTCTATCTCGATTAGCCTCACCGCGTCCTCCCGTTCCTCCTCCCGCCGCCTTTCGACCTCCGTTCGCACCTCCTCCTCCACTTTACGTCGTCTCCGTTCCCTGCAATGCTCGTCGTAATCGTTCGGCCGCGCGGGGTCATACTCTTCCAGCACTCGACTACTCACGGCCACCAGAGCCGCATAATGTGTGACGGGCGATGACTGGGGCCTATCTGGTATGGCGGCCACATTATTGGCAGAAATCCATCTCGAATCCACCAACACTGGGGACGCTTTTTGCTTCGTCACAGTACTATGGTTGCGCAAAACTGAACTTGGAGGAACTGAAAAGCTTGGCTTCCTCGGCGCAAGCTTAGTGTTACTCCACACAGAAGCCCCCAAAGGTCCGTTTACTGAAATCCCCGTGCTCTTGCCTGCACACTCATCATCCACTGCCGCAGACGGGGGCGGGAGATCCCCATACAAACCTCCCAACATCGGACAAACAATATCAGTACCTCAACTTCCCCAGGTGTAGTGGCGTGCGCCAGAGGCTATCGGAAGAGCGGATGTCGCCTTTCGCTGCTAAATTTCTTCCAGAAACCTATCAGCAACTGATAGCCCGCGCACATGGGGCTGAGGGAGGGCTGAAGAAGGGCTTTTCGGCCACCCTCAGCCTGCCGTGAGCCCTCTCCGAGGCTACCAGCTCAAACGAGCTAACGGCGAAACGAGCTACCAGCTCAGCCCACTCCTCAGCCAAGTCGAGCGGCTCCTGCCCGACTCTACACCAACCTGCCCAAAACCACAAAAGCCAAAAGTGGCCCCTTAACTACCCCTTAACTACACTTACCCTCACCCCTTTGACCCCACCTCTTCTCTCTTCTTTTCTTCATTATTGTCCCCATCCCTTTGTATTTTCCCCATCCCTTTGTATTTCCCCCATCCCCTTACCTAACGATTTATCTTATGATTCCATCTATTAGATATTTATTAGCTATTCCAAGATTTATAAGAAATATTTTTCCTCCCTTCTTATCTAAATTTTCACTATTATTCAAAGTTCTAGTGACTTGAACCACTCTAAAGTAATATTTTTGTCATTTCATTCAATAAACTTTGATGAAATTATTTTTTTTAAGTATTAATAAATTTCTAAAACAGTACAATAAATAAAAGAATCGTTAAATGATAAATTATTAACTTTTAACCATCTTTGTTGATTATTTAATAATTCAAAACGAGTTATATTTTCTAGTGGGTTTTCAATTACCCAACTCTGATATAAATATACAGGAGTAAATACTTGTGGGCGTTTTAATTGAACACCAATTTTTTCAATATGCTTAAAATTTTCAAAACTATTTTTTTCAATAAAAGGTAATTGATTCCACCAATATATGGAAAAATCATTTATGGAATCTCGACCATACCCTCGGTGAAGAAAAAATTGTTTAATTTTTTGACTTCAACTAGATTTTTCTTGTTCTCTTCTTGCTCCATAAGTAACATATAATCTTCTTAGCATTTCTTCATCTATAACTAAGTTTTGACTTGAAAAACAGCTCCGATCTTTCAATAATTTTTTTTATGCTTCCAAAAAACTTATAGGGTTCTAATTGGCTGCTGTACACCTTAAAACCACCTCCACCATGTTAATTTCTAATCCATTTGCATACACCCCTTACTTTCTTGAATCTAATTAATCTTAAGTAATTCGGGGAAAATAATTCCTTCACCCTCGTGGTCCCAAGATTTTCACCATAAATTTTTATATGACATGAAATACCTAGTAAAAACATTATAAAGATCACTCAAACTAGGGGTTGGGGTAAAGGGGACTTTAAAAAAAATAAAAAATAAAAAATAAACAAAAAAAAATCCAACTAGCACCTAAATTAAATAGGAGTAAAGAAAGGGGGGGTGGGATACGGGGGCCTGGGAGGGGCTGAGATAATCAAAAGGGTAGGGAGGGGGAGCAAAAGGAGGGGGGGTAATCATAGGGGGGTAAATCATGGAGGGGGTAATCATGGGGGGGGTAATCATGGGGAGGTAATCATGGGGGGGGGGGTAATCATGGAGGGGGTAAATCATGGGGGGGGCTGGGGTGATTATGTGGGGGGGCTGGGCTGAGGGCGGGAAGTGGCTGCCCTACAGCGAGCTGCCGGCCCCTGCCGCGAGGCACGCCAGGGACCCTCCCAAATTTAGGAGGCCTGGCCCAGGCCCAGGCTGAGGGAAAACTCGCCATGTGCGAGGGCCATGAGGCGAGCTGGTTCGTTCCTCCCTGCTCGCTAACCTCATTCCCACGCTCACTCTCGAGAGGAGGATTCGTTACAACATCTACGGTCAGCCTGCCTATTTCCGACCATCTTCCTAAAACCGAACTCTATAAGCCCATATTAAACCGAGCATCCCACTACCCAAAGTCGAGCTCATTAATAACTTGCCTCTTACACAAATGTCAGGTGCTTTCCTCCCTTTGGGTGGTTCTTGTCCACATGTGGGTTGGTGTGTGATGGACATTAAGGAATGAAACGCACGGTTTAATGCCTACCTATGCCCCATTATAGGAGTCTACTTGTCTCCCACTTTGGAAATTTATAATAAATGGAGAATTATTAAAAAAATTATGATTCAACTTGGTCTAACTTTCTACTGTATTTGCTAATCTGAGGAAAAAAGTTCATGTTCTAATTTTATGAAGAACTACAAGAACCCCTTAGAAGCTCGGGAATAGGCAGGTTGACCTTAATAGCCTTCGTTGCAATGTACAGTACCCTCCAGATGATTTACGAATTCAGCATTGAGGGGCAATTCTTCTATTAACTTTGAATATTGCTTGTGCACTTATAAGTGATTCGATCTCTAATAAACAAATAAATAAGAAACCCATACGCTTGTGAATAAAATGTCTGCTTGACCTTTGACCTACCCTTGATGATATACCCATGGGATACAACAACAATGACTACTAACCTCTCTCAAGGTGGACACTATAACCACAAGCAATTACTGATTTGTCCATGCCTAAGAGGACATCCTGATTTGTTGGATGTCTAATATGATGTCTTATAGATTTAGAGGACGTCAAGACTCTTAGTAGCCATTTAACTATTAACCAAATATTTTATTTTATGAATTGTGATTTGTTTGTTGGTTTTCTACAAATTGGTATAATTGTAGGTTTTGATCCAATTGGTGGTCACATTCTTCACATCCCAAGATATTTTGTAAAGATATAGCTCTATCGTAACGGTGGTCCGAGTTGAAATTGCTAAGGTCTCGTTTATGCATCGTTTTGTTTAGCAACACTAAATTTACATCAATGTGGGCCCCACATACCCTTTGTGTGATAAGATTACCTTCTTCATAAAATCAAGTGATTAAATTATTACTATTTTATATTTTTGGTCTTACAAATGTTGCGTGTTTTGTAGTAATGGTTCATTGTTTCTATTATTCTTTTGTGTAGTATAATAGACATAGCATTGTGTATGGCAATGGTGCTACTTTCTTTGAACGTATTTCTACAGTTGTTTTTGGTATTTTAAATTTGTCTTGAAAAATCTTCATAGATGAGATGTATGTGGATACTCTGAATTCTGCCACAATAACTCTTAATGGTTCTACCATCCAACCTTCTTTATCATGTCATCCATGAGAGATCGATACTTTTCCACTTTTTTGTTCATACTTTCTAGTGAAAATTTGTCGTTACAATATGCTACTTCTATACACCGGATAATCAAGTCATTAGTAGAAGTTGTAGAAGGATTTGATTGATACAGATGTCCCTTGATACATAATATGTCCGGCTTAAGTCTTGTGTTGCAATAGCATCTACCTTGTATGCATATCTATGGAAATAACTATGACAGGATATTCTCGAGTGGGTTCTCATTGAATGTGTCGGCACTCATAAGAGTATAGCATCTTGATTTTTTGATGAGATTAATACTTTCCTAATTTTCCAAATAGCTTTATAGCTTCTTTTTGTTCCAAGTGCGTGTATATGGTTTTCATTGCATTTAAGAAGAACGTGTAACCATGTCTCTATATCTTGGGAGTTGCATACAGAGCATGAGGCTGACAAATATGCTTCTTTACCAAAAACAAATGTTTTTCAACAATGCTCATATATTGTCCGTGTCGTGATTTGTGAAAAACATGTCTTTTTGCAAGTTTCTTATGTTCTTGTTTGTCTAGAATTCATTAGATAGTTTGCGGTCAAAATTAGTGTTGTTTATCCATTTATATATGTTTGGATTATTTTTTTGCAATATATTTGTTAGATCATGTTTCTTATCGTATTTTATCATATGTTTCTTAAGACAGCGTATAAGGCCTTTATTAGTAGTTTCTTCCATAGAAGGCTATTCGTCCTTTTAGAAGTGCTACGTTGTAGAGTGAGCAAACTCATGTCGCAATGTTGCATTGTAAAAATCTACATCTCTGCTTTTTTTAGCTATTTCACCAGCTTTTTCATTTCCATTTATTTTTGCATGTGCGCGTACTTTCAATAAAGTTGTCGGTTGTGTTATTTGTTGTGTTATTACACACTGGCTATTGTTCATAGAATCATTTTATCTAGGTGATTATTTTTGTGAGTAAGGTGTTTCACTTCTATATTAATATAATATAGACTTATTTAGACACTGAATAAATATGTGTGCAAATTTATCAGAATATTTATTGGTAGTGATTATAAGTGTAATATGTATCACCATTATTTCTGCTCTAAATATATCTTGTAAACTGAGAAGTCTCTTTGCTGTTTTGATGTTTTTGGATTCATTGTATATTTTATATCCGGCTTTTTCACGAATCCAATTGCCACTCATGTCTTGAAGTATAAGAAAAGAGCCTTCCGTATAGTAGCAATAGTGTGATAGAAATTTAAGAGGTTTGTCATTCCCAAAATTAGAAATAAATGCTCGGTTGAAGTTAATAAAGATATTACGAATATTATAAGTACGTGTATTCCATTTTTTTCTTTAATTACCTTGTATATTTTGTTGGGTGGGAGGTACAATTTGCATAATCCGTTGGTGGTAATATACATTTGATCCAAATACTTTGTCTCTATAAAAAGATGAGTAAAATTTGTTCATTTTTATAGAGCATGAGACAGGTGAGAAAAAATAAGAGTGTCTGATATTATAAGATGATATGATGTTATCTACTAGTTCATTTGGTAAAGAGTAGCGAGTGTTTTCGAGTGAATCAAATTTAAGAGTTTTGTATTTAAATCTTTGGTATAGCCAAACTATTTCTGTCTCGAATATTTATGTAGGGGGCGTTAGATCATGTTGTGAGTTTCAGAAATTACAATATTGTTTACATAGCCATTCAAGTTGACTAGTGGATATGGATATGAGATGTTTGTCTGCTTTATCGTAAATTTGTACAATATTATCTTGTGTTTGTATGATACTAGGTTTTTGTCTGTATTTATGTCTTTTGCAGAATTGCAAACTTGTAATTGGATTTTTATTAGAGAATAAGTATAGGTGGTAGTATATATGTAGTATCTCTTAGTTGTTCTTGAGGAAAGTGTGCATTGATTATATTTCTGTAGAATATGTATTGTTTTTTTTATAAAGTGTTTTAAGTACTTCAATATAATATTGTATTGTAGTTAGCTAATTTGGTGGAAAAAGGTCTTTTTGAGCTACCCATTTGTTATATTATGTTCACTACAAGAAAACCCTGTTTTTTTTATGTCTAAGCTAGACATCTAAAACATCTAAGGATGTCCGCGTTGATACTTTGATGTCTAAGAGGACATCTTGATTTGTTGGATGTCTAATATGATGTCTTATAGATTTAGAGGACGTCGAGACGGGGATGTCTAGTAAGAGATGTTGGTCTAAACATCTAAGTTTTTTAGATGTATGACTAGACATCGCCGAAGACATCAAGTTGCCACGGTGGCAAGGGATTTCGGACCAGCAGGTTAAAAACATCAAAAAGTTACCGATGGACAGGGTAAAAATCATTTCTAATGTTAAAAAAGTAGGTGAGCGGGTAGCGGTTTTTAAAAGTGGAAAAAAAAACATCACACTTTTGATTTTATTTTTTTATTTATTTTTGATATTAAAATATTATGTGACATCGCAATATTGAAAATACTAATTTCAGGGTATTCTCACTGTTTTTTTATTGGTCTATTTTTTGATAATATTAAAATATAAAACTATAATCCAATAAAAAATATATTTCATAAATTTTTATTATATTCAAATAAATTAGAATATTATAATTCTACATTTTTTATGATTTAAGAATATTTAAATATTTAAAAAATATTATTTATAAAATATAATATCTATAAAATAACAATGGTGCAGAAAAATAGTATTTCAAAGTAAAAGTAATTACGTTGATATTTAATCCTCAAGAAGCACATGGACATAAATTTAAAAAGTTAATTACAACGTTTTATCAACATGGCAAGGAAAACTCCACGTCGGACCACTTGATAAGTCATACAACATCTAGTCGGATGTTTAACACGATGTCCAACTTACCTTAAGTATGGTCAGGCATGAATGTTCGCGTAGACGTCTACTGGGATGTCTATGAAGATGTTTTGCACGACATCCTCCTAGTCGTCATTTACCAAAAAGCAACAGTACTTAAAGGTCTCTTAAGAATAATATCAACTTCTTCTCTTACTGCTTGTCCTCCATTGACGCGGGACTTTGATTAGGCTCTGTCTCTGATAACCCTCAATCCTCAAATACTTAAAGAAAATATAAAAAGCAAATAAAAACAATAAACAATATTTCTTGCCTTACTTCACGAAGGAATTAAATATTATTAATTACTTGAAAATTAGATTATTATAGTCTATCGGCAAGATTTTACATTACTCTATATCAACCAATATTATACAAATTGAACCAAATTTTCAAGAGATACAAATTTATGAAAGTAGCTATTTAATACGGTTTAGGAGACAATTCTAAAATAGAATTAGTATTAGGAAAGTTGGTTGGAAAGTTAGTTAGGGTAGAAATAAAAGGTAGTTAAGAGTTTGAAAGAGAGCCTAGCACTGTGGAAGACTATAAATAGTCTCATGATTGTAATTCCACAGTTTTTCTATAAATGAAGATTATTTGATTTGTTGTGGAAGAAACTCTATGACTTACGATACGTGCTTTGTTGTCGAAAGAACTTTGAAGCATCTGTTATTTGATTTGTTGTCGAGGAAAACAAAAAACCTTTTATAGTTAATGTGTTGTGGTTGAAACCCTGAAGATGTCATCAGGTGCCTGTGATAATATCTGAAGTGATGTCTAAGATGACGTTCATGAAGATGTCTAACATGATGTCTATGAAGATGTCGAAGATGACATTTACGAAAACATCGAGAAACATCTACAGGGATGATTTTCATCGAGTTCAGTGGATGAACAAAGGCGGCTAGGGTTTGCTGCCGCCGCCATAGTTAGGTCATGAGACCTTTAAGTAGAATTAGAGGCCGCACGAAGCTCATGTTTGCCTTCATTTTTTCAAGGAGTTAGTGTTTAGAGTGTAGAGGCTAAGGTTTGCTTCCTCATGTGGCTAGGGTTTGCTGCCGCCGCCATAGTTGGTTATGAGACCTGTAAGTGGAGGTACAAAGCTCATTTTTGCCTTAGTTTTTTCAAAGAGTTAGTGTTTAAAGTGTAGAGGATTTCAAAATTGTTTCCATTCGGTTTTAGAATGATTGTTAACTACAATAAGAGAATAGTAGTTGTAGAAATCCAATAGCTCTCAAAGGTAGTGGATTTCAAAAGCATCATGTACAAGAAACCCTAGGACTTGTAGTATTTGATCTGTTGTGGAAGAAACCCTAGTACTTGTAGTATTTGATTTGTTGTAGAAGATGTCTATGATGATGTCTAGAAGGATGTCTAAACAAATGTCTAAATAGATGTCTGCAAGAATGTCTAACTGTGTCGATATCTTGAGGTTTGGAAGTAAACCATCTCAACCTAGGTAGTGCAATTAAATAGAATTAAATAAATTTTTTTTTACCTTTACCAACCCTTATTTAAATGCAGTTGATATTGGCTTATTGAACATGTGTAGCGGCGGGACATGCACATGACCATACGGATATCGACAACAAGCAATGGTAGTGGAGGGGCTTCTGGAGTTCAGATTGTTGGTGCGTAGTATATTGTAGTTGTTGACAGGCGTATTAGTTAATATGACACTCTAGTTTTGTGTTATATGAGGTTCTAATGACCTAAGCAACATATGTTTGATTCACACTTTTTGATGTGACAGTGTTTAGTATTGATGTTATGTGAGACGACTCTGGATTACGGTTCTGATGACTATATAAACATCTAAAAATTTCATCCTAGATGTCCTTTCATATGCCCAGAAAACATCAATAGTAACATTGTTGCAAACATCATGTCTAACACAAAACGTTTACATCGATGTCCTATGACATGTCGCTACAAACATTCGAGCAAATATCACAAATGTAAGGAGGACATCAACCTAAACATCATTCTATGTATTAGAGACATCAATCTTTAGATAACTTTAGATGTCTAACTTGATGTCTATGATGTTTAACTTGATGTCTTGGATGTTTAAATGTCCGACATCCACTTGCTTGATGTCAACGCGTTAGATTTAGATATCACAGACATCAGATTCAGACATTAAAAAAACCTGGGTTTCCTTATAGTGGTTTTTAGAAATATTCCATAAGCATGAGTATGATTGATATTGTTTTGAAATTTTGTATTTGTCATTTCTATTAATATCTTTGTGGTTTGATATGGCTTCTATAGGGAATGTGGTGGGGTTGTTACTAATTTTTTGTGGTGGGCTTGGATGTAGATTATTAAGTCACCGGGAGTGTGTTGAGGGTATAATCAATTTAAGTCTTACGTGGTGGTTTAGCGTTTTGTAGTGATCTTTTAGTGTAGCTTGTGGATAATGTTCATTGCATAAATGTTGGCAGTTTGTGTTCTATATACAGAGACAAAAGAGTCTGTGTAAGGCTTGATTGCTTGGTTTTATTGGTCTTGTGTAATAAATTTTAAATTCAATACATGACATCAAGTTTGTTCCATTTGGCAATGCTAGGTGTTTTATTTTGTATATATGGTAAAGAAGTAACTTGAGAATGAGTTTCAAAGATTGCTTAGAAAGAAAATGAGGGAGTATTTCTTGTGACAAGTTATTCCACATACTTTCAAGGGGTGTTGCTTCAAGAGGAAAGTGGGGTACGTTGCTTTTGACGTAAGCACCTCATGCCTTTTTCATTACATGTATTGTTTATTGTTGTAGGTGATCTAATACAATCTTGTTGTGGTATTTTAGGTATGTCTTGTGATCCTTCTTTGTTTGTAAGTAAAATAGACTAGTACCTTATAAATTATACTTAATTGTCTTGTGTTGTTCAATGCATTGCGAAGTTGTTTGCTAATACATCTTAGGTAGGCTTTTGTAAGTGAGAATGCTTCTATATCAAACATATTATATAGAGTACTTGACTAACTATATTAAGAGTGCAATAAAGAAGACCGCATATTTGCTTTTGAAATCCTACAATCTTATTATCTAATTTCCGAATGGTAGGTAGTAAATAGGTTTTTGCATAGAAACTATATGCTATACGAGCTCTTATGATGGTGTCAACTATCATTACAACAAATCCTACCCAATGTGACTGGATGTGACTAAGCGTGTATGACTACGTAGTCACCTCAGTCATTCGTTTAGTCTAAGATGAGTCGTAAGTGAGTTCAGTCATGCACTAGTCATATATGTAGTCATATTTTTGAAGACCTGGGTTGGGAAGCGCTACTGGAATGGGATATATGTTCTCTTGCTCGGTTCTCCGAGTCATGCTCTGAATGCTTACTATGTATAGTCATAATAATGTACTCACATCGTAAGGATAATTGGTTAATGTATGACTTACTGGAGAAAGCGAGTTAGTTTGGGTGACTACACATAGTCATGTAGTCAATAATGTAACTCGTAGTAGTCATATACGACAATCACATGATTTTGAAGTTTTCTACTTCTTGGCAAAATAGGTGAGTGCTATGAAATCGGAGTAGGTCCATAATCTCCACTTACATAATAACTTCCCTGTTCAACACTACTATCTTTGCGCGCAAACGTTCTAGGATGTCATTTTAGGGCACCATTCTAGATTTCTAATAACACTTACAAATACACCTCCAAAAATTAGTGACTACTTTGCAATAAGATCCAAAAATCATAATTTCACTTGCTCCATCTTCCCACTTGCATTCCAGATGCACAAAATGACCTTGTAGGCTTAACTTTTATACAGAGTTCCCATGCTCACAGAAAATCATTTTTTATCACATTCCTATTTTTTTTTAATAAGTCAAAGTGACTCCAAAATAATAAAGTCATATGAACTGTTCTCTTTACTACAATTAGGAGTACATGCACAATGACATAGTCATGTAGATTGTTTTCTTTACTTGTATTAGTAATGAATTGCATTTTAGCAAAAGCTATGAATTCTACTTTAAACAATTACTAACAACTTGAAAAAGACACTAAATCTTATGATTAGGGCACCCTTGCTCTACCTTTCCACTTACTTTCTTGATGCACGGAAACGCCTTCACTTTGCGCTAGATTTTCTACGCCGATACATTGGCCTATAGTTGATAAAATTCCTATGTTGTTGGTATCTGGTTTATGTAAAATTTAGTGTTGTAATGAAGTTGGTTTTGGTGACTAGATGTAGTCATGTAGTCATGTTTGGGTGACTACATGACTACATGTAGTCTCCCAAATATGTAGCATGTAGTCATGTAAACATGACTACATGATTACATGACTATTAGTCATGTAGTGAGGTTAAGGACTACATGACTAAATGTTTGAGTTAAGGATTACATCACTACATGACTACTATTGGTCATGTAGTTAAGTTAAGGACTACATGATTGACTTATTGTAGTCTTATATATTAATCAGATGACTCGACAAAGTTATAAACCCCTAAAAGACTCACTCAACAAATGACACGTGGCCAGGGTGGACCTTGCTCCCATTTTTATTTATGGTTAGCTTAGGAATATTAAGGTCGTCCTACAACCAGCCAATCAAGTTTTGAGCTATCTCTTTCTCTTAGAGGATTGCTGAAGGTAAGAGGTAATAAGGAGTATTTGAAGGTAGGAGTTTAGAGGAATACTTAGAGGGTTGAAGGTGTAGAGGAGGAGAGGTTTTATATGTTTTTTTAGATGCAATATTTGGCACTAAGTATTGATTGGGAGTGAATCAACGTTCAGAACGCGAAAGGGAAGCGGAAGATAAACGTGAACACGCAGGTACTTTTACATGTATGTGTAGTCAACATTGTATAGTCCCATTTTTTATTTTTGAAAGCACCAATTCAATCCCAGCTGATCGATGTTATGTGTATTATTTGTTTCTATAGGTTGTACAAGAAACGTCCGAACGTAAGTAAGTCGAAGAAGGGTGACTCTTTGATACCAAAGAATAATGTGGACACACGAATGAGCACAGCTGTAAGTGCCCATGAGCTACATCTTGGAATGTTGTCTTTTAGTTCCATAAAATTCAGGATTCCAAGTTTGTGATTGTATTTAATCATTTACATGGAAGGAGTGACCATGCTTGACTAGAGACAGTCATGATGTTAGCATATGTGACTGAGATTAGTAATGAGATTAGAATATGTGACTTCTCACAATCATGGAATTTAAATAAGTGCCATGAGACTTGGAGAAGTACATCTTTGTGTCAAGGGGGCATTTTGGTCCTAACTAATTCTTGTATTGTGTATAGTTTCTTTAAATATAGGTTGAAGAAGAAGGGAAGGACTTGGAGTTCAAGAAAGGTGATCATGTGAGACTCAAGGGACTAGAAGAAGGCGAGGAGGATAAAGTCGTGGCACTTGGGAAGATGCAGAACGTAGCTAGGGCTTCTCTACACGGGAATACTATATTTCCAGGTTCCGTGTCTGTAGAAGTAGTGAAAAACATAGATGAAAACTACAACTTGTTTGCACCTATAGATCTAGACGATCCTCCCATGACCTTGGTAGCAGAAGCAGTAGGGCAATTTGTGATGTGGCCCACAGAGTTCATGGAGATTGATCTGTCCTTCTCCCAAGCGAATTAGACTCATGGAGTTGGCGTTGCACTGCATCATGTTTGATGACGAATTTTCTCTTTTATTGAAATGTTTGGAAAATCACATGAATGCCATAATGTAGTGCTCACAACCGCATTGTTGACCTCTAATAGTCATTAGATTTCATTAGCATCCTAATTCAAAAGTGAAGTATGTGACTATGGACAGTAAGAACGCTAGAGTGTAGGGCATGGCATACATTTAAATTAGACTACAGATAGTCAAATTGTAGTCACAGAAACTCCGATCTAAGATTGAAAATTGACTCCTAATGGTGAAAGAAACAGATGTACAAGGACTCCACATAGTCATTAGATAATATATACAACTATATGTAGTAAAGTATATTTGACTCTACAGAGTCATATTATCTCAAGTCTATGTATGATGCAATACTGTCACATTTACGTTCATTTGGAATACCTTACTACTATTAGTCATATTATTCAAAAGATGTTTTGGTACTAGTGACCAAGAGTAGTTAAGTAGATGTCACTCCAATCTTGAGTCGTTTTCACGAAGTTAATGTATGACTGATTTCAATCACTATCATATTACTACGCATTGTGATGAAACAAAGCATGTGTCGATTGTTACCGCACTACAAGTAGTCACATCAATTAGTCGCTACTCTTATATTTGTGACTAATTGTAGTCAAGCATATATGACTATATAGAGTCATATGAACCACGTCCCACTGCAGGTCCCGTTTTAAGGTCCCAAAACACTACGGGAATGCAGTATTGGGAACAAGAATTATCTGATATGACTCCAATCACATTGTTTGAAGCGACTAAATCAAAATAACTAGAAACAATGCTAGTCACATTTTGGTTTTTGCCCTACCACAGTCATAAAACTTAGTCAGATTAGGCTCAATTTGTTGTAGTGCATGCACTTAATTTGTCACATGGTAACAGAACAAGTTATTAATTGGCTGCATTGTTTTATTACTTTGGTGGTTGTTTTTTGTGTTTGTAGTTTTCAATTTAAAATTGGTACTAATTCTATGACTAGGTATACATATGGTTCAATTTGGTGTAACACTAGTAGAGATTGGTTTCTATATGAAATCTTTGAGGCCAGCATTAGAGCTTTAAAGTTTGTTTACTTTATTTTGGATTTATTTGGACATTCTGTAACTGCACATTTTAAGATTCTTTGGTCAGTCCGAGCCTATTTATAGAAATTTTCTAGTTTGTTTACTTGTTCTTGTAATGAAGAGAGTCTGTTTATAATAACAACAAGGTCGTCTGTATAAGGTGCAAACTTTACTGTGAGATTTGAGGTTTTGAGTTTCCATTCAAATCTGCCTTCTTCAAGCCATCGTTAGAGGGTTTTTTGTATAAGAAACAAAGAAGGGCTAAGAGTGTCTTCTTGTATTGTTTCTATTTGTAATAGAATCAGTTGTGTTGGAGCGAAGTATTCACGACTAAACATGTCTTTAATTAAAGCTACTGCGTCTTTTGGGTGGCCTAAGTCTTTCATAATGGCAATTGTAACATGATCAATTGAGCTAAAGGTACTTTCAAAGTCTATATGTATATATAAAATAAAATAAAAATAATAAATTAAAAAAAATAAAATAAAAAAAATATATATATAAATATATAGTTAACTGTGCATCTTCGAGTGCAGCTATCAACAATTGTAGTTGTTTTGATAAACATAATTCTGCTCAAAATCCTTTTTGGTTGTTATGGAGTATTTTGGTGTGATTTGTTGTATGTTGATAATTTGAAGGTGAGTATGCTTGTAAATAATTTGTAAATGGTGTTAGCTGGTGTTATAGGTCTGTGGTTGGGTAGGAGTTGTCGTGAGTTACCAACCAGAGTAGGTCCAAAAATACTCCATTTCCTTGATAATAACTAGCAAAACGGACTACCTTCCAAATAACGTTCCTCGGAGATTCTGTGAAGTGAAATGCAGGTCTCTTCCCGTTTAAGACACCGGTTCACCACTACAACAACCGACTTACTTAGGAATATTACAACCTATTCCTTACCCGATCAACCTTTAATACCACTCTCGTATTGTGCTGGTCCGGTTGCCACAAACTCCAAACCCGCAGTGGTCCGGACCTCCTAATCCAATTTTCCTACAAAGGACTGTAGTCACAACTGGAGAGATCATGCTATATTAGCTCTTTAATAATTTGGTTTTACCTATGTGAATTGTCGGACGGATCTTTCCTATTTATTTGCAGAGTGCGGAATTACTTCACTCTCTACAAGATGATTTGGGTGATCGGAGCTTCACCTTCTGTCTCTCTCATTCTTTACTTCTCTCTATTTGGAGTCCTTGCCTTACGATCGATCCTGCTATCGGGTTTGGTGTCCATGATAGTAGATCACTAAACGGTCGCTCGGTTCTCTCGCTAATTTGGTAAAACAATTCGCTTTCTGGATGATGCTAAGCGGAATTCACCACTCAGTCTAATAGATTTCAACGAGATCGCTCCGTACTCTATCCGGTTACTAGGGCTGAATAATTACACTTGTCAAGAGTCCTCAACTGGACATTCAATCAGGAAGGTCAGAATCCGATCCGTCTTTACTCACCACGTCGGTTCTGCTTCCCCATCCAGAACTTAGCACAAGAACATGTAACTTATGAAAAGATTAACAATCAATTCAAAACTCTCCCACTCGTACCTTTACCGGTTCTTTCCACACTTACAAATCCTCTTCTACTGCCAATGCAGTAATGTCTGGAATTACGAGGACTCCTGCTAGCACTTCCGGTTTCAGACTATACTTGAACACATCAACTCGGAAACAACATGCAAACACGCAAATACTCAGCAAGATGATATGCAAGTTACACTTTTATTCACGAATTGCTGAAAATACATGAAGACCCAAGGAATTTCTCGGAATCCCTGTTAAATTTATGCGGTTACTGGACTTTCCGGGAACCCTTTCGAGATCCAAAATTTCCGAAATCCGAGATTCTTGGAGTAAGTTGACTAATTTAAGCCTCTATAGTTTTGGTCTACTTCATAGTTTCTATTTGCTACTTTCTATTAATTCCTAACTAAAAGATCCTATGTGGCGGGCTCATCTAGCACATGTGCACCTATAGAAGAAGGCGGCCCAGGTACATCTCCTGATCCGCTCTCCATCTCTTGCGGGGCCTTGAGATTGAGTACATTCGGAGCTACTGCAACAACCGTTTCAGGAGTGAAGGTGCAGGCAGGGGTAGCGCTTCGGTTATAAGTCCGATTAACTACTACTGTCGGTGTAGATTCTTCCGAACATCCCTCGGCCTCCTGGTTTGTATCCTCTCCTCCAATATGTGTACTCAAACTAAGTAGAGCATAAGAACCGTCATGGCCTCGATCCATTCAACCGAACCAACCTCCTCTTGTAATCTGAGGACTACACTAGGACTACACTTTCTCAACATCTTCATCGGACGTGGTAGCTCCGCTTTGCTCGTGTAGTCTTGGAGTTATTGGTGTGTTGGCCAACAATGCGGTGTTGTTGACCGATGGAACTACTTCTCACGGGATGGCATATGAGAGCACGGATAGGAGCTTTCTGGTCGTGACCCAGTACTCATCCAAAGCCTGTTCTATCTTCATTGCATGCTTCCAGAATAGTTTGGTTGCCCTTGTCGTCACATCCTGTCCTAGGTAGGCATCTTAAAACGCGACCTAGGTCTGGGCTTCTCCTTCTGTTGAGAATAGCTTCTCCACCGTCTTGAGCATTGCTCGATATTGCATAATGTGAGCCAAAAAACCATCAAGGAGGTGGAAATTGGTCACAAGGGGATTAAAGAACAAGATTACATGAAGAGAAGAGGAATAGACAAGAGAAGACAAAGAGAAAACAAGAAACAAAGGAGGAGGCGTAAGGCCTACCTTTTCCTAAAACCTAGACATCACAAGAGAGATCAAGAGGAACAAAGGACTAGAAGAGTTAGATGGAGGCCCATGGCCTTCCTTCTCCTACTAACTAATTATTAGAAAAGAAGAGATAGACAGACACAAAGAGAGGCTTGCAATTAGCTTGAAAACAAGCTCTTAAGTACAAAACATGGAGCCGCCAAAGTGGCGGCTCACCCTAATCTCAACCAAGGCTCAAAGCCCTACTTAAGGTCTTCTTGGATGAATGTCGTCATTACTTCACGCGCTCCATCTTTCAAGCATCCAATCTATCACCGGCTCCATTAAGGCATGTAGCTCACACATACCACCCAAAGTTAAGTGAATAAAATCAAGACAATCAATCATAAATACGAACATGGACATCAAAGGTTAGAGGTGAAAGGCCGACGGTAAAATGTCCGACTCTAATTTAAGCAACTAGCCTACTACTTTTTGGGCTCACTAGGAGGCATCTTCCCTCCTCTAGTTCTTTCCCATCATTCATTGGATTTATTAGGGGGGATATTCCCTCCTCTAGTCCTTCTCCACTAATCCTAACCTAAAGCTTAATTTCCCGCCAAACAATCTACCGAAGGCCTTCCAACAACTAACTTTTAACATACATATTACATTCATAATTAAATTATCCTAGATGCATCAATTTACTTCCAAATGACATAGTTTGCTGACTTTTCATTAATAAAATCACATTAAATAATATTTTAAAGAAGAGGGCGTTTTCACGCTCTTACAGCAGCAGAAGACTTTGGAGACATCAGCGCTACTTAAGAGTGTAGTTGACTCAGAGTAGGAACCTTGTTTTTGTTAGACATTGAGACAGGAGATTAGGAGTGAAACACTTGTACTCTTATTCCATTATCAATACAAGGCAAAGGCCGGTCTTCTCTCTACAACTGCGTACTCTAAACTACATAATGTTTAAAGTCCTAACCCCTTCCTTCCTACGCTTCCTGCATGCTGCTTCTTGCTTGTGAACTTCGTTGCCTTTAGTTCCTTTGCAGGCCGTGAATGTTACCGGGAAGAACGTCCTTCACCCTCATTCGTTGCCTATCTGTTAGACAACCTACGACAACGCCAGTAACTGTAGCTCCTTCCTCCATTCTCTTTCTCTTTCTATCACTCCCTCGCTGGCAAAGTGTTAAACACTTCCCTTTCAACGTCGTCCTTAGGCAACAATGCTGGTGCCAAAAACACCCTTCTCTAAGTTACCTCAAGACAACCAAAGCCAACGCTGAGTTAACACAGTGTTCACCGTTAGTCAACATTGCAGTCAACGTTGTTTGTGGTTGGCCCAGTACGACCCCGAGAGTTTCTTAACACCGTTTGTACTCCTTCCTTCTACTATACAAAGATACTCTACGCTGCCTCTAAATACAAACATTGGTCGACTTAGGTAATCTCGTAAAGCACTTCCATACTTACTTGGCTAACATAGACTCTCACTAAACTCCGAATACCTGCAAATATTATTATGCAACCGGAATAACTTATAGAGGTCGGATAATTCAAAGGAGAGTTGTTGATTCTCCTCCTCCACCGTCTTTAGCGAGAGTCAATCCTGGTGCTGGTCAGTGCGCTACTCCTTTGTTGGCAGTCGAAGTAGGCCGCTTGGACGTCTCCGGCCCAAATCATCACGCTAGAATAGGTAATGTAGGTTGATTGGACCGAACTGGTCAAGTTGGCCACAAGGCAAATACCAGTTCTTGCACAATCTCCTTACTGATAGCCATCCTCCTGCTGTCACGAGCGTCTGGACCGGAGCGTCTTTTGGAGACAACTGCAGCCACCGGGGTTGACTCCGGATCTTACATCGGGGCGGAATGTGGGTAGACTACCTCTCCACCGATCTCGTTTGGTTCAGCTCACTTACTAGTGACTTGCTTTCTCTTCCTCTTGACCTTCACCTTGAAGTTGGGTACTCTCCCTCCGGATCGAGTCTAACCAGATGGTTGAGCAAGTGACGACGTTGAAGCAAATCTGAGTGTTGCCACTAGTCTCGTGAAAGACCAGATCCAAACCCTACCAAAGCGTAGCGTGAACTTCCTCTTGGACTTACCGACATTAGGTCGGGGTCTGGAAGATGTTGCTCAACCGGATTCATTCCCATCTTGTTCATCTTCCTCTTAATCACCATGTTCTTCAGATTCGTCTCCACCAGCCTCAGCTACCTCCTTTGTCCTTCTTTGCGGCGCCCTGGTCCTCCGGAGTAGGTAGGGGTGTGGACTCCTCCTCCTCCTCTTCTTCCTCTTCCAGTTCTTGTTCCAATTTCTCCTCTCGTTCTTGTGTGTGTTCTTCTTCTATTTCTTCATATTCCTCTTCTTCTTGAGCCGGAAAAAACAAAGAGGGGGTCGCTCTGGTTGCTCTGCTCGACCGGTTGGTGGACATCGGGGGTGCACTGCTGGGACCGACTTGATTCAGGTCGGTCTTTTTTGCCTTCTTCGTCTTCTTGGCTGGTTCTCGTGACTCCTTCATATCAATGACTTCTCGATTCGGATCCTCCTCTTCTGACTCCAAAACCGGGTCTACAAAGGATGCGGCGTTGTCAATAGGTTGTTTCCTTGTCCATTCCTTGCCCTCCCGGGTGATAAGGATGCCATACTAGACAAAAAATTATAGATGAAGGGTTCTAGGGGGCAGCCCTTCAAGTTGCCAATCTTGGCCAGCTCATGGTGCACCACCTTGTTGATGATGTGGTGCCATCCGGTCTTCTGCTTGTCATCGTAGCTTCACAGTACCGCCTTCATCAGCTTGATGGTACATGTGGGAGGCATATCGAGACTCGCAATGGGTACCAAAAACCAGAGCAGCCTCCTTTCCTGGTCATCCTCGCAGAACTCAATTTTGAATCCGTCGTCAGTGTCAGGTGGCTTCCGGAAACGGCTCTCCAGTCCCTTCTCTCCTTTCTTCGTAACATACCCAAGTATGGAGTTGAAAAACCAATAGGTTGCCTACCATTGCCTTGCTGTATACGCCTCCTGTTTTCCCGCAACTTGAATGCCTAGAATTTGTTTGGCGTATGTCTTGTCGCCGTCTTCACGATGGTTTTCTCATCCGTGATGTCCTAGGGCACCTCGAACAATCCGTCGCAGCCCATCCGGAGTAGGTCGTCATGCAGCTGCGTCTCTTGCTGAATGGTGCGCGGAAAGTCCGGTTTCACCACTTTGGCGAGAACCAACTTCTCTACCCTCTACAGCGACCCATCTCTCCTTGGCATTGCGCTGCAGTTTTGCCTCTTCCTCTAAATGTACTGCTCAACAACCTCTCTCACTTCCGCTAATTCCGATTCCGATAAAACCTTACTCTCTGGAATGTTTGTGCAATGGACTGTCAATTGCACGCGCCTTGGAAAATGGAAGCGCTAGCGTGAAGGCAATCGATCGCGTACGGATTAGAAACGGAGTGGGAGTAATTGGCGGCAACAACGTTTAAGAGCAGCAGTCTGGACAGGCTGGGTTGCGCCGCCATTTTGGCCACCTGGAAAAAGATACGGGTAGTTTCTCCAATCGCAAGGATTTTGCTTAAAAGTACGGCTGACAAGTCCTAGGGCTACAGAAATATAGGGCATCCGGTAGACCTAAAAATCTACTAAGCCCATCCGGTTGAGGCTCTAAGCTAAGAATTTACTAACGGACCGACTTTAGCAAACCAATGTTTATTTCTAGACATTAAAACAATATTCTAAACCTTAAAACATAACAAAAATTCAAACTTTTGGAAAACGAGGTTTGAATAAAGTGATGGATTATCTTTTCAAATTGATAGCATGGTTAAGCTTATTTTCCAAGAAGCTGAAATTTGTTTTTGCTTGTAATAGTATTAAAAAAAAAAAGAAAAAAAGATTTGGAGGAAGCATGGGTGCATGTTTTTAAGGACAAATCAAATATTTTATTTGGTCTGGGTGTTTTGTTGCTACGTAAGTTTTTTAGGCATAAATTGAAGGTTTCTCAATCAAAGTAGTTGTGGAGAGGTGTTTGTGGGTTTGTTCTTTTGTCTATAGAAACCCTTTTTTAATTGTCTTGTAGATATTGTCTAACTCAAGATGTACAATGAGGAAGATGTTTGTGGAGAAAATAACAAGTTGGTGGTGTGGGTCTATTGCTTATTAATTGTTACAAAAAGATCTCTTTAGCAATGTCTTTGGGGCTTGGTAGAATACCGTTATTTCTGTAAGTGATACAATCTAGTGATAGAATTCTTTGATTTTTGAAGAACTTAATATTCATTTTTATGGGACTTTTTTCATATGATTGTCTATATTTTGATATGGCCTTTTTTATGCATTCATTGGCATATTTAGTAATAATTTCTTTAGCTTGTTTGTTGGTAGATTTTGCTAACGTTGCTATATCATTTATCCGCTATTCTATAATGAAGTAGATTGTTATCTAGTAGTGGCAGTATAAAAGTATGGGTGAGAGTGTGTATTTCATTTATTATTTGGTGTGTGCGCTTGTCTCTTGTATTGTTTGTGATATATATTGTTTTTCGAGTTAGGTGGTATGTGGATTTGTTTTCTTATAATAATTTTTGGAGTTTTTTAGATAAAAATCTACCTTGTTGGAAAGTTAGATATGTAAAAGTAGATAAAGGTGGGCAATAGAAGTGTCTTTGAGAGTACTTGATATTTTATAAATAAGTTCATCAATATCAATATATGCTAATTTCTATTGATCACGATTTAAGTTGATTAATAGCAAAAGTGTTTTTAGTTCATTTGTTGATGGGCATTTTTTTCACAGAACCTTTTTATAAATCACGCATATTTTCTCAGAGGAATGGAGCTAAGTATTCTAGTTTTGCGTGGTTTAGTTTGTATTGGGCGTCAATTTATTTGGTATATGTAGTAGAATTGGCATGTAGGCGGACTTGAGATTATATTTCGTGAGTGTTGTAAATATGTTTATTGTGAGGTTTGGTGTGTCGATATGAAAATCATCAATTAGACTTCTGTTTGTTTAGTTGAAGCGTCTTTGTCTTCAGTAATTTGTATTTGTTTATATGTACTTTTGAATTGAATTTTTAGTGGATGTTCTCCAGGAAGTATGTCCATCTGGGGTAGTTTAGGAATAGTGTGTATTTTGTAGTTCAATGAGGGCAATGTCTATATTGAAGTCTCCACATAGGAGGTGTGTATGGTTAAGGTGAGCATTGATTTGTGTAGTAATTGTTTGATGTATGATTGGGATCAATTGAATATCCTCATTGTGCGAGGGCATATAAAGGTGAATTAATACCTATGGTTGTAATGGGTATTTTTTTAATACAAATGATTTTTAAGTATGGTGATATACTTGGCGAGGATGATAATTTTATTATATTGCCTCAATATTTATAATCATAATTTATTGATGTGGTAATCCTTCTCCTCTAAGAGTGTATGCAGTCTATTTTGAATACGTCAGGTTAATGCATGCGTGTTGTTGAAAATTATTTCATTATTGTGAAATATTTTTTGAATGCATTTTGTGAATTTGTCAGTTGTAAGTTTGGTTTCTGGGATGGTTATAAATGCCAGTTTTGTGTGTCACATAAGATCTTCTAGGTTTAGCGATGCAGTGTTTAATGAGGCTGCTTTCTATGTAATGAATTTTGTGTTTGGGTTGCTGTAGATATATTTTGTGGGGTTTCTTAAATTAATATGAAATGTGTGTAATCTTCCAAATGTTCATTTACTCTTAGTTTCTCATTTGTGCAAGTATCATGAAAGATAAATTTTTGTTGTATGATTTGTGTATCTGGTGCTTCTTGTGTATTATAAATTTTGTAGTCATAGATTTCTTTGTGAATGGTTGATGAGAGGTTTACAAGTTTTTTGTTTTTCGTGATGAAATTGTATCAGAATGTTGAGTGCTAATTTGTGTTTGTGGTGGACTTGATAGGAAGAGCACTTTAATTAAATTTGTCAGGGTCATTCAATTTCTGAAGTGTTCGAAACTTGATATTATATGGCATTATATTAGAACTCAAACTTACCAAGAGTGCAAAGAATATAATTAGTTTAGGGTGATATCTTATGTGGTTGATATAAGTGTTAAAGTTGGAGTAATGTTCAATAGCATTTTCATGTTTATGAAGGTCTGCACTAAAAATCGGTGAGAATGTCTTCGCTAAATGTTTATACTCTGGTTGTAATTTGATTGTAGATGTGATAAACTATGTTTTAAATCTACACTTATATATCATTAAATAAGTGCCAAGTATATCTAACATATGGCTTAGGTTTCATTCAATATCTTTGCTTATTAATAAGAGTGTTTTATCATTATAAAATAATAGTAAATTTTCTTGGTTTTTGAATCTTCTTTTACTTGTGATGTATATTGATATAGTAATTTTACACATTGGTTTTGTGGAGTAGTGTATTATATATTTTAATTTGTAAGTAAAGGGATATTCATTATTACTATAGATTATATTAATATAAGTAGAATTTTGTGTGGCCTGCGTGTCCTTATTTTTTCACACAAAGTTCTACAAATTAGGCACCATATCGAGTGTCTTATTGTGCCGATGCCTTATCACAATGGGCGTGTGCAGAAGATTGGTGAGACATTTACAATACAACTTGAATATATCTGTGAAATGCGCGTTGTCAATGTGTTTAACTAGCTCTCTATCTTTTATATCTAACACGTTTGTAGCTACAAGTAGAGGCATTGCATATTTTTCTTCATGCTTGATGTAACTGTTGTAAATATTTATAATATACAATTTGACAGTGAAGAAAATATGAATTGTTGTTGGGAAGTTGTTACACATGACTCATATGTAGTTTAAGCATGAATTTTGTTAAGTTTTGCTTACAAAAGCAGCCATGAGGACCACAACACCTTCTAATCTCTTACATGCATTACAAGAGCCTTCATCCTCTTACCATCATATACTACTGAAAGAAGACACTAGTATTTTGTACTTGTCCAAAAGGCCCCATTATTATTGCCTCAAATGCGACAAGAAGTAGATGTAGTTCAAAGAAAGGTGCTATGCGAGGTAGCACACAAAACCAATTATACGGCAATCTTCCAACTATCACTCCTAATTATGATTCTTTTATACTTCTTATCATTACATATCCTTACTTTGTTGTTTTAGGGCCCAATTGAGCGCCAAGCATAGTTGGTGCTTGAACTACTTTAGGGCCCAAAGCAATTCCATGCATAGTCTCTACTTATCAATTTTATTGTGCACTTTTTAAAATATTACAATATGAAGGTTTTGTTTCGCATAAATAAATCATAATATATTTCTAGATTTCTAAGATCTACCATAAATTTTGTGGGATTGTAGAAAGGCCCCTAGTCTCAATATAGGTAAAGGGGTACAAATTCATAAACATATCTGTACATTTTTTATCACAACTTGTGAAGGAAGTTGAAGGGTAACTTACCGAGAGCTCAATGACAACTGCTAAATGACAACAAATTTTTTGCCTACTTGGCCAAGTATTTGCGAGTAAGAAAGCTTTTGCACGTAGACAAAATTTAAGCATAACTTAGTAGGCAAAAATCAAGCTAGTAAGCTAGGCAAATACCAAGCTGTAGGATTGGTCAAGTATAAACATTCTATTCTTTTGGGACTCATGAATATCTGTATGTATTTATATATATTTATATTTTTTTATTTACATTAATTTACCGCCTTATATAGCATGTAGTCATAAATATGTTTTTTCAATGTAACAAGTTTCGCTATTTATTACGTGGGAAAGGTCCCGTCTTTGCTAAGCTGCACTTTAGAGTTATCTCTCATTTTTTATTATTCTCGCAATAGGAATTCATAACTAAATAAGATCCTCAAAAAATGTAAAGAAAGTTTGTTGCCAAAATTTAGAATCTCACATAGGTACACTCTCAAAGTTGACTTTACATAATTTGGTGTTTCTATACTTCGAGAAGTTTAAACTGACTCAACTACAAATTTAGATTTCTAGTTTTTTTCTATAAAACCATCACCATACCTTGTGACTAGTGCCTAAAACAACTTTTGTGAAAACTTTTAAGAATATAATTTCTCTACAAATGACAAACATTCAATTGTTCGAATCTAAATAAGTTCTACTAAGTAGAGTTAGGTACACAATATTATGGTAGGATGTTTATTAAATGTAAAGAAAATTAAATTTTACCCCTAAGAGTGTACAGTGGTCAAAAATTTTAAAATTATAAGCTATAAAAATATAAAGAAATTTATGAGGCAAAAACATAGAATTTTAATAAAGTTATGAATTGGACCAATGACCTCGCTTCTGCATCTACACATTGGCCTAAGAGCTTTAAATATGAGGGAGATAAACCTTTCTCTATCAATTTGCTAATGAGCTTACCAAGTAGCCCATTCAACCAACTGGACTCTAGCTTATCTTTATTGTAGCACCTAGTGCCTTTACTTGGATATATAAGTAAGTGCTTAGAATGAGTGTGTATCTCATTCAAGCAGTCTATGCTCTACTACTTGTAAGGTTTGAATGTTTTGTAATCATTCTTTTTTTTATTGAACTTTAATGGAGTCATCCATGGGCTTTTTCCCCTTCCTCTGAGTTGCCTCTCCTTCGGATGATGCGGTACGCTACTCTCCCGACTCCAGTCTCTCTCCCTAGTCAAGGAAATCTCCTGTAACCGTGGACTCTGGTTGAGCAGGTGAGTCGGAAACCCAGACCCTAGTCAGTTTCTGCTTTGTCTTTAGTTGTTGTAGGTCGAAACTCGGGGACCCGTGCTTGCCCTTCTGCTTCCTAGGCTTTTAGGCAGGTCGCGGTTCTCCCTAAAAGTTATCAGCTGGGCCTATTGGAAGGTAGTTTACGTTGTTCTTCTTGATGCACTTCACCGAATGCAAGAAATGACCACTCAACAACAAATTCTGGATATTATTCTAAACAAAGTAAGGAATTGTATAAACTGTAATCAAGACGTGGCTGTGGATTTTTGGTTGGTTAAAAGAGTTTGGGTAGGGAATAATAATGTGGGTGGATTTGCAAATATTAGAGTAAATTTCTATATCACATAGATAAGCATAGGTTTAAGAATTCAATATCAGTGAAAGCGACAGAAAATCATCTTGTAAAGTAGAGAAATTATGGGTTACCAATGTGACTTAGTTAAAGTCTACTATATGGCAAGAGTAGGGATTAATAAAATGGGTGAAAAAGTCTGAACATCAAAGTACGTAAATCTATTATTTTTTTTGTTTTGTTTTGTTTTGTTTTGTTTTGTTTTGTTTTGTTTTGTTTTGTTTTGTTTTGTTTTGTTTTGTTTTGTTTTGTTTTGTTTTGTTTTGTTTTGTTTTGTTTTGTTTTGTTTTGTTTTGTTTTGTTTTGTTTTTTGTTTTGTTTTGTTTTTTGTTTTGTTTTGTTTTGTTTTGTTTTTTGTTTTGTTTTGTTTTTTGTTTTGTTTTGTTTTGTTTTGTTTTGTTTTGTTTTGTTTTGTTTTGTTTTGTTTTGTTTTGTTTTGTTTTGTTTTGTTTTGTTTTGTTTTGTTTTGTTTTGTTTTGTTTTGTTTTGTTTTGTTTTGTTTTGTTTTGTTTTGTTTTGTTTTGTTTTGTTTTGTTTGACAACATCGAAGGCAATGCTCACGAGCGCACAAGCTCATATGCTTACAAACTCACGGAAAAAAAACTACTTCCTTATCTCATAGATGTTTTTGAAAGATTATTACATATCCTTCAAAATTGGTTAAAGGCTAGTAAAGTAAGTATTTATGTAACCTAATATCTTTACGTAAATAGGATGATAACTGTAATTTTGTTTTCACCCATGCGATGTTATATTTCATCAAATAAGTGTATTTTGGTACGAATAAAAAACCATTTGCAGTATACTCAACAAGTACACTCGGAAGAACACAGTTTTCTATTGGTGTCTATACTAGCAAATTGCATTAGTCTCTGTTATTTTCAAGCCTTGCATTTCCATCCGGTTTTTCTCTCCACCATGCCAAAAAGTGTTCGAAACTTTACCAATGACATATTTTGTTTATTGGAACAAACGTGTAGAATACTCATTATCAGTCTAGGAAGCACTAACGCTGGGTTTCTATTGCATACCAAGGAGAGTCCTCATGCTGGAGTTGTCACCAGTAGAAAAATAAGTTATTTTCTAGAACATACTCATGTTGTCACGTCAAATGACTACCAAGAGTCAAATTTCTAGTCATATAGATTCAGACATTTAGAACAACATAACTACATATTCTAGTAGAAAAAAACTTGTTTTTCTACTTGTGTTTAGACTACAAATCACATAGGTCCAAAACCCGTTGGATAAAGATTGACATTGAAGCTCGTATTGATCTACTCTTTTGCTTGTTCATTGACATCTCCTGGTTCACCGTTCATCAACATCTGCTACTCATTGTTCATCGTTCATCGTCATTTGCTGCTTATAGTGATCAAGATTTTCTGAATTCATCTTGCCGCTTCTGTGGAAGTGAAATTTTACACCTAATTTATACTTGGACTATATTAAGCCTCTGAACTGTACTAGAATGCGTAATCCGAGGTTGTCATGAGACACTACCCCACTAGTATGAATTTTCGCTATTACAATAACTATTAGTAAATATACTAACCACAAAAAAATAGGAGAGAAATTACAACCACTTTAGGAGCCGACATTAATAAAATATTTCTTTGACCTATTCTTATATGTATGCTTGAGAGTCTTTACACCAACGGCAAGACTACAAACCCCTCTCAAGGTAAAGACTATGCTATTACTATCTAGCCACTAGTACCTTAAAGATATTTACCATAAGGGATATGACGTATCTATATAGCAAGGTCTTAGAACCCTCCATCATAGTTCGGCCAACTAAAGTGGTGAGTCCCATGCTGACATAGGAAGGGGAATCTACAACCTCTTTATTGGAGGCTATAAGTCTGTTAGTTAGGATTATACTATGGAGGTGATTTACAAATTTATGCATGGAGTCTAAGGTTACACCTTAGGTAAGAAAGTCTGAGGAATAGAAGCAATGTGATTGAATGACAGTTTAAATCCTTTGTAGCAACACAAATCTAAGAATGATGATATGTTAGAGTCTTTGAAGTTCAATAGTAGCCATGACATAGCCCCTTCTGGGTTTTACTTCAATTGAGATTTTTAACTAGATTAAGCATGAGTTTCAAAGGAGACTTTTTGGAAACTGAAGAAAGTAGAGGCACAAGCTCTTTGTGAGTTGTGTCGTACTAGATACGGTTTGTTGAGAAATTTGACAATCCGTTCTACGTTGTCGGAGTTTAGCGATGTGGGGGTGTGAACGGCCGCGACGGTCGACACTTACTTTGAACGTTCCTACAAGGTTTAGTCTAATTTGTTCCCATTCTAATCCCCTAAATTGGGCATTCAGGCCATTTCTTTCATATCCTGGGAATTCGATGGCCTTGGGTGGAGTTTTGCCCAAATGTCCCGGCTTTGATCTATTTTATTCTAATTTGGTGTTTTTAATTGGCGCCAATATATTTATAGCACGCTTTTGGTATTTTCTTTGTTTTCCCTATTATGTACAGTTGAGGGTATTTGCATTATGACTACTCTAATCCTTCTTAGATTGTGCCCAAAATTGCCTTTTTCACCTTCTTGTGGGAATAACCTCCTAGGGGCATCCAAATAATGGAGAAAAATGGTTTAACCCTATGGATGAATTAGTTGGATGAACAAAGATTTGTTCGTTGGAACGAATGAAGCTTTTGCTTCAACCAAGTTGGATTAAACTAGGATTCAGGGTATTCGTTAGGTAGTAGTTTTTTCTGCATATGTTTTTTGTTGGTGGTTCTTCAGAAATCTAAGTGATTGGTGTACTTGGGGATGAGAGAGGATTGTCGTAGAGAACGAGAGCCTTGAAAATGGTGATCTACAAGGAAAACTCCATGACAATTAGAACAGTTGCGATCCACTATAGATCTAGAGTTTTGTGTTGCTTGGTGTGAGATTGGAGGAGCAGCAGCGGATTGGTGAGAAAGAACAGCAGCGGATTGGCAAGGAAGAGCAGCACCGGAACAGCAAGGAAGAGTAGCATCGGATTGGCGAGGAAGAGCAGCAACGGATCGGCGAGGAAGAGCCGTAGTAGCGCTGCAGCAAGTTCGCCAGCACCTGCAGACTGCGCCGGCAGCAACAGTGCTGCAGCAGCTGCGCGAGTTGGAGTAGCGTTGGTCCATCGGAGGGGTTTAACCCCGGTGATATTACAGAGAGTGGACAACGTGCCATTATAAACGGAGCCCCTCCCTCTCAAATTCAAGTTTATTTTATTGAATTGGTCTAGTAGTGATATTTGTGTTGACATGTTAATTGTGAATTGGTGGTTTTTCTATATAAAACATCCATGTGCTTGCTCTTTATTTGTGTTTGATAGTCATGTTTAATTGTGTTTACTATGTGGAATTGCATATGTGTTGAATGTAGAGGTAATCCTTTCTTCTTATGCTGTCTTGATTGCGTTGTGATGTAATTGGACCCCTATGTGAGAACCGCGTGGAAGTGCTGCCCGGATCACACAAAGGTTTGATGGAGTCATTATTGTTGAATTTTAGGTAAAAATTACAAGAATTGTAGCACGACGTGGAAGCCTCGCTTAAAAATTCTAGTCAACCCTAATTTGTGTTCAAATTGAGAATTGCATGGTTGAATCGCTCACTAACCCATATGTGTTGATGTCTTGAGGGTTCCAATTTACACATCTAAGTCAATTTTGCACCCTAAATGCCTAGAATGGATTGTAGTCAATTGATTATACTTAAGCATGGCCTGAAATTAGATAGAGTCAACAAAATTGATGAATGCTAATCATCTTGTTTCTTGAATTTGTATTAGAAGTTGGTTGAGACATTGGATTGCTTGCACATGTGTTTGTGAACAAGATTCCAACACTTGCATGCATGGAAGATTGTTGAAGTAATTAGTTTAAGTGGGTTTTGGGGGTCTTTTGTTGAGTTTTGGCCTATTCTACCCCATTTGGGTAGCCATGCTCTCATTGGTAACTAGAGGCATTTTAAGCCTCCTAAACTCATAGACAATGGGCTTTAGAATTCAATCCACTAATGGAATTTTATGGTTCAATGTGAATTCAAGTTGATTGCATGGTTGATTATCTTGGTTGATTTTTAAAGTCCAATTGCACATTGCATAATTGATTTGGGTATCTATTGCTTGGAAGGATAAATAGAATTGCACCCCACTTCATGGCCCAACTTGTGACTTTAAAACCGAGCAACCAAAATTACGGCTCCGAGGCGGCTATAGAAAACCATCAAATTTTGGATGTATTAAAAAAGACATCTAAAGTCGTATTGGACAACTCAAAAATGACCTTTAGACTAAACATTGGGTTAGTGTCTATGAAGACATCTGAAATAGGGGAAGATGTCTTAATAGATATGACGTATCAAGGCAAATTTGGTAGGTTAAGAAGTGGGTCACTTAGAGGACACATCAGCGCCATGCAGACGTGCATTGCCACATGGTGATGAATTTCATCATGATATAGAGTTTCCGTGGTCAATAAAAGCGTGTCGTGGGGGCGCCAAATCCAAACATGGACCCGTGAAAATTTGACGTGGTACGTAGGAAAATCCGATGTGGGATGCTACGTCAGCATAGTTTTGACTCCTTTTATGTTGAAATAAAAGTCATAAAAGACATTGAAAGACATTTGAGGATGTCTCCTGAAATATCTGAGGATGTCTTACGACACATCTAAAGATGTCTAATGAGACATTTCACAATGTCTTATGAGACATTTCACAATGTCTTATGAGACATCTTACAAAAGTATTTGCTAATGTCTACGGTGATGTGTTTGGTAGTCTAAGCGCTTCGTTGGAATCATCCACCTCGACATCGTAGTGATTACTTTTCAAATTACACGACATCTTAGATGATGCTTTGCAAGATGTATATAGAATGTTTTAAGTAGTTTTACAAAATGTTTTATAAGTTGTCTTATATGATATTTTAAAGATGTCTGCAAGGATGTTTGGAGGTGTTTTTTGTGATGTTTCACAAAATATTTTATAGGATGTCTTCAAAGACGATGTCCCTCGACTACTATCGCTTGCTGTTGATACCTCTACGGTCCTGTACATGTCCTGCCGTTGTATATGTTCAATTTGCCAATACTGACTGCATTTAAACAGAGGTTTGTAAAGGCAGAAAATTGTGATTTGGTTCCATTTCATAGTATTACCTAGGTTGAGATTATTTTCATCCTAACCTCAAGATATTGACACTGTTTAACACTCTTGCGGACATCTGCTTAGACATTCAGGCAGACATCCTTGAAGACATCATTGAAGACAACGTTATAGACATCCATGCAGACATTTGTTTGCCGCCTTAGACTGTGTTTCGCTGCCTCCCTGCAATTGTGAAAAAACAACAACTTACACTGGCATACTTCTCCTATGTTCATGTGTTTTCTAAGCTTTCCTTACCACCGTACAAAGGCCTCGACCCTTCATGTTCCACCCTACAAAATAGAATTCAATCAACACAATTAAACATCCTTTTAAACATCTTCATAGAGATGCTCTAAGATTGCCCTGCAGACATCATCATAGACATCTGATGATTTCTTCAGGGTTTCAACCACAACACATATACTATAGAAGCTTTCTGTTTTTCTCCACTACAAATCGAGCTTCAAAGTTCTTTCCACAACAAAGCAGATATTGTAAGTCATGGGGTTACTTCCTTAGCAAGTTTTAGGGTTACTTGTACATGATGCTTTAAATATCCGGTAGCTCTCAAATAGTGCATGTTTCATAGCTATCTCTAGAACTATTATTCTCTTATTGTATTTGACAATCATTTTAAAATTGAATGAAAACAATTATGAAATCCTCTACACTTCAAACACTAACTCCTTAGAGAAACTAAGGCAAGAATGAGCTTTGTGCAACGTCTACTTCCACTTAAAGGTCTCATGAACTAACTATGGCAACGCCAGCAAACCCTACCGACATGAAGAAGCAAACTCTAGCCTCTACACTCTAAAAACTCACTCTTTCAAGAAATGAAGGCATATTGTGAGATTCGTGCGGCCTCTACTTCTAATTAAAGGTCTCAAGTTGTAACTATGGCGGCAACAACAAACATTAGTTGTCTCTGTTTATCTACTAGAGTCGATGAAAATTATCCCTGTAGATGGTCAGAATGTTGTCGTAGAGGTCATCTTCAAGATCTTCATAGAAATCATGTTAGACATCTTCATGGACGTCATCTTAGACATCCCTGCAGACATCATCACAGACACCTGATGACATCTTCAGGGTTTCAACAGCAACACATTAACTATAGAAGGTTATTTGTTTTCCTCCACAATAAATCAAATACCAAACTCTTCAAAGTTCTTTTTGTAGGAAGCAAGTATTGTAAGTCATAAAGTTTCTCCCACAACGAATCAAATAATTTTTGTTGAAAAGGTGTGGAATTACCTGAGACTATTTATGGTCTCCCATGACGATAGGCTCTCTTTCGAACTCTTAACTACCTTTTATTTCTACCTTAACTAACTTTCCTAACACTAATTTGATTCTAGAATTGTTACCCAAAATGTATTAAATAGCTAACCTCATATATCATATCTTTTGTGAAATTTCTTCAAGTTTTATGTCAATGGTTGTCGATAATAGAATAATGTATAATCTTGCCAATAGACTACAGTACTCCAATCTATAACTAATTGATAATATTAAATCCTTCTTAAATTAAGCCAAAAAACACTGCATACTATTTTTATTTTCTCTTTATATTTTCTTTAAGTACTTGAGGATTAAGGTGCCGTAAGTTACCAAACCAAGTAGGACCGAAAAAAACCCAATTTACCTCTAAAACCTAGCTAAAAGGTCCACCTTCCGGGTAACGTTCCACGGAGACTCTATGAAGTGTGAAGACAAGGCCAAATCCGTTAGGTCTATCGGTTCTACGCTACAACGACCTACTATAATCCGGTGCACAGAACCGGTGGTTCGTGCAGGTGGATCCGGTCGGACCTCTCAACCCAAAACCCTAGGGTATCAGGGTAGTTCCTGATCTGGTTTCCCCTCTCGAGGTGGTTAGTCTAATGACCGGGTAGGACTTAGTAATAAATGGTGATTTAGTTTAACCTCCGTAAATCCTCGAAGGGACCCTTCCTGTTAGTTTAGAAGAGTGCGGAATGGTCACTCTCTACCAGTTGATTAAAGTGATCGGAGTATCAGATACTCTCTCTTTCTCTCCCAACGTTCTTCCCTTACAACTACTGCTACCATCCGGTTTACCTCCCTAATGGTAGGTCACACCAGCAGTTGTCCGGTTCTCTCCCTCTCCCTAGTCCAATGATACTTTTGATCCGGTTTGCTGTGAGCAGTATCTCACCATTCGATCCGCGAGATTTCTACTAACGATTCTTGGAGGTTTACTAGTATCCGGGTTTGTACGCGGCCCCTAATGACGACTTCCCTCAACCGAATATCCCATCCGGGAAGAGTTTGGCGATCAGGGAGGCTGTACTCACCAGCCTAACACCTCTGTCCAAACCGGTTTGTACAACAAATTCCTTGACCAGCAAACACAACAGGGACGCTCAAACTCTCCCACTCGGACCTCTTACTAACTATGCCACCCTTCTAGCAATCCCACTTCGGGTACTAAAATTGAAGCCGCCGAATCAACAAGGGACTCCCTGCACCTACAACCGGATCCAGACCGTACTTGCATACAAACGACCCACAATCACACACAAAGCAAAGACACGGGTTTTCAGATGCAAGCTAAACCTTTACTCACGGATGCAGAAATTCAGCAAAGACGCAAATCACTCCGCAGAGGCTCCGCTAAGTACTTGGGATCCCCGATTTCTCGGAAACCTTATCAGATCCGAAATTCCTGGAATCTGAGATTTCCGGGGTGAGTGTGTCAGTAAGGCATCTACTATTTTGACTAAGTCTACCCTAACTAATACTAAATGCTATCCTCTACCGGCGGCCATTGGGCGGCTCGAGAGAAATGACGGCGGTGTCGTCTTCTTGAGGATGCCGATACCTGCAAAGAGGGAAAATACTCCGCCTTATCCGGGGTGGCGGCTTGGAAAAGGTGGCCGCGGAAACTCTCTTGCTCTTCTACCTATTCCGGAGCGCCTGAAGCCTCGACGGAGGAGGGGCTGGATGGGCCTCTTGTTCTTCTTGCTGAGCCATTGACTCCTCCGGTTTTGCATGCCCACCTCTGTCTTCCATCTCCTCCTCTCAGGACTCCGGATGTGGGTCGGATAACTCGGTTTGACCAATAGGTTCTGACTCTCTCCCCTCTACGTTTGTATTCGGGTCATCACCCGGTTGCTGGGATGGGCCTACCTACACTTGTGCTGCACCCTCTTCCCCTGCGACTCCTGATGCCTCCACTTCTTCCGTAGCCTCAGTCCTCCCGGGTGGCATTGCCTCTCGCTCCTCCATTCTCTCCTCCGGTATCTCTCCAGTTCCCTGAGCTTCTGGATCTTCCGGAGCAGATGCCGGCACCTCCTCAATTTCCATCGGTTCCAGTCCCTTGGTCGATGCTACTGGAGGTGCGGGTGTCTCCTCCTCTAAAGTAGCTACTTCCCTCGGATCCACGTGAGGTAGGGCTCCCAGCAGCCTACCGGTGAGCGTCCGGAATTCCTTCAGGCATTGATTAATTCCTACCGAATGCCTCCGGAGTAACTCCGCCGATTGGGGTGACTCGCTAATCCCGATCTGGGGGTCATAGAGAGTTGCCTTTGTCTGGGCCTCCGCATCCGGTTGTAGCACCTTCAAGAGGGACTGCAAAACCGTCCAGTCGATACTCTGCAATTTGCGGATGGTGTCTTCCAGATCCTGCACGGTCCTCCTTAGCGCTTCCACCTCCGGATGCGCCTCCGTCGCCGAGGACTCCAATTCACACTGGACTCCTATGGAGGTCTTCCCCTTCCGCTGGGCCCTGAGCACCAACTCCACCTTCTCGGCTCGCAGCTTTCTCACTTCCTGTTGCCATTCTTTCGCGCTTTCTGGGTAGCGCTCCACGATAGACGTCCGGGATATGCGTTCAAGTCGTTCCAACGAGGTAAACAGCTTCTGGTTCTCTTGACTGAACTCCTCCATGGTGAGCCGGATGGGATTGAGGATACTCTCGCTGGGTATCCGGTAGTAGGGACGAGGAAGCACAGGGGTTGTGGCTCCTGTCCCGGGTGTCACCATCCCCCTGTAGGATGATTCCGAGGCTGCTCCTGTTACTGGGGTTGCGGGGGTTGGAGCATCCTTTTGCTCCGACAGATCAACTCGAGGAGATATAGCTCCGTTCGCGATGACGTCCTCCTCTGCTGTGAGTAGCCTCCTCTTCTCCTCGGGCCTTGGGTGACTCTCTGGATCTGGTTCCATCACCGGAATGGGCTCCTGCTCCTATATAGGCGTCGGGTCTTGGCTTGGTCCCCTCTCTTCCTCTGTGGCCCTCGTGTCCACCTCCAGATTGACCGACATCTTCCTCTTCTTGGTCTTGAGCTTGAGGTTCGGCAGCCTTCCTCCTGGGGGTCCCAACTCGATTGGTAATACTACCAGCTCCATTCCGGTAGTGGGTGCAGACTGAGCTCCTGAGTTGGAGGCTTCCTGGAGTACAAGAGGGAGGCGGATAGGGGAACGCATTGTACCGCATCCGGTGGTATCCTTCCTCCTAACTCCTCGTGATGGTCCTGCACGCCGGGGAGGGGTCTCTTCCTCCTCGTCTTCTTCCTCTTGATCATCCTCCTCCTTGGATTGATCTCCACCAGTCTCGGCCACTTCTTCAACTCGTTTCTTATGGGCTCTCGTCATCCGGACCAGAGGGGTGTGCTCTTCTTCTCCTTCCTTTTCTTGCTCCGCATTGGGCATGAATAGATAGGGCACTGCCCTGCGTGCCCAGGTAGTATTCACCAGATCAACTTCCTCCCTCCAATAAGCCCCCGAGGTGCGTTGCTGGGCCCGGCTTAGTTTGGTCCCATCGGCCTATTCTGTCCAGATGCTGGCTCTGGTGATCCCTCCAAACCGATGGCCCGCACTCCTTCTACCTCGTCCTCGCATTCGGACGAGGAGACCTCTTGGGGGTCTCCGGATGGTAGTTCTTGCTTCTCGTTCCCGTAGAATAACTCTCGATCGGTGAGGAGGCCATACCGCTGGTAGAGGTGGAAGAGGTAGGGGGACAGGGGACACCACATCTGGTTGCCAATCTTGGCAACCTCCCGCTGCACCACATCGTGGATGATGTGATGCCATCCAATGCCTTCATGAGTTTGATTGTGCAGGACGTAGGCTTGTCCGGGTTGAGGATGGGCACAAGAAACCGGAGTAGCCGCATCTCCCGGGGGTTCTTGCAATCGCCCTCCAATTGCACGGTCTTCCCTCTCAGCGGATGCGTTACATACAAATCGGGGAAGCGCTTGCTAACTGTCTCTCCGATAATCAGCTGGTCGGACCTATCCCAAGGGACGTTGAATAGTCCGGCACACCCCATCCGGAGGAAGCCTTCCTTTAAGTTCGCCACGTGTTGCGGCGTCTGGGGGAGGTGTGGCTTCACCATTTTAATGGGGATTGGCCTCCCCACTCGCCACGGATCCGTATCTCTCTTCCTCGTCATTGCGCTGGGGTCACTGTCACATCCCTTTCCAAAGGATGCCCGAATACCGTGGTGAGCGAAGAGGACCTCGAGAGTGACGCCTCGGGCTTGATAAAATTAAAACAACGAGTCAGGCCCACCTCAAACCAGACCGTCACATGAGTGGGGCCCACCTAAAACCCCTCCGAGGTCCTAAGTGCTAGGAGCCAGGATCGAACCCACAACCTCCCAACTCTCATCTCACGTCTTTCGCCACTACACCACATAAGTCCAAGTATGCAAATGATTGTTCTAATTTTGTACTTATAGGGAAACTGCCCCATTGGCTATTAATTTGCCTTGTAAAAATGTTTTTCTTTCAAAAGAAATTTTTGCACTATTTCATGCAGGTATTTTTCTACATATAGAAAAAATTTCAAAAATTTTTGAAGTTTTTTTTTTTTTTTTTTTAAGGCTGAGGCGTCTTTTTACAGCCCGGCAGACTTTGAATATTTTTCACGATGTAAACAATTTTTTTTTTCAAAATTGTTTTATGCTCTATTCCATGCATGTATTTTTCTACACGTAGAAAGAAATTCAAATTTTTTTGAATTTTTTCTTTTTTCTTGAAGCTGAAGCGTCTTTTTACTGCCCAACAGACTTTGAATTTTTTTCATGATGTAAAAAATGTTTTTTTTTTCAAAAACCTTTCTTGCACTATTTCATGCAGGTATTTTTCTACATATAAAAAGAATTTCGAGATTTTTTGATTTCTTTTTTTTTTTTTTTTTTTTTTTTTTGCTGAGGCGTCTTTTTACTGCCCAGTAGACTTTGAATATTTTTCACGATGTAGAAAATTTATTTTTTTTCAAAATCTTTTTATGCTCTATTTTGTGCAGGTATTTTTCTACATGTAGTAAAAATATCAAAAAAATTTGAGTTTTTTTCTTTTGAGGAATCGAGGATGCCCCAAAGCATCTTCGTTTTTCATTTTGCATTTTAATCAATGTAAGAAAAAGATTAAAAAGATTCCTAAAGATTCCAAAGATTCAGGAATATTCCAAAAATATTCCTAGATTATTTCATATTCCAAAAAGATTCCAAAAAGATTCCCAAAAGATTCTATATTTGATGAAATTTCGTTGATTCCGTCATTACACTACTCAAATCAACAAAATATATTTAGCAAACTGTTGATTTTTACGAAAAGCTCAAAAATCAGTGAAAACGGTCAATGCAGTGCCCCGAACAACAAAAATCTATTGATTTTATGTTGATTCGGTCACAGTTTTCTACTAGTGCTTGTTCAATCACGCACCCATGAGTCCAAAGAACGCGCAATTTGGAGTTGTGAGTCATGAGATATGGCTCTCCAAAGTTGGAGCGCGTTCCGGGACACTCCAAGACTCGGGAGTGTTGCCTTTCGGGACTCAATTTGTCGTCCTTTGTGGAGGGCAGCATGTTGCATATTGCTCAAAAGCTAATGACAAGGGCATTCTAGAATGCTAAAGCTCATGATGAGCAAAGCAATAGTCTAGGAGATATGGCTCCTCAAAGTGGTTGGGACTTCGGGACTCGGGAATGTTGCCTCCCGGAACACCGAATGTTCAAAGTGGCATATCTCCCTTGGGACAACTCCGATTGAGGCAAGTAGGTAGTGCATCATTATCTCCTCAAAGAATAGATGTTGAAAATGGGCTTGTACGTCCCATTTGGATACGTGAGCTGGGAGCTCGAGGAGACGTTACGGCCTGTTTTTGAGACTAAGGCAAAAACGGGTGGTCTTCCAAAAATAAAGTGTGTCACGGAAGGCCCCTCAACACAAGAGGGGGGAAGGCCTACCAAAGACTCTCGCTAGTAGAAATTTTTTTTCCAATTCAACAAAATTGTAACTGAAATTTGTTGATTCGCCCTGTTGAATAGGACGCCTTGACTTGGACACTACCCAACTCGAAATTGTTGATTCCCTTTGTTGTAACGGAAATTTAACTCAGTATGGACATTTTGACGAATTATGGACATTTAATCTCTAAAAATAACTTTAAAAAAACTAAAAAGGCAAGAAACATTGGCTAAAATGAATTCAAAAGAAGGAACTTCAAACAATATAAGCAATATACTTTAGAATTTAAAATGAAATAGGCAATAATTAAAAACACAAAGATTAATACAAAGATAAATACATCCTAAACACACACATAATTATATAAAAGCATTCATAATATAACAAATCAATATAAAATTAGTAACAAAGAAGACTAAACATGTAAAAACAAGAAATATGGGCTACAAGCCGATACCAAAAAATGCTCCACAAGTAACAATACACCCTAAACCCTAAACCCTAAACCCTAAACCCTAAACGCTAAACCCTAAAACCCTAAACCCTAAACCCTAAACCCTAAACCCTAAACTCTAAACCCTAAACCCTAACCGTAAGCCCTAAAACCCTAAGACCCTAAGACCCTAAACCTTAAACCCTAAACCCTAGACCCTAGACAGTAGACCCTAAACCCTAGACCGATACCTCATAGAGTGTATCGGATGGCAGCCGATATGATGAAACCTAATGGTTATCATGTGGTATCGGAGGACAACCAATATCATGAAACCTCATGGTTATCATGTGGTATCGGCGGGCAGCCGATATGATGAGACCATGACATAAGAAACACACATGTAAGAAGCGAGATTAATTGCAAATGCGGCGGGTGCCCAAAAGCATATCGAACAAAGTGTGGCAAAAAAAAATTGATGAATGTAATCATACGAAATTACTATAGAGTAAAAACGTACAAGTTTTAGAAATTCCATATGACCAAAGATACTAGCACGCTAAGTGAGTGGCGTATCGGCTGGCAGCCGATAAGAACCCAATACACAGCCGGCTATTCCAACAACTGTTAGTTGTCATGGTAGCTAGTAACTGATCTAAAAGAATGCCTGTGTAGAATACGTCGGGCGGCGGCCGATAACTGCTGCCACGCAGCTGTCGCAACCCTTGCTAGCTCACCTTAGCTTACACCAACTTTTTCCCAACTCTAGCAAGTGTCACGAGCGCTAACTCTGCACATCCCCCACATGCACAAAGTTAGCTCTCCATACCAACCACCAAGCTCACCGCTTGGTTATCAATCCCTCCTACTCATGCAACCGGGACTCAACCCCTTCGTAGGTAGCCAATGGTTAGGTGCGGACTTCCACTTATGTCCAAGGCCCAACTTGGTGGCACTCCCATACCACGCGGCCTAACCGCACTTGGTGGTGTCTCCTCACCACCGCCCATGACCACCATGGTGACCCCAAGGCCACCAAGTAATCACAACGCCGGTGGTGAGACACCACCCCACATCGGTAGCACTCATGGTCCTCATTTTGCCTATATGAGTCCCCGTGGTGAAGCCCCAACACTAGCTCCCCCCCGGGACTCACCTTGTCCTTATGAGCCACCGTGGTGAAGCCCCAACACTAGCTCCACCCACCGTGCCTCATTTTGCACTTTGAGTCCCCATGGTGGAGCCCCAACACTAGCTCCACCCATTGGGACTCACCTTGGCTTGGGAGTCCCCATGGTGAGGCCCCAACACTAGCCACACCACTGGGACTCCCACCTTGGTCACCACCAAGGCACCATGGGAGTGGGGAGGGAGACCAGCCCTCCCCATAGTATACTCTGTGGGATTCGGCAGCCCCCTGGTCCTAGGTGAAGGGCTGGACCCTCACACCTCTTAGTTTTGGAAGACCACCCAATCTCCCAATGCCTTAGCCGCTGGAAGGCCCTGGGAGACTTCCCGAACCTTCCAGGGCTCGTATCTACCTCGTCCCGCATCCAAACGCGACGAGCGACCACTCTATCGACATCTACTCGTCAAGTAGATGCCGATAGACACCTTACCTGCCTCATTCCGACAAGTATTGAGGGAGTTATGCCCCTCTGAAGATTCGGGAGTCCCGGGCCAGCTTCCCAGTCCAGCACTGTCCCTGGACAGCACTCACTTTAGTCCCACAATCTTCCAACTCCCATAACTTTTAGCTCACACCTCCAACTGAGGTGCTCCTTAGCATCCCGGAATCGTGGCAACATGAGCTTCCATAATCTCATGTCCATTCCCTCGTGGCTCCTAGTCTCCGTGGGTGAGAGGCGTCTCCAACGCCCGGGGTCCTCTCCCACACTAGGCCCACTTAGGTTCCCTTCACCTTGGCACCCCAAGGCCCGGGCGTCACTCCGGTGTCCCCTTGGGCCCTTGGTGTTGCGGGCACTCCTCAAGGAGAGGTGCGCGACACTCACCCCACCTAATGGAGTCGATGCCCTCATCGACTATATACTTGTAGTCGGTCACACCAACTCTTGGGTTGCCATCCCCATTGGTGCAAAGATTGTGTTTCACCAGGCGCGACCCCACAATGCACTCTCAAACTTTGGCAAAGTCTCAAAGGTGTCGTCACTAGGTGGTCCGTTTAGAACCCCGGACTTCTTCCAAGGCAACTAAACTACTCTAGACCCACCTACTTTGAGACCCTCTTGGATTGCCCTTACCTTGGCTCTCCAAGTGAGGCTCCACTAGCCTAACACTTCTTCCTTGACTACTAGGTGGACCTCAATGCTTCCACCAAGTTGTCTTGGTTGCAAACCCAAGATGGCTTTTACACCACGACTCGATCGCACGGGGGTAATGCCAAGTTCCGCCCAACTCGGATCCCACTATCTCTTTCAAGGCATGGGTTCATGACTCCCATGCACTAGCTTGCACTAGTTTGTGGGAGTGGCGCTTTTATGAGCACGCGCCATTACCTTGTCCCCGCCCGACAAGCCCAAGGCCAAGGGACTTCATGGTTTTATCCACTCTTTCTCCTAGCCTTGGTCCCCATTACTCGGCCTTCCCAACTCGGTTTCACATCTCTATTCCCCTCTTCCACCAACTTAGCACAAGTACAAGACTAGGACTCCATCTCATACTCTTCTCTTTGCACACACCAAAGCCAAACTTTATTGCCAAATCCAAAGAACAAGTACAAGTGTTGTGGATCTACGCCCAAGCTACAAGTCATCCTCCCCCACTACGGAGGTTGATGTCCTCATCAATGCCTACGTTGCTTCTTGTTGGAGCTCCTATTCTTCTCAAAGTTCTCCACCACCTCCTTAGCATTCACCATGTCCTTTGCCGCCACCCACGTTGCTTCTTTCTCGTGGTATCCTCGCCACTTCACAAGGTATTCCTTGCTCTTGTTTTTGAGGTTCCTACTCTTGAGGATGGCCTCTACCTCATATTCCAAATGTTGTCCAACCAACTCTGGTGGTGGCCGAATCACTTGCTTGCGATCCGGCCACAAGGTATCCTCCTTGAATGGCTTTAACAATGAAACATGGAATGTTGGATGCACTTTGATCTCGGGTGGTAGCTCCAACTTATACACATCTTTGAACACCCGTTCCACAATGGGAAACGGACCCGCAAAAACTTGGACATGAACTTTGGAGTGAGGCCTTCGGGCATGGTGAAGTTCTTCACATTCAACAACACCTTTTGTCCCACCTCATACTCCACTTCACGTCTTCCGGCATTGACTTGCTTCTCATAGCGCCTTCTTGTTTTCTCCAACAACAACTTGGTTTTTTCCAACATATGTTCCCGCTTCTTGGCCAAGTCTTCACCATCTTGGTTGAACTCTGGTGTTGAATGTGCCCCCTCGAGAGCTAAGTCAGCAGGTTGGAGTGGCTCCACTCCATAGGCCACTTTGAAAGGTGACTCCTTAGTCGCCGAGTGTGTGGCCGCATTGTAATCGAACTCCGCCAACCCCACATAGTCTACCCAATCACGTTGGTCCGCACTCACAAAGTTCCTCAAGTATTGGTTCAAGACCCCATTCACCCTTTCGGTTTGCCCGTCTGTTTGGGGATGAAAGGCGTGCTAAATGTCAACTTGGTTCCCACCTTCCTAAAGAAGTGTCTCCAAAATGCACTTGTGAACTTTGGGTCTCGATCCGACACAATCACTCTTGGCAACCCGTGATGCTTCCACCATGCATCGAAAAGATCTTGGCGGTCTCAAGCGCGAGCTTCTAGCTTCCTCTAGTTGGCACCATATGAGCCAACTTGCTAAACCGATCCACCATCACTAAGATGGCATCATACCCTTGCGACTCGGGAAGGCTTGTGATGAAGTCCATAGACACACTATGCCAAGGACCCGGCGGAATTGGCAATGGTTGCAACAAGCCCGCTTGCTTTTGATATGAAGCCCGGTTAAGTTGGCACTTCACACAAGTCTTCACAAAGTGGGTTATGTCATCTTTCATCCCCGGCCAATAGTACCTCCTTGACACCGTTGCAATGGTAGCCTTTTCTCCCCTATGGCCGGCTATGGGACTATCATGTTCCTCCTTCAAAACCAACAATCTAAGCTTGCCTTGAGGAACATACACCCTACTTTGCTTATACTTGAGCAATCCATTCACCAACTTGATCTCCTTGAGCTTCTTGCCCTTCCTAAGATCACCAAGCATTTGTTGTGCCTCGGGGTCCTTCATGTACCCCTCTCTTATCCACCGTTCCCAATTGCCTTCACCCTTATACATGAGCCGCAAGACTTGGGTGGTGCTCATGGCATGAAACTCTTCCTTTCTACTTAGCGCATCCGCACCACATTGTCACGGCCCGGTTTGTGGATCAAGTCCACATTCATGAGCGCCAAAGTATCATGCCACCTCAATTGTTTGGCACTCATTTGTGCTTGTGTCTCAAAATACTTCAAAGACACATTATCGGTGTAGACCTTAGTCTTGTGCAACCCCAAGTAATGTTGCCATGTCTTCAAACAATGCACCACCGCAAAGAGCTCCTTCTCGTGAGTTGGCCATCTCATTTGACACCCATCCAACTTCTTGCTCTCATAGGCAATTGGCCTACCATCTTGCATCAAGACGCCTCCAATGGCAAAGTCACTTGCATCTCGTGTGGACCTCAAAGGGCTTATCAAACTCGGGAACTTCAACACCGGTGGAGATGACAACTTGTTCTTGAGTTCCTCAAAGGCTTGGTAGCAAAATTCATCCCATACTTGGTTCACCCCTTTTTCAACAAGTCGGACAAAGGCTTGGCAATCTTAGAGAAGTTGCGTATGAAGCGGCGATAGTAGTTTGCTAGGCCAAGGAATGACCTAAGTCCCTTTTGTGTAGAAGGCCGCTTCCACTCTTGAATTGCCTTCACCTTCTTCATGTCCGGCTTGATTCCATCTCCGGTAACCACATGGCCCAAGAACTCCATCTCAAGTTGTGCAAACTCACTCTTTTCCCCATTAGCATAAAGCTTGTTGTCTCTAAGCTTCATGAGTCTCGCCTCAAGGTGCCTTGCATGTTCCTCGGCCGTCTTGGAAAACACCAAGATGTCATCGATGTAGACAATCACAAAGTCATCCATTTCCTCTCGAAAGATGGTGTTCATAAGGGTTGTGAATGTTGAGGGTGCATTGCACAACCCAAAGGGCATCACAAGGAACTCATAAGACCCATACCTTGTGCGGCACGCGGTCTTTTCCACATCCGCATCCGCAATGCGGATTTGGTAGTAACCCGACTTCAAGTCTATGCGACTAAAGTACTTAGCTCCCGCCAATCTATCAAAGAGATCATCAATTCGAGGCAAAGGGTAGTTGTTCTTGATGGTCACCTTATTCAAGGCCCTATAATCAATGCACATCCTAAGCTTGCCATCCTTCTTGTCCACAAAGAGGACCGGTGCACCATATGGTGACTTGCTTGGTCTCACATAACCCCTTTCCAACAAGTCGTTTAGTTGCTTCTTTAGCTCCATCAACTCTTTTTGGTTTAACCGATAAGGTGCCTTAGAAGGTGGCTCAGCTCCAGGTAGCACCTCGATCTTGTGATCCACTTCTCTTCTTGGGGGTAGCTCTTTGGGTAACTCATTGGTAAGCACATCCTTGTACTTGGCCAACACCTCTTGAATTTCTTTGGGAAGTGGTTGTTGCACCCCCTTCCCCTCATGCCCAAGTTGCTCTTCACGAGCCATCACCACAAATTGATGTTCCAACATTTGGTCTAAAGAGACCAAGTTTAATTTGCCCCCCGCTATTGAAGGGCCACGAGTTAACTTCAACACTAACTCCTTGCCATCACGACGCACCACTAACCGTGTTGGCTTGCGCCTCACATCCACTGTGTGCGCCTCAAAGAAGGTATCCCCTAAGATGAGGTCTACCTCATCCATCTCACATAATGTGAAATTCTCAACAAACTCCAATGTCCCACACTTCAAGGTCACTTGCAACGCCACTTCCTCCGTCTTGTGCGGTTCGCCTTTTGCAAAACGCACACATTGATGGGCTTGCTTGCCTTTTGCGGTGGCAAGCCCAACTCCCTTGCTAGTTTGGGACTCATGAAGGAGTGCGTTGCCCCGTATCAACCAAACATGAGACATCTTTGTCCTTCACTTGGGCCTCAAGAAACAAGAGGCCCGGCCTTGGCTTGAGGCTACTTGCCTTGGCCACAAAACCTCCTTCTAGTATGCGGTCTTCAACACAAGCAAGACTTGCAATGGTACTCACCTTCTTGTCGGGGCACTCCGCAATGAAGTGGCCAATCTTGCCACAACCATGGCACCTCTTGGCCTTGGTGTCATCACCTTTGTCTCCCCTTTAGATGGCTTTCCCCTTGGTGTTCCCTTTTGTTAGAGGCTCCACCATCCACTTGTCCCTTGTGTTTGTTGCCAAAGCCAAACTTCTTGCGCTCTTTGCCTCGAGCCGCATTCCTATTTGATCCGCTTTGTTGAGAGGGGCCACTTGACTTCCTCTCGGGTCCATCACCTCAATCCTTTCAACAATCTTGATGATGCCCGCCACATCCTCAGGAAGTTTTGGGAACTTGAACAAGGCATCCACCACCCACTTTTGAAGCCCACCCAAAAAGATGCACTTCTTAGAGAACTCATCCATCTTGGGTGTGGCATTCATTTGGGCATTGAAGTCACGCACATAGGCCTTGAGAGACCCAGGTGTGCCTCATTTGCACCAAGTTCATGCCTTCCTCAACTCCCGATACTCGGTGTGAAGTGTTCACTCAACAAGTCTTTGAAGCCACCCCAAGTCAAGTTTGCCACCAACTCCGGCTCTTGCTCCTTTTTGCTTGTCCACCATTGAAGAGCATGATCCTTGAGAAATGTCACCGCAATGGAAACCTTGTCCTCCTCATCCGGCTTTTGGACATCATAGTAGTTATCCATCTCAAGAAGGAATTCCTTCACCTTCCTTGCCTTACCAAGTCCCGAGAAGGTGCTTGGCATGTTTACCTTAGCCAACTTTTTGGTGGAAGATGAAGGTCGGGAGCCTTGCATCATGAGGTGTTCAATCAACCTCTCTTGGCGATCCCTTTCTTCCTTCCCACGCTTGAGCTCTTGATTCACGGAGTCCATGAACTCAAGCATTCTCATTTGGAAAGCCAATTGAGGATCTTGTTTTTCCACCCTTGGGAAGACTCTAGGCGTCTCGACCTAGAGCGCTCCTCTTCACCCAAGGGCTCCTCTTGAAGTGACAATTCCATTTGCTCATTGCCCTCACTAGTGGCGACTTGCTCATTGGAGTCATGAGAATGAGCCTCACTTGTAGGATCGGGGTCTTTGTTCCCCCTCGTGCGTGGCCGCTTGGAAGCTCCAGGGCTCATCACCCTCAATGGTCTTCTTCTTGCCCATTGCTCCCTCACAACTTTGCACTTGGGTACTAAAAGCCTCCTGCTCGATACCAAGTGTCGCAACCTTGCTAGCTCACCTTAGCTTACACCAACTTTTTCCCAATCAGAGCAAGTGTCACGAGCGCTAACTCTGCACATCCCCCACATGCACAAAGTTAGCTCTCCATACCAACCACCAAGCTAACCGCTTGGTTATCAATCTCTCCTACTCATGCAACCGGGACTCAACCCCTTCGTAGGTAGCCAATGGTTAGGTGCGGACTTCCACTTATGTCCAAGGCCCAACTTGGTGGCACTCCCATACCACGCGGCCTAACCGCACTTGGTGGTGTCTCCTCACCACCGCCCATGACCACCATGGTGACCCCAAGGCCACCAAGTAATCACAACGCCGGTGGTGAGACACCACCCCACATCGGTAGCACTCATGGTCCTCATTTTGCCTATATGAGTCCCCGTGGTGAAGCCCCAACACTAGCTCCCCACCGGGACTCACCTTGTCCTTATGAGCCACCGTGGTGAAGCCCCAACACTAGCTCCACCCACCGTGCCTCATTTTGCACTTTGAGTCCCCATGGTGGAGCCCCAACACTAGCTCCACCCATTGGGACTCACCTTGGCTTGGGAGTCCCCATGGTGAGGCCCCAACACTAGCCACACCACTGGGACTCCCACCTTGGTCACCACCAAGGCACCATGGGAGTGGGGAGGGAGACCAGCCCTCCCCATAGTATACTCTGTGGGATTCGGCAGCCCCCTGGTCCTAGGTGAAGGGCTGGACCCTCACACCTCTTAGTTTTGGAAGACCACCCAATCTCCCAATGCCTTAGCCGCTGGAAGGCCCTGGGAGACTTCCCGAACCTTCCAGGGCTCGTATCTACCTCGTCCCGCATCCAAACGCGACGAGCGACCACTCTATCGACATCTACTCGTCAAGTAGATGCCGATAGACACCTTACCTGCCTCATTCCGACAAGTATTGAGGGAGTTATGCCCCTCTGAAGATTCGGGAGTCCCGGGCCAGCTTCCCAGTCCAGCACTGTCCCTGGACAGCACTCACTTTAGTCCCACAATCTTCCAACTCCCATAACTTTTAGCTCACACCTCCAACTGAGGTGCTCCTTAGCATCCCGGAATCGTGGCAACATGAGCTTCCATAATCTCATGTCCATTCCCTCGTGGCTCCTAGTCTCCGTGGGTGAGAGGCGTCTCCAACGCCCGGGGTCCTCTCCCACACTAGGCCCACTTAGGTTCCCTTCACCTTGGCACCCCAAGGCCCGGGCGTCACTCCGGTGTCCCCCTTGGGCCCTTGGTGTTGCGGGCACTCCTCAAGGAGAGGTGCGCGACAGCAGCAGTGATCCTTATCTGCATCTCACTGTTGCGCGGTTTGAATCTCTGTCGCGCAGTAATGTCGCGGAAGCTCACGATCATTACATGGGAATGAGTATATGAGGGCGAGCCTCCAGCGCCGCGAAGCTGTCCAGCATCATAAGAATATCGCTGTACTGAAACCGCGGAACAGGAACCATCCAGAGATGTACATTGAAAACTTGTCGGCCGGCAGCCGATACCCGGCGAAAGCACCTGAAAGGCCAGATCACCATTGGCTTGAAGCAGTGAATCATGACAAGCATCTCCATGCAGCACTACGAAGACATGTCGGCTGGCAGCCGATACCGGGCGAGGGCATCTTCACGTCCAGATCACCATTGGCATGTCGAAGTACAAATCACTAGCATCTCATGCAGCACTACAAAGACATGTCGGCCGGCAGCCGATACCGGGCGAAAGCATCTTCACGTCCGGATCACCATTGGCATGTCGAAGTACAAATCACCAGCATCTCCATCCAGCACTACGAAAATATGTCGGCCGGCAGCCGATATAACCAGATACAGTGCAATTGAGTTCTCGGCATCATCTTCGCACACCATAACAGCACCTGCGGCTTCAAGGTTTGCAAGTGCAGCAGCGGCGGATGCATCAGGAATGACGTGAGTAGCAGGTGGCCCATTCCTGGCATGGGAGGGCATTCGATGTGAGAATAAAACGATGCTGACGTTGACAACTTGGGGGAGACATTGCTCCCCATGCCAACGGCTCGACCAGCACTCCCTAGCAACCAAGGACTTGGCCTCCTTCTTTGATGGCATTGGAGTCTACCATTCCACCTTAAAGTTCCCGTAGTTAACTCCCAGCAAAAGGTCGACACATTCTAGAACACGACCAAGCCACACAGGAAGGTAATGGTTATCGCAAGGACGACAGAGAACAAAGTCACGAAGGAGAACGTCCCTGAACGGATTAAAATTCATCTGTGGTCTGCCCTTTGCTGGACCACAGTATGGGTAAGGGTCGGGATCATCCTCAGGTGTAACATCTTGCGAAGATGACAGAGGAGAACCAGATTGAGATTCAAGACGAGCATGAACACGGGACCAGTCAGAAAGCGGCTAGAACCCCTCGACGAGGGACGCGGACGCAAGCGGAAGTGGTGAGTTGATCTCCGCGTTGATTCGCTCCCAGTACCCAACGGATCCAGCCATCTCCTCACAGTATCTTCTATTTCGAGCCATGCCCATCTTCCAGAACTCGATGAACTTCGAAATACCGTTTCTGATGAAACCCTGCTTCTCCTTGCACTCTGAAGCGCAAGCTTGCTCTTTCTCTGAATTCAGCTTTCGTGGATTAACGTCCGTAACTCCCCATAAAGGCTTGAATGGTACAGGACGTGGATCACCAAAAGGAACCCGTGGTCTGCCGTAAGAGTCCTGAGTCCACATCTTGATAGGAGGACCCGGAGGGAGCCAAGACAGATCAGTAGATTGCTTCTTGTACCTCATGACTGGCCAACCACGATCAGGTCCCTCCTTTTCAACAAAGAACTTGAAGAGATGCATATCACAGAGTCCAACAATCTTGTTGACACCATCGTGATGGTAGTCCTTGACATAGGATTTGAAATCTGCCACCTCCTGGACAAATTCAGGAATAAAAGCCACGGTCTTCTGGGAGTCCATAAAAGCCTTCATGAGATCTGCAACAACGTAGGTGTTCTTCTTCTTGATAAGCTTGGACAAGTAGCTGAAATGAGCATCAATGTCCTCATGAGTATGTCCAACTATTAGGAATCCAACAGTGACTTCTTTGAATATGCGCCTCGCAGTAAGCAAGGAACAGAAGGCCATCACGAATCTGTTCTTGTTGTCTTTGGCAGAGTTATCAAGCTGTAAGAAAAGCTTCCTAGGAAGAGGAACCGCAGTGTGACCAGGGAGTGGTGGGTCCATGGCGACCCCAGTGGAGGGCGGAATCAAAGAGAAACATCTCGATTTGCCATGGAGCAGCGCCTCGAAGAAGCTATTCTGCGGGGGTGTCGGAAAGAGCACCTTCGAGTCGCGAACAGGCGGTCGTTCGAGGGCGCCGAGGACCCGACAGAGCGAGGATACAGTAAAATTAGAATCACCAGGCCAGAGAGCAGTAGAATAGTGCGCATAGGCACCGTCACCGTGGCCGTGAGTTAGCATCCCCGTGACCGAAATGGGTATCTGACCAAGGCCTGCGGTAGCCTTCGTGATCCTCTGCATCCTCGGAATGGCGGTCTTTGTCGTGTCCATCTTGTCGTGAATAATGCACAAGAACTCAAATGGATTCTGAACAGACTGCGTACTCCAACCTGCGTAGATATTCCGGCAAGCACGTTGATAATTAAGATGACTCTCCCTGTCGTCGACAAGTGACTGCCACTCATCGCAACCTCTTGGATATTTGGCTATGCATTCAACAAAAAAGTCACACTCGGTGCACTTGGAGAAGCTAGATCCAATGGCCTTGACGTCCACATTCTTAAAGTGAGATTTCCGAAGCTGACTAATTGTGGACTGAGAGACAGGCGCCATGTTACACTTCAGATTAACCTACAGATCATGATGCGAAAATACAGTTAGAACAGGGGGAAGGATAACATATCGGCCGGCAGCCGATAGGCAAAGAGGATGACAAGTTCGAGAACGCATGTAGTACTGAATACTGAGTGTATCGGCCGGCTGATACACAGAACTAGAGCATAATGCACACACATTGTCGACTCCAGGAACGAAATTCGGAAAATGACGAAGTAAACAGGGAGAAGGAAAGTGAGAATGTTGTAGCTTACATCGTTGACTTGGCCGCGCATGTGGTCCCAGCTCATCGTGGAAGGGACAACTTTGAGGTTATCGACACGCTTGTTCCCGACGAGTCTGAACTCATTCGGCATCTGGTCAGCGTTCTCGTCAATGATCTTCTTCAATGTCGCACGAGCTTGAATGGTTCGCGGCCGCGGTCGAAGCGTTCCTGCATTACCATGAGAACCGCTAACGGACCTTGAGATAGCGGCTGCTTTGTAGACGTGGTAAGCAGATTGGGAGACACCGTGAATGATGTACCAGGCATTCTCGCAGACATCCACGCATTCGAGAGTAATGAACCTCCTGCCACCGGGGGTGCGAACATTAAGCTGCTTCTGGACTGCATAAGCGATCTCCCTTCTGGCTTCAAAAGAGCAAGCATAGAATTTGCGGCGGAGGGTTCTCGTGGACTCCCACAGGAATGTTTGACAGCATCTATCCTTGCAGCATTTCTGAGAACTAACCTTTCGAACCTCGTCCGCGGAGGTTTTAAGTTTGGATTTGGACCCCGCCTTCGGATCCTTGGATAGGATCCTTCGACGCACAGACCTGTAAGGGTTTCGAAGGACGCCTTGGAGACCAGGGCAGTCAGGGGTCTCCTTCCGACCAGCAGCTGAGCAGAGAATAACAATATCAGAGAGAAGTCGGCCGCAGTCAAGCCTCGTCCGCGATAAGGGCGAACGCAGTATAGTCATTTGTAGGGCAGCGTCGTCCGACAAAAACATGACACCAACATCAGTATCTCCAAGAACATTCTCATCGCATGCTTCGTCTGGAAGGCAGACCTGAATCATTGCCCTACCGAAGAAGGATAGATCTTCATTCAACAAGTCACAGCACTTGTTTCTCCAAAGCGGTCGGTCAAGACAAGGAAGACCCGATTCAAGACCCGCGTCGACATCACTGGCATTAGACGGTGGGGATGTGTACCCAACATCCTTCGACGCTCCACGTCTTTCCGATCCAACGCTGGGGCAAGGAGAGCGATGTTGGGGTGGTATAGGGCTGTGGTTGACGTCGGGACATGTAGGGAGAGGAGGATCCTGATTCCCCACATGAGAGTTGGTGGAGGACCCACCATCATCGTTGCGCTCCGAAAAACCCTGCTCAGGAAACGGGTGGCCGGAATTGCCACAAAAATCGGTAGAGGGCGGGGAGTCGGAAAGCTCAGCACCGTGATCCTCGACCTTGACCTTCTTCAAAGCAGGGGGTATCGGCTGGCAGCCGATAGGTGTGACAGGAGCAGTCATCAGTTGAACAGGTCGGATCTTGTATCCACTCCAGAGGATGTTGTGCCCAAGACAGTCACCTAGGGTAGCGAAAGCTGGCTCCTCACAGTAAGCAGTAATTCCTACAAAGTCCTTACATATCTTCAGAAGCTGAACAACGACAAAAAAGCTGTGCGGGACACGGAACTCCTCCCTTGTTCCTTTCGGGGAGCACTCGACTATCAGTCCAACTCCAGCGCAGTGATGTGCAGACTGATCGACGTGCAAAAGCGCAACCTCCATGTTCACGGTAAGAGTAAGGAACTCTTCGATGGGCTTCTCCTCTATACTTTCAGGTATCGGCCGCCAGCCGATAGGTTTCGGGACAGAATCTAATTCATCAATTAGAGGCCTCACATATCGCTCCTCCCAGACGATTCTCTTACCAACGCACTGACTAAGAAGCTTCAAATCGTCCGTGGGAAATGGTATAATCATCTTGATATTACTTGCTACATCTAGAAGAAGGACCTCTAGCAGGGAGGGGTCACGACGCGCATTCTTCTTGATAGCAGCGCGACCGGCGTAATACAGTCCAGCGTGGGTTAACGCGACAACGACGTCCTTAGCTAGCGTCCATCTTTCCGGCCCACCATTCCTAGTAAAAGAGTCAATCGGTTCAGTTTCCAAAACTGATGGCAGCAGACGCTTCATTTCCGTGATCTTCAGGTTATCCTAATCCGAAAGTAGAAGGAGAGTATCGGCCGGCAGCCGATACAGTTAGAAGTGCTAGAATGTGGATTGCCTAAAATAGTATCGGCCGGCACAAATGCCACACACTACAAGTCTTTCGGACTGTTCTACCGCGAAGAGCACACCACAGCAAAGGTAAAACAAAAGTATCGGCCGGCAGCCCTTACGGCTACGGACAGAGAGGGTGGAAAAGTAGTATCGGCTGGCAGCCGATACAGATAAGAGTTGAGCTGGTCGCCGGATCGCCCGAAGATCAGACGTCGGCCGGCCGGCCGTCTGACTTCTAGTACTGGTGTGGGGGAACGAGAACACCGTATCGGCCGGCAGCCGATACAGCTTCCACGACTGGGTTTCGGGATCGAGAACACTGTATCGGCCGGCAACCGATACAGCTTCCTCGACTTGGTTTGGGGATCAAGAACACTGTATCTGCCGGCAGCCGATACAATAGATCAAAGAAATTATATCGGCTGGACAGAAAATTATATCGGTTGGTCAGACAAAGGCCTAGGGTTCTGGTGATTATGACCTAAATTATATCGGCTGATGAGAGGACAATATTGGCCGGCGTTGTTGTAAAAGCTACAGCTTGGGGATCTAAAATTAATCTGTGCATATTCTCGAATATTCGACGCAAAAACAATGTCGAAATATCTAAAACATAGAAATTAGCATGTCTAGGGGGGCGAGGCAACAGGACAACATGAAGAGGAGAGCGAGGGGACAGGACAACATGAGGAGAGAGAGGGAGAGAGGGAGAGAGAAATGTGAAAAATGGGAGTGAATGGGTACCCTAGGCCTACTCCACTCAGGAAATGGCGCCCAAATCAAGAAAATTTCAAAAATCAAGAAGATTTCAAAAATCAAGAAATCAAAAATTTGAATGGAGAGCGGGGGAGGAGCAAGCATTGATTCGTGACGTTTTGGCGCGGGCGGCGAATCTTTTCGCGGGCAGCAATCGGGCGAGAGGGCGGGCGCGCGGCAGACGCAGACGGCACGGTCGCGGGCAAAGCGCGCGAGCGACGGCACGGTCGCGGGCAGGCGCGCCGCCTCATGGAAAGCGACGCGACCCGTCATTTCAAGAGGGGGGGTAATACCCCCTCTCCCCCCCCATTTCTCTCTCATTTGCACTTCTCCCTCTCCACTCCTCTCTCCCTCCTCCGCACACCTCTCCGCTCTCCTCTTTTCCGCGCACTTGTTTTCTGTTCTATTTTTGTCTCTTGCGTTTTTGCTATTCGACGGCAGCCGACACGGAGCTTGGCAGCCAACCGACGCGGAGTGCAGCAGCAGCAGCCGATACGTGGAGTGTAGCAGCCGATACTCGGAGTGGAGCAGCCAATACGTGGTGTGCGCGAAACCCTAATCGGCCGACATCCGCGTCAGAGCAGCCGATACAACTCGTCAGCAATGGCAGAATCCGCAAGGTAAGCCCTCTGCTCTTCTTAGTTATTTGTATCGGCCGCCAGCCGATAGAAGTGTTTTATCGGCTGCCAGCCGATACAATCCTTTCTATCGGTTGCCGTCCGATATGTGTGTTCTGTATTTAGGCGCTATTCTCTGCTGTATTGATCCCTCTCATTTGTGTGTATCGGCCGCCAGCCAATACATCTGTGTTATTGGCCGCCAGCCGATACATCTGTGTGTATCGGCCGCCAGCCGATACATCTGTGTTATCGGCTGGCAGCCGATACAACTGCGTTATCGGCTGGCAGCCGATACAACTGCGTTATCGGGCAAAATGATACAATCTGCGTTATCGGCCGGGCGGCCGATACAATCGCGTTATCGGTGGCGGCCGATACAATCTGCGTTATCGGCCGGGCACCGATAATCACGCGTTATCGGTCCGGGTCGCCGATATAAATCGCGTTATCGGCCGGTCGGCCGATATAAATCTGCGTTATCGGCTGGCTGCCGATACAAGTGTTTTATCGGCTGGCAGCCGATAGATGCCGTATTGGCTTGGTTTATGCTAGATGCATTGATGTCGTCCTTTATGTCGATTGTAATGCTTGATGTATTTTTATTTCTGTATATGCCTTCCGATATTTGTGCTCATTCTTTAGGCTGCATTTTCATTTATTTGTACTTCTGCATGTTATTTATGTGTATCGTCTGCGAGCCGATATATGTGTATTATCGGCTGGCAGCCGATACATGCCATTGTATCGGCCTCTACATGCTATATGGCATGACTTATCGGCCTCTACATGCTAGATGGCATGACTTATCGGCCGGCAGCCGATATGTATAAGCATATCGGCCGGCAGCCGATATGTATAAGCATATCGGTCGGCAGCCGATATATGTTATCCGATCTTGCATGTTTACTTTCCTGCTTGTGGTCTAAACTGCTTGTCAGCTGTACTGGTATGTATCGGCCGGCGGCCGACATGCTCTTACTTGCGCTTCGATGATTCAGGAAGTCGGGACTTCTGAAGAAGATTCTTGGGGACAGCCTCAGCGTCACTGACGTTTCAGTAGACGGAATCGTTCCTCGTGCTGCGTGGCTGGCATCTCCGATTATTGATGCTTGGGGCCTCCACTGGAAGGATCTGCCGACGGGGAGGGTTGGGATCGTCTGCTCCGTGCTCATAAAGGGGAACATCATGCCGGGAGACGGGTCCGTCTTGGCGGTTGAGAAGGCCGTTAACATTCCGGAGAATGTCGACCTCCTCATCAGCCTTAGGCCCCCCGGCCAACCGGAAGGGGAGGAAGATTTTATCGCCATATCCTTGCCGTGGAATAAGTGCATGGAGGAAATCTGCGGAGAGACCTTTGTGAAGCTGGGAATGTTTTTTGCTGCGTCATCTCCAACGAATGTGGAGGAGTTTATGGATTCCTGGGAGATGCTCAAGGGGGCGTTGCACGAGGCGAATAAGTACGTCGATGCGGCTGCGGTGGCCGCGGAGAAACAGAAGAAGAAGGTCACTTCCGCTCGAAAGAGGAAGGAGTCGGGTGCCGCTGACAACGCGGTTGTCAGCGGAGGGGATCGTTCCGTCTTGGCTGGGGAGAGCAGTCGCTCGAAGAAGAAGTCAGCATCCAAGGTTTTGGAGCTCGATCTGGACGAGGCGCTTGAGAGAGGGAATCACATGTCTACAAAGACAAGTGATGCCGAAATCGACGCCATCTACAAGGCGTTGGAGAAGGGCTTGACGGCTTCATTCCCTTACAAGAAAAGGCGGCTTCCAGGGGTAATTCCGTCGGAGAGGCAGCACATCGCACCGGACGAACTGAAGTACCGGAGGATTGCGAAGGAGCATCTGGGTCAGGTACAATTTGAATTTTTTTTTTGCTCTCCTTATTTCTGTATCGGTCGCCAGCCGATACATTGTGCTCTTCTTTCATTATCTGTGATATTTTGCTACTCCCTATCTGCCCTTTTGTATCGGCTGCCGGCCGATACAGATTTCTGCTGCTGTTCTGATGTCTTCCTTGTTTGTATCAGGTGAAGGCCATATACAAGGGCTACGGTGCTATCCGGAAGAAGCCTGAGATTCACGGGATCCCTCTAAAGCGGAAACCCCTCGCAACGGATTCTGGTATGGATGCGGTCATGGACTACATGCCCGCGGAGAACGACACGTTCACCATGCCTGACGGGACGATAGTTCCATGGTGGGAGAACCCATCTACTCACTGGTACATCATTGGGGGGCAGCACACCGTCACAGCTTGCCGGGAGCTCGCGGACACATTTCCAAAGGACTCGGATGCTTATAAGGAACTTCTGGAGTTTGAAGTCATCCCTGTCTACAACAAGGATCCGCGGCAGCTAGTTCGCGTCTCCAACGCGCTCAACCTTAACATTGCGGAGAAGGTTGCGAGGGAGACATTTCGTTCTTGCGCTGAGCTCGGGCGTGGAGCATGGATCTGAGCTGGTCGTCCGCTACCCCACCGTGGAGGCGGAAAGAGCTCCAAGGAGTACGAGGTATGTCTTCTTCTCTGTATCGGCCGGCGGCCGATACCTTCTCGCTATTTTCTTTTGTCCTTGTCTTAATTGTTGTTTTGTTTGTATCAGCCGCCGGCCGATACAGTAAATTTTCATCTGTTACTGTGCTTACATTTCTTGTTCGCTGCAGCTTGCCAAGGCACAAGTGATGGCGCACTTCGTGTCCGAGAAGTCAACCAGTAAGTTGCCTCTCGTCTTCGCCGGTGACGAGGCGTGGAATAGCTGGATTGAAGTTTTCAACGCTTGGGAGGCCGGAGAGCTGATCGCCGATGACAACACTGAGCCTGGTGTCGTTCCCCGCCTGCCACTGACGGAGATCACGAAGTCAAATCTCGTTCCGACGCTTGGCCTACGGGACTCCGACCTCATCAGCCTCGCGAAGGAGATTATCGCGAAGGTTTGCATCAAGTCAAACAGCAAGACAAAGGAGATGCTTACGCTACAGGACTAGTGCCGCGACAAGAAGCTCGACCGAGTAATTATGAATGAGCTCATGTGGAAGTTGAAGGGCCACCCACTACCCTGCAAGGACGCAAGCTGGGTCCCTTACACTGATGAAATGTGGGACGAGCTAGCCCGCGAGAAGAACCTGACACTGGATCTCGTTAGGAATTTATGGACGGACCTGAAGAAGGTCACGGCAGGGAACGAGTGGCTAAATGGTCGTGTGAATCCCATGAATCCTACTACCGATAAGTCGAAGAACGGAATTGCGCCGGCCATCTTCTCCGAGATTTTGGAGACTTACACCACCGTTCACATTGCGGGCGGAGGGGCGTCAACCAGGGACTGCCTCACTTACGTCTGCAAGAGTGCTGACGCCATCAACGACGTCCTTGCTATGGTCGAGGACGCAACCCGCCATGCCGTTATCACTAGGGACTCCAAGGTTTTTGTTCTTTTTTGCTACACGCCCTGTGGGGAGCCCGTTGTTGTCAGCCGGACCGAGCTGTTTGCTATCGTGAAGGCCGCAACCGTCGACACTGAGAGCGACGCGTTCGATCTGTTCGGGGATGATGATGAGGATGTCTCCCCGATTAAGCCGGACATTCCGGTGCCGATGTTCTTTATCGGCACCTCGAAGCAGCGGGATCTACTCGCTTCCATCTGGCGCTGTGCTACGGCGACGTGGGCTGCGCATTCCGTTGACTACAAGCCCTCTGCGCGCGCTGGCTTCAAGAGGTTTGAGCTGGACGCTTCTCACGTTGTCACGTTGTCCATCACATATCCGAAGATTGGGTCAGACGACAGCATCTTGAGGGTCTTCAAGAAATTCACTGGGATTCAGAAGCCGATCGAGTGGTTCCAGGAGTGCCCGGAAGGAGTTGTCGACTGGAATGGTGGTTGCTGCGGAGTCGATCACGTTACGCTGGAGAAGTTCTCGAAACCAGTTCTCCGCTCGAAGCGGACGACCCTCATCAATATCTGGGATGGTGGGAACATCACCGAGATTGCATTGGTAAGCTTCTCGCCTATTTTGTTTGGTTTTCTGTATGTATCGGCTGCCGACCGATACATTTCATTCCGTTGGTTCTTCTCCTCTCTTTTGGAGTGTCTGTACTTATCGGCTGCCGGCCGATACATTTCTAAGTGTCAGTTTATTGTGAAACGCAGAGGAATGGCAGACCAGTTTTGGAGTTCGTTCGGTCTGTAGAGGATGTTAGGATGGCGGAGGATCGGGTTAGGGGAATGAATCTGGACCGGGTCGTTTTCCCTATTTCGTCTTCTGAAGGTAGCCCTGACCACGCAAGCATGCAGAGAAGAGCCATATCGGCCGGCGGCCGACAGGATGATGGGGACGTTCACATGGATGAGGCGCCTGATTTGGACTCCGCACCTCAAGCGACTGCTGCGTCCGGATTCGATGTATCGGCCGGCGGCGGACAGGACGATGAGGCCCGATCTCCTTCACCGATGCAGCCGGCTGGATGTCCTATCACGCCGGGGAAGAACCTTAGCGCCTCTACCGCGAGTTCCGGCTCCCGTGGTGACTCTGTCGATGTCGACCATTCGGTTGCCCGGGAAACCGATGCTTCGGCGGAACGGGACCTAGCTCCGCGTGATGCGGGAGGAGCATCGATGGAAGTGGACTTGCCGAACGAGCCTGTTGACGAGGTTATCACTGTCGACTTGAACTCGCAGTCCAGGAGCACTCGATCTTCCGGCCCTCACGAAGGGAAGCGTGCGGTCTCGCGGTCCTCAGCCGGCCGTTTAGCTGTCGGCTACCAGCCGACATCTTCCGCACATGCAGCAGGAAGTGGTGGCCGCTCGCAAGCTTGCAAGCGCATTGTCGATTCAGACCCCAATGCTGAGTTCTTCCCGCCCAATACGGCTGCGCTGGACTCGCCGAACGAGGAGTTGTCTCCTATTCGATGTGCACAGGCTTCTCCGAAGCAGATCCGGCAAACTGGAGGTTTGTTCCAGACGTCGGTGTAGATTTAGCTTTTTATCCATACCTTCAGTACATTAGAATTAGCCGCAGTCTCTCGAGCAATACGCTCCGTCTGAGAAGTTCAGATTGTATCGGCCGCCAGCCGACACCTATAGTTCGTCGGTTGTCTACCAATACAGTTACTGAAATTCTCATTCTGCGTACTGCTTGGTGTACATATATCTGGTTTTCCGTTCTGTTCATACAATGTATCGGCCGCCGGCCGACATGTCTCTGTCCACCTAGTTTTACTCTCTACGTTCTGATGTTGGTATTTGAATTTCTTATTATCGCATTGCAGAGCAAGATGGATCTGCGGGGACCTCTCCGCAGCGGTCTGCTCCCCTCACGTCTGTTTCATCTGTACCTCCCGTACCTAAGGTACCTCGGAAATACTTCCTTCTTTTCGACATCAATGGGACCATTATGCACTTTTGTCCTGGGAAGATCATTCAGCAGAAAGTTCTAAAGGTCGAGGCTCGGATAAGGCCTGGTCTCAAGGAGCTTCTTCCTTGGTGTTTGGATAACAACTTTGAGGTGGTCTTCTGGTCCTCCGTTCAGGAGAAAAATCTGACATCTCGTCTCGAGTATATCCGGGACAGGGTTCCTACATTCCCAGATCCCCTTTTTGCTTATGGGCAATCCAAGTGCTTGATAAGTGCTTTTGAGGACCCCCAGAGGCCAGGTGTTTCTGTCTTTCTCAAGTGCATAAGGCACCTTCTTTCGTGTTGCCCTGAGTTAGTTGCGCGTGGAGCCATTGAGGAGAATATGCTTCTCATTGATGACTCCCCGTACAAAAACGTCTTCAATAATCCTTACAGCGCTTTTCACCCTGAAACGTTTACGAAGGATTCGGAGAAGTCATCCTCCTCAATGCCAGTCCTTCTTACTATTCTGCAGCCCTTGCTGCATCAGCTGAAAGACCTTCAGCTTCCTGTTCCTCAGTTTTTTCAGGCCAACTCCGAGTATGGGAAGTTGAGGATTTTTCCTTCTAATCCTCTGCACGCGGAGTTGTCCAAACTTGCTAGGACTTCATAGTCTTCCGCAACGCCGTGGAGATCGGCCTCGGATTTCTTGTCGGCTGCCGACCGATACTTCTGCTCTGTTTTTATATAAAGGTATATAGTCCTGTACATTTATAGGATTTATATATAGGCGTCCATCTGGATATTCTGTAGCACTTTTTTATTGAACTCAGGTTGGCCTTCTCTAGTAACTGTACATTTTGAGGTCCGCCTTTTTGTTCACAAACTTTTCATCATGGTATATGACAATCGACTTTATTATTTTTCTTCAGCTGCCTTTACTTTATTCTTTGATTCTCTGAGTTGTCTCCATTTATTATTCGATTCATGTAGTATTTGTTTGCTCTCTGTTTTGCTTGATATGAATATCTTTGTGCTCATTCTTTTTATGGCCCTCTTGCTCTTTGTACTTCACCTCCTCTTTCCATATCGGCTGCCAGCCGATATGAGTCCTGTCTCTTCTTGTTATTCCTCACACCTTATTGTTTCTGTGTTGCATGTTTTCTTCATGCAGGGTCTTCTCCACATTGATTCCATCTTCGATCGACCCCATTCCATCAAGAAGTGCATTGTCCTTTGCGTGTCGGGATTGTTGTGCTTCATTGATCCTAATGTTGCAGTTGACCGTTGGGACCCTCATCGGAACATTGTAAAGAGGCCTGGTCTGAAGAAGCTGTTTCAAGTTTTGCTGGAGCGATTCAATGTTGGCTTGTGGTCGAAAATGCCTCTAAGGGATTTGAAGCCACTCCTCAAAGTCATTCTCCCAGAAGGCGTTTCTGGTAGGTTATCATTCGTCTTCGGAAGAGAGCAGTGTGAACGTCCTCAGAATTACCCTTGGTGTTACAAGCTTCTCAATACTCTCTACTGTAAGCCCCAATTTCGGGATGTGTGCCACCCTGACCAAGTTCTTCTAGTTGACATTAGTCCTCTCTCTCTCCGTAGAACTCCGGATGCTGCTTGCTACATGCCTTGGCCTTTTCAAGGTGATTTAACATCGTCAACTAGGACTATTCCTAATATAGTTACCGATATTCTCCCCTTCATTTATCCCTTACATAAGTTTTGATCTGTTCCCGAGTATAGGAAGCACTCGCATAGGCCTGGTCAAATACACTTTGAAGTTGCACATGCCTTGAAGTACGGGAAACCTGTTTATCAATACTTGTAAACATCTATATATCGAGTATCGGCTGGACGCCGACTCCCTTTCAAACTGTACTTCTTTTTTAACTTATATATATATTTACTTTTACACATTGTGTTATGATTTCTAAGTATGCATCTTCGCCATGTGTCGGCCGCAGGCCGATATTATTTCTGGACTACAAATATGTCCATAATTAGTTAAATACCCGTTTTGTTTCGGTTATCCCTTAAGTCTCTTTTGCAATTAATGTATTTGCCATATCATCGCTTTTTAATGACGTGGCATATTTTTACCATGAAGATAAAATGAATTCATAAAGAATGTAATATTTTTTTTCCAATTATAATAACCGGCTATCATCCCCTATTTGCTGTAAACATCGATCTTTCCAAATGTGGGTCTTAGACTCTTAGTAACACCTAAAATAAGCTCATTTATGAAATTTTAATTACTTCTAGGGTGAGCATTATTACTATTTTTACTGTTTCTATTATTTAATGTACACCACTATCCACATGCATAGTTCTGGTTGGTCGATATTCTAGAGTGACGCATGTTTATTGTAGAAATCAGAGGATCACGCCAATTACAGATAAAATCGCAGTGAAATTCAATGATTTGAATTGACTCTGGCCAATCATGCTTAAAATAAATATTCATCCGCGACATCGATAAAAAATAAATGACGCATTTTACATGCTCCAATCTAATGCATGAATGGCAAATGCTAAATTACCACCTCTATTGCAAACCGCACGGTGGTATCTTTCACTACCTTAGATACCAGAACATTTAACCTACTACCACCCTAAATCTTCATTTCTGCCCTACCCTTTTGGGGTGTTTTGAGTGTCACCCAATCAACCTTGTTTCTTCATCCATACTCTATTACCTACAGAAACCGGATTTTCATACACTAAAGGCTCAAGTGAGTAAATGTTAGGCCCAACGTAGTATACGTAGGATGAGAGTTTGCAAACCTTCTACACATATAGATTCAATGGCTTAGTATTTCATCCATAGTGCAGTAATCAAAGAGCATGTATGCGAGAAGAAAATAATCAGAAGAAATATGTGATTCCGAAAATGATATAAAGAGAAGGCAGGTTACAACCTTTTCAACTTTGAATCCTTGGGAATCCTGACAGTGACTGCAAGTCGGTATTTATGGTCTCTGAATGAAACACATTTATTGACGATCGGCCTTCTGTAAAAGACTGGTCTTCTCAAACGTGATTAATCCTTGTTCGGAAGAATCTCAGCAACTTTCTCCACCTACTGTACTCAATCTCCTTTGTTCACGTCTCCCTTCCTACACTAGTAAGGATGCGGTCATAACTAATCAGCGTTCTAGATTTATAACTAAAGAGATTCTTTTTAGAGCTATCAGAATGACATTCTCAGATGAAAAATTATGAAAATATGCTACAGTGGATGCAACAAACTTATCCAAATCTGACTTGAATTGCATTAAAAGACTCCATGGAATCGCCCGACTATACGGAAGGCTCGGTATCCACCGGTTCAATTGTATCCTCTTCTGAATCCACCGGGTCTGGGCTACATATGCTCGCTCTTTTATGACCACGGGCTCAGAGACTCTGCTATGGTTCACATAATTCCTTGAACAGTGGTACATATAAGTGTTGAACACAAATCTCTCCTGATTCATGCTACTGGACTCATGTACAAACGAAGAGTTGTTTTCCTGCATTCACATGAAGAAGTTGTTATCACCTACTCCGACAAAGTAATATTGAAGAATTCCTTCATCAATAAGCTCGTCTCTTATCTTCGTGAAGTCCTCTCCGAAATACTCCATGTCGCCGTCTGATTGTCAACCGACCTCCATGTAAACTCTAGAACTAGAATGTAAACATCAACTGATATCGGTAGCAATTCACTGTCACGGCCTGTTTCCGTACAACACATACCAGTAAGCGGAAGCTCTTGGGCGGCACAAGGAAGCTGCAACCGTAGTACGTGAGGATTGCTAGGATTGAAATCGGCCTGCTCCACATTTCTGCTAAAGGTCGGAAGAGGATTTAAATAGCTTACAAGTACGGAAAAGATCACCGTTAAATATATATTAAGCCTAAATAAAAGCTGTCATTAGACTCTCAACCGTAACCTGCAATCCAAAAAGCCTACACATGCAACCGCTCGCTTACTAGATGACCGGTATAATAATGAGGAACATACGTTTTGACGATTCTTCATATAGAAAACATGAAGCTCTCTCTCTCGGCCTGATATCACTGCCAAGGACGCCCATTGCCTTCTGCTGGCACGACCTGCCTGTGACAAAACGTTCAGAACAATAGGGAGCAAGGACACAAATTAATTGAAAACAGCGGAGACGCCAGCAGCTGACTTGTTCTTGAAGATGATTTAGAACGTTTTGCTTGAGCATAACCCATATCAATGCTGACTAAGGACTTGAATAGCCAAAGCCTCTCGTTAAAAGAGCAGAAAAAGTCCCTTGCTATCTATCATAAACCGTGTATGACTTGGGCAATAGTTGCCATAAAAAATCCAATGCGGTTGATTACAACCTGCTGCAACAGACTGCACATCGTACCTGGTAATCTCACACGCACAATGGCATCCAACTTCCCCACCTACACATTAAGATACTGCATACTTATATCTTCTTATAATTCTCTTTTCATCGGCACAAGTAAGAAATATGAGACTTGATGCTCAAAAGGGCTACTCATGTACCCATGCGTTTTGAGACATTGAACGCAGGACTGGCTGTTCTATGCAGTATTTAAGAATACCAAGTGCCCACCATAGGAATATAAGATCCTTAACTGAAACTGTTTTATGAACTTCCTAAAATCCAAATGAGATGAATATTAAACAACAGATGAATCTATTCTCTCAGAATTCTGTAGGTACAAGAGGGTAGAAATCTCACATCAATGCCAAGTTCCAGTGCTTGGGTGGTCACAAGCGATTTGAGACCCGCTTCCTCTGACCCTGCCAATTCCTCTAACCCTCCCAACAAGAGATAGTGAACTGAGAGCTCAATTTCCAATACACCACGATATCTAAAGGATGCAATAACTATGCGGATACGACAAAGGCAGAGATGATCGTCCTCATTATACTCTCCAGTATCAATAGGTAAGAATCTCATACCATGAAGTTACATTCGAATAAAACAGGTAGTCCAAATATATGCAGCACAAACCTGATCGGTGGCCACTTCGTTGATATTGGAGACATTTCTGTATTTCCTGTCACTTCATATAATCATGCACCGAAAAATGGACCTACATACTAAGTGATTGCTTAGAAGTCTAATCAAATTCATATGTTCAATCTCTTTATCTTTTCTGTAACAAGCAAAGTCACACACGTAATTAAATTCCATATTTGCAATCTGTTTACAGTCTCTCCAAACACTCAATGTCATAAACGTAATAGTGGTTTACAGGAATGTCTTACATATATTTAAAGGTTCCCAAGTATTGTACCTAAACGACATGTTTTAATGTCGGTACCCCACACTTGCAGTCCAATCACGGCACATAAAGAAACAAACTTTCTATATTATCTATCTAAGTACTCCTCAAAATACTTTTCACAGCCCAACCCACACTTCTTCCATTCCATATATGAAGCTTCAATACTCTCCCTCTTCACTTGTTTGCGCACATTTTGTCTTCGATGTCTTCTGAGAGCATAACTGATAACCCCCTCACTTGATCCTATATTTTAGTTCAAAACAAAAATATCATTAGATACGAGTCCTTACCAACTCTAAAATAGAGTTGTTGTTCATTTCAATCGACTTACCTTATTCCCTCAACTACATAAGACTACAAACTGTTTACAGAACTTGCCTTCACTTGTTCCGTGCTACTCGGTGTTGTACTTGGATCTCGTCCCATTGCCGGCTCTTAACCGCTCAATTTCCAACTCCAGCTCCCTAATTCTCTCCTCTTTCGAGTTGCGATGTTCGTCATTGCTGTTCGAGGTTTTCTTTGACGCACTCTCTCTTGTACCATAGTATGTCTCCTTCTCCTGAAATCCAACCTCAATCTCATAAATCGGTTTAATGCATTCTAAAGGTTTGGAATACATAGTGAAAACGACATTATACATTTTCCAGCACTTTATTGATCTTGATCAGAGCCGCTATACAACAAATACTTAATGTATAGAAAGTCCCAGAAATTTGTAAATCCTGAATTAGACATTGGCATTGGAACGTACCTTCCCAATACATATATCTTTCTCATTCCACCGATCGTACTCATCATTCTCAGTGTCGCTGTGATCAGACATACGTCTTTTGCCGCGATAGTCCATCGACAGTTTCTCTGAAGTTCTATCCATGGTCTCTTCAAATTCCCCACCGTCTTCACTATACTTTTTTTTTGCTCCCATTAATCCCTTATCTCGGTTCATTTCGATTTCGATTTCTTCCGGGTCTGGAGACCCGTTGAGGACTTCACGAAGTTTCTCTCGCACGCCGTTAACCCCACATCTTCCGGTCCTTCCCAAGGTTCTGCGAGAAGCATTCGCCCATTTACCTTGTTCTGATTTTTCTAGCCGCTGTCGGCTTGCCGCCAACTTCACTAGTCGCTGCCACACCTGCTGATCAATATGTAGGGGTTGGGCCTCTCATCTGTCTGTAGAAGCAATCAATTCACCACGCTCCCTTGTTACAGCCCTCCCCATCAAGGACCTCAGATAATCAGCATTAAGGTCCCCGGAGTACTCAAACCTTTCATTCAAACGCTCTTTGAAAGTTGTCACAGCTTCATATGTCTGCCGTTCATATGTCTGCCGTGCAATATGAGTGCATGAGGGATCGAGTCCTGTCGCAAGCTTATAAATTTCTGCAAGCCAGGCTGGTCGTTCGGGACCGTAGGGTTTTCCATCCGAATCTAATGTTAGATAGAACGGCTTCTCCCCATTCCGTTGACGTCGCGCCATTTCTTCCTGTCGAACGGCTTGCTTGTGCCGTCGTGTCCTCCTATCCAATGCTTGTGATGGAATCTGAATATCTTCTACGTTCAGAATCTGTGAACTTCTATGTTCCGTTATCGCATCATCATTTGAATTTCTTCGTACAGAATGTGGTGGAGATAACCTTCTAGGGCTCCTCTGCTCCTATCGTGAATTGCTCCGTAATGAATACGGTGGCGATAACCTTGCAGTGTTCTTCCGCTGCTGTTGTAGACGACGATCTGGCGACGCCGATCTTCTGTGTGTGGGGCCACCATCGCCAGAAAAATGCCTTTGACTCTGCACTGGAGATCTATATGGCGACCTCTTGTATTGTTGCAAACCTACAATGTTGTGGCATAGTAAATGTGATGATCATAACAACTGTTTGTTCGGAAACGATATTGGCAATAGTATCTAAAATTACTCAAATTCGTTTTTGTGTGCCTTCCGTTATAATAACTTGCATTCTATCAACCTGGATAACCATACCACTTTAAGAGACAAAAATATATAAAAATTTCTTACCCCGGTCACACCTTGAATGGTACTCCGTGTACTTTCTAGATCGTGATGGTGTGTGTCTGTCACTCTGAAATTGAGGACTTCTCGACCGACTGTGACGGGAGCTCCTCCTCTCATATTCTCCACTGTACCTGTACTGATGGCGGAGAGGGCTTCTAGACCTGGATTTGTAAGCGTCTCTGCGGCTCGATCTATTCTCATCTCCAGGCGAGTCGTCATACCGTCTGTGTCTTCTTCCTGAATGCTGCAATAAATTCCAAAAGTTAATTTTTATTTGTAGCATGCACCATTTGCACAACCACATATGAAATTCGCAAAACCATAAACAACGACATTTTGGCTTGGCATTGACGCTTACAGTAAAACTGTAGTAGTTCGTTGGTGACTGACTACGCCTATACAACCTCTTTCCACAATCCCGGTGTTCTCCACTTGATGTCTCATAATCCCTTTCAGTTTGGACCACGGTGTCCACGTCCTGCGGAAGAATCGTCCTGTTCTTACGATAAGGACTGTTCCTTATCTCCTGCATAACTACATCCTTTGGACCAATAGCGGGGATGTGGCCAATGCACTCCTCAGGTGCGCCGAAGCTTTCGTTTTCATCATCATTTATATCTTCCTCTCCGGTGTTAGTTGGACCTGAACATTTGCAAAACCACTGTATGTCAGCACATACATGTAGCCGACACATATGCTGTAATTTAAGTGACTAAAATCATTATGGCATACAACTTCTATTTCTTGTAAACACTTCAATGAATTATAGACTAAGCTTTTTTATTCTTATCTCTTTTTTCTGGAACCACCGATACAGTTTCCGAACGACCAAGAACTGACGATGCTACTAGTGGCATAGATTCAAAGACTTCTTCTTCATTTCGAACATTGGAATTAGTAATCGTGCATTGCTTTGGCTTCCCAGGGTTTGATACGGTTCTTGTAACTCTGCCACAAGCTAGTGCATCTTCTTCAATCTTCTTGCGTAATTTGATTTCGCTCGGTATAGCTTTGTGGGGTCTTCCTAGCACCACAGCTACGCTTGTAGCACCAATAGGCTGAGTGGGTTTCATGCCCTTCGCAGTCTCCTGCACTTTCGATTGATTTTTCTTCCGTCCTCTTCTGTTTGCAGTGGGCAGAGTCGATAGTGCGGGCTCCTTTACTGTCTCCACAGTAGAAATCACTTTGGCTGATTTTCTTGTTTCTCTTGTGGTTGTGGTCACAGGTTTTCTTTTCTTCAGCCAGGGCTCCGGGCGGTCTTCATCAGGTAGAGTCGTCACCATTGTACCTACTACACTCTGTTACAATTGAATATGCACATAAATACTTCTTTCATGACATGATCACAATCTATTATTAAATAGTAACTTCCAATACCTTTTAAATCATCATATATTGGGTTACTTTAATCTGTACGACAATCAATATACAATATAATAAAATGGGGCGATTCCTTTTACAATATCAGAAGGCTTCTATATGAAAACCAGCGTGGACGGTGTGATGGATCGTGAAATATATCTTGGAGGTGGGAGGTTTTGGCAAGTTGCACACTTTGCAGATTTCAAACTGTACGCTGCCGTGCACATTACGAAACATTACGCAAAAAGAGGTTAGTTGTTGTTCAATCACCCTCTCATGCTATTATAACAGTATCGACATCATTTCTTCGTACTATTAAATTATGTATGCGAAATTTGTAGTGTACTTTGCGTCTTCCCATCTCATTTTCATGTAAAATTTCTGTACCTTCCATATGCAATGGAAATCAGTGTATAAAGAATTTGCATTCACAATACAATAGAATTACACTTTTACATATGGAGGTGTTTTACATGTAGAATAGTACTGTATCCTCAACTATTGCTGCAATTCCTCCGCACTTTTCAGGTAAAGTAGTTTCTCTGCAGTGTAAGTGAATATAGTATTAAATTATGTTATTTGATTGGAGGAATATCTGGATCAAGAAATGGACTCTTCACGCAAATTACTTTTTAGAAAGTAATTAGAAAACTACGATTTAGTAAAACCTAAATGACGTCAAACTAAATCAAGCGTACCATAATAACAGACAACATACTTCATTCCAACTAATATAGCGTTTAATCCATGTTTTCAAACTACGTACATGGATACTTCTAACTTTGAGCAGTACAGAAAGTCCAAATATAAAGACGTTAGAAATTTTTAAGTTAAAACAGACTTACAGAACGGGACGCTTATCCTCCTCCGCTGCAAATGTGGATGCGATGTCTGCTGGTGCTGAACATGCGGGCAACACCTCTTGTGTTTCTGGATCGTTTACTTCTTGCAGTACCTGCTAACTTACAATTTTAGACGTCAGTTTTTGAGTAACCATATGTATTGGAAGTATCTTTAGGTTTCAGAGCTTGACATTCATTTTGAAGTATCCCAATTAAGATGTGATCCTTCTGAATTTATAACTAACTCACGGCTTACATAAAACCTATCTTTCTCATACATTACAACAACATCTACAATTCTACATGAACAACTTACAGGTTCTCGACTGTTCTGGCTTCCATTGTTGTTGTTTTCTCTCTCGTCTGAGAAACGAACCTTCTTCCAAAAATACCACCAGTGAGAGGGTGACAGTACTTTAGTGGTCCATTTTCGAAGGTAAATGCAGAAGCAATTCATGGTACATTGCATCTTGACTACAATGAATAAAACATCAGATATCTGCAATGCAATTATTTGAATTACAGGTTGTTTTACCTTCGAAGTTTGTTGCAGAGACGGTGCCGACAAGGAGATGATAGTGGGCGACCTCTGCTGCCCTACAAGTTCAGTGAAGGGTGAGCTTCTCTTGTTCAACCTTGTCTCCGAGGGTATTCTATCACAGGAACCCTTACGGCACAATCATCCCTAACGGGCTGATAGTCGCAGTCAATACTACTGACTGCGTTTCTCTGAGACGGGAGTCCTTGAAGCTGTGGACGTTGACGCGAGGTGCGTTGAAGATCAACTTCTGCGCAGACAGATTGTACCACTTCCGACAAAGAGTTGTTGGCTTCGCTTGGATACCTCTCGCCGTCACCTCTTCCCTTCCGTGTGGCCGCAGTATCCCCTTCAGAATCAGAAAGTGGTGCGGGAGACGGTGTCCTCACTCGCCCTGTTGTATCGAACAACTCAACATCACGAAGGGCTTCGGCATTTAGTTTATCGTACCTTCATCGGTAACAACAAAGTGATGTTAGAACAATTGATAAAATGAGATGTGGCATCACTTCCACCTGCTGTAAAAACTCCATGGTGAGCAGTAAAACAAGAACTAACATCACCTACTCGTCTTCCTTCATGCACTTGACGACTGACTGATACATTGATCTATGGTTAAAACCTCTAACCCGATTACAAGAAGAAATCTAGAGTCGATCCCTTACTTTACGATGGCAGTAAACCTCGTGTTGTAATCAGTCACTTCCACATGCAACAAAGTAAATTCCAAGTTGTTGATAACGCGAAACAATCGCAAGCTACGGAAAAGTAAAAACGATGTAGACATGGAGCCCATTTCGTCCATGAATGCAACAACATTTTCTGTGGAGTGAGAAGACGAGCAAAATGAAAAGAAAGAGAAACAGTGGGTGACGCTGAGTATACAACGCGTGGAGGAAGACGACGATTTTCATCCAAAAAGGTAAAATTAGGGTTCCTCAAGGCACGCCGCCCTAGGACACCCATTCACAGACGTTGCACGTTTTCATTTTCACCTCTTTTTTTTTGCATGTACATGGCCCTCATTGAATTGTAGGCATTGTCTGGTGTTTACTATATCCATTGGTCGACTCTGGAGTGAGAGAATGAATATGAGTGAGTGCGGGCTACTGGATTGGGGGTTTGTAGAGAAGCAATATGTGGGAATTGCACTTTCCGCACTCCTCAGGGACGCTCACTACTTCGTTGACTCGGGTTTCGCTTACTACGTGGAGAACGAAAACTCTCTCCCTAATCGGTACGCTGTTCGTGATGGATTGAAAAGTGAGCAAGGCTAGACCTGTTGTATACAGTATCCACCGATGTAAGTAACTCCACGACATATTCTCATTGCAGTGCTGTCTTTTACGTAACAATTGGTAACCCGTTCCGGGACTATAGAAAATAGTCTTCCTAATTACCGTTGTCGTAAACTGTTTATTTACGGCTTACAGATCAAAGATATTTCAGATGAAATTGAAGGCTGCGTGTATGTACAGCGCCTTTCTCGACTACAACCGCCTGAAGAGGTGGGCAATTTGCGGGCGCATTTGCTATTTCGAGGATGCGTCTATGCGGCCTTAAGTTAAGTTCCTATTTCCTTGCTCGTTGCTTCTACAAAGGACACATGAGGTGAGCAGAAAATTACGCCTTGCAATGCTTTCAACCACCACCTAAGCGATAAAGTTATTTCGCTACAGTGCACGATGTTGTGGTCATGCTAATTAAGACAGTGGACGAAGGTCATGGGTCCCACTCTAACAGTTGGAGACAACACTCACACTGAGTCCTCATGGTGTAGAGCGTTGTCAAGCACGACCTTGTTTCTCTGGATTCTTCTCAACCGCACCACCTCGTACTCATTTGGAACATGCATCTTGTAATGTAATTTGTGCTACTGTTTGTTTCTTGAATAACCTATAACGCTGCTACAGCTATCCGTAGAGTGAAGAAAAACAGAAGTGCTCACACGGACGCGCAGAGATACTGGGTGAACTACTGCGAATTGCGGAGTATTGGCTCATACAAGAAATTGTCTATCAAACTGCGAGTTCATGAAAACCAAGGTTCTTCCGTAATTCGGCTGGCGTAAAGATTGAACCATGTGTATTATCCAACAGTCGGCAATTTAAGGTAAGCAGATTACTACCCCAATCTTGGAGATATCATTGCGTCCTCTCGTTAATTACTAATTGCAATTAAGTATGTTGTCAAAACGTTGTATCACACATCATAAAAGTAGTAAATAGAGAGATCTTCCTGTATCGATATCTACTTAAGTGATTCACCAAATTATGAGATACTTAACAATAATTGGTGAATCGTGACAGGATTTGCAAATATCGCTCTTTACATTTCGAAAGTAACCTCTCTGGACAAGAATTTTACAAGTGTAGTAGTATGATTTCTTCCTCAGCACACTAAAAATGTGTATCACCAAATGTGTATGAACTTCGTCAATCTGAAGCGTGACAATTAGTTCGAAGTTTATCATGTTCCATGTTTGTGCCAGCTTCTGAATAGAAAATTGGATAATCTGAAATCGGGTTGGACTATGCAACATGTAAATTTGAAGACAGAAAGGTCAACCAACAAAGCCACTGGTTAGGCAGAGCAAGCGGAACCGTGACCACGAAGGTGGCAGCTTACAGTAATTACAGGCATGGATCGTGAACATGTAAGTTTTCTGTCAATTGACGAACATTCTGCCTTATGCAAATGCAGAATACAAGTAGAGGACCTCTCGCATAGAAGTGTCATGACAAATGTAGAAAGTGAGAAGAGGGCTCTCAAGAAACAAACTAGACAGTTCAAGCAGACGGTTATGCTTGTAGAGTTGCTTATGTTGTCTGAAACTATAATGCAGAAGACACTGAAACTTCAGGAGGAATCTCGCAATCTCTTAGCATTCATTAGCGATGAGAACTCTACGGATGTGTTGTAGTTTGATGGTTTTATGTTACATAGAACCAATTTGTACTTTCAAAATTCACAATTACGTATTGATATTAGAAGGTTTGAGTGTTTCTGTTTTCAATCTCAGCACCGCGACTCAGTGCGGGTACAAATGTACTATCAATGACTATACGAATTCGGTGATGACTCCGTTCTTGTGGTATTTTCAGTGGATTGAGCATGGGTACATCCGGTTATCTTGATGTGCTTAAACTATTGGTAGTACTGTGTTGTCAACAATCAGGTATGTATACAGAATGCAGTATGAGGCAGTGAGTTCGAAATTTTTCCTTCTGTCAATAGTACTATAAGTTGATATAATGTGATATTCATGTTGGTGTTAATTGTATTGTACAGTGGCTGCATGGTTTCCAAAAATTAGCACTAAATATGTAAAGTAATATTAGACCATTGTTGTATGCACAGAATGTCAGAAGTAGTGGTTCCATAATTTAACTATTTCACTAGGAGCATATTTATAGCAAAGACTTCACAATCCAGCACGTGTCCATTGCTTGGGTTCATTGGTTTAGGTGTTTAGCCAATTAGAATTGTTGATTGCGAGGTTGAATTTTTGTGGGGGAAACGTTTTAACCACAGTGATTGATATGACATGTGACATAAGTTCAAAGGAGGCTTTGTATAGAGGGGACAGGATGGGTGATACATAAGGGAGACAAAGCGCAATATGAACAATATTCTGCGATTTTAATGTGCAGAATGAGGCGCAGATTGTGTGCTGCGTATCACATCGAGCATCGAGCGCTCATTAGCGAACAGGTTGGGATTACCTGAATACCTTTGTGCTTGCAATCGTTGCAGAGGCGCTAGAATAAAAAACGTAGAAAGTGGCAAGGCACCATATCGCACATGGACGCGACCCATTCTTGTTGTACCCGGCCATTGTAAGTGCCTCATTCTTTCACAATTTATGTGTGTTTGAAATTACGATGTTATAACCTGGAATAATTGCGTTAAGTAGGAAAGCTTGCATCACAAACTCAAGGTACTAATTTACTTACATTCTTACTATAAGCAGTACTAGTGTACCGTTTTTAGTGCTGTTATTTGTCTTCTTAGCCCATAGATGCTAATTTCTTATATTCATTTACAGACAGTAGATGGTAGAAATGTGCGGGGTCCAGCACGACATCCAAACACAGAAAGAGAACGATACAGGCGTAGACAACGTGATGGTGCAGAGGGTGTATTCACGTGGCCTAGGAGAGCAGCTGTAGATTTAGAAAACATGGCACAAGACGCTTTTGCCCATTTTGACGACATACATAACGAGGCGATGAACGCTGAGGACCTCGAGGCAAGGGACGGGAACAATGTTGAAGAGGAAAATCAGTGGCATGAAGTGAACTTAGAGAACCTTGTAAGAGAGTCGACTCAATCTGTTTTCGAAGGTAGTACACAGAACCGATTGCAATGCAGTATTGTATTGTTTTTGCTGTGCAGCCTCTATTCGGTACCCCATACTTTCCTGGATGCACTACTGATTTGGAGAGCGGGAGATTTGCTGCCGACATCAAACTGTTTTCCTCGCACTTCTTATGAGGTAAAAAGCATGCTTATGAGATTGGGTTTGAAGCATAAGCATGTACACTGTTGTTCAGATGGACATGTCTTGTATGAAGGCGAATTCGAAGACCTACAGTCGTGCCCAAAATGCAAACTACCACGGTACGTTGGCGGAGGCAACAGAATTCCTCAGAGAGTAGTTCGATATTTTGATGTAATTAAACATTTGTTGCGAATGTTTAAGTGTCCGGAAATCGCAACACATATGACATGGTACAGTTGTCATAAATCAAGAGGTCAACTTATGAGGTCCGTAGCAGATAGCGAACAATGGAAGAGAATAGATCTCTTATATCCTGACTTCGCAGGAGTGCTCACGAACCTGCGTCTAGGTCTAGTTGGGGATGGCATCATCCCGTTCAAGAACAACGCCATCAAACACTCAACTAGGGTGCTCTTGATTACTATATACAATCTGCCGCCTTGGTTGCTAACCAAGAAGTTTTTCATTTCACTAGCTGTGCTCATCCCAGGTCCAAATTCGCCAACAGCAGATAATATAGATGTGTTCTTAGGTCCACTAGTGCGGGACTTGATGACTTTGTGGAATGGAATTCCAGCAATTGACATGAGCAAGATTGTAGGGGAAAGGAGATTTACACTTAGAGGTATGTTGATATGAACCGTTAATGATTTCCCAGCGTTAGGACTCTTATCTGGGCAACAGGTTCATGGCTACAAAGGGTGTCCTTTCTGTGGACTAGAAACATGTGCCCAGCATGCCATGTTATTGAAGAAAATGATTTATCTAGGGGGTAGACGGTATTTGGATGGGAATCACAGATTTCGCAGGGCTCTAGCAGCTTTTGATAACCACCAAGAGTGGCGCTTGTCACCAGAAACTCCAACAGGGGAGGAAGTATTGACGTGGGGGACGCAGAGATCAGACTTTCTAAGCGGTGGTGGCGTGGAGAACTCCAATCTGGACCCGGTGAAGAAGCACGGCGTCAAACGCAGGAGTATCCTGTTTGATTTGCCGTACTGGAAGGTAATTCTATTTACTACTCATGCATGTTAAATATATGTGAATGCAAGTGTAACAAGGCCACATGCGAGAGGGTTAATCTTATGGAAGTACACGGCATGAATTTAGAATTGCATTGTACATTATTGATAATCCTTTACTTTTAGTTTTGATTGAATGTAAAGGCGGATGTGCACAACAAACATTGTGCTAATGTAAAAATAATGAATGTAAGTTATTAAATTATGGAAACATAAATTTTTGTAAGTGTTTCTGTCTGGAATATATTACCACTGTATGACCGAATTGAGTGGATGGAAACGTAGTTGTGAAGGTACGTAAGTAGTATCACCACGAAAAAAATTGAAGGACATGACATGACTTTAACAAAGATTTGTACTAATATACATCGGTAATGTGTTTGTGTACAGGATCTACCAGTGAGGCACGTGCTTGATGTGATGCATTGTGAGAAAAACATTGCAGAGAATATATTGCGCACCACATTTGGAGAAAAAGACACCCCAGCCGTGAGGGCAGACATGCAAGCGCGCAACATACGACCTCATTTGCACCTACAACCTATCGGGCCCAACGGAGATAGGTTCTATATGCCCGACGCATCTTACGTGCTATCCATCGGAGACAAAGCTAAAGTTTTGGCCGTTTTGAAGTCACTCAGAACTCTAACAAACTACGTGTCGGCTTTACACAAGAAAATCAGCAAAAGGTAAATTAACAGGACTAAAGTCACACGATTTTCATGTATTGATACAGCAAGTATTACCGTTGTGTTTTAGGAAGGTTTCAAATAGGTCTCTAGCTGGGGCTGTAATACGGTTAAGTCGTGTTTTTAGAAAATTGTGTGCCAAAACAGTTAATGGTGAGGAAAAAGAGCAGTTAGTAGCAGACTCAGCAGAAACAATGTGTATGTTAGAGAAAGAGTTTCCTCCATCATTTTTTGACATTATGTCCCATTTGCCGAACCACTTAGTTCAGCAATTGTTTCAATGTGGCCCTATTCACACGAGATGGATGTACCCCTACAAACGTTACTTTAAAAATCTAAAAGGGTATGTACGAAACTTAGCCAAACCCGAAGGTAGCATAGCACAGGGATACCAAGTTGAACAGGCTCTGGGATTTATAACAGAGTACATGTCAGATTACAATATTACGTCTAGAAGAGTGTGGGACGACAAAGAAGAGCCAACCATGGTGGACGAAATTTTGGAAGGAAAAGGGAACCGAAAGTGTTGTCCGAGGAGCTGAGGAATGCAATGCACGATTTCGTCATTGACAATGCATCCCATTTGGAGCCATACCGCGAGTAAGAAAATTCTAAACCCACATATGTATGAGGTTTGAAATTGCTGGTTTTTTACGAAGCTTTAATTTTGGCTTTCATTGGGTATGTGACGACGCTGCCCTGCTAATATTGTTTTAATTTATCTTGGTGGCATACAGAACAAATAAGGTACATCAGCCCGGAAACAGACTAGTAATGTCATGCAACAAAGAAGTGTTATACCCCTGCATGGTCTATCAGTTTCATTACATGTGCATGGTTACTTCAAAAGTTGATATTGACGTAGCTTATGGCGTAAGTGAGGTTGACCAGATAAGACATTTGCGGAAGTTGGTAAAGTACTTGGAGATGACATATGTTTGCATGTTCAAAATGCTGACAATATCGACTTACCTTTGTTCAGAATAAATACAGGAGGTATCAAGCAATATGGACAGAAAGGAGGAACAAGTGGGCAGAATTTAGAAGACGACATCCGCGGAGAAACGGACGGCCTGGGCACCATTTCCAGCCGGAATGGACGCAATTCCTTCGTTTTCAGCATGGCTTGAAGCAGACGTGAAAGCGGCAATAGATGTGGGTATGGTGGTACCCGAAGACGTAAAGGCTTCCTCAAAACCACCAAGTCTACAAGCACAAAGGTACTGAAGTATGTACTCTTACGGTTATCATTATCGAGTGCAAAGTGCAGAAGACGGCGCCCATAATACATTTGATTCAGGAGTAGCAGCACTTTTCAGGAGACCTTGCCGATCAGGAAGGCGGGACACAAACCCAGTGGACGCCAATCTGGAATACATCGGCCAGATACAGGAGATTGTAGAGTAGCAGCATGTTCAGCATTGCACTGTGGTACTAGTGTGCGAGTGGGTGAAGGCGAATTATCGAGGTAGGAATGCGACCGTAAAAAAAGATGAGTGGGGCTTCACAATGGCCAATTTTAACTCATTGGTACCATTTGGGTACGAATCCTTTGCATTTCCAATCCATTGTGATCAGGTCTTCTTCTCAAATGTGGAGGACAAGCCAGGCTGGAGGGTGGTATTAAGAACCGAGGTAAGGGGCGGGAGGATCGACAGTGAAATAGAGGATCAGGAAGAGGCACACTTGTTTGCAATGGAGAGAGATGCTGACTTTCAAGGGCTACGCGTAGCAAGCGAAGTACATGAGGCAAATCCAAACCCCCTCTCAACTGGAAGGAACATACGTGTTTCAAACTTATTCATCCCACTACCTGATGAAGAAGCTGACGTATTTGATAGGGATGTAGGGGAGTCTTGGGACGAAGACAGCTAACCGCAAACCACGGTAAGACCTTCTACGGAGAGAGTACATAGTATTGAATTGAAGCATGGTAGGGTGGTTTCTACGTGTCAGACTTGAACTTGCAAAAGACGCTGTACAATACAATAAATACAATACTCTTTCATTGATGATCCGTACACAGGACTGACGATATCTAGAGTGAGAATTCTGGTCTTTGCAAAGCACAGTGCTGTTGATCTAAACTTTAACCGTTTTGACGCTGATTTCTAGCCCGAATCCACCACAGTTGATTAACTTTTGTTGCAGTTGTGCCCAATGAGAATTTTCACACACGGCTAACTGGAGATTGCTTCAGGAAGTACAACATTTCTTACCTAATTGATGGTACTAATTACACTAAAAGAAAGAAAACAAGTAAGATAGCTACTGTAGTTGACAACTTTCGGATTACACGATGAGCCTTGCAGGAGATGGAGGATCACGGAAGCATATCCGAAGAGGAGTATTAGATTCCCGAAGTATCCTAGGTACGTGTTTATGCTGATGTTGCGGGCATGGTTGAATTCTGATAAATTGGAGCTTGATCAGCAGACTCCTTGTTCATATAACGTTTAGACTTCACCTTCTTCTGGTTGCCGATGACGGCATGGATAACATCCTTAACATGCCTGGTCCAGTATTTGTAGTTGAGTTCAGGCACCTCATCAACTTCGACCTCATCGTCGCATGACGGGTGGAGAACCGTGAATTTGATGCCCTTGAGCGGCCTTGATGCGAATATCCCCGGCGAGTCTGCATATGTATATACCTGACACACATCCCATATAATAGTGTACTGTGTTCCTCGCTCGGTTTATCTAAACCGCCGAGTATGTCCCGAACCAAAGTTTTTTTTTAAACCTCTCTGGACGTATTTCAAGCGTCAACTTCTGGAATCCATTTCGCAGTATTGGTTCGATCTTCTTTCGTTTCTTTGTTGGAGAGCAAAGCTCTGATCCCAAGGAAGTTATTTCTGAATCACACAGAATGTTACTATGCATCTCTCCATTGTTATAGGACCTATACTAAAAATGCCATCTTGTATATGTTTGTAGTACTGTATTAGATGAGCAAGATTTTATATGAGCATGTTTTAGAGAATGCTTTTATGTATGTTATGCAGGGACGGTGGTGGGTACGTTCTTGGGGTGGGTCGCTGCTGGATCGAGGTGGGTCATGAGCAAGGTCCACGACCTCCTGGATCGAGGTGGTCATGAACAAGGTCAACAAGCCAGACTACGCTACCATGAATCACAAACCACGGCGCAGAAGAATTATAAGTGGTAAGTGTAGGCATCATCGAACTTACAACCCCCGGTGGAGAGATTTGAGCAATAATTGAACGTTCAGTTTCACTATTATTGCCAATCAATTTTTAGGTTACGACTTATATTTGGTCGTAGCTAACAAACTATTCTGAGGGGTGCAGATGAAGGCGATATCAATTCAGGAGCAAGATTACGTTTCAAACACTATGTACATAGTGGTGGACGATCTGAAGCAAGTATATTTATTTGATAGAGATGCAATTATGTTATTCGGGGAGGAATGCTAGAATGGCACGGGTTTGCAGAAACAAATTAGAACAGGGAATTGTGTGAAACAATTCTAAGTAGAACTGTTGTACCAAGAGACCGAAATTGTGATCATAGAGTCTTTTATAGTGGGTAGCCAGAACTCTACATATAAAACGTATGAAGAAAGCTCATATCCAATAGAGCTCTACCTACTTACCTTAGAAGCTATCAGAACACATACATGCTATTGGAAAACAACATACTCAATACGAATAGAATGCGCCCTTATTTCATGCGACACGACATTTTTGGTGACATGGCTTTAACTCCATTTCTTTTGCAGTTGCCATACAGTAGTGTCATAATGTACATTTTATAACCTTTTGTGTGAAAATGGTTTCCTTATTATTGAATGTAACAACAGTGTTTCATTGAAAATTGTGTCGTGTTTTGTTTTTGAGCTATGTGGGTAAAATTGAAGTGACAAGTGCAAATTCAGAACATTGCACATATACTTACTGAAAAAGTAATTACAGTTAGTAAATGAGACAACTAAAACATATGATGGGGTACAGAAATAAGCACCGTTTACATGATAGAAAGTCAGGTTTTTACTCAAATGGTAATTACCAATTAAACCTCAGAAAAATTAGTCATAGGATTTCACCATATAACATCAAAACTTTAACGCACATGCCACATCAGCACATGAGTAGGTGAATTAATAAAAACGAAAGTGCAGTACCTAAACTAACAGAAAACAGGCCACATATCTGGCATCAGTAAGCTAAAACTCAGTATTCGGTGACAATGGTCGATGCAGTACATAAATTAACAGAAACTTGTTGATTATCAGTTGGTTTGGACCGAATTTTCTACTAGTGTCTAGAGAGTACTATAAGGAGGGGTGGTCTCCCTCCTCACTTGCACATGGTGCCATGAGGAGCCGGGGTGGCTCCAAGAGGTGAGGTTTGGGATGCGGCCTCACTCCCGCACCTTGTGGAGAATGGAGAGTGCTTTGGAGCATCTCTAAACATGGGTTTGTGAAGTATCCCTCTCCAAGTTAGTCCCCATGATAAGTAATGCTCGTTCTCAGGATTGAGCGGGAATGGCTCAAAAGGGTGAGGCATGAAAAAGAAACCTCACTCTTACACCTTGGGCATTATAGGATGCTCTTAAGCATCCCGCAACATTGGGTTGGAAAGAGTCCCGCTCCAAACTAGTCCCCGGGAAAACTAATGCCGGATTCCCGTACAGTTTCCGCCTAAGTCCTGAATGGAGTGAGAAACAAGAGTGGAAGGAGACTAGTGGGAAGTTGGACAATAAATAAGGGCGGTTAGCTCCGGGGGTGATTAGTGTCACCCTTAGGAGCTTGGACACTTGTGGAAGGCTGCCCCGTGCCACCAAGTGGCATGCCCATGTGTTGGTGGGAGTTCCGGGTTGGCATGCCCCTATGTTGGTGGGAGTTCCGGGTAGTGAGTATCCGGTAATGAGTTATGGAGTCAAGGTGGGTTTGACACCTTGACTTAGAATGGTGCTAACATTGTGTGTGTAGGGTACATGCAAGTGTTAGCAAAGTCGTGGCCGGTTTCTACCAACTAAGTGAGCCGAGATTCCGCTACCAAGTAAGGCTCACTAAGAAAAAAAAAAGTTGGAGTAATTAGGGCCGCGACACTTGGTATCAAAGCCGGCTACGCAAGGGGATCTAATCAAGAGTAGGATGGCACCAGAGGCCGGAAGCTCGCGATGTGGCCGGAAGATACGTAGTCAAGCCTTTGAGGCAGGGGATGCTCCTCATGAGGAGTCTTCTTAAAGTCCATTAAATGTGCGGATGGAAATAGATGAGGAGCAAGGGGAAGCAAGAGAAGTTGCTAGTTGTGAGGAGGACACTCACAATGAGGAGAAAGAAGCTCCTTCATGTCTAGTCCCCGGGAAACACGGTCACAAGCGGAAGGCACGAGAGGAAACGTTCCATGAGCTTGTCAAAACTCTTCATGTCACGCGACAAGAGATTAAGGAGCTCAAAGGGAGGGCATCAAGCTCTTTTTCCCGCAAGTTGAGCAAGACCAACTTGCCCTCTTCCTTCACGAAATTGGGCAAGGCAAAAAGGTCATGGACTTAATTGTGGAACTTGAGCTCTACTTTGAGGCTCAAAGGGCTTGTGAAGAAGACAAGATTACTATTCTTGTGACCTTCTTGAAAGAACATGCTCTTTTGCGGTGAACTCATTTCCGGGATGAGAACGCGGGAGTGGTGAGCAACCTGACTTGAACCGGTTTCATGGGGATCCTAAGTGATCGCTTCACCCCAGAGTACCAAGAGATTCGGGATGGCATGGTCCTTGTGCAATTGAAGCAAACGGACACCCTGTATGCCTATGTGAAGGATTTCAATGCACATTTCAATGTGCTCCCGAAGTTGGATGAATTAGCCAAATAGGTCAATTTCTTCAATGGACTCTAAGGTTGGGTGGAGCGGGCATTATTCAAGATGCCGAGATTGCCGAAGACTTGTGCCAAATTGCTCAAGTTGGAAAAAGGGATTGGTGATGATGAAGGTTACCAAAAGGCCTCTAAACAGGAGGCCTCAACCGGAGAGCAAGGCAAAGTACTATCCAAAAGCCAACATAAGAAAAATGGTTGGCAAAAGCTTAAGGGCGGTGAGAGTGGGCCTTCCAAGGATGGGAAGGACAAGTTTGCCAAGAACAAGAGTAAAAGTGAGGATAAATGTCGTGAGTTACCAAACCAAGTAGGACCAAAAACAACCCAATATAAGTATAAAACCCAACAAAAGGGTTCACCTTCCGGGTGATGTTCCACGGAGACTCTATGAAGTGTTAAGACAAGATGAAATCCAGTGGAACTACCGGTTCTTCGCTACAACGACCTATTCTAATCCGGTATACCAAATCGGTGGGCCGTGCAGTTAGATTCGGGCGTTCGCTACCCAAACTACTGGGTAACCGGTTAGGTCCTCATCCACTGTCCCCTCTCGAGGTGGTTAACCTACTGACCGGATAGGACTTAGTAACAAATGTGATTTAGTTTAACCTCCGTAACTCCTCGGAGGGATCCTTCTTGTTAGTTTAGAAGAGTGCGGAATGGTCACTCTGTGCCGGTTGATTAAGGTGATCGGAGTTTCACCGGTATGCGTCATTAGTATTCTTCCTTTTTCTCTCGGAGTTCTTCCCTTACAACTACTGCTACCACCCGGTTTACCTCCCGAGTAATAGGTCACACCAGCAACTATCCGGTTCTCTCCCTTTCCCTAGTCAAATATTACTTGTAATCCGGGTTGCAGTGAGCGGCATCCCGCCACTCAGTCCGCGAGATTTCTACTAACGAGGCTTGGGGATTAATTAGTATCCGGGTTTGCACACGACTCCTAATGAGGACTTCCCTCCACCGAATATCCCATCCGGGAGGTTGGTCGTCAGGGTCGCTTTACTCACCAGCCTAACACCTCTGTCCAAACCGGTTGGCGTGACAAGTTCCTTCACCGACGAACACCCTAGGGACGCTCGGACTCTCCCACTCGGACCTCTTACTGACTGCGTTACTCCTCTAGCAATCCTACCCCGGTACTAGAGTTGCAACCAGCGAATCAACAAGGGACTCCCTACACCTACAACCGGATTCAGACCTCACCCACACACAAGCAATCCGAAATCACTTACACATACAAGGCAAGGATACGGGTTTCAGATGCATGCTCAACCTTTACTCACGGATGTGGGAATACGAAAAAGACGTGAAGTCCTCCGCAGAGGCTCCGCTAAGTATTTGGAATCCCGGATCTCCTGGAAACCCTGTCAAATCCAAAATTCTTGGAATCCAAGTTTTCCGGGGTGAGTGTGTCAGTAACGCATCTACTATTCCGACTAAGTCTACCCTAATTAATCCTAAATACTATCTTCTACCGGCGGTCATTGGGCGGCTTGAGAAATGGCGGCGGTGTCGCCTTCCTGAGGATGCCGATACCTGCAAAATGGGAAAGTACTCCGCCTTATCCGGGGTGACGGCTTGGTAAAGGGTGGCCCCAGAAACTACTGAGCCCTCTTGCTCTTCCACCTATTCCGGAGCGCCTGAAGCCTCGATGGAGGAGAGGCTGGTTGAGCCTCCTGTTCTTCTTGCTGAGTCGTTGACTCCTCTGGTTTTGTCTGCCCTTCCCTGTCTTCTATCTCCTTCCCTCGGGACTCCGGATGTGGGTCAGATACCTCGGCTTGACTGGTGGGTCCAAACTCTCCCCCTACTACATTTGCATTCGGGTCCTCACTCGGTTGCTGGGAGGGGCCGACCCCCACTCGTGTTGTATCCTCGCTCTTTGCAGATTTGGATGCTTCCACTCTTTCCGTGATCTCACCACTCCGAGGTGGTCTTGCCTCTCGCTCCTCTACTCTCTCTTCCTGCACACTCCCATCTCCCTGAGTTTCTGGACCCTCCGGAACAGATGGCGGCACTTCCTCGATCTCCATCGGCACTGGTTCCTGTATGGCCGCCTATGGGGGTGCGGATGTCTCCCCCTCCGGAGTAGTTGCATCCCTCAAATCAATGCGAGGTAAGGCTCCAAACAACCTACCGGTAAGCGTCCGGAATTCCTTCAGGCATTGGTTGATCCCCATCAAATGCTTGCAGAGTAGCTCTGCTGATTCCGGAGACTCACTGATCCCAATCCGAGCGTCGTAGAAGGTTGTCTGCGTCCGGTTGCAACACCTTCAGGAGGGATTGTAACACCCTCTAAGTATGGAGGATGGCAAGGGGGACTTGGGCGCCAGAAGAATGCTGGCGCTCCTTGCCAAGGGCCAGACCTGGTTGGGAGTGCCAACCTAGAGCGGGCGTATCTAGGTTGGTCAGTATGGGGGGGCCGTGCTCGCGTTGCGAGTACAAAGGGGGCGCGGCGCGATGCCACGCGCGGTGAGGCTAGGATGGACTCGGAGCTTACTAGGACTAGCGTGGGAAAGTCGTGTCCTGCGTTCTGGCATTGTTGTCTTAGTGCGGGGCTCCCGAGGGTGAGACAAAGTGAGACCCACGAGTTGGACTAAGCCAACCAAGTGGCCTTGCAGGTGGATGCTTGTTAAGGCTAGAGTGCTAACCGTGTGCTTGTCTTGTGCAGGTACTTAACTAAGGTTAGTGACAACTAGTAAGCAGCTCGGAGTGGCTGGGCGTAGCGTGGAGTTAGCCAAGCGTTACATGTAGTATCAGAGCTCTTGAAGAGTATTCGGAGAGTGAACAGGAAGCAGATTCAGACAGGGAAAACCCGCGACACCGAGAGAAGGTGAAGCACCGCGAGAAGCCCAATCGGCGAGAGTTGGCCTTGGAAAAGGAAATGGAGAACATGAAAAGCCAAATGGCCCTTCTCATTAATCTCGTGAGTTTGGGAGGGCGCGGTGAAGGGAACACCCGAGGGGAGAGTTCCAACTTTATCAAAAACGCCCTGAAGCCCGCACTTTGGGAAACAAAGGATAAGAGGAATGTTCAGGCTTTCCTCTCAGAGTATGAAGTCTATTGTGAAGCCTCGGGACTCCAAGGGGACAATGAGAAAGTGAGATCGTTTGCTCCCTTTTTGAAAGAGGGAGCATCCATAACCTTTATGTCCTGGAAGAACCAGCGCGCGGAGAAGGGTCCCATCCCGTGGAAAGAACTCAAGGGGTGCGCCATCAAAATATGGAGAAAGCCCCATCAACACCTCTTGGATGTCTCGAACTTGGGGCGATGAAGTACAAGGGTGATAACTTGGCCGCGTTTGCTGAAGAGTACAAGGCCAAGTACCTCCAATATCGTTGTATGGAGAATCCGGACCTTGCGAATATGAGCAGCTTCCTCGCCGCCCTAGATGACAACATCAGGAGGAAGGTGTGGGAGAGAGAAGTGCTCCCCACTAACATGATGGAATTATATGATGTGGTCATACGACTTGGGGATGTCAGGGAGGTTGGACGCCACCACAACCCGAACAAGCCGTTTGGTAAGGAGACCAAGCGAAGGACTCTACTCCTTAGCATTCGGACGGCAAGAAGCGCAAGGCGTGGGAACTTCCGTCAGGTGGAGGTGGCCAGCAGGCCAACTCGAAGTTCGGAGGCAACAAGACCCCAAAAAAGGTGCGAGATGACACCGCCGAGGCTAAGGGGAAGAATTTATGCTTCTCTTGTGGGAAGCTGGGGCACCGCGCAAGCGATTGCCCCACCAAGAAGTCTAAGGTAATGACCTTAGCGCAAGACCCCGAACCTGAGTCTTCCATGGACTTGGAGCCAGAGTTGGAGTCAGTGGGGGAGATAGCTCCCCCAAGTGTAAGTGTTAGGAAGCAGGTTAGAAGAAGAGGCTTCGCGGCCTCCCTCTCCACCATCAACCCTCAGAGAGGTTTGATCTATCTTGACACTAAGGTAAGCGGGACTATTGTGGCTATGTTGCTGGATACAGGTGCCACCAACTCCTTCATGACTCCCAAGTGCGTGAAGAGGCTGGGGTTGAAGAGCAAGAAGACGGTGGAGCCCGTGAGGGTGACGTCTGCTCAAGGGCGCGCTGTTGCAACGGAGGTGGTACTAGCTGTGGGATTCAAGGCAGGAAATTGGAAGTTTGAAGAAGACTTCACGGTGTGCGAGCTTAGTGGTTTTGATTGTGTTTTAAGAAACACTTTCTTAGACTTCTACGAAGTAGAAGTTAGAAGGAGGCCTAAATGCGAAGTGGTGATGGTGAGCGGGGATGGGAAACCAACCTCGCTGCCTTACACCAAGACTCTTAGCTTAGGTAGTGTAGGCATAAAACTTGTAGCGCAATCAGAGCTTGGCGACGAGCACTTTGTATTGGTTATGAGGGACGTATTCCTCCTTGATGAAATAAAAGAGAAGTTTCCCGAAAATGAGTCAAGTGCGATGAGCAAAGTGTTGGGTGCTTTCAAAGATGTTTTAACAGATGATCTATCGGGGGAGCTTCCTCCCAGCCGGGAGGTTGATCATCACATTGAATTAGTTCCAGGCGCGGAACCCCCTAACAAAGCTCCGTACCGCTTGAATCAGAAAGAGCTCGTGGAGCTCAAAAGACAACTTGATGAACTCTTACAGAGAGGTTACATCAGGCTCAGCAAGTCTCCCTTTGGGGCCCCGGTCCTGTTTATGAGCAAAAAGGATGGTAACTTGAGAATGTGCATCGACTACCGGGGTCTCAACAAAGTCACGGTAAAGAACAACTATCCGCTACCGAGAGTTGATGATTTGTTGGATCGGTTAGCGGGTGCTAAGTACTTCAGTCGGATTGACTTGAAGTCAGGGTATTACCAAATCAGAATACATGACCCCGATGTGGCCAAGACGGCCATGAGGACCCGGTATGGGTCCTATGAGTTTTTGGTTATGCCCTTTGGACTGTGCAACGCCCCGGCTAGCTTTACGACGATCATGAACTCTATCTTCCATAAGGAAATGGATCAATATGTGGTTGTCTACATTGATGACATATTGATCTACTCAAAGACCTTAGAAGAGCATACGGAGCATGGTAGAAATGTGCTCCAGAAGTTGAGGGGCAACAAAATCTTTGCTAATGCGAGCAAGAGTGAGTTTGCACTAAGGGCGTTTGAGTTTCTGGATCACGTTCTCAACGGCGAAGGCATTATGCCCGACCCCAAGAAAATAAAGGCTATTCAAGAGTGCCAAGTCCCGAAGACACAAAAGAGTGTCAAATCCTTCTTAGGGTTAGCAAACTACTACAAAAAGTTCATTAAGAACTTTTCTAAGGTAGCTGGACCACTCTCTGATCTCTTAGTCAAAGAGAGCAAAGTGATCCAATAGAATGAGAAGTGTGATAGTGCCTTTGCCGAATTGAAAGCACTGTTGAGCAGTGCGGGAGTATTGAAATACCCGGAATTTGACAAACCCTTTGAGGTGCACACCGATGCCAGTGACTTTGCCATTGGTGGGGTGCTCATGCAAGATAGGCACCCCGTGGCCTATGAGAATCGAAAGTTGACAGGATGTCAACATAGGTGGCCAACTCACGAGAAAGAGTTGTATGAGGTGGTCCAATGTCTCAAAACGTGGAAGCATTACGTAGGTGGGATGAATACTAAGGTCTTTACAGACAACATCTCACTCAAGTATTGGGATTCCAAAGCGACGGCGACACCTAAAGAACTTAGATGGTATGATACTATCATTTCAATGGATGTTGAATTGATACACAAGCCAGGACGTGATAACTTAGTCCCGGACGCTTTGAGCAGGCGAGAGGAGTTTAAGACCCCTTGTATAATGACCATGGTTCAAGAAGAGGAAGCCCGGAATGAAGCTGAGGAAGATAATCCCGTTACAGCGGCTTTCCTTCAGGAAGTGAGGGAAGCCATGAAAACCAATGATGATGTCATTCGAAATGAAGCCATCTTCAACTCGGGTCGCAAGAAGGGTACTGGAGACAGCGCTAGAAGGGTGCGCAACCTCAAGAGGAAGAATGGTCTCCACTACTACAGACAACACAGGTTGTATGTGCCGCAAGGGGAGCTAAGACAAAGGCTTCTCATGAAGTTCCATGATAGTCCCCTTGCAAGGCATAAAGGGGTGTTGGCTACAAAGATTCAATTGGCAAATAAGTACTTTTGGCCATTTATGATGCGGGATGTTGAGGACTACGTTAAGTCCTGTGTTAAATGTTAGATGAACAAACACAGCACCCAACTCAAAATTGGGAAACTGCAACCCTTACCGATACCCAAGGGACCGTTCCAGTCAGTATCTATGGATTTCATGATAGGATTTCCAAAGTCTAATGGCTGGGATGCAATCTTAGTCATAGTCTGCAGGTTTAGCAAAATGGCCACATTCGTGCCTACCACTAGGTCAGTGGATGCTAGAGAACTTGCAGACTTGTTCTTTGACTGCTGGGTGAGGTATAAGAATTTCCCATGGGACATTGTAAGTGGCACAGGTCAAGTGTTTCAGTCCTTGTTTTGGCAACACATGATGCGCAAAACGGGAGTGAACATAACCATGACTACTGCTTGGCACCCGGAAGTGATGGACAAACTGAGAGGATTAACTCAATCCTCAATATGTACATGCGTTCTTTTTGCGACGGGGACCAATTGCAGTGGCCAAAGTTGCTTGCAATGACAGAGTTGTGTTACAACACAACTCCCACGGTGTCCCATAAAAAGACACCGTTCTTTGTAGTCCATGCCTTCGAAGCCGTCTTAGCAGAAGACTTAGTCGCTGGCAAAAGTGAGTTTTACAGAAACCAGGAAAGGCTCTCCGGCTACTACTCCGTGGAAGCGGTAGAATGGATAGAAAGAAGAAAGGCAATTTGGGCTGGTGCTAAGCTGAGGTTAGCTAAGGCCCAAGTCGACTATGCGAGCGTGGTCAACAAGAAGCGCCGGGAAGTCCACTTCGTGGTTGGGGAGAAAGTGTGGTTGGATACCAGGAACTTCGGGCTGCCATCAGAGTTGGCAGCCAAATGGTCCGCTAAATGGATTGGGCCTTACAAAAGTTCTCCATAAGGATGTGTACATCTTGGACCTACCACCAAGACCAGGAACACCTATGCATCCAGTTTTCCATGTGTGCCTCCTGAAGAAATAGCACAAGGATGATAGGAATTTGCATCTTTGGCAACAAGACCCAAGATTTGAACCAGAGTATGAACTTTGGGATGGTAAAGTGAGTAAGGTGTCTGCAATTCTGGATTCCAGAAAGGTTTCTGGGAGAGACAAACAGTATAAATGTTTGTTAGAAGTATACAGTCCATTCGAGTTTGAATGGATTAATGAAAACAACTTGGGGCATGTTAAGGAGATGGTCAAGGAATTTGAAGCTCGCCGTACCGAGGAGGCCAAGGATACATCTCAGGCCACATCCAAGAAGAAGACCTCTTCGTTGACACTTTTGGATAAAGACGTCGAGGACTTAGAGGAAGTTCCCGACGAGGACACTCTTGAAGACCACACCGACCCCAAGAAGAAGTTTAAAAGGAGTAAACGGGCAAAAGCGGACCACATCTTTCATAGGCAGTGAAGCCTTTCCCTTATTCTCCCAGAACTCTGAAGAGGAGCAACTTTAGAGACTACCACGTCAATGAGGACATTGCGTGCCTCAAAGAGGGGGATGAAGCCCTTGAGTTTAGTCAAAATCCAGCGTTGGGCACCCCAAACCAAGTTGGTAGCGGACAAGAGAAAAAATTAAGTCTGGAATTCCATGAGTGAAGTTCAAGAGATGGACGCCGCTAAGGAGACCCGAAACAAGTGATGGTGTCGGGCTTGCTCGAGGCGAAAGCAAGGTTTGAATGTTGGGCTGTGAAGGGGACTCCTTTCATAAAGCATGCCTTGGAGTGATACACGCATGGCAATAGCTAGTCATGTCCTGCAGGGGGTAATCAAGCAAAAGGGTTAGCCACCCTGAAACAAACTCTACCAGCCGGCTTACTAAATGTCCAACACTTGTCCATGGCAAGACAAGGTCTCGAAAATGGAACTGGATGGAAAACCAAGAAGGCAGGGCCAAAGGTACTAGGCCCATTGCCTTAGACAAACGCTTTGAGTATGGGAAGAAGCGGCCCATACGGAATAGAACAAGGAGGAAATGAGAGCGGTCTAGCTCTAAAGGACTTCCTACCTTTGTGTCCTTTAGATGACGGATTTCCATACGGAATGCTTGATGCGGACATCAAGTTCTTTAAGAGGGGGTCGATGTAACACCCTCCAAGTATGGAGGATGGCAAGGGGGACTTGGGCGCCAGAAGAATGCTAGCGCTCCTTGCTAAGGGCCAGACCCGGTTGGGAGTGCCAACCTAGAGCGGGCGTATCTAGGTTGGTCGGTATGGGGAGGCCGTGCTCGCGTTGCGAGTACAAAGGGGGCGCGGCGCAATGCCACGCGCGGAGAGGCTAGGATGGACTCAGAGCTTACTAGGACTAGCGTGGGAAAGCCGTGTCCCGCGTTCTGGCATTGTTGCCTTAGCGCGGGGCTCCCGAGGGTGAGACAAAGTGAGACTCACTGTGAGTCCTAATCCCGGTTGCACGGTTTTAAGGTCACAAGTTGGGTCGAGATGGTGGGGTGCAACCTAAGTAGTAGCCTTCCAAGCAACGGACTCCAATTTCATTCAATCAATCAAGCAATCAATTTCATTCAATCAATCAAGCAATCAATTTCATTCAATCAAGCAAAAGAGCACCATTCATGCAATGAACTCACCACAATCATCACCACATCAAACAAAGCAACCACACATGTTTTTGGGCAATTAAGTTGCCATTTCCAAGATAATGTTATGTCTAGTATCTAAGATACTACAAATCTACATTGCATAAAAGAAAACACACAAAGAAAAAATATAACAAGGAAGGAGGAGCATCTCCCTCCTTAAAAGCGCTGTCGTCACCAGTAGGGTCTCCTTCGTAGAATAGTGATTTCTCCCTCGTCCTTGCTCCAATGAGAGTGAGCTTGGTCTCGTTGGAAAGGAGACTCGACAACGCTTCTGGATCTCTAAGGCACGCCTCCCAATTCTTTGTCAATCGTGAGATCTCGTCCTTCAAAGTCGGCCCTCCAACTCTGCCGTCGCCAGTAGGGTTTCCTTGGTAGAATCGCGATTTCCCCCTCGTCCTTGCTTCAATGAGAGCGCGCCTAGTCTTGTTGGAAAGGAGACTCGACGATGCTTCCAGATCTCTAAGTCACGCCTCCCAATTCTTTGTAAATCGTGAGATCTCGTCCTTCAAAGTCGGCCCTCCAACTCTGCCGTCGCCAGTAGGGTCTCCTTGGTAGAATCACGATTTCTCCCTCGTCCTTGCTTCAATGAGGGCGCGCCTAGTCTTGTTGGAAAGAAGAGTTGACGACGCTTCCGGATCTCTAAGGCTCGCCTTCCAATTCTTTGTAAATCGTGAGATCTTGTCCTTCAAAGTCGACTCTCCAACTGCTGCCCTCCTACCTTGTCACAACTCACGCCAAATCTCTCAAATCTTCAACAACAACATTCCAACAACAATCAATCACCAAACTAAACCTAGATTGAACATTTTTTCTCTACACCTCCTTCCTAACTTTCTTCCTCTCTCACCCACACACACCTAGACTCTCTCCTCTAACTGTTTGCCAGGTGATGGAAACCTCTAAAAGCTTCATTCATCGCAAGGATGATTTTTCATCCGTTAGTTTCCATCCATCCAGCCCTTCTAGCCCCTTTCACACTCCTAACTCCCTAGAACCTAAACCATGCCAATTACTACTCCTACAAGTCTAGATTAGCAAGATAGGACTCTAAGGAGATCCACTACCACCGCATTTGAATAGGTCAAATACCAAGCCTCACAAATACATAAAACTTAGGATAACCGAATACGGAAATAAGAGAAATTGGAATTTACCCAACTCTCCTAAACACCCCCAATTCTAACTATGAATTATTAACTACTTCAATTATTCAAGACCTAAAGCAAATACACAAGAATCCCAAAACACTCTAATCCCAACTAACATATGTTGGGTTTTTAGACTAAATGGGTAATACGCATGTTTAATCACTACATAATATGTATATTTGGTCAAAACCTTGCGATAAGGTTTTTTCCGCGGAAGTGAACCATCTCGAGGGTTCACACTCACGGGTTGGACTAAGCCAACCAAGTGGCCTTGCAGGTGGATGCTTGTTAAGGCTAGAGTGCTAACCGTGTGCTTGTCTTGTGCAGGTACTTAACTAAGGTTAGTGACAACTAGTGAGCAGCTCAGAGTGGCTGGGCGTAGCGTAGAGTTAGCGAAGCATTACAGGGATTGCAACTCCGTCCTGTCGATACTCTGTAGATTGCGGATGACGACGTCCTGATCCTGCACAATCCTCCTTAGTGCCTCCACTTCCGGGTGCACCTCTGTCGCCGAGGATTCCGGTTCGCACTGGACTCCTATGGAGGTCTTCCCCTTTGGCTGGGTTCTTAACACCAACTCCACCTTCTGGGCTCGCAGCTTCCTCAATTCCTGTTGCAATTCTTCTGCAATATCAATACTCCGAGGCTGTTCCTGTACCTGGAGTTTCGGGGGTTGGGGCCTCCTTCGGCTCCGGTAGGTCAACCCGAGGAGGAGTTGCGCCCTCCTGTGCTGCGGGTAGTCTTCGTTTCACCTCGGGCCTTGGCTGACTTTCCGGTTCTGGCTCTACTACCGGGATGGCCCCTGCTCTTGCATAGGTGTCGGATCCGGGCTCAGGATTGCAGTTGTGCGAGCAGTGAGCCGTGAGCCGTGAGCGATGAGCAGATTTTTGATTAGTCGTGAGCAGATTTTTTTAAAAAAATTGGACACCTAGAAGTGTGTAAAGTACACTTTATCAATCTCAGATTTCGGAAAAAGGTTGAACATGTGGTGTGCAAATCCATGGAAAAACCGTATAAGCGTTTGGGCGATGGTAACAAAATATTCAGAATCCAAGAAATGGATTAATAAGTATGGGGTCTATGTTGATATAATTGTGGTGTACTACGTTCATAACCATATTTCTAGGAGTAACTTAATTAGGGCTGACGTCATCATTCTACTATTCATAAGTAGGGCGGCTAATACGGCACGACGCGGCAAGTGTTAGCAGAGTGATTTAGGGTTTAGGGCGGAGAGTGGCACAAGTTCGAGCGCGGCCAATCTTGCTCTATTGTCAAATCAGTCCGTGATCACTTTGCCGCCGGGAGAGGGTCCGCCGGCACTTGATGGGGTGAGACGATATGTGTGGTGTCAAAATTATTATTTTGAATCGCTCGACGATTGGCAATTGTGGATTTATTTGCTTTTCCGTTGGAATTTTTGCTCGCAAGTGCAGATGATGCTAATGGCAAAGATGACACTAATTTGCACAGCTTGCGGAGAGACTATAGAGAGCTTGGAGGAGGTCGATTATCATCCAGAGTTGAATGTTATAATGTGTGTAGGATGTTTGGCGTTTTTGCAGCATCGAATTGTGCGCCACTGTCACGGACAGAATCATGTAAGAAAGTAGTGACTTTCGTGTATGAAAGGTGTGAAGTTGTAGGTCAATCAATCTGCCAGAGTCGGTGTTCACTAGGTGGGATCTGTGTAGGCGGTAGAAGTGGCTACATGCTCTTGGTGTGGACAAACAGAAAACCTCACCGAGTGTAGCTGCTGCGAATTAAGCTGGTGTGCGGCTTGCATGATTCGGAACTATGGTGACGACACCCTTGAAGGAGACATGGTGGATGACATGTGCTGGGCTTGCTTCCTTTGCAACCCAGAGCATATATCAGGGCTCATACTCGAGGCGGAGTTCAACAACTAACACTTCAATTGTAGTTTAGGGTTCATGGTTTAGGGCGCTGAGTGGCCCAAGTTCGAGCGAGGCATCGACAGGCTTACGCGACTACCTGAGTTAGTATTTGCACAACCCAAACGCGGGCTGCTGAGCAACTTCGCGACGTGATTGGCGATCCTAGGACACGGGCCTCGTCGCGCAATTACGCATCAAGCTGAAAGATATGAGGAATGGAACATTGGGAGCACTAGAACTAACGACATGGCGAGTGCCATCAAAACACGATTACGAATCAAGGCTACGTGTTTGGCTTTCGAACTAGTAAGTGAGGACTACCATATTGCTTTTGCACTGAAGGTTTCATTACATAGTATATATTTGCGTTCGAAACCATGCCTGCGCCTACTAATTTTCTAAATTACATCAGCAGCTGCATCTAATGCAAGTGCCAAAATAATTCGATTTATCACATCCAGTGCATTGATATGAACTTGATTGTGTAGTGCTTTTTGCCTAGATATGGACAATTTTGAACTTCATCGCAACGGTCGTAGGCTGTCATAGGAAAGAGTGAGTTCAGAAGTATAATTGAAGCATGAATACCAGAGAAACAATATATATAAGATAAATATATAATAATCAAAATATTAAAAACAATGTCGGATGCCATGTATTCACTTTATCTTCCCTTACACGTTTATTGGTGTAAACCCCGTGTTCAGGTGACTCGTGTATCGTTCCAGGGATTCTGTGAAGTGACCAAGACAAGTAGTGCTAAAACAACCAAACCCACAAACGTTTCTAGTCCCAACTTATGTTTTAGCCTTGCAGGGCAAGGGTATCCCTTTGCAAGAGGGGATGCACAAAGACTCTTTCCCTTATGTTTATCGTGGCGGAAACTTCCACACTTAGACTCTACTCAACCACACACACACACTAAGGCACACATTACGTCCTCACAACTAATCCGTCCTATCCGTCCGAACTAGCAGGTCACGCAGGCCGTCCTGGTTACCCTATCACCCTTACTACAATGACAGACTCCAAGAGCTCCGAATCCGGCTAGAAGACGTCTACACGTATTCTGGTCACGTACTGCTCTTAATCCGTCCTCTAAGACTACAGAGGAACCCAAGTCTGTGTCAGCTGGAGGCCGGATTGGAATCCGTCCTCACACACTATACTCCTAGAACCTCCCAGACCGTAAGTGTTTACCACAGCAGTTTCCCTCTCTCAGACACCTAGACCAGTTCAAGACACAAGGCACTCAAGAATACGCCCAACCCGGCTTCAACTCCACAGAAACGATCTAACAAAGAATCCGGATTCCTCACTCCCAACTCACAACACACAAAGTAGATCCGGCTTTCGAAGCACTCAACTGAAAAGGAGACAGGGAAATGATCACACCGAATATGCGCATAAGAAGGTTCGATTAACACTCAAGCAAGGAATGTTTTGGTGGACAAAACTCCCACCTATAAGTACTTCTAAGTCAACGACTTAGATCCCTAACTGGATTGCGGCGCCGGCCTATCAGGCCTACTCCTCAAAAAGCGGCACGCATTCCCCAAAAAGAAAACACTATACTGACCTAGGACGGATACCAATCCGGCCTCCTAACCCTGGCCGTCCTATGACAGCCGTCCTCTAAGACGTCCTACCTCTTCCTTCGCGAACTAACTCCGTGCTTCGGCCGCTTCAGTGGCGTCGCTGCGATACGTCCTGCCTTCACTCTCTTGCCCGTGTCGGTGATCACGCACTCGTCTTCGCTGGAGTTAGTCTCGTCCCCGCTCTTCAACTCTTCCTCTTCAGAATGCTCGAGGCCGATGTCGTGAAGCTTCTGCGCCCCGGGGGACTTCTCGTATTCCTCGGCCGTGAGCTTCCTCTTCGCGGTGCGCGTGTTCTTGGCCGGGCGAGTCTCTGGCGGGCGGGTGCATCCGACTCCGTCTTCACCTTCGCCTTGCCCTTTGTGTTGGTCGGATCGAGGGCCCGGCATCCGTCCTCGTTTGTATCCGGCGCGGAGTCTTGGCCGGAGTAGAAGTGAAGGCCGGCATCACTACCTCCTTCATCTGCTCCCGGACGGCGTCGAGCAAAGACCTTGACCTCGGCGCGTTGCTCTTCTCTACTTTCGTGGCGTACGTCTTGGCTGCCAAGAGGAATTTCTTGAATGTCTCCGCCTTGAAAACCTCCGACTCTCGGATTCCGGCCTCGAACAGTTCGCCCTCTGCAAAGCACCTCGGCCGGAACCTCGCAGATTTCCACGAGCTTTACGACCTGCTCGTTTGCCGTGATTACGGCCTGCCTTCCGACCAGGAGTTCCTCCTCCCTTCTCCTGACCGTCTCGCGAAGACGTCCATTCTCCAGAATCAGCTTGGTCACTTGCTTCTCCATTTGTCGAAACTGCTCCGCGTCCGGCTTGGATTCCCACTTCGCCTTGACCTCCAGCAACGTCTTTACTCCAAATTCTTCGCATAGCTTCGCCAGCAGTCCTTGGTAGAAGAAGTATTGGCACCTGGCTTCCGTGAAGTGGTGCCATGCTCGCCTCATGGGATCCGGGTGATTGGCGGACGGACTGTTAGGTGGGGGGAGTCGGGGGTCGTTCGGATTCATGGGGTTCTCCCAATCGGCCGTAACTTCCCCTTCATCCACCGGCCTTGAAGGCTGTCCTCCCTCAGTCTGAGTTCCGGCCTCGGTCGGGTTCGTGGGAGGGGACGGGGACGGAAGGATGATTACCTCTGGACGCGTCCGCGGTGGGGTTGCCTCTGGAGCCGGCTCCTCTGGTGCGTCGGGTGGAACGTCCCCTTTGTTTGATCCGACCTCGTCCTCCTCCTCTTCCGAGTACACGGCCTTGCTATCCGTACTCTCCTCCGACTCGAACACGCCGTTGTTTTGCGACGACAGCGCGATCTCATAGTTCGACTCCTCCTCCTCCGTCAGCACCTCCTCCTTCTTGTACAGGTGGTAAAGAAAAGGAGTAATAGGGCTAGGACGGGTTTTACCTACGTTCTCCGCAAGCCGGGCGATCAAGTCGCGGATGATCATCCCCCAGTCCGTCTCCCGTTCGCCGCGCAAGGAGCCCAGGACGGTGTTGGCCAACCGTACTGTCGCGACCCTAATTACTCCAACTCATTTTTTTTCTTCATAGTGAGCCTTACTTGGTAGCGGAATCCCGGCTCACTTAGTTGGTAGCAACCGGCCACGACTTTGCTAACACTGCACATGCCAAGCACACACAATGTTAGCACCATTTCTAGTCAAGGTGTCCAACCCACCTTGACTCCCCCAACTCATTACCCGGAACCCGTAAATCGGAACTCCCACAAAACACATGGGCATGCCACTTGGTGGCACGGGGCGGCCTTCCACACATGTCCAAGCTCCCAAGGGTGCTACTAATCACCCCCGGAGCTAACCGCCCTTATCCATTGTCCAACTTCCCACTAGTCCCCTTCCACTCTTGTTTCTCACCCCATTCGGGACTTTGCCGGAAATCCTCCCGGAATCCGGCACTAGTTTTCCCGGGGACTAGTTTGGAGCGGGACTCTTTCCAACCCAATGTTGCGGGATGCTCAAGAGCATCCCACAATGCCCAAGATGTAGGAGTGAGGCTTCCTTTCTATGCTTCACCTTCTTGAGCCATTCCCGGTCACTCCCGGGAACCGGCACTACTTATCACGGGGACTAACTTGGAGAGGGACACTTCCCTACCCCATGTTTAGAGAGGCTCCAAAGCACTCTCTACTTTCCACAAGGTGCGGGAGTGAGGCCCCATCCCAAGCCTCACCCCTTGGAGCCACCCCGGCTCCTCAAGGTACCATGTCCAAGTGAGGAGGGAGACCACCCCTCCTCATAGTACTCTCTGGAGTCTTCGGTAGGCCCCCCCCTCTTGTGTTGAGGGGCCTTCCGTGACACACTTTTGTTTTGGAAGACCACCCGTTTTTGCCTTTGTCTCAAAAACGGCCGTATCTTCTTCTCGGGCTAACTTGTAGCTCAGTTATCCAAATGGGACGTGCAAGCCCATTTTCGACATCTAATCTTTGAGTAGATGTCGATAGACTCCTCACTTGTCCCAATCGGAGCTTCTATACGGGAGCTATGCTCCTCTGAACATTCGGGAGTCCCGGGAGGCAGCAGTCCCGGAGTCCCGAAGTCCCGATGCTTTGGAGAGCCATATCTCCCAAAGCATTGTTTTGCTCTTCACGAGCCTTAGCATTTTGGAAAGATCTTGTCCAGAGCTTTCCAAAGACATGCAACATGCCGCCATCCATGAGGGAGGACATTTTGAGTCCCGAAAGGCAACACTCCCGAGTCCCGGAGTGTCCCGGAACGCGCTCCAACTTTGGAGAGTCATATCTCATGACTCACAACTCCAAATCGCGCGTTCTTTGGACCCATGGATGCGTGCTCAAACAAGGTTTCCATGCATGTAAAACACGCCACCAAGTTCGTCCCGAGCACGACGCCATTGCGTGCTGTTTGCTCGGGACTCTCCTTGGTCACCTCACCTTGTCTCTTGCCAAGCCCGGGACGTCACTCCCGGGGTCCTCTCGGCTCACCACGGTGTTCGGGCATCCTTTGGAAAGGGATGTGACACTCACCCCCACCAAACAGCGTCGATGCCCTCATCGACAATCTCTCTTGTCGGCAGTACCAAGTTCTTGAGGTAGCCGCCTCCTTGGCACTTGCACTGCGTTCCAGGGTAGCTAGCCCCGCAATGCTCCAAGCCTCCTTTTACTTGGAAAATGGCTAAGTCTCAAAGGTGGCACCTGATAGGTCTAAAGTCCTTTTAACCCAAGGACTTTCCTTGGAAGGACCCACATAAACTAGACCTATCCACTTTGAGACTCACTTGCAATGCCCCCAATGGCCCCAAGTTAGGCTCAACTAGCCCATCATACTCACATGACTTAGGATTGAATTCAAGGCTAACCAACACTTTCTTGGTCGCAACACCAAGCCCTCTTTTCAAACACTTAGGCTCTCAAGTGGTGAACTTTGCTCGCCTAGGGGTAATGCTAAGTCCCGCCCGACCTAGCCTTTGCTTCACTCTACCGAGACATGGGTGATCAAGCCATGCGTTGACGATGGTCAACCCGCAAAGGGCACTTTTATGAGCCCGTGCCACTACCTTGCTCCCGCCCGAGCAAGTCCTAAGCAAGAGTCGTGGGGTTCACCCACTCACAACTCCCAAGCCAAGGTCCCTGTTTTGCAGCATTCCAAGTATTGGCTTCGCGTATCCTTCAACCTCTTCTAACCAACCTAGCAATCCAAAATGAGATTAGGACTCATCTCACTTCCAACATGCAATCAAGGAACTTGCCAGCAACTTAATTGTCAACCAAGTATTACAACATGTGCCATTTGCACCATTTGCACCAAGTGCTAGACAAAACTTAGGCCAAGTATACACAAGTGTGGTGATTCACCCCCACTTCAAAGGTTGATGTCCTCATCAATGCTTTCTCGGTGTCTTGGATCTCCGTTGGCTTTCATACCTTTCCACCATCTCCTTTACATTGGCCATGTACTTGGCCTCAACTCATGTTGCTTCCTTCTCATGGTACCCCCGCCTCTTCACCAAGTATTATTTGCCCTTTTTCTTGGTGATCCGGCAGTTCATAATGCCTTTTACTCCAAACTCCAAGTGATCACCAAGTAGTTCGGGTGGAGGCCGCAACACTTGTTTGCGTTCCGGCCTCACCTTATCTTTGTGATATGGCTTGAGTAATGACACATGGAAGGTGGGATGAATCATGGTCTCCGGTGGTAAGTCCAACTTATACACATCCTCAAACAACCGTGTTGCAATGACAAATGGACTCACATACTTTGCCATGGATATGGGAGTCAAGCCATCCGGTAAGGTGAGATTTTTCACCTTCTTCTACACCTTTTAGCCCTCCTCATACTCCTCATGGCGCCGCCCTTTGTTAACTTGTTTCACATATCTCTTTGGGCCTTGTCTAGGTTTTTCATGGTCCTTTTCAATAAGTTGCTATCTCATGGCTACCAAGTCTTTTGCACCTTAGCTTTGTTCCATCTCCGATTGCAATCCATTCAAAAGCTAGGTTGTTAGGCATAAGTGGCTTCACACATAAGCCACCTTGGGCGGCGATTGACTCATAGCACCATGCCTCAATGCATTATGGCTACCAACCGCCAAACCCAAGTAATCACTTGATCACTTTGGTCTTGGCAACCCATGGTGCCGCACCAAACACCGAAAAAGGAGCACCACCTTGTCAAAAGCGGTCACCATCTCTTTTGTTGGCTCCATCCTTGCCAACTACCAAAACCTATCCACCACCACAAAGATGGCGTCACTTCCTCGTGACTCCGGAAGGCTTGTAATAAAATCCATGGAGACACACTCCCATGGACCATCCCGGATAGGCAAAGGCCGTAACAAACCCACGTGGTTTTGATATGGCGCCCGGTTGGCTTGATATTCAAGTGATACAAGTCTTCACATAATGGGCAATGTGTTCCTTCATTTCGGGCCAATAGAACTTCTTTGAAACCAAACATATGGTGGAATTCTCCCCCCTATGCCCGGCCAAGCGGTTGTCATGCTCCTCCTTGATCACACTCAACCTCCACATGCCCTTTGGAACACACACCCTATTTTTCTTGAACTTGATCAAACCTTGATGAAGCCGGATTCCGTTGGGCTTCTTGCCACACCTTAGTTCACTTAAGAAGTTTTGAGCCTCGGGGTCATTCATATACGCCTCCCTTATCCGTTTTGCCAAATCACCTTCTCCCGCATACATCACTCTCAAGACTTGCGTGGTATTTGACTTATGTTCACCTTCCAACCTAGTGCATCCGGCGCCCGTTCACTCGGCCCGGCTTGTGAATCAACTCCACATTTATAAGCACTAAGGTAACATGCCACCTCAATTGCTTGGGTGTAACTTAGGCTTATGTTTCAAAGTACTTCAATGAAACATTATTGGTGAATACCTTGATCTCATAGAGACCAAGGTAATGTTGCCATGTCTTCAATCAATGCACCATGGCAACCATCTCCTTTTCATGCGTTGGCCAATTGATTTGAGTGCCTTCAAATTTCTTGCTCTCAAATGCAATTGGCCTTCCTTCTTGCATGAGTACTCCCCGATGGCAAAGTTCTCTTGCATCGGTGTGCACCTCAAAAGGCTTATCAAACTCCGGGAACTTCAATACCGGCGGGGAGGAGAGCTTCTCCTTTTTTTTTTTTTTTTTTTTTCAAATGCTTGCACACATGAATCGGTCCCATCCAAGGCCAAGTTTTTCTTAAGCAAACCGGACATGGGCTTAACAATCTTGGAGAAGTTCTTTATGAACCTCCCATAATAATAGGCCAACCCAAGCAATGACTTCACTTCCCTTTGTGAAGTGGGTTGGCTCCCCTTCTTGATGGCTTCCACCTTCTTGTCCTCCGGTTTGACACTTTGCCCCGTTATGATTTGTCCCAAGATCTCCATCTCTAGCAAGCCAAACTCACTCTTCTCCCCATTTGCATGTAACTTATTGTCCCTAAGTTTTTGAGCACAATTGCAAGGTGCTATGCATGCACTTCCGCCGTTTTGGAGATCACCAATATGTCATGAATGTAACGATGACAAGCCCATCCATCTCTTAATGGAATATCGTATTCATGAGGGTTGTGAACATTGATGGGACGTTGCACAACCCAAAAGGCATCATCAAAGCCTTCACCACCTCCCAAATACACTTGGGAGGTGTGGAGTTAAGTGGACTTATTCCCTTCAACTCCCAAATCGGTCCTTAGCATCATCTAGAACCGGTTTTCCTCTAACTCCTCCAAGTTCACCAAGTTGCTTCTACTCCCTAACATGTTGGGAGCCTTGGTGAATTCAAACTCAATCTCCTTGCCTTCGGGGTTGGCAACCACTCTCAATGGCCACCTCATTATCTTTACCCCATAGATATAAAAGGAAGTCTTACATAAGATGAGACCAATCCCATCCATTTCACAAACCTTGAAGTTTTCCACAAAGGTGAAGTTTTGGCACTTCACTTCTACTTCCGTTGCTACAAGGAACGTTTGGTGAGGCTTGCCTCTTTGCAAACCTCATTTAGATGAGCTTGCTTACTCAAATGCAAGCCCATCCTCTTCGATGCTTCGGGACTTATGAAGGAGTCGGTTGCCCTTTTGGTTAGGAGCAATGCATTGCCATGTGGCCCTCTTCACCACAATTCAAACAAGTAATGTAACTTGTCTCTTTCTATTATGGACTTGTCCCCACTTTGGGCTTGTCCTTGGCAAACTTGTCCTTCCCATCCTTGGAAGGCCTACTCTCACCACCCTAAAGCTTTTGCCAACCATTTTTCTTATGTTGACTCTTGGATAGTAATTTGCCTTGCTTTCCGGTTGAGGCCTCCTCTTTAGAGGCCTTTTGGTGACCTTCATCATCACTAATCCCTTTTGCCAACTTGAGCAATTTGGCACAAGTCTCCGGCAATCTCGGCATCTTGAATAATGCCCGCTCCACCCAACCTTAGAGTCCATTGAAGAAAATGACCTATTTGGCCAATTCATCTAACTTCGGAGCACATTCAAATGTGCATTGAAATCCTTCACATAGGCATGAAGAGTGCCCGTTTGCTTCAATTGCACAAGGGCCATGCCATCCCGAATCTCTTGGTACTCCGGGGTGAAGCGATCACTTAGGATCCCCTTGAAACCGGTCCAAGTCAAGTTGCTCACCACTCCCGCGTTCTCATCCCGGTAACAAGTCCACCACAAAAGAGCATGCTCTTTCAAGAAGGTCACGGTAATGTTGATCTTGTCCTCTTCACGAGCTCTTTGGGCCTCAAAGTTGAGCTCAAGTTCCACAATGAAGTCCTTGACCTTGTTTACCTTGCCCAATCCCGTGAAGGAAGAGGGCAAGTTGGTCTTGCACAACTTGCGGGAAGAAGGGCATGATGCCCTTCCTTTGAGCTCCTTAATCTCTTCTTCCAAGACTTGAAGAGTTTTGACAAGCTCATTGAACCATTCATCTCGTGCCTTCCGCTTGTGGCCGTGTTTCCCGGGAACGGGACTTAGAGGATTTTCTTCCTCCTCATGGTGAGTAACCTCCTCACCACTAGCAACTTCTCTTGGTTCCCCTTGCTCCTCTTTTATTTCCATCCGCACATTCGATGGACCTAAAGAAGACTCCTCATGAGGGCCAACCCCCCGGCCTCAAAGGCTTGACTACGTGTCTTCGGGCCACATCGCGAGCTTCCGGCCTCTGGTGCCATCCTACTCTTGATTGGATCCCGTTGCGTAGCCTGCTCTGATACCAAGTGTCGCGACCCTAATTACTCCAACTCATTTTTTTTCTTCATAGTGAGCCTTACTTGGTAGCGGAATCCCGGCTCACTTAGTTGGTAGCAACCGGCCACGACTTTGCTAACACTGCACATGCCAAGCACACACAATGTTAGCACCATTTCTAGTCAAGGTGTCCAACCCACCTTGACTCCCCCAACTCATTACCCGGAACCCGTAAATCGGAACTCCCACAAAACACATGGGCATGCCACTTGGTGGCACGGGGCGGCCTTCCACACATGTCCAAGCTCCCAAGGGTGCTACTAATCACCCCCGGAGCTAACCGCCCTTATCCATTGTCCAACTTCCCACTAGTCCCCTTCCACTCTTGTTTCTCACCCCATTCGGGACTTTGCCGGAAATCCTCCCGGAATCCGGCACTAGTTTTCCCGGGGACTAGTTTGGAGCGGGACTCTTTCCAACCCAATGTTGCGGGATGCTCAAGAGCATCCCACAATGCCCAAGATGTAGGAGTGAGGCTTCCTTTCTATGCTTCACCTTCTTGAGCCATTCCCGGTCACTCCCGGGAACCGGCACTACTTATCACGGGGACTAACTTGGAGAGGGACACTTCCCTACCCCATGTTTAGAGAGGCTCCAAAGCACTCTCTACTTTCCACAAGGTGCGGGAGTGAGGCCCCATCCCAAGCCTCACCCCTTGTGTCGCGCACCTCTCCTTGAGGAGTGCCCGCAACACCAAGGGCCCAAGGGGGACACCGGAGTGACGCCCGGGCCTTGGGGTGCCAAGGTGAAGGGAACCTAAGTGGGCCTAGTGTGGGAGAGGACCCCGGGCGTTGGAGACGCCTCTCACCCACGGAGACTAGGAGCCACGAGGGAATGGACATGAGATTATGGAAGCTCATGTTGCCACGATTCCGGGATGCTAAGGAGCACCTCATTTGGAGGTGTGAGCTAAAAGTTATGGGAGTTGGAAGATTGTGGGACTAAAGGGAGTGCTGTCCAGGGACAGTGCTGGACTGGGAAGCTGGCCCGGGACTCCCGAATCTTCAGAGGGGCATAACTCCCTCAATACTTGTCGGATTGAGGCAAGTAAGGTGTCTATCGGCATCTACTTGACGAGTAGATGTCGATAGAGTGGTCGCTCGTCGCGTTTGGATGCGGGACGAGGTAGATACGAGCCCTGGAAGGTTCGGGAAGTCTCCCGGGGCCTTCCAGCGGCTAAGGCATTGGGAGATTGGGTGGTCTTCCAAAACTAAGAGGTGTGAGGGTCCAGCCCTTCACCTAGGACCAGGGGGCTGCCGAATCCCACAGAGTATACTATGGGGAGGGCTGGTCTCCTCCCCACTCCCATGGTGCCTTGGTGGTGACCAAGGTGGGAGTCCCAGTGGTGTGGCTAGTGTTGGGGCCTCACCATGGGGACTCCCAAGCCAAGGTGAGTCCCAATGGGTGGAGCTAGTGTTGGGGCTCCACCATGGGGACTCAAAGTGCAAAATGAGGCACGGTGGGTGGAGCTAGTGTTGGGGCTTCACCACGGTGGCTCATAAGGACAAGGTGAGTCCCGGTGGGGAGCTAGTGTTGGGGCTTCACCACGGGGACTCATATGGGCAAAATGAGGACCATGAGTGCTACCGATGTGGGGTGGTGTCTCACCGCCGGCGTTGTGATTACTTGGTGGCCTTGGGGTCACCATGGTGGTCATGGGCGGTGGTGAGGAGACACCACCAAGTGCGGTTAGGCCGCGTGGTATGGGAGTGCCACCAAGTTGGGCCTTGGACATAAGTGGAAGTCCGCACCTAACCATTGGCTACCTACGAAGGTGTTGAGTCCCGGTTGCATGAGTAGGAGGGATTGATAACCAAGCGGTGAGCTTGGTGGTTGGTATGGAGAGCTAACTTTGTGCATGTGGGGGATGTGCAGAGTTAGCGCTCGTGACACTTGCTAGAGTTGGGAAAAAGTTGGTGTAAGCTAAGGTGAGCTAGCAAGGGTTGCGACACTTGGTATCAGAGCGGGCTTTTAGTACCCAAGTGCAAAGTTGTGAGGGAGCAATGGGCAAGAAGAAGACCATTGAGGGTGATGAGCCTGGAGCTTCCAAGCGGCCACGCACGAGGGGGAACAAAGACCCCGATCCTACAAGTGAGGCTCATTCTCATGACTCCAATGAGCAAGTTGCCACTAGTGAGGGCAATGAGCAAATGGAATTGTCACTTCAAGAGGAGCCCTTGGGTGAAGAGGAGCGCTCTAGGTCGAGACGCCTAGAGTCTTCCCAAGGGGTGGAAAAACAAGATCCTCAATTGGCTTTCCAAATGAGAATGCTTGAGTTCATGGACTCCGTGAATCAAGAGCTCAAGCGTGGGAAGGAAGAAAGGGATCGCCAAGAGAGGTTGATTGAACACCTCATGATGCAAGGGTCCCGACCTTCATCTTCCACCAAAAAGTTGGCTAAGGTAAACATGCCAAGCACCTTCTCGGGACTTGGTAAGGCAAGGAAGGTGAAGGAATTCCTTCTTGAGATGGATAACTACTATGATGTCCAAAAGCCGGATGAGGAGGACAAGGTTTCCATTGCGGTGACATTTCTCAAGGATCATGCTCTTCAATGGTGGACAAGCAAAAAGGAGCAAGAGCCGGAGTTGGTGGCAAACTTGACTTGGGGTGGCTTCAAAGACTTGTTGAGTGAACGCTTCACACCAGAGTATCGGGAGTTGAGGAAGGCATGAACTTGGTGCAAATGAGGCACACCGAGTCTCTCAAGGCCTATGTGCGTGACTTCAATGCCCAAATGAATGCCACACCCAAGATGGATGAGTTCTCTAAGAAGTGCATCTTTTTGGGTGGGCTTCAAAAGTGGGTGGTGGATGCCTTGTTCAAGTTCCCAAAACTTCCTGAGGATGTGGCGGGCATCATCAAGATTGTTGAAAGGATTGAGGTGATGGACCCGAGAGGAAGTCAAGTGGCCCCTCTCAACAAAGCGGATCAAATAGGAATGCGGCTCGAGGCAAAGAGCGCAAGAAGTTTGGCTTTGGCAACAAACACAAGGGACAAGTGGATGGTGGAGCCTCTAACAAAAGGGAACACCAAGGGGGAAAGCCATCTAAAGGGGGAGACAAAGGTGATGACACCAAGGCCAAGAGGTGCCATGGTTGTGGCAAGATTGGCCACTTCATTGCGGAGTGCCCCGACAAGAAGGTGAGTACCATTGCAAGTCTTGCTTGTGTTGAAGACCGCATACTAGAAGGAGGTTTTGTGGCCAAGGCAAGTAGCCTCAAGCCAAGGTCGGGCCTCTTGTTTCTTGAGGCCCAAGTGAAGGACAAAGATGTCTCATGTTTGGTTGATACGGGGCAACGCACTCCTTCATGAGTCCCAAACTAGCAAGGGAGTTGGGCTTGCCACCGCAAAAGGCAAGCAAGCCCATCAATGTGCGTTTTGCAAAGGGCGAACCGCACAAGACGGAGGAAGTGGCGTTGCAAGTGACCTTGAAGTGTGGGACATTGGAGTTTGTTGAGAATTTCACATTATGTGAGATGGATGAGGTAGACCTCATCTTAGGGGATACCTTCTTTGAGGCGCGCACAGTGGATGTGAGGCGCAAGCCAAAGACGGTTAGTGGTGCGCCGTGATGGCAAGGAGTTAGTGTTGAAGTTAACTCGTGGCCCTTCAATAGCGGGGGGCAAATTAAACTTGGTCTCTTTAGACCAAATGTTGGAACATCAATTTGTGGTGATGGCTCGTGAAGAGCAACTTGGGCATGAGGGGAAGGGGGTGCAACAACCACTTCCCAAAGAAATTCAAGAGGTGTTGGCCAAGTACAAGGATGTGCTTACCAATGAGTTACCCAAAGAGCTACCCCAAGAAGAGAAGTGGATCACAAGATCGAGGTGCTACCTGGAGCTGAGCCACCTTCTAAGGCACCTTATCGGTTAAACCAAAAAGAGTTGATGGAGCTAAAGAAGCAACTAAACGACTTGTTGGAAAGGGGTTATGTGAGACCAAGCAAGTCACCATATGGTGCACGGTCCTCTTTGTGGACAAGAAGGATGGCAAGCTTAGGATGTGCATTGATTATAGGGCCTTGAATAAGGTGACCATCAAGAACAACTACCCTTTGCCTCGAATTGATGATCTCTTTGATAGATTGGCGGGAGCTAAGTACTTTAGTCGCATAGACTTGAAGTCGGGTTACTACCAAATCCGCATTGCGGATGCGGATGTGGAAAAGACCGCGTGCCGCACAAGGTATGGGTCTTATGAGTTCCTTGTGATGCCCTTTGGGTTGTGCAATGCACCCTCAACATTCACAACCCTTATGAACACCATCTTTCGAGAGGAAATGGATGACTTTGTGATTGTCTACATCGATGACATCTTGGTGTTTTCCAAGACGGCCGAGGAACATGCAAGGCACCTTGAGGCAGTACTCATGAAGCTTAGAGACAACAAGCTTTATGCTAACGGGGAAAAGAGTGAGTTTGCACAACTTGAGATGGAGTTCTTGGGCCATGTGGTTACCGGAGATGGAATCAAGCCGGACATGAAGAAGGTGAAGGCAATTCAAGAGTGGAAGCGGCCTTCTACACAAAAGGGACTTAGGTCATTCCTTGGCCTAGCAAACTACTATCGCCGCTTCATACGCAACTTCTCTAAGATTGCCAAGCCTTTGTCCGACTTGTTGAAAAAGGGGTGAACCAAGTATGGGATGAATTTTGCTACCAAGCCTTTGAGGAACTCAAGAACAAGTTGTCATCTCCACCAGTGTTGAAGTTCCCGAGTTTGATAAGCCCTTTGAGGTCCACACGGATGCAAGTGACTTTGCCATTGGAGGCGTCTTGATGCAAGATGGTAGGCCAATTGCCTATGAGAGCAAGTTGGATGGGTGTCAAAGGAGATGGCCAACTCACGAGAAGGAGCTCTTTGCGGTGGTGCATTGTTTGAAGACATGGCAACATTACTTGGGGTTGCACAAGACTAAGGTCTACACCGATAATGTGTCTTTGAAGTATTTTGAGACACAAGCACAAATGAGTGCCAAACAATTGAGGTGGCATGATACTTTGGCGCTCATGAATGTGGACTTGATCCACAAACCGGGCCGTGACAATGTGGTGCCGGATGCGCTAAGTAGAAAGGAAGAGTTTCATGCCATGAGCACCACCCAAGTCTTGCGGCTCATGTATAAGGGTGAAGGCAATTGGGAACGGCGGATAAGAGAGGGGTACATGAAGGACCCCGAGGCACAACAAATGCTTGGTGATCTTAGGAAGGGCAAGAAGCTCAAGGAGATCAAGTTGGTGAATGGATTGCTCAAGTATAAGCAAAGTAGGGTGTATGTTCCTCAAGGCAAGCTTAGATTGTTGGTTTTGAAGGAGGAACATGATAGTCCCATAGCCGGCCATAGGGGAGAAAAGGCTACCATTGCAACGGTGTCAAGGAGGTACTATTGGCCGGGGATGAAAGATGACATAACCCACTTTGTGAAGACTTGTGTGAAGTGCCAACTTAACCGGGCTTCATATCAAAAGCAAGCGGGCTTGTTGCAACCATTGCCAATTCCGCCGGGTCCTTGGCATAGTGTGTCTATGGACTTCATCACAAGCCTTCCCGAGTCGCAAGGGTATGATGCCATCTTAGTGATGGTGGATCGGTTTAGCAAGTTGGCTCATATGGTGCCAACTAGAGGAACTGCAACTGCGCTTGAGACCGCCAAGATCTTTCTCGATGCATGGTGGAAGCATCACGGGTTGCCAAGAGTGATTGTGTCAGATCGAGACCCAAAGTTCACAAGTGCATTTTGGAGACACTTCTTTAGGAAGGTGGGAACCAAGTTGACATTTAGCACTGCCTTTCATCCCCAAACAGATGGGCAAACTGAAAGGGTGAATGGGGTCTTGAACCAATACTTGAGGAACTTTGTGAGTGCGGACCAACGTGATTGGGTAGACTATGTGGGGTTGGCGGAGTTCATTTACAATGCGGCCACACACTCGGCGACTAAGGAGTCACCTTTCAAAGTGGCCTATGGAGTGGAGCCACTCCAACCTGCTGACTTAGCTCTCGAGGGGGCACATTCAACACCAGAGTTCAACCAAGATGGTGAAGACTTGGCCAAGAAGCGGGAACATATGTTGGAAAAAACCAAGTTGTTGTTGGAGAAGGCAAGAAGGCGCTATGAGAAGCAAGTCAATGCCGGAAGACGTGAAGTGGAGTATGAGGTGGGACAAAAGGTGTTGTTGAATGTGAAGAACTTCACCATGCCCGAAGGCCTCACTCCAAAGTTCATGTCCAAGTTTGCGGGTCCGTTTCCCATTGTGGAACGGGTGTTCAAAGATGTGTATAAGTTGGAGCTACCACCCGAGATCAAAGTGCATCCAACATTCCATGTTTCATTGTTAAAGCCATTCAAGGAGGATACCTTGTGGCGGATCGCAAGCAAGTGATTCGGCCACCACCAGAGTTGGTTGGACAACATTTGGAATATGAGGTAGAGGCCATCCTCAAGAGTAGGAACCTCAAAAACAAGAGCAAGGAATACCTTGTGAAGTGGCGAGGATACCACGAGAAAGAAGCAACGTGGGTGGCGGCAAAGGACATGGTGAATGCTAAGGAGGTGGTGGAGAACTTTGAGAAGAATAGGAGCTCCAACAAGAAGCAACGTAGGCATTGATGAGGACATCAATCTCCGTAGTGGGGGAGGATGACTTGTAGCTTGGGCGTAGATCCACAACACTTGTACTTGTTCTTTGGATTTGGCAATAAAGTTTGGCTTTGGTGTGTGCAAAGAGAAGAGTATGAGATGGAGTCCTAGTCTTGTACTTGTGCTAAGTTGGTGGAAGAGGGGGAATAGAGATGTGAAACCGAGTTGGGAAGGCCGAGTAATGGGGACCAAGGCTAGGAGAAAGAGTGGATAAAACCATGAAGTCCCTTGGCCTTGGGCTTGTCCGGGCGGGGACAAGGTAATGGCGTGTGCTCATAAAAGCGTCACTCCCACAAACTAGTGCAAGCTAGTGCATGGGAGTCATGAACCCATGCCTCCAAAGAGATAGTGGGATCCGAGTTGGGCGGAACTTGGCATTACCCCCGTGCGATCGAGTCGTGGTGTAAAAGCCATCTTGGGTTTGCAACCAAGACAACTTGGTGGAAGCATTGAGGTCCAGCCTAGTAGTCAAGGAAGAAGTGTTAGGCTAGTGGAGCCGAACTTGGAGAGCCAAGGTAAGGGCAATCCAAGAGGGTCTCAAAGTAGGTGGGTCTAGAGTAATTTAGTTGCCTTGGAAGAGGTCCAGGGTACTAAACGGACCACCTAGTGACGACACCTTTGAGACTTTGCCAAAGTTTGAGAGTGCATTGTGTGGGTCGCGCCTTGGTGAAACACAATGCTGCACCAATGGGGATGGCAACCCAAGAGTTGGTGTGACCGACTACAAGTATAGTCGATGAGGGCATCGACTCCATTAGGTGGGGGTGAGTGTCGCGCACCTCTCCTTGAGGAGTGCCCGCAACACCAAGGGCCCAAGGGGGACACCGGAGTGACGCCCGGGCCTTGGGGTGCCAAGGTGAAGGGAACCTAAGTGGGCCTAGTGTGGGAGAGGACCCCGGGCGTTGGAGACGCCTCTCACCCACGGAGACTAGGAGCCACGAGGGAATGGACATGAGATTATGGAAGCTCATGTTGCCACGATTCCGGGATGCTAAGGAGCACCTCATTTGGAGGTGTGAGCTAAAAGTTATGGGAGTTGGAAGATTGTGGGACTAAAGGGAGTGCTGTCCAGGGACAGTGCTGGACTGGGAAGCTGGCCCGGGACTCCCGAATCTTCAGAGGGCATAACTCCCTCAATACTTGTCGGATTGAGGCAAGTAAGGTGTCTATCGGCATCTACTTGACGAGTAGATGTCGATAGAGTGGTCGCTCGTCGCGTTTGGATGCGGGACGAGGTAGATACGAGCCCTGGAAGGTTCGGGAAGTCTCCGGGGCCTTCCAGCGGCTAAGGCATTGGGAGATTGGGTGGTCTTCCAAAACTAAGAGGTGTGAGGGTCCAGCCCTTCACCTAGGACCAGGGGCTGCCGAATCCCACAGAGTATACTATGGGGAGGGCTGGTCTCCCTCCCCACTCCCATGGTGCCTTGGTGGTGACCAAGGTGGGAGTCCCAGTGGTGTGGCTAGTGTTGGGGCCTCACCATGGGGACTCCCAAGCCAAGGTGAGTCCCAATGGGTGGAGCTAGTGTTGGGGCTCCACCATGGGGACTCAAAGTGCAAAATGAGGCACGGTGGGTGGAGCTAGTGTTGGGGCTTCACCACGGTGGCTCATAAGGACAAGGTGAGTCCCGGTGGGGGAGCTAGTGTTGGGGCTTCACCACGGGGACTCATATGGGCAAAATGAGGACCATGAGTGCTACCGATGTGGGGTGGTGTCTCACCGCCGGCGTTGTGATTACTTGGTGGCCTTGGGGTCACCATGGTGGTCATGGGCGGTGGTGAGGAGACACCACCAAGTGCGGTTAGGCCGCGTGGTATGGGAGTGCCACCAAGTTGGGCCTTGGACATAAGTGGAAGTCCGCACCTAACCATTGGCTACCTACGAAGGGGTTGAGTCCCGGTTGCATGAGTAGGAGGGATTGATAACCAAGCGGTGAGCTTGGTGGTTGGTATGGAGAGCTAACTTTGTGCATGTGGGGGATGTGCAGAGTTAGCGCTCGTGACACTTGCTAGAGTTGGGAAAAAGTTGGTGTAAGCTAAGGTGAGCTAGCAAGGGTTGCGACACCTTGGAGCCACCCCGGCTCCTCAAGGTACCATGTCCAAGTGAGGAGGGAGACCACCCCTCCTCATAGTACTCTCTGGAGTCTTCGGTAGGCCCCCCCCTCTTGTGTTCAGGGGCCTTCCGTGACACACTTTTGTTTTGGAAGACCACCCGTTTTTGCCTTAGCCTCAAAAACGGGCCGTATCTTCTTCTCGGGCTAACTTGTAGCTCAGTTATCCAAATGGGACGTGCAAGCCCATTTTCGACATCTAATCTTTGAGTAGATGTCGATAGACTCCTCACTTGTCCCAATCGGAGCTTCTATACGGGAGCTATGCTCCTCTGAACATTCGGGAGTCCCGGGAGGCAGCAGTCCCGGAGTCCCGAAGTCCCGATGCTTTGGAGAGCCATATCTCCCAAAGCATTGTATTGCTCTTCACGAGCCTTAGCATTTTGGAAAGCTCTTGTCCAGAGCTTTCCAAAGACATGCAACATGCCGCCATCCATGAGGGAGGACATTTTGAGTCCCGAAAGGCAACACTCCCGAGTCCCGGAGTGTCCCGGAACGCGCTCCAACTTTGGAGAGTCATATCTCATGACTCACAACTTCAAATCGCGCGTTCTTTGGACCCATGGATGCGTGCTCAAACAAGGTTTCCATGCATGTAAAACACGCCACCAAGTTCGTCCCGAGCACGACGCCATTGCGTGCTGTTTGCTCGGGACTCTCCTTGGTCACCTCACCTTGTCTCTTGCCAAGCCCGGGACGTCACTCCCGGGGTCCTCTCGGCTCACCACGGTGTTCGGGCATCCTTTGGAAAGGGATGTGACACGTACGGTGATCCTGTGCGGCTTCTCTCCGTGAATAATCGGCGCCAAGAACTTGATGACGGCGCGCTCCCTCGGATTCCTGCAATCCTCGATCGAGTAGCCATTGTTCTTGTGCGGATCCCCGTGGAACGCCTTCTTCGCCCACTTGTGTTTTGTCGAACCCTGTTCTCCAATATTTTTGTTTTTAGCAATTAATTAGGAGTAAAAGGGTAATTTTAGCAAGTGGAAATAAAAATCGGTCTGCTTAAACCGGTTTGTAGGTAGTAATTTTGTGTTAGGATTCCTCCGGCTAACCTTAGGGGATTTTAGAGCCTACCGGATACCCGTATTGATATCCGGTTGATACCCTGAGATGCCCGGATGGGCCGGTTCTCCTACCGGATTGATGACCGGGGCCGCCGGTCGACCCGGAGAAAGGGCCGGAAAACTCGCGGGCGCCCGACAGAACCACCGGCGGCTCAATGATGACCGGGGTAATTCCCGGTGTACGCGTCTCGAAAAGGGGTGATGATGTCTCGGAAGGAGAACTCCGGTTTGTTGTTATTAGGAGCCGCGCCTCCATTCTCGCCCATTCCGATCCGCGCGTTTTGAGAGATCGAGCAATCTTGAGCGCTCGGCAAATCCGCGAGAGTTGGAAAAGCGAAGTTCGTGAGGTTAGGGTTTCGGAAGTAGGGTTTCTACCGGAGTCGATCCGGGAAGGCGGGGAGAGAGTATTTCCGGGCACCGCGGGAGAGTAGAACCGAGCAATGCCGAAGAGGAGGGAAGTCGTCCCATAGCGACCCGGGATGCCGATCCCCCAAGTCGGTGAAGCCGCAGTGCCCGAACTTCCGCCGCACCAGCGGAGCCGAGGAGGACCTCCTCCGGATGGGGTGCGCCGGGGTCATGATGCCCCGTGGGATTTGGCGGATCGAGGCCATCATCGAGAGACCGTCACCCACCGCTTCCCGAGATGTACGTGTCGCACCCCGCAGGTGCCCACGGAGGGGCCGTGCCCATGAAGGTCGAGGAAGTGTCCCCGCCCGTTTCGGAAGAGCAGGGATCCCGCTTGATGGTGGCGTTCGGAGGAGACAGAGAGAAGACCGAGATGTAACTCCCCCTCGGGGAGGTGACATCCCGAGTGAAGTAGGGCTACCTGGTCCCTCCGAGGTGGAAGAGGCGGTAGAAGGAGAGGTTAACCCCTCTCAACAACCGGATGTGTCGCGCACCTCTCCTTGAGGAGTGCCCGCAACACCAAGGGCCCAAGGGGGACACCGGAGTGACGCCCGGGCCTTGGGGTGCCAAGGTGAAGGGAACCTAAGTGGGCCTAGTGTGGGAGAGGACCCCGGGCGTTGGAGACGCCTCTCACCCACGGAGACTAGGAGCCACGAGGGAATGGACATGAGATTATGGAAGCTCATGTTGCCACGATTCCGGGATGCTAAGGAGCACCTCAGTTGGAGGTGTGAGCTAAAAGTTATGGGAGTTGGAAGATTGTGGGACTAAAGGGAGTGCTGTCCAGGGACAGTGCTGGACTGGGAAGCTGGCCCGGGACTCCCGAATCTTCAGAGGGGCATAACTCCCTCAATACTTGTCGGATTGAGGCAAGTAAGGTGTCTATCGGCATCTACTTGACGAGTAGATGTCGATAGAGTGGTCGCTCGTCGCGTTTGGATGCGGGACGAGGTAGATACGAGCCCTGGAAGGTTCAGGAAGTCTCCCGGCCTTCCAGCGGCTAAGGCATTGGGAGATTGGGTGGTCTTCCAAAACTAAGAGGTGTGAGGGTCCAGCCCTTCACCTAGGACCAGGGGGCTGCCGAATCCCACAGAGTATACTATGGGGAGGGCTGGTCTCCTCCCCACTCCCATGGTGCCTTGGTGGTGACCAAGGTGGGAGTCCCGAGTGGTGTGGCTAGTGTTGGGGCCTCACCATGGGGACTCCCAAGCCAAGGTGAGTCCCAATGGGTGGAGCTAGTGTTGGGGCTCCACCATGGGGACTCAAAGTGCAAAATGAGGCACGGTGGGTGGAGCTAGTGTTGGGGCTTCACCACGGCGGCTCATAAGGACAAGGTGAGTCCCGGTGGGGGAGCTAGTGTTGGGGCTTCACCACGGGGACTCATATAGGCAAAATGAGGACCATGAGTGCTACCGATGTGGGGTGGTGTCTCACCGCCGGCGTTGTGATTACTTGGTGGCCTTGGGGTCACCATGGTGGTCATGGGCGGTGGTGAGGAGACACCACCAAGTGCGGTTAGGCCGCGTGGTATGGGAGTGCCACCAAGTTGGGCCTTGGACATAAGTGGAAGTCCGCACCTAACCATTGGCTACCTACGAAGGTGTTGAGTCCCGGTTGCATGAGTAGGAGGGATTGATAACCAAGCGGTGAGCTTGGTGGTTGGTATGGAGAGCTAACTTTGTGCATGTGGGGGATGTGCAGAGTTAGCGCTCGTGACACTTGCTAGATTTGGGAAAAAGTTGGTGTAAGCTAAGGTGAGCTAGCAAGGGTTGCGACACTTGGTATCGAGCGGGGCTTTTAGTACCCAAGTGCAAAGTTGTGAGGGAGCAATGGGCAAGAAGAAGACCATTGAGGGTGATGAGCCCGGAGCTTCCAAGCGGCCACGCACGAGGGGGAACAAAGACCCCGATCCTACAAGTGAGGCTCATTCTCATGACTCCAATGAGCAAGTTGCCACTAGTGAGGGCAATGAGCAAATGGAATTGTCACTTCAAGAGGAGCCCTTGGGTGAAGAGGAGCGCTCTAGGTCGAGACGCCTAGAGTCTTCCCAAGGGGTGGAAAGACAAGATCCTCAATTGGCTTTCCAAATGAGAATGCTTGAGTTCATGGACTCCGTGAATCAAGAGCTCAAGCGTGGGAAGGAAGAAAGGGATCGCCAAGAGAGGTTGATTGAACACCTCATGATGCAAGGGTCCCGACCTTCATCTTCCACCAAAAAGTTGGCTAAGGTAAACATGCCAAGCACCTTCTCGGGACTTGGTAAGGCAAGGAAGGTGAAGGAATTCCTTCTTGAGATGGATAACTACTATGATGTCCAAAAGCCGGATGAGGAGGACAAGGTTTCCATTGCGGTGACATTTCTCAAGGATCATGCTCTTCAATGGTGGACAAGCAAAAAGGAGCAAGAGCCGGAGTTGGTGGCAAACTTGACTTGGGGTGGCTTCAAAGACTTGTTGAGTGAACGCTTCACACCAGAGTATCAGGAGTTGAGGGAAGGCATGAACTTGGTGCAAATGAGGCACACTGGGTCTCTCAAGGCCTATGTACGTGACTTCAATGCCCAAATGAATGCCACACCCAAGATGGATGAGTTCTCTAAGAAGTGCATCTTCTTGGGTGGGCTTCAAAAGTGGGTGGTGGATGCCTTGTTCAAGTTCCCAAAACTTCTCGAGGATGTGGCGGGCATCATCAAGATTGTTGAAAGGATTGAGGCTGATGGACCCGAGAGGAAGTCAAGTGGCCCCTCTCAACAAAGTGGATCAAATAGGAATGCGGCTCGAGGCAAAGAGCGCAAGAAGTTTGGCTTTGGCAACAAACACAAGGGACAAGTGGATGGTGGAGCCTCTAACAAAAAGGAACACCAAGGGGGAAAGCCATCGAAAGGGGGAGACAAAGGTGATGACACCAAGGCCAAGAGGTGCCATGGTTGTGGCAAGATTGGCCACTTCGTTGCGGAGTGCCCCGACAAGAAGGGGCAACGCACTCCTTCATGAGTCCCAAACTAGCAAGGGAGTTGGGCTTGCCACTGCAAAAGGCAAGCAAGCCCATCAATGTGCGTTTTGCAAAGGGCGAACCGCACAAGACGGAGGAAGTGGCGTTGCAAGTGACCTTGAAGTGTGGGACATTGGAGTTTGTTGAGAATTTCACATTATGTGAGATGGATGAGGTAGACCTCATCTTAGGGGATACCTTCTTTGAGGCGCACACAGTGGATGTGAGGCGCAAGCCAGCACGGTTAGTGGTGCGTCGTGATGGCAAGGAGTTAGTGTTGAAGTTAACTCGTGGCCCTTCAATAGCGGGGGGCAAATTAAACTTGGTCTCTTTAGACCAAATGTTGGAACATCAATTTGTGGTGATGGCTCGTGAAGAGCAACCTGGGCATGAGGGGAAGGGGGTGCAACAACCACTTCCCAAAGAAATTCAAGAGGTGTTGGCCAAGTACAAGGATGTGCTTACCAATGAGTTACCCAAAGAGCTAACCCCAAGAAGAGAAGTGGATCACAAGATCGAGGTGCTACCTGGAACTGAGCCACCTTCTAAGGCACCTTATCGGTTAAACCAAAAAGAGTTGATGGAGCTAAAGAAGCAACTAAACGACTTGTTGGAAAGAGGTTATGTGAGACCAAGCAAGTCACCATATGGTGCACCGGTCCTCTTTGTGGACAAGAAGGATGGCAAGCTTAGGATGTGCATTGATTATAGGGCCTTGAATAAGGTGACCATCAAGAACAACTACCCTTTGCCTCGAATTGATGATCTCTTTGATAGATTGGCGGGAGCTAAGTACTTTAGTCGCATAGACTTGAAGTCGGGTTACTACCAAATCCGCATTGCGGATGCGGATGTAGAAAAGACCGCGTGCCGCACAAGGTATGGGTCTTATGAGTTCCTTGTGATGCCCTTTGGGTTGTGCAATGCACCCTCAACATTCACAACCCTTATGAACACCATCTTTCGAGAGGAAATGGATGACTTTGTGATTGTCTACATCGATGACATCTTGGTGTTTTCCAAGACGGCCGAGGAACATGCAAGGCACCTTGAGGCGATACTCATGAAGCTTAGAGACAACAAGCTTTATGCTAATGGGGAAAAGAGTGAGTTTGCACAACTTGAGATGGAGTTCTTGGGCCATGTGGTTACCGGAGATGGAATCAAGCCGGACATGAAGAAGGTGAAGGCAATTCAAGAGTGGAAGCGGCCTTCTACACAAAAGGGACTTAGGTCATTCCTTGGCCTAGCAAACTACTATCGCCGCTTCATACGCAACTTCTCTAAGATTGCCAAGCCTTTGTCCGACTTGTTGAAAAAAGGGGTGAACCAAGTATGGGATGAATTTTGCTACCAAGCCTTTGAGGAACTCAAGAACAAGTTGTCATCTCCACCAGTGTTGAAGTTCCCTGAGTTTGATAAGCCCTTTGAGGTCCACACGGATGCAAGTGACTTTGCCATTGGAGGCGTCTTGATGCAAGATGGTAGGCCAATTGCCTATGAGAGCAAGAAGTTGGATGGGTGTCAAATGAGATGGCCAACTCACGAGAAGGAGCTCTTTGCGGTGGTGCATTGTTTGAAGACATGGCAACATTACTTGGGGTTGCACAAGACTAAGGTCTACACCGATAATGTGTCTTTGAAGTATTTTGAGACACAAGCACAAATGAGTGCCAAACAATTGAGGTGGCATGATACCTTGGCGCTCATGAATGTGGACTTGATCCACAAACCGGGCCGTGACAATGTGGTGCCGGATGCGCTAAGTAGAAAGGAAGAGTTTCATGCCATGAGCACCACCCAAGTCTTGCGGCTCATGTATAAGGGTGAAGGCAATTGGGAACGGCGGATAAGAGAGGGGTACATGAAGGACCCCGAGGCACAACAAATGCTTGGTGATCTTAGGAAGGGCAAGAAGCTCAAGGAGATCAAGTTGGTGAATGGATTGCTCAAGTATAAGCAAAGTAGGGTGTATGTTCCTCAAGGCAAGCTTAGATTGTTGGTTTTGAAGGAGGAACATGATAGTCCCATAGCCGGCCATAGGGGAGAAAAGGCTACCATTGCAACGGTGTCAAGGAGGTACTATTGGCCGGGGATGAAAGATGACATAACCCACTTTGTGAAGACTTGTGTGAAGTGCCAACTTAACCGGCTTCATATCAAAAGCAAGCGGGCTTGTTGCAACCATTGCCAATTCCGCCGGGTCCTTGGCATAGTGTGTCTATGGACTTCATCACAAGCCTTCCCGAGTCGCAAGGGTATGATGCCATCTTAGTGATGGTGGATCGGTTTAGCAAGTTGGCTCATATGGTGCCAACTAGAGGAACTACAAATCGCGCTTGAGACCGCCAAGATCTTTCTCGATGCATGGTGGAAGCATCACGGGTTGCCAAGAGTGATTGTGTCGATCGAGACCCAAAGTTCACAAGTGCATTTTGGAGACACTTCTTTAGGAAGGTGGGAACCAAGTTGACATTTAGCACTCGCCTTTCATCCCCAAACAGACGGGCAAACCGAAAGGGTGAATGGGGTCTTGAACCAATACTTGAGGAACTTTGTGAGTGCGGACCAACGTGATTGGGTAGACTATGTGGGGTTGGCGGAGTTCGATTTACAATGCGGCCACACACTCGGCGACTAAGGAGTCACCTTTCAAAGTGGCCTATGGAGTGGAGCCACTCCAACCTGCCGACTTAGCTCTCGAGGGGGCACATTCAACACCGAGTTCAACCAAGATGGTGAAGACTTGGCCAAGAAGCGGGAACATATGTTGGAAAAAACCAAGTTGTTGTTGGAGAAGGCAAGAAGGCGCTATGAGAAGCAAGTCAATGCCGGAAGACGTGAAGTGGAGTATGAGGTGGGACAAAAGGTGTTGTTGAATGTGAAGAACTTCACCATGCCCGAAGGCCTCACTCCAAAGTTCATGTCCAAGTTTGCGGGTCCGTTTCCCATTGTGGAACGGGTGTTCAAAGATGTGTATAAGTTGGAGCTACCACCCGAGATCAAAGTGCATCCAACATTCCATGTTTCATTGTTAAAGTCATTCAAGGAGGATACCTTGTGGCGGATCGCAAGCAAGTGATTCGGCCACCACCGAGTTGGTTGGACAACATTTTGGAATATGAGGTAGAGGCCATCCTCAAGAGTAGGAATCTCAAAAACAAGAGCAAGGAATACCTTGTGAAGTGGCGAGGATACCACGAGAAAGAAGCAACGTGGGTGGCGGCAAAGGACACATGGTGAATGCTAAGGAGGTGGTGGAGAACTTTGAGAAGCATAGGAGCTCCAACAAGAAGCAACGTAGGCATTGATGAGGACATCAATCTCCGTAGTGGGGGAGGATGACTTGTAGCTTGGGCGTAGATCCACAACACTTGTACTTGTTCTTTGGATTTGGCAATAAAGTTTGGCTTTGGTGTGTGCAAAGAGAAGAGTATGAGATGGAGTCCTAGTCTTGTACTTGTGCTAAGTTGGTGGAAGAGGGGGAATAGAGATGTGAAACCGAGTTGGGAAGGCCGAGTAATGGGGACCAAGGCTAGGAGAAAGAGTGGATAAAACCATGAAGTCCCTTGGCCTTGGGCTTGTCCGGGCGGGGACAAGGTAATGGCGCGTGCTCATAAAAGCGCCACTCCCACAAACTAGTGCAAGCTAGTGCATGGGAGTCATGAACCCATGCCTTGAAAGAGATAGTGGGATCCGAGTTGGGCGGAACTTGGCATTACCCCCGTGCGATCGAGTCGTGGTGTAAAAGCCATCTTGGGTTTGCAACCAAGACAACTTGGTGGAAGCATTGAGGTCCAGCCTAGTAGTCAAGGAAGAAGTGTTAGGCTAGTGGAGCCTAACTTGGAGAGCCAAGGTAAGGGCAATCCAAGAGGGTCTCAAAGTAGGTGGGTCTAGAGTAATTTAGTTGCCTTGGAAGAGGTCCAGGGTACTAAACGGACCACCTAGTGACGACACCTTTGAGACTATGCCAAAGTTTGAGAGTGCATTGTGGGGGTCGCGCCCTGGTGAAACACAATGCTGCACCAATGGGGATGGCAACCCAAGAGTTGGTGTGACCGACTACAAGTATAGTCGATGAGGGCATCGACTCCATTAGGTGGGGGTGAGTGTCGCGCACCTCTCCTTGAGGAGTGCCCGCAACACCAAGGGCCCAAGGGGGACACCGGAGTGACGCCCGGGCCTTGGGGTGCCAAGGTGAAGGGAACCTAAGTGGGCCTAGTGTGGGAGAGGACCCCGGGCGTTGGAGACGCCTCTCACCCACGGAGACTAGGAGCCACGAGGGAATGGACATGAGATTATGGAAGCTCATGTTGCCACGATTCCGGGATGCTAAGGAGCACCTCATTTGGAGGTGTGAGCTAAAAGTTATGGGAGTTGGAAGATTGTGGGACTAAAGGGAGTGCTGTCCAGGGACAGTGCTGGACTGGGAAGCTGGCCCGGGACTCCCGAATCTTCAGAGGGGCATAACTCCCTCAATACTTGTCGGAATGAGGCAAGTAAGGTGTCTATCGGCATCTGCTTGACGAGTAGATGTCGATAGAGTGGTCGCTCGTCGCGTTTGGATGCGGGACGAGGTAGATACGAGCCCTGGAAGGTTCGGGAAGTCTCCGGGGCCTTCCAGCGGCTAAGGCATTGGGAGATTGGGTGGTCTTCCAAAACTAAGAGGTGTGAGGGTCCAGCCCTTCACCTAGGACCAGGGGCTGCCGAATCCCACAGAGTATACTATGGGGAGGGCTGGTCTCCTCCCCACTCCCATGGTGCCTTGGTGGTGACCAAGGTGGGAGTCCCAGTGGTGTGGCTAGTGTTGGGGCCTCACCATGGGGACTCCCAAGCCAAGTGAGTCCCAATGGGTGGAGCTAGTGTTGGGGCTCCACCATGGGGACTCAAAGTGCAAAATGAGGCACGGTGGGTGGAGCTAGTGTTGGGGCTTCACCACGGTGGCTCATAAGGACAAGGTGAGTCCCGGTGGGGGAGCTAGTGTTGGGGCTTCACCACGGGGACTCATATAGGCAAAATGAGGACCATGAGTGCTACCGATGTGGGGTGGTGTCTCACCGCCGGCGTTGTGATTACTTGGTGGCCTTGGGGTCACCATGGTGGTCATGGGCGGTGGTGAGGAGACACCACCAAGTGCGGTTAGGCCGCGTGGTATGGGAGTGCCACCAAGTTGGGCCTTGGACATAAGTGGAAGTCCGCACCTAACCATTGGCTACCTACGAAGGTGTTGAGTCCCGGTTGCATGAGTAGGAGGGATTGATAACCAAGCGGTGAGCTTGGTGGTTGGTATGGAGAGCTAACTTTGTGCATGTGGGGGATGTGCAGAGTTAGCGCTCGTGACACTTGCTAGATTTGGGAAAAAGTTGGTGTAAGCTAAGGTGAGCTAGCAAGGGTTGCGACAGGATGAGAATCCGGTGGACGGTGTCACGGGAAAAGAGGCAGGACTCCCCGAGCAGGTTGAGGAGGTAGTACCTCACCCGGAGGCCCAAGTCAACGAGGTGGGAGATCCGGGCGAACGGGACCAGCAGAATGAACCCGTGGCCCCTCAGGAACAGCAAGAGGAGCCCGTGGTCCCTCAGGAAGAAGTGGAAGCCCAACCCGTGCCCCCTCCATCGAAGTTGAAGGCACTCCGGGACAGGTGGAAGAGCCGGAGGACACAGTAAAACCCGAGGTTTTACATCGACACTCGGGTCGATCAAAGAGGCAGGTTCCCCTCCCCGCGAGTGGAAAGGCACTCCCAGGAGGAATACCCCCGCCGCCAGACCCCTCGAGCCGCCCCACGCCGCCGGAAGAAGATATTAATTAGTAAATTAGTTAGGTTAGAGGTAGCTAGAAATAGTAGATGCCCTTTTGGCCACTCACCCGGGAATCTCGGAGGCCCGGAATTCGGATCGATAGGGTTTCCGGGAAATCCGAACCCTTCAGTACTTACCGAAGACTCTGCGGAGTCCTTCGGGTCATTTCTCGATCCACCTCTGTGAGTAAAGGTTCAATTTGCATCTGAAACCTTGCGTCCTTGCTGTGCATGTGTGAGTGATTTGCTTGGTATTTTGTGTAAAGTGAGGATTGAAAACCGGTTGTGGGTACATGAAGTCTCTTGTTGGTCTGGTAGTTACGAGTCTGAGATATCCGAGGAGGGGATAGCCGGAGGAGTAACGCCGTCAGTAAGAGGTCCCAGTGAGAGGAGTCCGAGCGTCCTGGAGGTGTTTAGCGAGTGCCAAGGGGGGTTGTGATTCCAACCGGACTGGACAGAGGAGTTGGGATTGGCGAGTAAAGCCACCCTGCATAACCACCCCCCGGATGGGATATTCGGGTGAGGAAAGTCCACGACGGGAGTTGCACGTAACCCCGGGTGCCAGCTAACCCCCAGTATACGTTAGTAGAAATCTCGTGGGCAGGGTAGTGGGATGCTACTCACTGCAGACCGGATCACAAGTTGTGTCGCCCAGAGAGAAGGAGAGAACCGGACAGCTGCCGGTGTGACCTACCGTTTAAACAAATCACCCGACGGTAGCGACAGTTGTAAGGGAGGAACCTCGGGTAGAGAGAGAGAGAGAAGGATACGAGTATAGGTGAAACTCCAGTCACCCTAATCAACCGGAGGAGAGTGCCCATTCCGTGCTTTGTTAAAAACTTACAGGGAGAACCCCTCCGAGGACTTACGGAGGTTAAATTAAATCATCACTCACTAACATGCCCTAACCGGTCAAAGTAATAGTTTAGTTGGGAGAGCAACCGGATCAGAATCAACCGGTCACCCTTGGGTTTTGGGTTAAGGAACCAGTCAGGTCTAAACTCTTGCGTTCCCTGATCCGGTACACTAGAACGTGTTGGTCGTTGTAGCGTCAACCCGGTGATCAATCCGGATTTCGTCTTGTCTTCACACTTCACAGAATCTCCGTGGAACGTTACCCGGAAGGTGGACCATCTTGCTAGGTTGTAAGGGTAAATTGAGTTAATTTTGGTCTCCTCGGTTCGGTAACTCACGACATGTTTCCGGCCGCACAACCCTACTCCGTTGTTTACGGTCAGGCCGTAAACAGCTCTCCAGTGCTCGGCCGTCCAGGAAGCCGGCTTCCCTCTAACCGTCCCCTCGAACGGGTTTGGCGCGCCGACCTTGATCTCGCGCACCATCTCCGCGTCGCGCAAACCCCAGGGCGTATCCAGCAGGCCGGCTAACCCCATCCTCTCGAGGTCTTCCGTCAAGGACTTCTTCTCATTCTCCTCGATCGGAATACACGGCGACACGAGCTTGATGGAAATCTTCAGCTCGTCTTGCTCCTGAGCGGAAGTGGACGCCGTTCCTGCCATCGGAAAGAAGTGCGCAAGGAAATAGAGAGTCGTCGGGCTGAGATCGGCCAGTGGTCCGGACCGCAGCTAAGGACGGAAAGCAGGAAGACGGAGGGCAGGAGCGCAAGATGACAAGGGGCGCAGAAAACGAGGAGGCAGGTGACGACAAGGGCGGACGGGTTGCCTTATATCGAGGGGGCCGGAGTTAAGTCCGACCATCATGACATGGTCCGCCGCCATCATTGTCCTCCCCGTACGGAGTCGCCTTCTAGATTTCTCGCCATTATTAAATTCTTCGCCACTCCGTCCTTCATCTACCATGATAACTCCTAATCCGTCCTCTTACAGCACGTCCTAGCCGTACGGGGACAGAGTACGGATTGGCAAATCCGTCCTACTTAACACAAACTAGAGTTTAACTAATTCCTTTATTTGTAAAAACGTAATTGCCTTATACTATACGGCTTAGCAAATGCATAGGTCGGATTCTAGACACTATACTTATTCTTAATGCGCATTAGAACATAATGGCCAAAAATCGAAAAAACGGGGTCCGACATTACCCCCTTTTCAATTGTGAAGCGTCCTCGCGAACACTTAGCCGTATTCCGAACTTTCGTCCGAAAAACTTTCTGGGTTGTATTTCTTGACCCTCGATCCGTTCACCCGTGTATCCAGCTGGTTTCCGGCCAGGTCGGCTAACTGCAACGAGCCGTTTGCGTAGACGTCCTGCACTCGATAAGGACCCATCTACCTTGTGTGAAGTTTGCCCGGAAATTGTTTATGGCGGTTGTCATACAACAGTACGAGTCCTCCCGGTCGGATATTGTGGTCGTTTGGAATCCGGCCGTCATGATCCGACTTGCGCTTCGTTTGTACTGCGTACGTTTGCTCTAATGCTTCTCTTCAGGCCTCTTCCAGATCCTCAATTGCCAGGAGTCTTGTTTCCGGATTCTCAACTTGGAGGCCGGATCGGGTTGCGAGCACCCTGTACGTCTCCACCTCCATTTCTATGCCATGCAACACTTCTTGTCCAAACACGAGAAAATAGGGCGACTTACCAGTCGTCTTTTTCTCGACCGTGTTGTATGCGTGGACGGCCGAAGGGAGCTTCTGGTCCCAATCCGTCTTGTGAGCGGAAACCATCTTGTTCAACATCTTGCCGACAATGCCGTTTGCACGCTCCGTAAGGCCGATTGCTCGTGGGTTGTACGGAGTTGTTTTGCGATGCTAGATGTAGTACTTCTCCGTTATGTTTTTGATGACATCGTTGTCGCGGCCCTAATTACTCCCACTCTTTTTCTTCAAGTAAGCCTTACTTGGTAGCGGAATCACGGCTTACTTTATTGGTAGCAACCGGCCACAACTTAGCTAACACTGCACATGCCAAGCACACACAATGTTAGCACCATTTCTAGTCAAGGTGTCCAACCCACCTTGACTCCCCCAACTCATTACCCGGAACCCGTAAACCGGAACTCCCACAAAACACATGGGCATGCCACTTGGTGGCACGGGGCGGCCTTCCACACATGTCCAAGCTCCCAAGGGTGGCACTACTCACCCCCGGAGCTAACCGCCCTTGCATATTGTCCAACTCACCACTAGTCCCCTTCCATTCATGTCTTCGGGACATTACCGGAAACCGGCACTACTTTTCACGGGGACTAGTTTGGAGCGGGACACTTTTCCAACCCAATGTTTCGGGATGCACACCACAAGCATCCCATAGTGCCCAAGGTGCGGGAGTGAGGCTCCATCCCAAGCCTCACCCCTTAAAGCCACCCCGGCTCTCCTCGGCACCATGTGGAAGTGAGGAGGGAGACCACCCCTCCTCATAGTACTCTCTAGAGTCTTCGGTAGGCCCCCCCCTCTTGTGTTGAGGGGCCTTCCGTGACACACTTTTGTTTTGGAAGACCACCCGTTTTTGCCTTAGCCTCAAAAACGGGCCGTATCTTCTTCTCGGGCTAACTTGTAGCATAGTTATCCAAATGGGACGTGCGAGCCCATTTTCGACATCTACTCTTTGAGTAGATGTCGATAGACTCCTCACTTGTCCCAATCGGAGCTTCTATGTGGGAGCTATGCTCCTCTGAACATTTGGGAGTCCCGGGAGGCAGCAGTCCCGGAGTCCCGAAGTCCCGATGCTTTGGAGAGCCATATCTCCCAAAGCATTGCTTTGCTCCTCACGAGCCTTAGCATTTTGGAAAGCTCTTGTCTAGAGCTTTCCAAAGACATGCAACATGCCGCCATCCAAGAAGGACGACATTTTGAGTCCCGAAAGGTAACACTCCCAAGTCCCGGAGTGTCCCGGAACGCGCTCCAACTTTGGAGAGCCATATCTCATGACTCACAACTCCAAATCGCGCGTTCTTTGGACCTATGGGTGCGTGCTTAAACAAGGTTTCCAACCATGTAAAGCACACCACCAAGTTCGTCCCGAGCACGACGCCATTGCGTGCTGTTTGCTCGGGACTCCCCTTAGTCACTTCACCTTGTCTCTTGCCAAGCCCGGGACGTCACTCCCGGGGTCCTCTTGGCTCACCACGGTGTTCGGGCATCCTTTTGAAAGGGATGTGACACTCACCCCCACCAAACAGCGTCGATGCCCTCATCGACAATCTCTCTTGTCGGCAGTACCAAGTTCTTGAGGTAGCCTCCTCCTTGGCACTTGCATTGCGTTCCAGGGTAGCTAGCCCCGCAATGCTCTAAGCATCGTGTCGTAACGTGCTTTCCCGATTCGTGCCCGGATAACCCTTTTTCGTGGTAAAAGAGGTTTCCCAAACAAGAACCCGAGTATTCGTCCACGGAGATCCTGTGAAGTGCAAGGTCAACAATTTTCACCAGTTAGCAAACCCGGGTTTGTGCTATCCGGGTACTGTCCTATCACCCCTATACCCTCTATCCTGTCCTGGAAAAAGCTGCCCGGACAGGAGAAGAGAGGGGGGTTTAGTCTTTGTGGTTTTGTTTAGCCTCTGTATTCACCTCAGAGGGGTTTTCCCGCGTTTAGATAAGTGGGGGGATTAGACCACTTTTCCCGTTGATTAACGTGACCGGAAAGGTCACCGAGACTCTCTCTCTCTCCTTACCCTGTTAGGAACTTCCCTTATACCTCCCTCTACGCCCGGACTCTACACCCACGCGCATGTCACAAAGGTTGGTATCCGGTTCTCCTATGGTCCGGTTATCACAACTCACTACCCGGGTTAGTAGATCCCGGGTTACTGGACTGGGGGTGGTGCGACTGGCCCGGAGTTCACCGCTATCACCTACGGCCAATTCTGCCTATCTGGACTTCAGCAGATCCAGGGGGACTCAACCGATGGTGTTCTCGGGAGTCGGTTAAGCGACCGGAATCCCTTCCGAGCCGCTGTAATCCCAGACGCTACACGGACAGACCGGACTGCACCATAAGTGGCAAGTGCCGTTCGCTAGCCGCACTCCTCCCCTGTCAGCTTCTCTACCTCCCGTACTACTCTCCGTTCAAGGACGGAACCGCTCTCTCTCTTGCCCGGATAGCAAGGGTCCTCTGAACTCTGCAAACACCCCGACCCAGCAGACAAGACAGGAAAAGGAGAAGGACACACAATCAGACACACACGCACACACACGAGGGAGATGAGAAAGAGGCGTGCTTGCACTGGATTAGGGTATTGCAGAATCACAAAAAGACCCCGAGGAGGTATCCTCCCCTCGGCTAAGTAGCAGATCCTCCCTGGCATCCCAGAAGAGGACAAAAATTCCTTGCCAGGGAATCTTTCTAAATCTATCCCTCTGTCAGCCTAGCGCCGTCATTCTCCTATCTGCAAATAAAAGTACTACTTCTAACCTAATCTCGATCCGGGATATCCGCCCACCGTTATCTCAGCCCTGATCGTCCTCCTCCATCCTGACGGTCACAGCGCCTCGGCAGTCTCGGAAGCGCCGTCTTCCTGCGCCCTCGGCCCGGGTTGGGAGGTGACCTCCTCCTCTTCGTTCCCTGTCTCTTGGAGCACTGGAGCGGTCCCTCCGCTCCCTAGAATCTCAGTATCCCCGGAAGGCATCGGGGCTGAGGTGTCCGGAAGTGCCTCTCCGATCTCCGGGACATCGATCAAGTCCTCGGGGATGAGGGGGGCGACCTCCGCGGTCAGCACCTTCTCTGGGAGGGCCTCGCCGTCAGAGGGCTCCGACGGATTGGTTAAACCCGGACAGCGAGGCATCTGTGGCTCCTCGGTTACCAGTCCGGGTGGCCGGGTATCGGCCTCCCCCTCCTATCCTGGTTGGATCGTGGCCTCTAGGGCAGGAATAGGACTCCTATCCGCGGGGTCCACAGTCCGGTCCGGTGGAATGGGGGAGGGATTCCTTACCCGGGTATCCTCCTCCGCTACCCGGGAAACCTCCTCTTCGACTATCCGGGGAACCTCCTCCTCGATGGGGGTATGCCCTTGAGCTTGCCTCAAGACTCTCCGGTATGTCCTTGCTGAGGGGTGCAAAGTCCCTGTCTCCCTCGAGGTCTTCTCCGGGCTCAGGTTCGTGGGCAGGACCGGCTCCTCCATTGCCGCGGGGTCGGTGGGCTCTTCCTCCTCGGCCCTGGCATCCTCGGTCGCTTCGGGGTTGCCCTGGGTGCGGGTATCCTCTACAACTGCAAGGGGAGGTGCCTCCCCGGGAAAAGTCCGGGCCATCTCCCCGATGAGGCCTCTCATCTCCTGGAGAGCTCCTTCCATCCTTTCTGCAGCCTTCTTCATTCATGTACGCGCGCCCGGGTTGTCCCCGTCCGACCCGTTCGTGGCTACCGACCCGGCCGCTGCCTTCCCCGGTCTTCGACAACCGGCCGGGCCTCAACCGGTCGAGCCATACCCGGCTAGCCGTACCCGGTTGAGGTATACCCGGTTGAGGCAGCCCTTTCCCGGGTAGGAGTCAACCCGCGAAGAGCCGCTACGCGTTATCCGGGTCCGCAGCGGGCCGACTGGATACGACTAGGCAGGATCCTGGCTCGAGAACAGGAGATACAAAGCAAAAGAAAATTCAAAAAGGTAGTGCTACCCTACCCTGTCCACTAAGCCTAAGGATGCTCCTGGGTGGGCAGGTTCCTGGCCGAGCTAACCTTACCCGGTCATTACCCGGGTAGGCCAGGATATGGGCGTTTATTTCTCCTAATTAGCTATTACTAACCGCTATCCGGACTCACTTGGGCAAAAAACGAGAAAATGAGGTTTGACACATCCTTCCACTTAGATAATGGCTAAGTCCTCAAAGGTGGCATTAGATAGGTCTAAGGTCCTTGGCACCCTAGAGTTTGCCTTCAAAGGACCTACAAAATCTAGACCTATCTACTTTGAGACTTACTTGGAATGCCCCCAATGGCCCCAAGTTGGCTCAACTAGCCTCTCATACTCACATGACTTAGGAATGAATTCAAGGCTAACCAATACTTTCTTGGTCGCAACACCAAGCCCTCTTTTAAGCACTTAGGCTCTCAAGTGGTGAACTTTGCTCGCCTAGGGATAATGCTAAGTCCCGCCCGACCTAGCCTTTGCTTCACCCTACCGAGACATGGATGGCCAACCCATGCGTTGACAATGGTCAACCCGCAAAGGGCACTTTTATGAGCCCGTGCCACTATCTTGCTCCCGCCCGAGCAAGTCCTAAGCTTGAGAGTCATGGGGATTCACCCACTCACAACTCCCAAGCCAAGGTCTCTGTTTTGCAGCATTCCAAGTATTGGCTTCGCGTATCCTTCAACCTCTTCTAACCAACCTAGCAATCCAACATGAGACTAGGACACATCTCACATTCAACATGCAATCACGGAAACTTGCCATTCAATTTGCAACTTTATTATCAACCAAGTATTACAACATGTGCAATTTGCACCAAATACTAGACAAAACTTAGGCCAAGTGTACACAAGTGTGGTGATTCACCCCACTTCAAAGGTTGATGTCCTCATCAATATTTTCTCGGTGTCTTGGATCTCCGTTGGCTTTCATAGCTTTCCACCATCTCCTTTGCATTTGCCATGTACTTGGCCTCAACCCATGTTGCTTCCTTCTCATGGTACCCCCGCCACTTCACCAAGTATTCTTTGCCCTTCTTCTTGGTGTTCCGGCATTTCAAAATGCCTTCTACCTCAAACTCTAGGTGATCACCAACTAGTTCGGGTGGAGGCCGCAACACTTGCTTGCGTTCCGGCCTCACCTTATCTTCGTGATATGGCTTGAGCAATGACACATGGAAGGTGGGGTGAACCTTGATCTCCGGTGGTAAGTCCAACTTATAAACATCCTCAAACAACCGTTTTGCAATGACAAATGGACCCGCATACTTTGCCATGAATTTGGGAGTCAAGTCATCCGGTAAGGTGAAGTTCTTCACATTCAACCACACCTTTTGGCCCTCCTCATACTCCTCATGGCACCGCTCTTTGTTAACTTGTTTCACATACCTCTTTTGTGCCTTGTCTAAGTACCACTTGGTCTTCTCAAGTAGTTGCTCTCTCTTGGCCACAAAGTCTTCAGCAACTTGGCTTCTTTCCAACTCCGATTGCAGTCCTTCCAAAGCTAGGTCGGCAGGCATAAGTGGCTCAACTCCATAAGCCACCTTGAACAGCGATTGCCCCGTAGCTGAATGCCTTGATGCATTGTAGCTAACCTCCGCCAAACCCAAGTACTCACTCCAATCACTTTGGTCTGCACTCACATAGTTGCGAAGGTATTGATTCAAGACCCCATTCACCCGTTCCGTTTGCCCATCGGTTTGGGGGTGAAAAGCCGTACTAAATGTCAACTTTGTCTTCATCCTCCTAAACAAGTGCCTCCAAAATGCACTTGTAAACTTGGGGTCTCTATCGGATACAATCACCTTTGGCAATCCATGGTGCCGCCACCAAACGTTGAAAAAGAGCACCGCGATTTCAAAGGCGGTCGCCGTCCCTTTTGTTGGCTCCATCCTTGCCAACTTACTAAACCTATCAACCACCACAAAGATGGCGTCACTCCCTCGTGACTCCGGAAGGTTTGTAATGAAATCCATAGAGACACACTCCCATGGACCATCCGGGATAGGCAAAGGCCTTAACAAACCCACTTGCTTTCGGTATGACGCCCGGTTGGCTTGACAAGTGATACAAGTTTTCACATAATGGGCAATATCTTCCTTCATCCCGGGCCAATAGAACCTCTTTGAAACCGAGCATATGGTGGATTTCTCCCCCCTATGCCCGGCCAAGGGGTTGTCATGCTCCTCCTTGAGCACACTTAACCTCAACTTGCCCTTTGGAACATACACCCTATTTTGCTTGAACTTGATCATACCTTGGTGAAGCCGGATACCTTTGGGCTTCTTGCCACACCTAAGTTCATCTAAGAACTTTTGAGCCTCGGGGTCTTTCATATATGCCTCCCTTATCCGCTTTGCCAAATCACCTTCTCCCGCATACATCACTCTCAAGACTTGCGTGGTGCTTGGCCTATGTTCATCCTTCCGGCTTAGTGCGTCCGGCACCACGTTCTCCCGGCCCGGCTTGTGGATCAACTCCACATTCATAAGCACTAAGGTATCATACCACCTGAATTGCTTTGGTGTGACTTTGGCTTGTGTCTCAAAGTACTTCAATGAAACATTATCGGTGAATACCTTGGTCTTGTGGAGACCAAGGTAATGTTGCTATGTCTCCAAACAATGCACCACGGCAAACATCTCCTTTTCATGCGTTGGCCAATTGATTTGAGTGCCATCCAATTTCTTGCTCTCAAATGCAATTGGCCTTCCTTCTTGCATGAGCACTCCCCCGATGGCAAAGTCACTTGCATCGGTATGCACCTCAAAAGGCTTCTCAAACTCGGGGAACTTCAATACCGGCGGGGAGGAGAGTTTCTCCTTGAGTTCTTGAAAGGCTTGCTCACATGACTCGGTCCACTCCAAGGTCAAGTTCTTCTTAAGCAAATCGGACATGGGCTTAGCAATCTTGGAGAAGTTCTTTATGAACCTCCTATAATAATTAGCCAACCCAAGAAATGACCTCGGTCCTTTTTGTGAAGTAGGTCGGCTCCACTTCTTGATTGCTTCTACCTTCTTGTGGTCCGGTTTGACACCTTGCCCCGTCATAATGTGTCCCAAGAACTCAATCTCTTGCAAGCCAAACTCACTTTTCTCCCCATTTGCATACAATTTATTGTCCCTAAGTTTTTGAAGAACAATTGCAAGGTGTTGTGCATGCTCTTCCTCGGTTTCGGAGAACACCAATATGTCATCAATGTAGACAATGACAAACACATCCATCTCTTAATGGAACACCGTATTCATAAGGGTTGTGAACGTTGATGGGCGTTGCACAACCCAAAAGGCATCACCAAAAACTCATAAGACCCATATCTAGTCCTACAAGCGGTTTTCTCTACATCCTCGGCCGCAATCAAGATTTGGTAATATCCCGACTTCAAGTCGATCTGGCTAAAATACTTGGCCCCCGCCAACCGGTCAAAGAGATCATCAATTCGAGGCAAAGGGTAGTTGTTTTTGATAGTGATCTTATTGAGCGCCCGGTAATCCACGCACATGCGTAGTTTCCCTCCTTTCTTGTCCACAAACAAGACCGGTGCTCCATAAGGTGACTTGCTTTGGCGGATATATCCCTTTGCCAAAAGCTCATTGAGTTGTTTCTTCAACTCTACCAACTCCCTTTGGTTCATCCGGTAAGGTGCCTTGGATGGCGGTGCCGCTCCCGGCACCAACTCGATCTTGTGATCAACCTCTCTTCGTGGCGGTAACTCATCCGGCAACTCCTCCGTGAGAACATCACCAAAGCCTTGGATGACCTCCCGAATACACTTGGGAGGTGTTGAGTTAGAAGTACGCTTATTCCCTTCAACTCCCAAATCGGTCCTTAGCATTATCAAGAACCGGGTTTCCTCTAACTCCTCTAAGTTCACCAAGTTGATCCTACTTCCCAACATGTTGGGTGCCTTGGTGAACTCCAACTCAATCTCCTTGCTTTCGGGGTTGGCAACCACACTCAATGGCCGCCTCCTTATATCCACCCCATAGGTGTCAAAGAAAGTATTACCCAAGATGATATCAATCCCATCCATCTCACAAACCGTGAAGTTTTCCACAAAGGTGAAGTTTTGACACTTCACTTCTACTCCCGTAGCTACAAGGCATGTTTGGTGAGGCTTGCCTTTTGCAAACCTCACTTGGATGGGCTTGCTTGCCTTGCTCAAATGCAAGCCCATCCTCTTCGCAGCTTCCGGACTTATGAACGAGTGGGTTGCCCCTGTATCCAACAGAAAGCAATTGTCACTTTTACCAACAACTCCTTTTAGGAACAACAAGCCACCACCTAACTTGGAGCAACTTGCTCTTGCAATGAAACCCCCTTCCATTAGGTGACTTGTAACAAGGATTTTCCTATTTTCCAAACTCACCTTTGGTTTGGAGCAATCCTTTGCCATGTGACCCTTTTCTCCACAATTGTAACAAGTTATGTGACTTGTCTCCTTCTTGGACTTGTCCCCACTTTTGGTTTTGTCCTTGGCAAACTTGTCCTTCCCATCCTTGGAAGGCCCACCCTCACCGCCTTTATGCTTTTGCCAACCATGTTTCTTGTGTTGGCGCTTTGACTGCGACTTGCCTTGCTCCCCGGTGGAAGTCCCTTCTTTAGAAGTCTTCCGGTGACCTTCATCATCACCAATTCTTTCTGCCAACTTGAGTAACTCGGCACAAGTTTAAGCGACTTTGGCATCCTAAATAATGCCCGCTCCGCCCAACCTTGGAGTCCATTGAAGAAAATGACCTTTTTGGCCAATTCATCTAACTTCGGGAGCACATTTGAATGTGCATTGAAATCCCTCACATAGGCATGAAGGGTGCCCGTTTGCTTCAATCGCACAAGGGCCATGCCATCCCGAATGTCTTGGTACTCCGGGGTGAAGCGCTCACTTAGGATCTCCTTGAAACCGGTCCAAGTTAAGTTGCTCACTACTCCCGCATTTTCATCCCGGAAACGAGTCCACCACAAAAGAGCATGCTCTTTCAAGAAGGTCACGGCAATGGTGATCTTGTCCTCTTCACGAGCTCTTTGGGCCTCAAAGTAGAGCTCAAGTTCCACAATGAAGTCCTTGACCTTGTTTGCCTTGCCCAATCCCGTGAAGGAAGAGGGCAAGTTAGTCTTGCACAACTTGCGGGAAGAAGGGCTTGATGCCCTCCCCTTGAGCTCCTTGATCTCTTTTTGCATGACTTGAAGAGTTTTGACAAGCTCATTGAACATTTCATCTCGTGCCTTCCGCTTGTAGCCTCGTTTCCCGGGAACGGGACTTGAGGGAACTTCTTCCTCATCATGGTGAGTGTCCTCCTCACCACTAGCAACTTCCCTTGGGTCCCCTTGCTCCTCTTGAATTTCCTCCCGCTCTTCCGAGACATCTTGAGAAAACTCCTCATTAGGGGCATCCCCGGCCTCAAGGGCTTGACTACGTGTGTTCGGGCCACGTCGCGAGCTTCCGGCCCCTCGTGCCATCCTACTCTTGATTGGATCCCGTAACGTAGCCTGCTCTGATACCAAGTGTCGCGGCCCTAATTATTCCCACTCTTTTTCTTCAAGTAAGCCTTACTTGGTAGCGGAATCACGACTTACTTTATTGGTAGCAACCGGCCACAACTTAGCTAACACTGCACATGCCAAGCACACACAATGTTAGCACCATTTCTAGTCAAGGTGTCCAACCCACCTTGACTCCCCCAACTCATTACCCGGAACCCGTAAACCGGAACTCCCACAAAACACATGGGCATGCCACTTGGTGGCACGGGGCGGCCTTCCACACATGTCCAAGCTCCCAAGGGTGGCACTACTCACCCCCGGAGCTAACCGCCCTTGCATATTGTCCAACTCACCACTAGTCCCCTTCCATTCATGTCTTCGGGACATTACCGGAAACCGGTACTACTTTTCACCGGGACTAGTTTGGAGCGGGACACTTTTCCAACCCAATGTTTCGGGATGCACACCACAAGCATCCCATAGTGCCCAAGGTGCGGGAGTGAGGCTCCATCCCAAGCCTCACCCCTTAGAGCCACCCCGGCTCTCCTCGGCACCATGTGGAAGTGAGGAGGGAGACCACCCCTCCTCATAGTACTCTCTAGAGTCTTCGGTAGGCCCCCCCCTCTTGTGTTGAGGGGCCTTCCGTGACACACTTTTGTTTTGGAAGACCACCCGTTTTTGCCTTAGCCTCAAAAACGGGCCGTATCTTCTTCTCGGGCTAACTTGTAGCATAGTTATCCAAATGGGACGTGCGAGCCCATTTTCGACATCTACTCTTTGAGTAGATGTCGATAGACTCCTCACTTGTCCCAATCGGAGCTTCTATGTGGGAGCTATGCTCCTCTGAACATTTGGGAGTCCCGGGAGGCAGCAGTCCCGGAGTCCCGAAGTCCCGATGCTTTGGAGAGCCATATCTCCCAAAGCATTGCTTTGCTCCTCACGAGCCTTAGCATTTTGGAAAGCTCTTGTCTAGAGCTTTCCAAAGACATGCAACATGCCGCCATCCAAGAAGGACGACATTTTGAGTCCCGAAAGGTAACACTCCCAAGTCCCGGAGTGTCCCGGAACGCGCTCCAACTTTGGAGAGTCATATCTCATGACTCACAACTCCAAATCGCGCGTTCTTTGGACCTATGGGTGCGTGCTTAAACAAGGTTTCCAACCATGTAAAGCACACCACCAAGTTCGTCCCGAGCACGACGCCATTGCGTGCTGTTTGCTCGGGACTCCCCTTGGTCACTTCACCTTGTCTCTTGCCAAGCCCGGGACGTCACTCCCGGGGTCCTCTTGGCTCACCACGGTGTTCGGGCATCCTTTTGAAAGGGATGTGACAATCGTTGAGGAAGTGAAGTCCACGATCACTCACCAGCTCCAGCGGTGCTCCAAAACGCATCATGATGTTTTCAAAGAGAAACTGTGCGGCCGTCCTGGCGTCATTCCGTCCTGTTGCTTTTGCCTCCACCCATTTGGTTGCGTAGTCCGTGGCCAGAATGATATACCTCCGTTGCCGAACGGTGACCGGACTAATGGGGCCGATGAAGTCAATGCCCCACTTCTCAAATGGCGCCAGCGGTATGATTGTTGTTAGCGGCCAGTGATTTTTGAATGAGGGTGCACCCGTACGCTGGCACTGGTCGCAGCAGGATACATACTTCTTTACATCCCGTACTAATCTTGGCCACCAGTATCCGGCCTGGCTGATCCGGCCTATGGTTGATACTGCTGCTAAGTGTCCCTCGGACGGTCCTCAATGCAGCTCTCGAATCACCTTCTTTCTGTCGTTGCTCTCGACGCAGCGCCTCAGCACTTCATCTGCACCCATTTTGAACAACACTCCATCTATCATGGTGAAAGGTGCCATTTGATGCACAAACACGCTTTTCTCCTCTCTTGTCATTCCGTCCGGGTACTTCTGTTGCGTTAGGAATTCAATTGTTTGCTGGAAGTCGGACGGGTGCTCGTCCCGTACGCTGTGTACGTTTACCGATCCGTCCTCCAAGAACTCGTCTGGGAACTCTGCTCGGAGGTCGGAAACTGCTTCCTTGCCTCGCTGTCTGGAGAGGAAGTCGGCATTAACGTTGGCCTTGCCGGCTTTCACCTTGACCTCGTAGTCGAATTCCTGGAGGAAGAGAATCCACCTTGCAATCCGTCCTGACAAATCCGGCTTGTTGACCAAGTATTTCAACGAGTCATGGTCAGTATGGAAGATCACATGGTACCCAAGCAGGTAATGCCTGAATTTCTTGCAAGCATACACTACGGCCAAAGCTTCACGCTCTGTAGTAGTATACTTACGCTCGGCCGGACTCATCTGCCGGCTTGCATAGTAGATCGGATACTCCTTCTTATCTTCTCCGGCCTGCCATAGAATCGCCCCAACACACCAGCGGGATGCATCAAGCGTGACATGGAATGGTTTGTTCCAGTCCGGAGTTGAGAGGACGGGTGCTGAAGTGAGCTTGAGCTTAAGTTTTTCGAAGGCGTCCTGCCGGACGTCCGTCCAGATGAACTCCGTCTCCTTCTTCAGCAGCTCTGTGAGAGGTGTTGCCGATTCTTGCGTAGCTATGTATGAAGCGCCTGTAGTACCCCACACATCCCAAGAATCCACGTACTTCCTTTACGGTCGTAGGTGCCACTAGCGCGAGTATTGCTCTGACCTTGTCAATGTCCACTTGGATTCCGTCCTGGCTGACCACATGTCCAAGTAACAGGCCGGATAGCATTCCGAAGAAACACTTACCCGGATGTAGCTTCAGCCCTGTTTCTCTGCATCTCTGGAACGCCCTCCGTAGGTAGCTGAGGTGATCCGTCCTTGAGCTGAAGACGGCAAAGTCGTCTATGAACACCTCTAGAAAGTGTCGAAGAAAGTCTCTGAAGATGTCCATCATGAGGCGCTGAAACGTCCCTGGTGCATTGCATAACCCAAATGGCATGCGATTGAATGCAAACGTCCCCCACTCCGTCGTGAACGTTGTTTTCAGCTGATCCTCCTTCCTGATTACGACCTGGTTGTACCCTGAAAATCCGTCTAGGAAGTTGTAGTATTCCCGTCCTGCTACATGATCCAAGACGCTGTCCGTGAACGGGATCGGGAAGTGGTCCTTCTTTGTTGCTGCGTTTAACTTCCGGAAGTCCTGGCACACCCGGATTTTAACCTTTCCGTCCGCCCCGACCTTCTTCGGCACCACTACAATTGGTGACACCCACTCCGAGTTGTCAACCGGATAAATGAATCCGGCCTCGAGGAGTTTGTCAATCTCGTCCTTCACCATGAGTGAGTATTTCGGATTTAGCCGGTACTGCCTCTGCCTCACCGGAGTTGCTCCGTCCTCGAGATCTATTCGAAGCTCTCCCAACCAGGCCGGAATTCCCCTGAGGTCGGATGGCGCCCAAGCGAACACGTCCTGGTACTCCCTCAATGTTTCTATGTACGCAGTCCTTTCCTCTTCCGTCATTGACTTGCCCAAAAAGAAGAATTTCCCCTCCGTCACCTCCGTCATCTCGTAATCATTCGGGTTTACAATGGATTTTACCTTATCCACTGCTGCCTCTTCTGGATCTGGAAGCAGGTCGGACCATTTCCGTCCTACTTTGCCAATGCTCAACCCAACTGGTGGTAGAAGGCCGTCCGTGTCGCAACCCTTGCTAGCTCACCTTGGCTTACACCAACTTTTTCCCAACTCTAGCAAGTGTCACGAGCGCTAACTCTGCACATCCCCCACATGCACAAAGTTAGCTCTCCATACCAACCACCAAGCTCACCGCTTGGTTATGAATCCCTCCTACTCATGCAACCGGGACTCAACCCCTTCGTAGGTAGCCAATGGTTAGGTGCGGACTTCCACTTATGTCCAAGGCCCAACTTGGTGGCACTCCCATACCACGCGGCCTAACCGCACTTGGTGGTGTCTCCTCACCACCGCCCATGACCACCATGGTGACCCCAAGGCCACCAAGTAATCACAACGCCGGCGGTGAGACACCACCCCACATCGGTAGCACTCATGGTCCTCATTTTGCCTATATGAGTCCCCGTGGTGAAGCCCCAACACTAGCTCCCCACCGGGACTCACCTTGTCCTTATGAGCCACCGTGGTGAAGCCCCAACACTAGCTCCACCCACCGTGCCTCATTTTGCACTTTGAGTCCCCATGGTGGAGCCCCAACACTAGCTCCACCCATTGGGACTCACCTTGGCTTGGGAGTCCCCATGGTGAGGCCCCAACACTAGCCACACCACTGGGACTCCCACCTTGGTCACCACCAAGGCACCATGGGAGTGGGGAGGAGACCAGCCCTCCCCATAGTATACTCTGTGGGATTCGGCAGCCCCTGGTCCTAGGTGAAGGGCTGGACCCTCACACCTCTTAGTTTTGGAAGACCACCCAATCTCCCAATGCCTTAGCCGCTGGAAGGCCCGGAGACTTCCCGAACCTTCCAGGGCTCGTATCTACCTCGTCCCGCATCCAAACGCGACGAGCGACCACTCTATCGACATCTACTCGTCAAGCAGATGCCGATAGACACCTTACTTGCCTCATTTCGACAAGTATTGAGGGAGTTATGCCCCTCTGAAGATTCGGGAGTCCCGGGCCAGCTTCCCAGTCCAGCACTGTCCCTGGACAGCACTCCCTTTAGTCCCACAATCTTCCAACTCCCATAACTTTTAGCTCACACCTCCAAATGAGGTGCTCCTTAGCATCCCGGAATCGTGGCAACATGAGCTTCCATAATCTCATGTCCATTCCGTCGTGGCTCCTAGTCTCCGTGGGTGAGAGGCGTCTCCAACGCCCGGGGTCCTCTCCACACTAGGCCCACTTAGGTTCCCTTCACCTTGGCACCCCAAGGCCCGGGCGTCACTCCGGTGTCCCCCTTGGGCCCTTGGTGTTGCGGGCACTCCTCAAGGAGAGGTGCGCGACACTCACCCCCACCTAATGGAGTCGATGCCCTCATCGACTATACTTGTAGTCGGTCACACCAACTCTTGGGTTGCCATCCCCATTGGTGCGGCATTGTGTTTCTCCGGTATGCGACCCCCACAATGCACTCTCAAACTTTGGCAAAGTCTCAAAGGTGTCGTCACTAGGTGGTCCGTTTAGAACCCCGGACTTCTTCCAAGGCAACTAAACTACTCTAGACCCACCTACTTTGAGACCCTCTTGGATTGCCCTTACCTTGGCTCTCCAAGTTAGGCTCCACTAGCCTAACACTTTTTCCTTGACTACTAGGCTGGACCTCAATGCTTCCACCAAGTTGTCTTGGTTGCAAACCCAAGATGGCTTTTACACCACGACTCGATCGCACGGGGTAATGCCAAGTTCCGCCCAACTCGGATCCCACTATCTCTTTCAAGGCATGGGTTCATGACTCCCATGCACTAGCTTGCACTAGTTTGTGGGAGTGGCGCTTTTATGAGCACGCGCCATTACCTTGTCCCCGCCCGACAAGCCCAAGGCCAAGGGACTTCATGGTTTTATCCACTCTTTCTCCTAGCCTTGGTCCCCATTACTCGGCCTTCCCAACTCGGTTTCACATCTCTTTTCCCCCTCTTCCACCAACTTAGCACAAGTACAAGACTAGGACTCCATCTCATACTCTTCTCTTTGCACACACCAAAGCCAAACTTTATTGCCAAATCCAAAGAACAAGTACAAGTGTTGTGGATCTACGCCCAAGCTACAAGCCATCCTCCCCCACTACGGAGGTTGATGTCCTCATCAATGCCTACGTTGCTTCTTGTTGGAGCTCCTATTCTTCTCAAAGTTCTCCACCACCTCCTTAGCATTCACCATGTCCTTTGCCGCCACCCACGTTGCTTCTTTCTCGTGGTATCCTCGCCACTTCACAAGGTATTCCTTGCTCTTGTTTTTGAGGTTCCTACTCTTGAGGATGGCCTCTACTCATATTCCAAATGTTGTCCAACCAACTCTGGTGGTGGCCGAATCACTTGCTTGCGATCCGGCCACAAGGTATCCTCCTTGAATGGCTTTAACAATGAAACATGGAATGTTGGATGCACTTTGATCTCGGGTGGTAGCTCCAACTTATACACATCTTTGAACACCCGTTCCACAATGGGAAACGGACCCGCAAACTTGGACATGAACTTTGGAGTGAGGCCTTCGGGCATGGTGAAGTTCTTCACATTCAACAACACCTTTTGTCCCACCTCATACTCCACTTCACGTCTTCCGGCATTGACTTACTTCTCATAGCGCCTTCTTGCCTTCTCCAACAACAACTTGGTTTTTTCCAACATATGTTCCCGCTTCTTGGCCAAGTCTTCACCATCTTGGTTGAACTCGGTGTTGAATGTGCCCCCTCGAGAGCTAAGTCGGCGGGTTGGAGTGGCTCCACTCCATAGGCCACTTTGAAAGGTGACTCCTTAGTCGCCGAGTGTGTGGCCGCATTGTAATCGAACTCGCCAACCCCACATAGTCTACCCAATCACGTGGGTCCGCACTCACAAAGTTCCTCAAGTATTGGTTCAAGACCCCATTCACCCTTTCGGTTTGCCCATCTGTTTGGGGATGAAAGGCGTGCTAAATGTCAACTTGGTTCCCACCTTCCTAAAGAAGTGTCTCCAAAATGCACTTGTGAACTTTGGGTCTCGATCCGACACAATCACTCTTGGCAACCCGTGATGCTTCCACCATGCATCGAGAAAGATTTTGGCGGTCTCAAGCGCGATTCTGATTCCTCTAGTTGGCACCATATGAGCCAACTTGCTAAACCGATCCACCATCACTAAGATGGCATCATACCCTTGCGACTCGGGAAGGCTTGTGATGAAGTCCATAGACACACTATGCCAAGGACCCGGCGGAATTGGCAATGGTTGCAACAAGCCCGCTTGCTTTTGATATGAAGCCGGTTAAGTTGGCACTTCACACAAGTCTTCACAAAGTGGGTTATGTCATCTTTCATCCCCGCCAATAGTACCTCCTTGACACCGTTGCAATGGTAGCCTTTTCTCCCCTATGGCGGCTATGGGACTATCATGTTCCTCCTTCAAAACCAACAATCTAAGCTTGCCTTGAGGAACATACACCCTACTTTGCTTATACTTGAGCAATCCATTCACCAACTTGATCTCCTTGAGCTTCTTGCCCTTCCTAAGATCACCAAGCATTTGTTGTGCCTCGGGGTCCTTCATGTACCCCTCTCTTATCCGCCGTTCCCAATTGCCTTCACCCTTATACATGAGCCGCAAGACTTGGGTGGTGCTCATGGCATGAAACTCTTCCTTTCTACTTAGCGCATCCGGCACCACATTGTCACGGCCCGGTTTGTGGATCAAGTCCACATTCATGAGCGCCAAAGTATCATGCCACCTCAATTGTTTGGCACTCATTTGTGCTTGTGTCTCAAAATACTTCAAAGACACATTATCGGTGTAGACCTTAGTCTTGTGCAACCCCAAGTAATGTTGCCATGTCTTCAAACAATGCACCACCGCAAAGAGCTCCTTCTCGTGAGTTGGCCATCTCATTTGACACCCATCCAACTTCTTGCTCTCATAGGCAATTGGCCTACCATCTTGCATCAAGACGCCTCCAATGGCAAAGTCACTTGCATCTGTGTGGACCTCAAAGAGCTTATCAAACTCGGGGAACTTCAACACCGGTGGAGATGACAACTTGTTCTTGAGTTCCTCAAAGGCTTGGTAGCAAAATTCATCCCATACTTGGTTCACCCCTTTTTCAACAAGTCGGACAAAGGCTTGGCAATCTTAGAGAAGTTGCGTATGAAGCGGCGATAGTAGTTTGCTAGGCCAAGGAATGACCTAAGTCCCTTTTGTGTAGAAGGCCGCTTCCACTCTTGAATTGCCTTCACCTTCTTCATGTCCGGCTTGATTCCATCTCCGGTAACCACATGGCCCAAGAACTCCATCTCAAGTTGTGCAAACTCACTCTTTTCCCCGTTAGCATAAAGCTTGTTGTCTCTAAGCTTCATGAGTCACGCCTCAAGGTGCCTTGCATGTTCCTCGGCCGTCTTGGAAAACACCAAGATGTCATCGATGTAGACAATCACAAAGTCATCCATTTCCTCTCGAAAGATGGTGTTCATAAGGGTTGTGAATGTTGAGGGTGCATTGCACAACCCAAAGGGCATCACAAGGAACTCATAAGACCCATACCTTGTGCGGCACGCGGTCTTTTCCACATCGGCATCCGCAATGCGGATTTGGTAGTAACCCGACTTCAAGTCTATGCGACTAAAGTACTTAGCTCCCGCCAATCTATCAAAGAGATCATCAATTCGAGGCAAAGGGTAGTTGTTCTTGATGGTCACCTTATTCAAGGCCCTATAATCAATGCACATCCTAAGCTTGCCATCCTTCTTGTCCACAAAGAGGACCGGTGCACCATATGGTGACTTGCTTGGTCTCACATACCCCTTTCCAACAAGTCGTTTAGTTGCTTCTTTAGCTCCATCAACTCTTTTTGGTTTAACCGATAAGGTGCCTTAGAAGGTGGCTCGGCTCCGTGGTAGCACCTCGATCTTGTGATCCACTTCTCTTCTTGGGGTAGCTCTTTGGGTAACTCATTGGTAAGCACATCCTTGTACTTGGCCAACACCTCTTGAATTTCTTTGGGAAGTGGTTGTTGCACCCCCTTCCCCTCATGCCCAAGTTGCTCTTCACGAGCCATCACCACAAATTGATGTTCCAACATTTGGTCTAAAGAGACCAAGTTTAATTTGCCCCCGCTATTGAAGGGCCACGAGTTAACTTCAACACTAACTCCTTGCCATCACGGCGCACCACTAACCGTCTTTGGCTTGCGCCTCACATCCACCGTGCGCCTCAAAGAAGGTATCCCCTAAGATGAGGTCTACCTCATCCATCTCACATAATGTGAAATTCTCAACAAACTCCAATGTCCCACACTTCAAGGTCACTTGCAACGCCACTTCCTCCGTCTTGTGCGGTTCGCCCTTTGCAAAACGCACATTGATGGGCTTGCTTGCCTTTTGCGGTGGCAAGCCCAACTCCCTTGCTAGTTTGGGACTCATGAAGGAGTGCGTTGCCCCGTATCAACCAAGCATGAGACATCTTTGTCCTTCACTTGGGCCTCAAGAAACAAGAGGCCCGGCCTTGGCTTGAGGCTACTTGCCTTGGCCACAAAACCTCCTTCTAGTATGCGGTCTTCAACACAAGCAAGACTTGCAATGGTACTCACCTTCTTGTCGGGGCACTCCGCAATGAAGTGGCCAATCTTGCCACAACCATGGCACCTCTTGGCCTTGGTGTCATCACCTTTGTCTCCCCCTTTAGATGGCTTTCCCCCTTGGTGTTCCCTTTTGTTAGAGGCTCCACCATCCACTTGTCCCTTGTGTTTGTTGCCAAAGCCAAACTTCTTGCGCTCTTTGCCTCGAGCCGCATTCCTATTTGATCCGCTTTGTTGAGAGGGGCCACTTGACTTCCTCTCGGGTCTCTTCCACTTGACTTACTACCATGGGGACTCCCAGCCAAGGTGAGTCCCAGTGGGTGGAGCTAGTGTTGGAGCTCCACCATGGGGACTCAAAGTGCAAAATGAGGCACGGTGGGTGGAGCTAGTGTTGGGGCTTCACCACGGTGGCTCATAAGGACAAGGTGAGTCCCGGTGGGGGAGCTAGTGTTGGGGCTTCACCACGGGGACTCATATAGGCAAAATGAGGACCATGAGTGCTACCGATGTGGGGTGGTGTCTCACCGCCGGCGTTGTGATTACTTGGTGGCCTTGGGGTCACCATGGTGGTCATGGGCGGTGGTGAGGAGACACCACCAAGTGCGGTTAGGCCGCGTGGTATGGGAGTGCCACCAAGTTGGGCCTTGGACATAAGTGGAAGTCCGCACCTAACCATTGGCTACCTACGAAGGGGTTGAGTCCCGGTTGCATGAGTAAGAGGGATTGATAACCAAGCGGTGAGCTTGGTGGTTGGTATGGGGAGCTAACTTTGTGCATGTGAGGGATGTGCAGAGTTAGCGCTCGTGACACTTACTAGAGTTGGGAAAGAGTTGGTGTAAGCTAAGGTGAGCTAGCAAGGGTTGCGACACTTGGTATCAGAGCAGGCTTTTAGTACCCAAGTGCAAAGTTGTGAGGGAGCAATGGGCAAGAAGAAGACCATTGAGGGTGATGAGCCTGGAGCTTCCAAGCGGCCACGCACGAGGGGGAACAAAGACCCCGATCCTACAAGTGAGGCTCATTCTCATGACTCCAATGAGCAAGCTGCCACTAGTGAGGGCAATGAGCAAATGGAATTGTCACTTCAAGAGGAGCCCTTGGGTGAAGAGGAGCGCTCTAGGTCGAAACGCCTAGAGTCTTCCCAAGGGGTGGAAAAACAAGATCCTCAATTGGCTTTCCAAATGAGAATGCTTGAGTTCATGGACTCCGTGAATCAAGAGCTCAAGCGTGGGAAGGAAGAAAGGGATCGCCAAGAGAGGTTGATTGAACACCTCATGATGCAAGGGTCCCGACCTTCATCTTCCACCAAAAAGTTGGCTAAGGTAAACATGCCAAGCACCTTCTCGGGACTTGGTAAGGCAAGGAAGGTGAAGGAATTCCTTCTTGAGATGGATAACTACTATGATGTCCAAAAGCCGGATGAGGAGGACAAGGTTTCCATTGCGGTGACATTTCTCAAGGATCATGCTCTTCAATGGTGGACAAGCAAAAAGGAGCAAGAGCCGGAGTTGGTGGCAAACTTGACTTGGGGTGGCTTCAAAGACTTGTTGAGTGAACACTTCACACCGTAGTATCGGGAGTTGAGGGAAGGCATGAACTTGGTGCAAATGAGGCACACCGGGTCTCTCAAGGCCTATGTGCGTGACTTCAATGCCCAAATGAATGCCACACCCAAGATGGATGAGTTCTCTAAGAAGTGCATCTTTTTGGGTGGGCTTCAAAAGTGGGTGGTGGATGCCTTGTTCAAGTTCCCAAAACTTCCTGAGGATGTGGCGGGCATCATCAAGATTGTTGAAAGGATTGAGGTGATGGACCCGAGAGGAAGTCAAGTGGCCCCTCTCAACAAAGTGGATCAAATAGGAATGCGGCTCGAGGCAAAGAGCGCAAGAAGTTTGGCTTTGGCAACAAACACAAGGGACAAGTGGATGGTGGAGCCTCTAACAAAAGGGAACACCAAGGGGGAAAGCCATCTAAAGGGGGAGACAAAGGTGATGACACCAAGGCCAAGAGGTGCCATGGTTGTGGCAAGATTGGCCACTTCATTGCGGAGTGCCCCGACAAGAAGGTGAGTACCATTGCAAGTCTTGCTTGTGTTGAAGACCGCATACTAGAAGGAGGTTTTGTGGCCAAGGCAAGTAGCCTCAAGCCAAGGCCGGGCCTCTTGTTTCTTGAGGCCCAAGTGAAGGACAAAGATGTCTCATGCTTGGTTGATACGGGGGCAACGCACTCCTTCATGAGTCCCAAACTAGCAAGGGAGTTGGGCTTGCCACCGCAAAAGGCAAGCAAGCCCATCAATGTGCGTTTTGCAAAGGGCGAACCGCACAAGACGGAGGAAGTGGCGTTGCAAGTGACCTTGAAGTGTGGGACATTGGAGTTTGTTGAGAATTTCACATTATGTGAGATGGATGAGGTAGACCTCATCTTAGGGGATACCTTCTTTGAGGCGCACACGGTGGATGTGAGGCGCAAGCCAAAGACGGTTAGTGGTGCGCCGTGATGGCAAGGAGTTAGTGTTGAAGTTAACTCGTGGCCCTTCAATAGCGGGGGCAAATTAAACTTGGTCTCTTTAGACCAAATGTTGGAACATCAATTTGTGGTGATGGCTCGTGAAGAGCAACTTGGGCATGAGGGGAAGGGGGTGCAACAACCACTTCCCAAAGAAATTCAAGAGGTGTTGGCCAAGTACAAGGATGTGCTTACCAATGAGTTACCCAAAGAGCTACCCCAAGAAGAGAAGTGGATCACAAGATCGAGGTGCTACCGGAGCCGAGCCACCTTCTAAGGCACCTTATCGGTTAAACCAAAAAGAGTTGATGGAGCTAAAGAAGCAACTAAACGACTTGTTGGAAAGGGGTTATGTGAGACCAAGCAAGTCACCATATGGTGCACCGGTCCTCTTTGTGGACAAGAAGGATGGCAAGCTTAGGATGTGCATTGATTATAGGGCCTTGAATAAGGTGACCATCAAGAACAACTACCCTTTGCCTCGAATTGATGATCTCTTTGATAGATTGGCGGGAGCTAAGTACTTTAGTCGCATAGACTTGAAGTCGGGTTACTACCAAATCCGCATTGCGGATGCCGATGTGGAAAAGACCGCGTGCCGCACAAGGTATGGGTCTTATGAGTTCCTTGTGATGCCCTTTGGGTTGTGCAATGCACCCTCAACATTCACAACCCTTATGAACACCATCTTTCGAGAGGAAATGGATGACTTTGTGATTGTCTACATCGATGACATCTTGGTGTTTTCCAAGACGGCCGAGGAACATGCAAGGCACCTTGAGGCAGTACTCATGAAGCTTAGAGACAACAAGCTTTATGCTAACGGGGAAAAGAGTGAGTTTGCACAACTTGAGATGGAGTTCTTGGGCCATGTGGTTACCGGAGATGGAATCAAGCCGGACATGAAGAAGGTGAAGGCAATTCAAGAGTGGAAGCGGCCTTCTACACAAAAGGGACTTAGGTCATTCCTTGGCCTAGCAAACTACTATCGCCGCTTCATACGCAACTTCTCTAAGATTGCCAAGCCTTTGTCCGACTTGTTGAAAAAAGGGGTGAACCAAGTATGGGATGAATTTTGCTACCAAGCCTTTGAGGAACTCAAGAACAAGTTGTCATCTCCACCAGTGTTGAAGTTCCCTGAGTTTGATAAGCTCTTTGAGGTCCACACAGATGCAAGTGACTTTGCCATTGGAGGCGTCTTGATGCAAGATGGTAGGCCAATTGCCTATGAGAGCAAGAAGTTGGATGGGTGTCAAATGAGATGGCCAACTCACGAGAAGGAGCTCTTTGCGGTGGTGCATTGTTTGAAGACATGGCAACATTACTTGGGGTTGCACAAGACTAAGGTCTACACCGATAATGTGTCTTTGAAGTATTTTGAGACACAAGCACAAATGAGTGCCAAACAATTGAGGTGGCATGATACTTTGGCGCTCATGAATGTGGACTTGATCCACAAACCGGGCCGTGACAATGTGGTGCCGGATGCGCTAAGTAGAAAGGAAGAGTTTCATGCCATGAGCACCACCCAAGTCTTGCGGCTCATGTATAAGGGTGAAGGCAATTGGGAACGGCGGATAAGAGAGGGGTACATGAAGGACCCCGAGGCACAACAAATGCTTGGTGATCTTAGGAAGGGCAAGAAGCTCAAGGAGATCAAGTTGGTGAATGGATTGCTCAAGTATAAGCAAAGTAGGGTGTATGTTCCTCAAGGCAAGCTTAGATTGTTGGTTTTGAAGGAGGAACATGATAGTCCCATAGCCGCCATAGGGAGAAAAGGCTACCATTGCAACGGTGTCAAGGAGGTACTATTGGCCGGGGATGAAAGATGACATAACCCACTTTGTGAAGACTTGTGTGAAGTGCCAACTTAACCGGCTTCATATCAAAAGCAAGCGGGCTTGTTGCAACCATTGCCAATTCCGCCGGGTCCTTGGCATAGTGTGTCTATGGACTTCATCACAAGCCTTCCCGAGTCGCAAGGGTATGATGCCATCTTAGTGATGGTGGATCGGTTTAGCAAGTTGGCTCATATGGTGCCAACTAGAGGAACTCAAAATCGCGCTTGAGACCGCCAAGATCTTTCTCGATGCATGGTGGAAGCATCACGGGTTGCCAAGAGTGATTGTGTCGGATCGAGACCCAAAGTTCACAAGTGCATTTTGGAGACACTTCTTTAGGAAGGTGGGAACCAAGTTGACATTTAGCACGCCTTCATCCCCAAACAGATGGGCAAACCGAAAGGGTGAATGGGGTCTTGAACCAATACTTGAGGAACTTTGTGAGTGCGGACCCACGTGATTGGGTAGACTATGTGGGGTTGGCGGAGTTCGATTACAATGCGGCCACACACTCGGCGACTAAGGAGTCACCTTTCAAAGTGGCCTATGGAGTGGAGCCACTCCAACCTCGCGACTTAGCTCTCGAGGGGGCACATTCAACACCGAGTTCAACCAAGATGGTGAAGACTTGGCCAAGAAGCGGGAACATATGTTGGAAAAAACCAAGTTGTTGTTGGAGAAGGCAAGAAGGCGCTATGAGAAGCAAGTCAATGCCGGAAGACGTGAAGTGGAGTATGAGGTGGGACAAAAGGTGTTGTTGAATGTGAAGAACTTCACCATGCCCGAAGGCCTCACTCCAAAGTTCATGTCCAAGTTTGCGGGTCCGTTTCCCATTGTGGAACGGGTGTTCAAAGATGTGTATAAGTTGGAGCTACCACCCGAGATCAAAGTGCATCCAACATTCCATGTTTCATTGTTAAAGCCATTCAAGGAGGATACCTTGTGGCCGGATCGCAAGCAAGTGATTCGGCCACCACCAGAGTTGGTTTAGGCTAGATTGGGGTTTCCCAATCGCTTCTGAGCGCCTTCTCTTTTCGGGCCAAGGATGTCACATCCCTTTCCAAAGGATGCCCGAACACCGTGGTGAGCCGAGAGGACCCCGGGAGTGACGCCCCGGGCTTGGCAAGAGACAAGGTGAAGTGACCAAGGGGAGTGCCGAGCAAACAGCACGCAATGGCGTCGTGCTCGGGACGAACTAGGTGGCGTGCCTTACATGGTTGGAAACCTTGTTTGAACACGCACCCATGGGTCCAAAGTACGCGCGATTTGGAGCTGTGAGTCATGAGATATGACTCTCCAAAGTTGGAGCGCGTTCCGGGACACTCCGGGACTCGGGAATGTTGACTTTCGGGACTCAAAATGTCGTCCCTCATGGATGGCGGCATGTTGCATGTCTTTGGAAAGCTCTAGACAAGATCTTTCCAAAATGCTAAGGCTCGTGAGGAGCAAAGCAATGCTTTCGGAGATATGGCTCTCCAAAGCATCGGGACTTCGGGACTCCGGGACTGCTGCCTCCCGGGACTCCCGAATGTTCAGAGGAGCATAGCTCCCACATGGAAGCTTTGATTGGGACAAGTGAGGACTCCATCGACATCTACTCGAAGAGTAGATGTCGAAAATGGGCTCGCACGTATCATTTGGATAACTATGCTACAAGTTAGCCCGAGAAGAAGATACGGCCCGTTTTTGAGGCTAAGGCAAAAACGGGTGGTCTTCCAAAACAAAAGTGTGTCACGGAAGGCCCCTCAACACAAGAGGGGGGGGCCTACCGAAGACTCCAGAGAGTACTATGAGGAGGGGTAGTCTCCCTCCTCACTTGCACATGGTGCCTTGAGGAGCCGGGGTGGCTCCAAGGGGTGAGGCTTGGGATGGGGCCTCACTCCCGCACCTTGTGAAAAGTAGAGAGTGCTTTGGAGCACCTCTAAACATGGGGTTGGGAAGTGTCCCTCTCCAAGTTAGTCCCCGTGATAAGTAGTGCCGGTTCCCGGGAGTGACCGGGAATGGCTCAAGAAGATGAGGCATGGAAAGGAAGCCTCACTCCTACATCTTGGACATTGTGGGATGCTCTTGAGCATCCCGCAACATTGGGTTGGAAAGAGTCCCGCTCCAAACTAGTCCCCGGGAAAACTAGTGTCGGATTCTGGGAGGATTTCCGGCAAAGTCCCGAATGGGGTGAGAAACAAGAGTGGAAGGGGACTAGTGGGGAGTTGGACAATATGCAAGGGCGGTTAGCTCCGGGGGTGATTAGTAGCACGCTTGGGAGCTTGGACATGTGTGGAAGGCCGCCCCGTGCCACCAAGTGGCATGCCCATGTGTTTTGTGGGAGTTCCGGTTTACGGGTTCCGGGTAATGAGTTGGGGGAGTCAAGGTGGGTTGGACACCTTGACTAGAAATGGTGCTAACATTGTGTGTGGGGCACATGCAAGTGTTAGCAAAGTCGTGGCCGGTTGCTACCAACTAAGTGAGCCGGGATTCCGGTACCTAGTAAGGCTTACTTGAAGAAAAAGAGTTGGGAGTAATTAGGGCCGCGACACTTGGTATCAGAGCAGGCTACGCAACGGGATCCAATCAAGAGTAGGAGGGCACCAGAGTCCGGAAGCTCGGGATGTGGCCCGAAGACACGTAGTCAAGCCTTTGAGGCCGGGGTTGCCCTCATGAGGAGTCTTCTTTAGGTCCATCGAATGTGCGGATGGAAATAAAAGAGGAGCAAGGGGAACCAAGAGAAGTTGCTAGTGGTGAGGAGGTCACTCTCCATGAGGAGGAAGAAAATCCTCTAAGTCCCGTTCCCGGGAAACACGGCCACAAGCGGAAGGCACGAGAGCAATGGTTCAATGAGCTTGTCAAAACTCTTCAAGTCTTGGAAGAAGAGATTAAGGAGCTCAAAGGAAGGGCATCATGCCCTTCTTCCCGCAAGTTGTGCAAGACCAACTTGCCCTCTTCCTTCACGGGATTGGGCAAGGTAAACAAGGTCAAGGACTTCATTGTGGAACTTGAGCTCAACTTTGAGGCCCAAAGAACTCGTGAAGAGGACAAGATCAACATTACCGTGACCTTCTTGAAAGAGCAGGCTCTTTTTTGCTTTGTACCAGGATGAGAACGCGGCAGTGGTGAGCAACTTGACTTGGACCGGTTTCAAGGAGATCCTAAGTGATCTCTTCACCCCGGAGTACCAAGAGATTCGGGATGGCATGGCCCTTGTGCAATTGAAGCAAACGGGCACTCTTCATGCCTATGTGAAGGATTTCAATGCACATTTGAATGTGCTCCCGAAGTTAGATGAATTGGCCAAATAGGTCATTTTCTTCAATGGACTCTAAGGTTGGGTGGAGCGGGCATTATTCAAGATGCCGAGATTGCCGGAGACTTGTGCCAAATTGCTCAAGTTGGCAAAAGGGATTGGTGATGATGAAGGTCACCAAAAGGCCTCTAAAGAGGAGGCCTCAACCGGAAAGCAAGGCAAATTACTATCCAAGAGCCAACATAAGAAAAATGGTTGGCAAAAGCTTTAGGGTGGTGAGAGTAGGCCTTCCAAGGATGGGAAGGACAAGTTTGCCAATGACAAGCCCAAAAGTGGGGACAAGTCCATAATAAAAAGAGACAAGTTACATTACTTGTTTGAATTGTGGTGAAGAGGGCCACATGGCAATGCATTGCTCCTAACCAAAGGGGCAACCGACTCCTTCATAAGTCCCGAAGCATCGAAGAGGATGGGCTTGCATTTGAGTAAGCAAGCTCATCCAAGTGAGGTTTGCAAAGAGGCAAGCCTCACCAAACGTTCCTTGTAGCAACGGAAGTAGAAGTGAAGTGCCAAAACTTCACCTTTGTGAAAAACTTCAAGGTTTACTAATTGGATGGGATTGGTCTCATCTTATATAAGACTTCCTTTGATACCTTTGGGGTAAAGATAATGAGGTGGCCATTGAGAGTGGTTGCCAACCCCGAAGGCAAGGAGATTGAGTTGGAGTTCACCAAGGCTCCCAACATGTTAGGGAGTAGAATCAACTTGGTGAACTTGGAGGAGTTAGAGGAAAACCGGTTCTTGATAATGCTAAGAACCGATTTGGGAGTTGAAGGGAACAAGCCCACTTCTAAACTCCACACCTCCTAAGTGGATTTGGGAGGTCATCTAAGGCTTTGGTGATGCCTTTTGGGTTGTGCAACGTCTCATCAATGTTCACAACCCTCATGAATACGGTGTTCCATCAAGTGGATAGGTCTAGTTTATGTGGGTCCTTCCAAGGAAAGTCCTTGGGTGGAAAGGACCTTAGACCTATCGGGTGCCACCTTTGAGACTTAGCCATTTTCCAAGTAAAAGGATGCTTGGAGCATTGCGGGGCTAGCTACCCTGGAACGCAATGCAAGTGCCAAGGAGGCGGCTACCTCAAGAACTTGGTACTGCCGACAAGAGAGATTGTCGATGAGGGCATCGACGCTGTTTGGTGAGGGTGAGTGTCACATCCCTTTCCAAAGGATGCCCGAACACCGTGGTGAGCCGAGAGGACCCCGAGAGTGACGCCCCGGGCTTGGCAAGAGACAAAGTGAAGTGACCAAGGGGAGTGCCGAGCAAACAGCACGCAATGGCGTCGTGCTCGGGACGAACTTGGTAAAGTGCCTTAGATGGTTGCAAACCTTGTTCAAGCACGCACCCATAGGTCCATAAAACGCTCGATTTGGAGTTGTGAGTCATGAGATATGACTCTCCAAAGTTGGAGCGCGTTCCGGGACACTCCGGGACTCGGGAGTGTTGGCTTTCGGGACTCAAAATGTCATCCTTCTTGGATGGCGGCATGTTGCATGTCTTTGGAAAGCTCTAGACAAGAGCTTTCCAAAATTCTAAGGCTCGTGAGGAGCAAAGCAATGCTTTGGGAGATATGGCTCTCCAAAGCATCGGGACTTCGGGACTCCGGGACTGCTGCCTCCCGGGACTCCCGAATGTTCAGAGGAGCATAGCTCCCACATAGAAGCTCCGATTGGGACAAGTGAGGAGTCCATCGACATCTACTCAAAGAGTAAATGTTGAAAATGTGCTCGAACGTCCCATTTGGATAACTGAGCTACAAGTTAGCCCGAGAAGAAGATACGGCCCGTTTTTGAGACAAAGGCAAAAACGGGTGGTCTTCCAAAACAAAAGTGTGTCACGGAAGGCCCCTCAACACAAGAGGGGGGGGCCTACCGAAGACTCCAGAGAGTACTATGAGGAGGGGTAGTCTCCCTCCTCACTTGCACATGGTGCCTTGAGGAGCCGGGGTGGCTCCAAGGGGTGAGGCTTGGGATGGGGCCTCACTCCCGCACCTTGTGAAAAGTAGAGAGTGCTTTGGAGCCTCTCTAAACATGGGGTTGGGAAGTGTCCCTCTCCAAGTTAGTCCCCGTGATAAGTAGTGCCGGTTCCCGGGAGTGACCGGGAATGGCTCAAAAGGGTGAGGCATGGAAATGAAGCCTCACTTCCACACATTGGGCATTGTGGGATGCTCTTGAGCATCCCGCAACATTGGGTTGGAAAGAGTCCCGCTCCAAATTAGTCCCCGGGAAAACTAGTGCCGCATTCCGGGAGGATTTCCGGCAAAGTCCCGAATGGGGTGAGAAACAAGAGTGGAAGGGGACTAGTGGGAAGTTGGACAATGGATAAGGGCGGTTAGCTCCGGGGGTGATTAGTAGCACGCTTGGGAGCTTGGACATGTGTGGAAGGCCACCCCGTGCCACCAAGTGGCATGCCCATGTGTTTTGTGGGAGTTCCGGTTTACGGGTTCCGGGTAATGAGTTGGGGGAGTCAAGGCGGGTTGGACACCTTGACTAGACATGGTGCTAACATTGTGTGTGGGGCACATGCAAGTGTTAGCAAAGTCGTGGCCGGTTGCTACCAACTAAGTGAGCCGGGATTCCGCTACCAAGTAAGGCTTACTTGAAGAAAAAGAGTTGGGAGTAATTAGGGCCGCGACAGAGCCATCCGAATGGCTCACGTATTAGTTATTGTATATCTAGATACAAAATACATTTGATTCTAATAGTTTCTGTGGTTCTTATAGACTAAATGCATTAAAGTGGTATATATAGAAATAGGCTCCAAAATTATTAGAACGATTATGAAAAGTATTGAGTATGGCAATGTAGTGACAATTTCATGATTGTATATTAGGATGGATAACTAAATTATTGGAATTGAATAATATTAGATTTTAGGTAGTATTAAAGTTAGAGGTAGATAGGTAATTGAGAAAGCAACAAGGTAAGAAGGAATATGAGAGAGGACAATTCCTCTCTCATGTTTCCCCCTCTTCCCTCATCTTTTCTTTGGTGTCAAATTTCTTTTTCTGCCTCTCATTTTCTTTCCACTTCGTCCCTCACTTCTTGGCTAGGGTTTGCTAGTTTTTTGTCTCTTTTGTTTTTGGATGTGTGTGTGTGAGTAGAGATGCTTCTAGGGTTGTAGCTACGGAAATTTGAAATGTGTGACCTAATATGAGAAGAAAATATGCAAGTAGGAGGTGTGGAGTTGTTGAATGTGGGTGTGAGTGTGGGTAGGTTAGGGTACAAGATAGGAGAATGGATTTCCCGACCAAGATCTGAATCCGCCAACTTTGGGAAGGTGTAGCATTTGCTGGAGACGAGTTTGGGCAAGCTCTTTAGAGGAGAGGAGCGTCAATGAAGTCAGCTTTCCAACGAGCCCAAGCGCGCGGTCATAGGAGCAGCAACGGAGGAGTTATGGCGGATCTCCCAAGAAGACTTCACCGGCTTGCGGCGGATGGCGAGAAGAGGCGGGGCTGATTTGAAGAACGGTTTCTATCAGTAGGAGACAAATTTGAGCAAGTCCTTTGGAGGAGAGGAGCTGCTTAAAGCGAGATTTCCAAAATGCTTAGGCTTTCTCTTCTTGGATCATGGACCGAGGTATGGTGATCGATTAAGTGAAAGCATGTCCATTGTAGAGGGCAAATGGAGGGTCTGACTTTGAGGCCGCATAACTCAAGTTGTAGGTAGAACTACCGGAAGTGCTTCCGGATTCAAGTACACCATTAAGCTAGCTCTATGTAGACTCCTATCTTGCCTCAAGAGGAGCAAGAACAAGGGAGATACGGCCATTTTAGTGGCCAAGGGTCCAGCTGAGGTTGGACCCCAATTGTACTTCTTCTTCCCCCATTGATTTTTTTTTGAGGTTTATTGCAGTTCGTGTCTTGATGATTGTGTGATGGTGGATGCGTGGTGTTTGTGAATGCTTGTTAGGATTTCACTCTAGTAGAGTTTGGTGGTCCATTGCTTGGAAGGATTAGGTTAGGGTGTCTCCACTCTCAACCGGCCCAACTCTAGGGCTTTTCTTTCTATGGGTTGGATCGCTCATACCATCACAGACTCCGGTCGAGCATCCCACTTTGGTCAAAGTTCAGAGGTCGGATGCAAGGCCCTCGAATCCAACCACTTCCAAGGGCAAGGCAAAGGTGGAAGAAGGTGCACCCGTCTTAGCTGCTTCTCCAGCCAACAACACCCGTTCGGTAGCTGGGCAACTTACGGACGAGGAATGGGAGAAATCTCCAACCGCTCAGTAGCTCCACAATATTGCCATCAACATCGCGGATGAGGAAGAATTAAAGAGCGAGGCCAACACGGAGTACAACAGTGACGAGGAGTTCGTAACCGAGCAAGGGAAGAGAGTCAAGACAGGACGGATTGCAGCAACACCCTTGAAACAGCCTAAGAATGGAGTGAGTGGAAGAAGAAGAAGATAGAACGGATTCAGAATCCGTAAGTTAGATTCTGGCTAAGGGTTAGGAAGTCGGATTAGGACAGTAGGTAGGATATTTTTGGAAGTCAGTCGCTTTTCTTAGAGTAGGCCGTGTAGGTTGGCCGCCGCAAAGTAGTTAGGTTTCAAAGTCGTTAACTTTGAGTACTTATAAGTGAAGGGTTTGTCACCTAAAACATTCTTTACTTGTTAATCAACAACCTCTTATGCGCATATTCAGTGTAATCCTTGCTCTGTCTCCGTTTTGAGGTGGAGTGCTTAGAAGTCGTATCTACTGTTTCCGAGTTGTAAGTTGGGGGTTAGGAATCCGGATTCCTTGCTAGATCGTACCTGTGGAGTTGGGGTTGTGTTGGACGTATTAGCGAGTGCCTTGTATCTTAAGCTGGTCTAGATTGTCTGAGAGAGGGAAACTATTGTAGTAAACACCTTACGGTTTGGGGGTCTAGGAGTACAGTGTGCGAGGCCGGACTCCAATCCGACCTCCAACTGCTACAGACTTGGGTTCCTCTGTAGTCTCAGGGGACCGATCAGGAGCAGTACGTGACCGGAATATGTGTAGCCGTATTCTAGCCGGATTCGGATCTCTTGGAGTTTGTCATTGTAGTAAGTGCGATAGGCCAATCTGGAGGGCTTGCGTGACCTGCTAGTCCGGCCAAGTCGGATTAGTTGTGAGGACGTAATGTATGCCTAAGTCTCGGTGTGTGTATGTATGTGTGTGTGTGTGTGTGTGCGTCTGTCTGTGTCTGTGTGACTAGAGTTTATAAGTAGACGTTTCCGCCACTCAAAACATAAGGGAAAGAGTCTTTGTGCATCCTCTCTTACAAAGGGAAACCCTTGTCAAGCAAGACTAAAAGATAAGTTGGAAGATAGAAAGAATTGGAGTTAGTTGTCTTAGCACTACTTTGTCTTGATTACTTCACAGAATCCCTGGAACGATACACGAGTCACCTAAACACAGGTTTGACACTAATAAACGTGTAAGGAAAGGTAACGTGGATACATGGCATCCGACATGCCTCAATGGAAGCCATACCGGATTGAGCTGTTTTTGACCCGGTATCCTCATCAAAAGCAGTCACAAGTGCCTTCCGTGCAGGAGCTTTACATTTGGCCTAGCTTAATTTGAGATCATTCAAGGCACTCCAGATATTCATGGTATACTGCTGGTAGGTTTGAACGAATTTGCTCGAAGAGTTTAGATTTAGTATGCCCGTGACAATGTGGTCTACGAGCCCCTCCCCCGTCTTCCCGACCAAGTAAGCCCTAATAGTGTCGTGCGAGTATCGCACTTTGTTCGAAGGAAAGACGATAGTGAACACGAACCTAGGGACGTAGGTCGCCTGAAGCGTGATCAAGAGGTGCGACTTCTCATAGTTGACAAAGTTTATGAATGTGTCGTTGAAGATGGAGATATGCGCGGGATTAGTTCCAGACTATTGGAAAAGATGGAAAATTGTCTTCTCCCTGGGGGGGGAATGCACAGGCGTGAGCGGTGAGCGGTGAGCGGTGAGAGTTTACGAATATTAAGTATCCTATTACCAAGGTTTAGGGTAAATAAAACTGAAATATTGGTATAGGGTTTAGAAGTAAATGCTCCCAAACCCGTGGACTTAAGTCACATTTGTTTAGGTTTTTGGGTACACTATACAATAGGTTAGGGCTGACATCATCACAGACGTCATCACTTTAGGGGTTTAGGTGGTTTAGGGTTTCTCTCGCTCAAGTAAAAGTCGTGAAGGGCGAGAGAAGGTGACATAATTGTCAGAAGTAGGGGGCTTCCTCGTACACGAGGGAACCCCTAAAAATAGATTTTCTTTTTTTTTAAGAAAAAAATTGTTCGATTTACATATTATGGTTTCAAAATCCCAATTACCTCATAAACTTACTTAATACAAACTGAGTTTTATATACAACGACTCACTCAAACAACAAATTTGATTTGGCGTGATCAAAAAAATATTAGAGCGGTTTAGACATGGTAATTAGAATTAAAACGGTTTAATATATAACCAATACGCCAAGATGTATAAATAAGTAATAGTAACTCATAAATGAGTTGAAAACATACGAATTCAAAAATATCGAATATTGTTGCCAAAAGCTATAGGGAGGCTAAGTTCAATAGTAATCAAGAGAATGGTCGCTATCGTGGGGCGAGTCAAATTCTTCATCACATTGGTCAGCTTCAAAATCTATGAAGCGCAATACACTCTGAGGAAACTTTGGTCTCTGGGCTTGAGCACGAATAGGAGATGGAGCTGCCACCCACTGCTCGGCAAGTCGCTCAGCATACGAGGGAAGCGCAAATGAGAAAACGATTCGTTCGTTTGCATGCGATAACAGAAGCTCCTGTACAAAAACAATTCGAGCAAGTGTTAGTATAAATCACTTGATCACATTTATCCTCAATCTTGACATAAACTACATACCTGTAGAAACACTCCAATCAAACACGATGTCCTTCTCGTCGGTCAAGCACTCGATAAAACACTGGATGAAATCTGGATGCTTCTCCCGAGCGCCCCGCCACGGTTTCCCATCAGGGCGTAACATCTGGTCTTCGGCGTGGGTGAAGTTGGTTAAGTTGTCATTGTCGTCTAGGAGAATGTCGACCTGCCCCCATAGACCATTCGATCTCTTTATTTCAAACTTTGCATCCTTTCTTGCAAAGACCTTGATGTGGAAGTTCTGAGTCTACACAATCCAATCGGGCGATTAGAAAACCACATTACAATCTATCAAATTGAACGGAGAAAACAATATAGAAATATAAACGCTTTGAGATTTACCGTTCACAAAGTAAACAAACACGTCAAACGAAGTGGGTTATAACCCCACCATCACGAACAATCTTGAATCGGTAACTATACGTGCACTCGTCCAACTCTCGTTCAATGGCCCTATCCCTTGGGTGCATGAGAAGTATAACCCCATCATCCGTTAGATTCGCATCAAAGAAATGCGAACACGTTATCGAAATAATCGTCATCTCGCATGTTCCACATGGGTACAACGTGTGGTTCGATGAGAGGCACCGTAAGGTTTTCAGGTGCATCAGCGATGATTAGGTCAATGCCGGGATGTTTGGGCTTCATAGTCATGTTTTGAATGGGCTTATCACGACCTTTCCCAACCTGGACGATAAAGTATAACAATTATTAGTGTCATAAAATCACCACGATTAAAGAGGGACATTGAAAACAATATGAAATTATGAGAATATGGGTTTACCTTACGAATATGCTGCATAATGCGTACAGCCTGAGGTTCCATGCGGGAATTAGTGTCGCTCAAGTTCAAAACCTCACCCATGTCTCCGTGCTCGAGGAATATGGGCAAGGGTGATACGTTAGCAGATACTTTCTCAGACAAGTCAGGACGGACCACATCGCGACCGCGAACAAGCCGATTGAATTTTGTGGCGTGGGATGGCAAGCCATCAACGTCACCAAGACGTTCACTTGCCTGAGTAAGGGAAGGACCAGATTCAGCTTGTGACGAAGGACCACCTTGAGACATTGATGCGTTCATGGCTGCAGGTCGTGATCTTGCTGGCACTTGAGCACGTTTCTTCCCAACTTTAGGAGCTCGGTTAGGCATATCGTCGACGAAGTCTCCTGCATCATTGTCGTCTTCAATGTCGATACGAGCTTGAGGTGCAGAGACGACGCCCATTGACACTGCAAGATCTTGCTCCTCCGTAGGAACGAACGGGGCCGAGCAGTCCAAAAACCAAGCTCCAGTCTTGAGGGCTACTGTTGAGAACCTCTCGTACTGGCGAGGAGTGAATGCGTTATGCTTGGAGTCTTTATCACGAGCATCCTTCAGAAACTCGGGAAGAGAAGACAAACGAAGAGCACCTTTGGTCATCAACTCGCGGGTAAAGTATCTGAAAAAAAAATGGTTTAGAAAACCAATTATTACCAAGTAGAAAGCAAATAAATAAGTAAGCGGGGAGCATAAAATACCTATAGACCAAGAGTTTGATGATCAACGTGCCATTCTCGAACTTCTTCAAATCGGTTCCTTTGACAAACTTTGGGCCTGCTGTTGGTGCGAGATATGCAAGGTACGCGTGATCCCAAAGGCGCACCCTCCAATGCTCTACGTAAGCGGATGGAGGGAGAACGTCCTCTTTCCATACAATAGGCATAGCGTGATTTTCAAGGATCTTATTGAGCTCTTGTACGAGCTCGAACTCCAACTGCAAAAACGATTGTGAATCACGTAAATGAGAATTAAAGCATGATATAGTTTCAGAGATTCGAACAACCCAAAATACAAGTTTGATCAGAGAGCATGCATACTTGTGCCCAAAAAGAAACCTTCTGAATCCAGGCGTCAAAGGTTTTCTCTTTCATTGGACGATCCAAGGGAAAACACACAAGCTGTCTTTCATTATCCGTGCTATTCCACCAAGACAGCCACTTTGCCTTAAATTCCGGCTCAACATGAGATGTAGCAATCTTTTGAAGTCGCTCAATTGACAACTCGGGTACTGGAAAAGTCGAGTAGTGTGTAGTAATCTGATTAAGACATAACTCACGTCAATTATCATCTTACGGGTAATCAAATAGAAAGCAATAATATATTATACGTACCTCGTCGAAGAACTTCGTGCCATTATGTGGATTAGCCACCGCGATAAATTTCTCAAAATTTCGACCCTTTAAGATCTTGATGGTCTTTTGTTGCGCATGATGCATAGCCAACCACACCCCGTGTCCGGTTTGCTTCTCTTTAGCAGTGGTCTCCTTGTAAATCTTTGCAGCAAGGTCTTGAGCCCGAGAAACCTCTCTCTGTGAATTACGAAAATCACACAGTACAAATTACATAACATTTGACGATAGTCATAAGCAGTATTTGGAAGATCAATACTTAAAATTATTACCTTGAACAAGAATGCTACGAATACGTCAACTGTCAGAGAATACCAAGTGGTACGCCTTGATTTCTCTTTTTGGCAAAAAACATATGCCTCTTCTGAAATCAAGTCCCTGAAAGCCTCAAGTTTCATAGATCCGAACGTCCGAATTCGTTGTAACTTCATTTGAAGACTACTCTTCACGAAGTCGTTTCTCGGTCGACCTACAATTCAAACCATATGCATGAGGATGTAAGAAGTTAAGGTTAATGAAAAAAATGTAAATCGAACTTCATGGAAGACAACCAACTTACCAATTGACGTCGGCCATGGCATTGACGAACGCCATTCCTTCCCGTGCATCAAGCACGTCATGATCAACCCGAATGTGCCAAGAAGGATCATCTTGGTGAAACTCGCAATCTCTCGCATCCATGCAACCAAACGATGATTCCCTTCATAGACAAAAACATTTTGCCTTGAAATTGATGGAGGTGGACGTCACGAGACAGTCGTCCTCGAATCGTCTATTTTCATTCACCCAATGTTCATCCCAAGTCTTTGACAATCTCCGGGAAACAAGAAGATCCCGACTATCCTCGTCATATAACGAGACGTACATGACGCGATCACCCTCCCTATAACCTCGGGCAAACTCGTTTTGAAGCCTCTGCACGTCGGCTTCAAGAACAGGTCTAACCTTCGGGTAAGATTGAAGGCGACATAAAGGATTTCGAAACCGGGACTTATCTTCCGGTTTGTTGAGAATCCCTTTGATGGCCTTAACGGAGTCCGTCCTGGTGCAAACTCGAATCTCGTGCTCGCTAAACTTCATATCCTTCTCCTTGAGATGTGAAGGATGTTTAGCGGTCTCATCATCGTCGGAATCCTCGGAAAGAGATGACGGGCCCTCCATTTGTTGCTCTCTCTCCGGTGAAGCAAGCCCAAGGGCGTGCGTTGCGTGCACAATAGCAAGATGCTCACTAGGAAGCACTGCTTGGGCCCCTTCATCCGGAGTAAGCGCTGGCCCGTCCCCATTCTCAATGTCACTTACGTGATGGCGCGGGGGGATGTCTTGTCCAGTGGATGGTGTCGGGACGTTCGGCAGACTGCGATCCTCTTCCATGGGTTGGGTCTCCGGAATACTCAAGGGAGTATGCTCGCCATTCTCATTATCGTCATCGCCATCTCTTGGCTGGATAATTGAAAGGGTAAATGTCGCAACCCTAATTACTCCAACACACTTTTTTTGCTTAGTGAGCCTTACTTGGTAGCGGAATCCCGGCTCACTTAGTTGGTAGCAACCGGCCACGACTTTGCTAACACTTGCATGTGCCCCACACACAATGTTAGCACCATTTCTAGTCAAGGTGTCCAACCCACCTTGACTCCCCCAACTCATTACCCGGAACCCGTAAACCGGAACTCCCACAAAACACATGGGCATGCCACTTGGTGGCACGGGGCGGCCTTCCACACATGTCCAAGCTCCCAAGCGTGCTACTAATCACCCCCGGAGCTAACCGCCCTTATCCATTGTCCAACTTCCTACTAGTCCCCTTCCACTCTTGTTTCTCACCCCATTCGGGACTTTGCCGGAAATCCTCCCGGAATGCGGCACTAGTTTTCCCGGGGACTAGTTTGGAGCGGGACTCTTTCCAACCCAATGTTGCGGGATGCTCAAGAGCATCCCACAATGCCCAATGTGTGGAAGTGAGGCTTCATTTCCATGCCTCACCCTTTTGAGCCATTCCCGGTCACTCCCGGGGGAACCGGCACTACTTATCACGGGGACTAACTTGGAGAGGGACACTTCCCAACCCCATGTTTAGAGAGGCTCCAAAGCACTCTCTACTTTTCACAAGGTGCGGGAGTGAGGCCCCATCCCAAGCCTCACCCCTTGGAGCCACCCCGGCTCCTCAAGGCACCATGTGCAAGTGAGGAGGGAGACTACCCCTCCTCATAGTACTCTCTGGAGTCTTCGGTAGGCCCCCCCCCCCTCTTGTGTTGAGGGGCCTTCCGTGACACACTTTTGTTTTGGAAGACCACCCGTTTTTGCCTTTGTCTCAAAAACGGGCCGTATCTTCTTCTCGGGCTAACTTGTAGCTCAGTTATCCAAATGGGACGTTCGAGCACATTTTCAACATTTACTCTTTGAGTAGATGTCGATGGACTCCTCACTTGTCCCAATCGGAGCTTCTATGTGGGAGCTATGCTCCTCTGAACATTCGGGAGTCCCGGGAGGCAGCGATCCCGAGTCCCGAAGTCCCGATGCTTTGGAGAGCCATATCTCCCAAAGCATTGCTTTGCTCCTCACGAGCCTTAGAATTTTGGAAAGCTCTTGTCTAGAGCTTTCCAAAGACATGCAACATGCCGCCATCCAAGAAGGATGACATTTTGAGTCCCGAAAGCCAACACTCCCGAGTCCCGGAGTGTCCCGGAACGCGCTCCAACTTTGGAGAGTCATATCTCATGACTCACAACTCCAAATCGAGCGTTTTATGGACCTATGGGTGCGTGCTTGAACAAGGTTTGCAACCATCTAAGGCACTTTACCAAGTTCGTCCCGAGCACGACGCCATTGCGTGCTGTTTGCTCGGCACTCCCCTTGGTCACTTCACCTTGTCTCTTGCCAAGCCCGGGGCGTCACTCTCGGGGTCCTCTCGGCTCACCACGGTGTTCGGGCATCCTTTGGAAAGGGATGTGACACTCACCCTCACCAAACAGCGTCGATGCCCTCATCGACAATCTCTCTTGTCGGCAGTACCAAGTTCTTGAGGTAGCCGCCTCCTTGGCACTTGCATTGCGTTCCAGGGTAGCTAGCCCCGCAATGCTCCAAGCATCCTTTTACTTGGAAAATGGCTAAGTCTCAAAGGTGGCACCCGATAGGTCTAAGGTCCTTTCCACCCAAGGACTTTCCTTGGAAGGACCCACATAAACTAGACCTATCCACTTTGGGACTCACTTGGAATGCCCCCAATGGCCCCAAGTTAGGCTCAACTAGCCCATCATACTCACATGACTTAGGATTGAATTCAAGGCTAACCAACACTTTCTTGGTTGCAACACCAAGCCCTCTTTTCAAACACTTAGGCTCTCAAGTGGTGAACTTTGCTCGCCTAGGGGTAATGCTAAGTCCCGCCCGACCTAGCCTTTGCTTCACTCTACCGAGACATGGGTGATCAAGCCATGCGTTGACGATGGTCAACCCGCAAAGGGCACTTTTATGAGACCGTGCCACTACCTTGCTCCCGCTTGAGCAAGTCCTAAGCTTAAGAGTCGTGGGGGTTCACCCACTCACAACTCCCAAGCCAAGGTCCCTGTTTTGCAGCATTCCAAGTATTGGCTTCGTGTATCCCTCAACCTCTTCTAACCAACCTAGCAATCCAAAATGAGATTAAGACTCATCTCACTTCCAACATGCAATCAAGGAACTTGCCAGCAACTTTATTGTCAACCAAGTATTACCACATGTGTCATTTGCACCAAATGCTAGACAAAACTTAGGCCAAGTCTACACAAGTGTAATAATTCACCCCCACTTCAAAGGTTGATGTCCTCATCAATGCTTTCTCGGTGTCTTGGATCTCCGTTGGCTTTCATACCTTTCCACCATCTCCTTTGCATTGGCCATGTACTTGGCCTCAACCCATGTTGTTTCCTTCTCATGGTACCCCCGCCTCTTCACCAAGTATTATTTGCCCTTTTTCTTGGTGATCCGGCAATTCATAATGCCTTTTACTCCAAACTCCAAGTGATCACCAAGTAGTTCAGGTGAAGGCCGTTACACTTGCTTGCGTTCCGGCCTCACTTTATCTTTGCGATATGGCTTGAGTAATGACACATGGAAGGTGGGATGAATCATGGTCTCCGGTGGTAAGTCCAACTTATACACATCCTCAAACAACCGTTTTGCAATGACAAATGGACTCACATACTTTGTCATGGATATGGGAGTCAAGCCATCCGGTAAGGTGAAGTTCTTCACATTCTACCACACCTTTTAGCCTTCCTCATACTCCTCATGGCGCCGCCCTTTGTTAACTTGTTTCACATACCTCTTCGGGCCTTGTCTAGGTTTTCTTGGTCCTTTTCAATAAGTTGCTATCTCTTGGCTACCAAGTCTTTTGCACCTTGGCTTTGTCCCATCTTCTAATTGCAATCCATTCAAAAGCTAGGTTGTTAGGCATAAGTGGCTTCACACATAAGCCACCTTGGGCGGCGATTGACTCATAGCACCATGCCTCAATGCATTATGGCTACCAACCGCCAAACCCAAGTAATCACTTCGATCACTTTGGTCTTCGGCAACCCATGGTGCCGGCACCAAACACTGAAAAAGGAGCACCACCTTGTCAAAGGCGGTCGCCATCCCTTTTGTTGGCTCCATCCTTGCCAACTTACAAAACCTATTCACCACTACAAAGATGGCGTCACTTCCTCGTAACTCCGGAAGGCTTGTAATAAAATCCATGGAGACACACTCCCATGGACCATCCCGGATAGGCAAAGGCCGTAACAAACCTACTTGCTTTTGATATGACGCCCGGCTGGCTTCACATTCAAGTGATACAAGTCTTCACATAATGGGCAATGTCTTCCTTGATTTCGGGCCAATAGACCCTCTTTGAAACCAAACATATTGTGGACTTCTCCCCCTTATGCCCAGCCAAGCGGTTGTCATGCTCCTCCTTGAGCACACTCAACCTCCACATGCCCTTTTAAACACACACCCTATTTTGCTTTAACTTGATCATAGATTGATGAAGCCGGATACCTTTGGGCTTCTTGCCACACCTAAGTTCACTTAAGAACTTTTGAGCCTCGGGGTCTTTCATATAGGCCTCCCTTATCCGTTTTGTCAAATCACCTTCTCCCGCATACATCACTCTCAAGACTTGCGTGGTATTTGACTTATGTTCACCTTCCAACCTAGTGCATCCGGCGCCCATTCACTCGGCCCGGCTTGTGAATCAACTCCACATTTATGAGCACTAAGGTAACATGTCACCCAATTGCTTGGGTGTAACTTTGGCTTATGTTTCAAAGTACTTCAATGAAACATTATTGGTGAATACCTTGGTCTTGTGGAGACCAAAGTAATGTTGCCATGTCTTCAAACAATACACCACGGCAAACATCTCTTTTTCATGCTTTGGCCAATTGATTTGAGTACCATCAAATTTCTTGCTCTCAAATGCAATTGGCCTTCCTTCTTGCATAAGCACTTCCCCGATGGCAAAGTCACTTCCATCGGTGTGCACCTCAAAAGGCTTATCAAACTCCGGGAACTTCAATACCGGCGGAGAGGAGAGCTTCTCCTTGAGTTTTTTCAAATGCTTGCACGCATGAATCGGTCCCATCGAAGGCCAAGTTTTTTCTTAAGCAAACCGGATATGGGCTTAACAATCTTGGAGAAGTTCTTTATGAACCTCCCATAATAATAGGCCAACCCAAGCAATGACCTCAATTCCCTTTGTGAAGTGGGTTGGCTCCCCTTCTTGATTGCTTTCACCTTCTTGTGGTCCGGTTTGTCACTTTGCCCCGTCATAATGTGTCCCAAGATCTCCATCTCTAGCAAGCCAAACTCACTCTTCTCCCCATTTGCATGTAACTTATTGTCCCTAAGTTTTTTTTTTTTTTTTTTTTTTTGAGCACAATTGCAAGGTGCTATGCATGCACTTCCGCCGTTTTGGAGATCACCAATATGTCATGAATGTAAAAATGACAAGCCCATCCATCTCTTGATGGAATACCGTATTCATGAGGGTTGTGAACATTGATGAGACGTTGCACAACCCAAAAGGCATCACCAAAGCCTTAGATGACCTCCCAAATCCACTTAGGAGGTGTGGAGTTAGAAGTGGGCTTGTTCCCTTCAACTCCCAAATCGGTTCTTAGCATTATCAAGAACCGGTTTTCCTCTAACTCCTCCAAGTTCACCAAGTTGATCCTACTCCCTAACACGTTGAGAGCCTTGGTGAACTCTAACTCAATCTCCCTGCCTTCGGGGTTGGCAATCACTCTCAATGGCCACTTCATTATCTTTACCTCATCGGTATCAAAGGAAGTCTTACATAAGATGAGATCAATCCCATCCATCTCACTTATAATGAAGTTTTCCACAAAGGTGAAGTTTTGACACTCCAACTCCACTTCCATAGCTACAAGGCATGTTTCGTGGAGCTTGCCTTTTTTGCAAACCTCACTTGAATGAGCTTGCTTACTCAAATGCAAGTCCATCCTCTTCGATGCTTTGGGACTTATGAAGGAGTCGGTTGCCCCTTTGGTTAGGAGCAATGCATTGCCATGTGGCCCTCTTCACCACAATTCAAACAAGTAATGTAACTTGTCTCTTTTTATTATGGACTTGTCCCCACTTTTGGGCTTGTCCTTGGCAAACTTGTCCTTCCCATCCTTGGAAGGCCTACTCTCACCACCCTTAAGCTTTTGCCAACCATTTTTCTTATGTTGGCTCTTGGATAGTAATTTGCCTTGCTTTCCGGTTGAGGCCCTCTCTTTAGAGGCCTTTTGGTGACCTTCATCATCACCAATCGATTTTGCCAACTTGAGCAACTCGGCACAAGTCTCCGGCAATCTCGGCATCTTGAATAATGCCCGCTCCACCCAACCTTAGAGTCCATTGAAGAAAATGACCTAATTGGCCAATTCGTCTAACTTCGGGAGCACATTCAAATGTGCATTGAAATCCTTAATATAGGCATGAAGAGTGCCCGTTTGCTTCAATTGCACAAGGGCCATGCCATCCCGAATCTCTTGGTACTCCGGGGTGAATCGATCACTTGGGATCCCCTTGAAACCGGTCCAAGTCAAGTTGCTCACCACTCCCGCGTTCTCATCCCGGAAACGAGTCCACCACATATGCACATATTCTTTCAAGAAGGTCACAAGAATAGTGATCTTGTCCTCTTCACAAGCCCTTTGAGCCTCAAAGTAGAGCTCAAGTTCCACAATGAAGTCCTTGACCTTTTTGACTTGCCCAATTCCGTGAAGGAAGAGGGCAAGTTGGTCTTGCGCAACATGCGGGAAAAAAGACTTGATGCCTTCCCCTTGAGCTCCTTGATCTCTTGTTGCAAGACATGAAGAGTTTTGACAAGCTCATGGAACATTTCCTCTCGTGCCTAAACCGCTTGTGGCCGTGTTTCCCGGGAACGGGACTTAGAGGATTTTCTTCCTCCTCATGGTGAGTGTCCTCCTCACAAGTAGCAACTTCTCTTTGGTCCCCTTTTATTTCCACCGGCTCCTCCGATGGACTTTAAGAAGACTCCTCATGAGGGCCATCCCCGGCCTCAAAGGCTTGACTACGTGTCTTCGGGCCACATCGCGAGCTTCCGGCCTCCGGTGCCATCCTACTCTTGATTGGATCCCGTTGCATAGCCTGCTCTGATACCAAGTGTCGCAACCCTAATTACTCCAACACACTTTTTTTGCTTAGTGAGCCTTACTTGGTAGCGGAATCCCGGCTCACTTAGTTGGTAGCAACCGGCCACGACTTTGCTAACACTTGCATGTGCCCCACACACAATGTTAGCACCATTTCTAGTCAAGGTGTCCAACCCACCTTGACTCCCCCAACTCATTACCCGGAACCCGTAAACCGGAACTCCCACAAAACACATGGGCATGCCACTTGGTGGCACGGGGCGGCCTTCCACACATGTCCAAGCTCCCAAGCGTGCTACTAATCACCCCCGGAGCTAACCGCCCTTATCCATTGTCCAACTTCCTACTAGTCCCCTTCCACTCTTGTTTCTCACCCCATTCGGGACTTTGCCGGAAATCCTCCCGGAATGCGGCACTAGTTTTCCCGGGGACTAGTTTGGAGCGGGACTCTTTCCAACCCAATGTTGCGGGATGCTCAAGAGCATCCCACAATGCCCAATGTGTGGAAGTGAGGCTTCATTTCCATGCCTCACCCTTTTGAGCCATTCCCGGTCACTCCCGGGAACCGGCACTACTTATCACGGGGACTAACTTGGAGAGGGACACTTCCCAACCCCATGTTTAGAGAGGCTCCAAAGCACTCTCTACTTTTCACAAGGTGCGGGAGTGAGGCCCCATCCCAAGCCTCACCCCTTGGAGCCACCCCGGCTCCTCAAGGCACCATGTGCAAGTGAGGAGGGAGACTACCCCTCCTCATAGTACTCTCTGGAGTCTTCGGTAGGCCCCCCCCTCTTGTGTTGAGGGGCCTTCCGTGACACACTTTTGTTTTGGAAGACCACCCGTTTTTGCCTTTGTCTCAAAAACGGGCCGTATCTTCTTCTCGGGCTAACTTGTAGCTCAGTTATCCAAATGGGACGTTCGAGCACATTTTCAACATTTACTCTTTGAGTAGATGTCGATGGACTCCTCACTTGTCCCAATCGGAGCTTCTATGTGGGAGCTATGCTCCTCTGAACATTCGGGAGTCCCGGGAGGCAGCAGTCCCGGAGTCCCGAAGTCCCGATGCTTTGAGAGCCATATCTCCCAAAGCATTGCTTTGCTCCTCACGAGCCTTAGAATTTTGGAAAGCTCTTGTCTAGAGCTTTCCAAAGACATGCAACATGCCGCCATCCAAGAAGGATGACATTTTGAGTCCCGAAAGCCAACACTCCCGAGTCCCGGAGTGTCCCGGAACGCGCTCCAACTTTGGAGAGTCATATCTCATGACTCACAACTCCAAATCGCGCGTTCTTTGGACCCGTGGGTGCGTGCTCAAACAAGGTTTCCAACCATGTAAGGCACACTACCCAATTCGTCCCAAGCTTGACGCCATTGCGTCTTTGTTTGCTCGACTCCCCCTTGGTCACTTCACCTTGTCTCTTGCCAAGCCCGGGACGTCACTCCCGGGGTCCTCTCGGCTCACCACGGTGTTCGGGCATCCTTTGGAAAGGGATGTGACAGTAAAACACTAAATTAAACTTATGCAAACAACAAATGTCAATAGATATATATCAGTAAAAATATGATGATTAGTAAACTATCATCCATGGATAATACAAAATATATATCATTGTATTGTCAAAGACAATACAATGTGGAGAGTCAAATCATGAATCAAGTTAAGTAAAAGTTGCTAGCCTAGGAGACCGTCTAGGGGCTAAACGTACCGCATCTCGAGCTTCTAGTCTCTTCTCACGTGTATGACGTCGCCATTCTCTCATGTATAGAGCCTGAGCCTCCTTGTCAACAATATTGGATGATACAACATTGGAACGGGGAAAAGAATCCCCATTAGAGGGCTCAGCCATGGGAACGATCTTGGCAGGTAAACCTAAGACAACGGTACGGTCTCCAATCCAATTTTGAACACCGTGACTCATTCCATCAAAATCACTACTATCAGTGTCAGACTCAATGGCATGCTCCATGCTATCCGCAGAGAACTCGTGCACCCAAAAAAAATATAGCGGTTTAGTCACAATCATGAGTGCACATTGGCAAAAAATATTAAGGCACTGAACAAATTAAACATGTTTAGACTGAAACGAAAAGAGATGGTTGAATTTCGAGCTCAAGAATGAAGAGTAACATATCTACTAAACTTTTCTCTTAGGACTCAAAGATTGAAACACTACCGGAACCTTTACAGACAAGGGAACATTCAAAACCACTATAGAAACATTGTAAGTGTAGTTGAGCTCAAGAAAAACCTGATTTTACCCACTTGTCCAAACATGCCAGCTACCCAAATAAACAAGCATCGAATAGAATAATGGAGCTTCAATTAAGAGTTTGAGGTTCCTTCTTTGACAATTTGAAATGCACATTATTTGAACCATAAACCGTTTAGCAAACCCACTTCCATACAAGCCTATGATATTTAATTTCAATTATTTCAATCGATTTTCCACATTTACAAATTCTTAGTATAACTAGTTTAGCCCCTAAAATTTTCTTGATGCAAAACAATCTAACACAATATTTGACCTTCTTCTACTTTAGGCTTAAAAAATCCCAATATGAGAATTATTTAGAAGATTTAAGCGTAGGATCTCAAATTGAACTAGACATTCTACTCACATCTCAATTATGAACCGTTGATTTTTCTTCAGTTGTGAGATTATAATGATCAAAGTTGGCTGAAATTTTCTCTCGTATACACCTACGCTCGTATACGAGGATACCTACCATTCCTAAGATGCAAAACAATCTAACACACAATATTTGACCTTCTTCTACTTTAGGCTTAAAAAATCCCAATCTGAGAATTATTTAGAAGATTTAAGCGTAGGATCTCAAATTGAACTAGACATTCTACTCACATCTCAATTATGAACCGTTGATTTTTCTTCAGTTGTGAGATTATAATGATCAAAGTTGGCTGAAATCTTCTCTTGTATACACCTACCCTCGTATACGAGGATACCTACCACAAATGAAGTGATGCCCAATTCCAAAGCCCATTTATTTAAAATGATTATCAACATTCACAAACTTTTGATCTAACTGGTTTAGATTCCATCTCACCCTCGTATACGAGGATACCTACCACAAGTGGAGAGTGCTGAAGCCCAATGCCCATGCCCAAAGTGTAATCAAAAGAATAGACAAAAATATGATCAACAACCGGATTCTTTACCCAACCTCGTACACGAGGCACCCATCAAGACTCTAATTGCTATCCTTCTTCGTAAACGTATTATAATCAAAATCGGTTCAGTAGAGAAACATTTTAATGCCTACCTTACCTCGTAAACGAGGAAACAACCTGATTTCACTAAAAATTACAATAATTTGCAAGAATGGTCAATTTAATCATAATGAACTAAAAGAATTATCTAAACTTAGAAGATTATAGATTTTGAGAGCATTATGAAGACAACATAGTAGCAAATATGACTCCCATTACTACAACCTCGTATACGAGGTCACACTGGTTGAACCACCCTACTTCAGCTCTCATGTGTACTTGACCAATCCTTGGTTTGACCACTCCAATGTCTGCGTGACAAGATCAAAGAGATGAACAGCATCACGAATACCAGTACTCGATTCCCTTGAAATCCTCCTACCGTCAGCATGAATGGATCAGACAAGGAGAGTCATATGTGTGGGCATCCTCGTACACGAGGGAGCTTCACAGCGCAGCAAGCATTTGATCACACACTCATACCCGAGGACACCCCTTCACTCGGTTTACCACAAAATATCATGATCAGATGAGAAGATGAAAACGAAGATGAAAAGATGAACAATATCACCTCCCATTTCTGCTGACTTTGCCATCATGTCATGAAGACGAGTAGACGATGTCCAGCATCGAACACTCCCCCGAGTACGAGGGTACAGGTACAATTTCAAAGGAAGCTTCGACAAACAGTGCAAAGTGCCGAGCGTGGGCTTGCTAGCGGGTTACCAGACGCCTTTCCGACGCCTCAGAATTGATCGGAATTTTTCCAGCTGACACTGCTGAACCGCTCCCTCGTACACGAGGGTAGCGGTAGATATTCTAGAACCTGTTTAATTTTTCCAGTTGACCTGTTCGACCTGGGTGCCGAGAATCGACCTGGGTGCCGGATCTACGGATCGATTATGCCAGTTGCTGGGTGCCGACACAATCACACTGCTATATGTGGCCTCCAGCTAGTTGACTAGTTATTATCTGCAATCAAATTTCGGTATAATCTTATATAATTGGAGCAGGATGAATAGAGACTGGACCACTGATTGATTCCCTACGCTTTCAGAATGGTGAGAATGATGCAGCTTACAAGTTCAATATAATTTCGTTAAGTCTTCGTTGTGAGATCTATACTCCAAGCTATGAAAAATCAAATTGCAGCTAAATAAATCTCATGTGACTGATCGACAAAGAACGAAGAAAACCTCTTCAGCAATAAAAACTCGACAGCGGACAACAATTTCAATTCGACAAATGTGCTTCCAGCTCTCATACGCTTACGTAATGAACACTTGAGAAATTGTTTAAGAACTGCTTCACTCAAAACAACACATAACTTCAAACAGAGAAGCTTTCGTAACCTCAATAATTTTCACTCAATTCAAGCACGTCCTCTCTTGCCTCATCACAATCATAAACTCAATCCAAGAACGTCTTCTCCCTCATTGTGATCAATCGCTACCGGCCAGGGAGCAAGTTAAAATGGATCACAAAATTCAACTCTTAAGCTCTCACATAAAGTTCCAGTCTCTCTCCGACTCTCCTTGTCACTCCCTGCCCTCCGTGTCTCTGCCTGCTCTCCCTGACTCATCATCTAATCGCGCCACGAGATTCGCCAGTTATCACGCAAAAAAGCACTTCCATCTCCAGACCTTATATTGCGAGATAAAAGAGATCATGAAATTGGGCATGACTGACAAAGCAGGCAACCAACAGTCAACTGGTAGATCCACCGTCAATGCATGCAAAGTTTGTTGGTTCAATAGATGATGGTGTGTGTCGGGAGCTAGACACTCTATCGTGAGCAAAACAGTCTCCAAGCCTCCCTCGTACACGAGGGTAGGGGTAGAAATTCGCAAGGAGGGAGGATCGACTCAATCGGGGATCGGGGTATTAACTATCAAGCATGTCCTGGTACTAAGCATATCCGATTCGGGATTTCAAGCAGAAGTGAATCTACATTACACTGTCAATGGACAATCTTCGACTATAATCGGCAGTGACAAGAGAACATGTACGTCGACTAAGATCAAGTAGTAGTTACAATCACTCGCACGATCCATGAGTCCATGCACAATGGCAAATGAAAGACCGCAATACTTCATACGAAATTGAGGAAGTGTGCGAGAACAGGATCACCAAGAACAGGATCACGAAGATTGAACAGGACCACGACGAACATGATCACGAAGAGCACTTCATGAGGGTTTAGGTCGATCTTACCTCTTCTTGTGTATCTGTCTCGGTCTCCAATTCGGCGAGGAAACTCTCCCTTCCTACCTCAATCGAAATGGGCAAAGTTTTCCCACAAGTTCTTAGATGCTCCCAAAACGAATCCTGTGTCTGAATGCTCACCACGTCGACGTCTGCACCCTCCCTTCCGCGCTCCAACATCGTGATCTCCCCTCCGACTCGGGTTCCTTCTCCAACATGAATCTCTCTTCCAATCTGCCCAGCCATTTCTGTGAGGATCACTTGGAACGGAAGAAAACAAAACAACAGAGAAAAAAAACGTGCTGCAGCGACGAGAAAGACATGGTAGCCAGACTCGGCGCGATGGCCCTCGGCGCGTTGGCAGCCAGACTCGGCGCGATGGTGGAGGGATCATTTCAGACGGCCGCGTTGGCAGCCAGACTCAGCAGTTTGCATTGCATGAACATGACTCGGCAGTTTGCATTGCATGACTCGGCAGTTCAAAGTTCAGTACATGACTCGGCAGTCATTACACTGTCAGTACATGTTAGACTCTAACCCTGTTTCTCTAACCCATGTGGACGCATTGAATTTTGATCATAGCAGGGACGTTCAGGGGCTAATATTGACGTATATCCTTCTTTTGTATTGCTACACAAGGTCTGAAAAGTATGCAATTAATATGAGTGAATAAAATCTTTTATTTTGAAATCTTTACAAACGTTAAAGGAATCAGCCTACATACTTACATTGTCACATAAGAAACTCGGTGTTATACTACTCCTAAAATTATATTCTCTAAAGATCTTAATGTAAAATTGTCTAAAGTACATAAAGGAGCATTCTTCTACTTTAGGCTTAAAAAATCTCAATCTAGGTGTTATCGACGAGATCCAACTATAAATCTTAAATTTAACTTGGCATTGTACTACCAAGTTGAATATGTCATGTTGAATTTTTTATAAAGGTGGGGTAATAACAGTCAAAGTTGATTGAATTTTTTTCTTGCATGAACTTGGAAAAGCTATTTTTGATTTCTTAGATTGTAGTTTGTCAAATTTATTGTAATTTATTTCACTTTGAGCAGATCTGTCATTTCTTTCTTCGGTAATTGGTGGTAGTTTTGGGATCAGACACAAAAAACTCCGGCCATTGGTGTGATGAACTCTAGGCATACATCCGAGGTCACGTAAAATGAACACACTATTCACGCCGGCCTCTAAATAGGTTGTAGTTTCACTTCTTTTGATAGTTGTGGAGTAATAATATTTTGGAATATTTAGTGTTACTTTTTTATCTTTTTTCTTCCTTTTCAAGAATGTTTCTTTTTTTATATCACCATTTTTTTTATTACTCATATATTTATGTAAAAATGCCTTAGCTTACTAGTTACAACATGCAAGCCTAGTAGTAGCAACATTTGTGACTCTTACCTTTATGGAGATTCAGATGAAATGATTTTTATGAAGCAACCATAAGGGTTTATCTACAGGGAGATGGAGAATATGGTCTATTTACTTAACAAAATTGATTTTATACAATCTACAAGGATGTGGAAAAAAAGTATCAAGTTTTCTTTATCCAAATTTCCAACTACTTAGATTAGGCAAATAGAGAAGTTAATGTGCAATTGAAACATTACCAATTCATCCGAATCAACTCCTTGGTCTTCATCGTCATTCTTGGCGTGGTGAGAATCACTCTGGGAAGTGCAATACTTTGAAGCAGTAGAGAAGACCTCGTCTATAGTGTTCTCGCAATCTTCCTCTACTTTTTCATACTCATCGACCTCTGAAACACTCTCTAAGTTAGTGGCTCGTCTAATACACCTCAGTTGGAATGGGGTTGGCTCCGGCCGCTCCGCATTCCCTTCAAGTTCGCGCTCCTCTCTTGTTCCATCGCATTTGGATAGAGACATTGACTCTTTCCGCCTCAACGCCATCCGCCTGCGCTGTTTAGAACCACTAAACTTCAAACCTCCTCTCTTCTTCTTCGTTTCGTTGAATGTCCGCACTACTCTGGGTATTTCAACTATGTCCTTCATGTAGTCTCTAGAACTCGAACACACACACAAGAAAACAAGAATACAGCTCTAGATGTCCACTACTTAAGCTCTCAAGATTAAATGATTTTGAATCCTTGCTCCACTCTTACTATATACCTTGTCCCCGGAACTCAGATTCAATTTTAAAATATAATTAAATAGATCTACAGCCGGCGCACCCGTCATTCCAATCTTGAACATCTGACATCCTCTATGTTACCGGCTTAACATAGGATTATAAATTCTATCTTACGCTTAAAGCGCTAAGAATATCTACGCGTCTTCCTGACAATGACGGTTGCCGCAACTTTACACGTTTACATAACACCATTGTGTGATCTGCAAAAAACCAAATAAGGCTAATTCTAACTCAATGTGACTTACTTTTAGTCATGTAGCAAACTTTTAAACTTACTCTGTCAGCCTTTACAGGTGGAGTATACAAATGGTTTAACATAGGATGGCTTAACATAGGATTCTAAATTCTATCTTACGCTTAAAGCACTAAGAATATCTACGCGTCTACCTGACAATGACGGCCGCCGCACCTTTACACGTTTACATAACACCATTGTGTGATCTGCAAAAATCCAAATAAGGCTATTTCTAACTCAATGTGACTTACTTTTTGTCATGTAGCAAACTTTCAAACTTACTCTGTCAGCCTTTGGAGGTGGAGTATACAAATGGTTTTATTTATACTACTCTAGGGTTAGAGGTAATAACTATTCAAAATACATATACTCTGCAGAAAGACTTCCATTCTCCTTTCTACTATTGTCGTACCTCGTTCTATCATCATGGCATCCTCGTCTTGAGCTTACTAGTCCGAACGTTGTCGAAATTCTCTCTCCCGGTGCTCCAGTTCCTCTCGCATACCATCGTGCCCCAAGGAGTAGCTCGTGAATCGCTCAAGTGTTATCAATTAGATTCGGGTTCGATTCGTCGTCTTTGTGGTTAGAGAAGGACGTTGTAGACCCTATCACCTTGAACGTCATGTATTCCATGGTTGTTGAACCTAGTCCAGTGCTTGTCAATGAGAAGCAAAGCTGGGATCTTAATACCGGCAAGTACCGCCTATACGGATTGTCAGAATCTATAATGGTCGCTTCAATCGCCCCATCAACCCCCATAGTTCCTCTACTCATCAACGATCACTCCCGTTCTACGTCGTATAAAGGTCGAACCATGTGAACGTTTTAGCATAGACCTTACTGAGTCATCTAATGACGAGCGCAACACTTCGGTTCCAAGTAATTGTTCTCCTCTTCCGCTTCAATCCCCGTCTACTACATCTCACTTGTCTACCCCTATCCCTCAACAACATTCCTCACAAACGTCAAAACCCAAAATCATTCTCACCTGCCTCCTCAAGTTAGGTAGTATGCCCGATGCAAGACGATCTTTCAAGAAACTAGATTATGCTAACATCCGACAATCCGTGTAGTTAGTTTACCACCATCTTTCAATGGTAACATTCTCTTCATTCTTCCACCCGTTCTTCTATCTGCTGCTAACAAAAATGCAAAATCCATGGATGGAATGGATAAACGTTACGACGGACACTTATGGACTAAAACCATGACCACTAACATCTCCAACACCATGAGCTTGACTTTCAGATCTTCTAATTGTGTTGGTCATGTCCAGTGTCGCAATCAGAATTGTCCATTTTTGCAGAGACCTAAGCGTGCGGCGGTGGTGAACGAAGTTGAGTTCGATGGATCCTCTAAAGACCCATTCGGAGTTGGTGGACCACCTCCTTCCGCATCCACGATCGTCTGCGAGGATTTGTAAGGAACCTCCTATTTGCGTTGCCACTTGTAAAGCTAAGATCTATTATATTTTTGGTGATGAAAACCAAGAGCGTGCGTGCGTTCATATCGGCAATCACGACCACCCCGTCAAGGTTGGGGACTACTGAGGTACACGGAGCAAGATTGACGAGTTGATTGAAGAACATGTCGAACGCAATCCATGCTCTGTTTCTAAGATTGTTATGGAGGCCAGCAGAGACCTATTAGGAAACTACCTTTTACGTCAAGAGGACGAGCCTCATACCCACCTATCTTTGAAACAACTAGAGCCTGTGTTCGATAGTTGTAAAAACCTAAACTCTCCAAGTATTAGAAACCGTGTCTACACGTTCAGGTATCTAAGGCGCTATGGAGTTATGGACGGTATTACCAAACTCAGAGGGCTCGATGGTGGGCCTTTGTTCAGCGTAACATGTTTCGGGGGCAAGGAGACGACTTGGACAAAGTCTTCATTTTCAAGATGTCAGAAGTTGGCCCTGCTAGTGGAGTGGACCTGGTCCGGCGGATGCAACCTGGTGGTGATCTAGAGCATGCTTGGATGATGTTTGATCACGTCAAACGTGTTATCCACTGGACGACCATGGCGTGCCACGTGTTTACTCGATTACCAACGAGTACTTACAATTGCTTGTTGTGATTTTATGTCCGAGGATTGAGAAGATCAAATTGTTTTTTGGAAGAATCTGAACCATGTGATGTCAAGAAATGGGGTCCCTAAGCCTCAGTTTCAAGGTTTCATGGCTGATAGTGCACAAGCCAATTGGAATGCGGTCCGGATCATATACGGTTCTGGCAACCCTACCGTGCCCATGGAAGGACAAGAGAGGACGTGCTTCTTCCATTGGTCTCAGTCGCTTGAAAAGCACACCAAGCAGTACATCCGCCATGAACTACAAGACCAACACAAGCATTTGTGTCTTCAATATAAAAATGCCTCGTCCATGGAAGAGGCTGAGACACGCTATTTGGGAATCAAAGCATGGTGGACGTCTTCACGCGCTGCTTCCGAGGATGGAGTGAGACATTTGGGGTTTTGGCTCGCATTCTGGCATTTTCGATATCGCCAATGGGGGGAGTTTATGGAGCTAGTAAGTTCAACCTTACGTGATTCTATGAGTTATGCCTTTTACTACTCCAGTAAAAAGTAAATTTTTTTACTCAATTTTTTAAATTTTTTTTTTTTTAAAATCTATATTTAGGAGGCTCCCTCGTGTACGAGGGAGCCCCCTACCTCCCAAATGTCTTGTGACTTTTCTCATCCTCTGTGACCAAAACTTGATGTTCTTGAACGTAGGAAAAACAATACACTCAAGAGGAGTTAGCGGAGATGCCATCTTGCAATCTTGCCGAGTCCGTACACAACAAATGGCTTCAAGCTTCGGGCAACAAAGGTGGAGACCTGTACATTGCAGCCGTGGACGATTACATTCGAGCCTTCTTGCAAGTGGTGGCTTATTACTAGTACCTCAAAGGCGGAGCGGGTGGTTCTGGACCGTCGAGGGAGGAACTTCGACTTCGAACAGCCCAACGACGTGCGCACCGCACTGGAGATCCTTCCTCCCTCAACAAGGCAGTCCTTGAGATGCCTGGAGCCAAAGAGTTCTGCACTCGTGATGCACATCACGAGGGAGCTGAGGTTTTCGGTTCCATGAAACGAAAGGCAGATGTTCCCATTGGTGCTAAAGAAGAAACTCATAGACCGGACACTGTGAACTTCTCCCGACCTAAGGTAGGAATTAGAGTTACTCGAGCACGAGCTCATACTTTGAGCACAATTCGTGAAGAACATGAAGTGGAGGAAAGTCCTGCTCAACCTTTGAGCTCCGCTGGGTCTGATATTTGTGGCGTTAGTGCCGTGCAAGAGACTCAAGTGAACGAGAAGCTATGGCATATTGCCCGTGTCGGTAAGCATTCCGCTAAAGCATGTTGGGCACAGATGGCTGTAACTAGGAAGAAATGTACCGCCCGGATAGTCCTAAACGGGAGGAGCACCCCAGCTCCAACTTACACCGGAGTTTGGAACCACCCTCAGAAAGCTCCCCCAAGGTGGTACAAGAGTTCTTCTTCTGCGTGCAGATGATATTGAGAGGTGCGTGAAGGGATTTCGTCGTAGGTGGATTGAGCCCTTCAGCGAGACGGATGAACGACCGCCTATCCCTTTGGTTTGGCTGTGAAAATCGGGACCAATCTCACGCGTGGTGAAATTGATGCATTGAAGAATGCCGGTTTCAACTTCCTCAAAAGGAGCGTGTCCTCGTAAACCGAACGTTTACGAATGGTGCTCCACCTCGTGATTTGTCCAATGTTCCTGTACTGGATAACTCAGATGTTTTTCCGAAGACGCGAAACTCCAAGACCATCCGTCGCTCATGTCCGACAAATACTCGTCGAAAAAAAATGAAGAACATATACTCGCCAAGGCAATGAAGGCAACCATTTTGAAGGTGACTATGATCCCGAACCCGGTTTTGGGTGTGTGGTTACGTTGCGGTCTAAACCGCCTCGGGGCCGAGTCGATCTATCAAGTCTCGATCAGCTCGTTCCCGGAATGCAATTGCCCAGCATTCAAAGAGACAATGGCTAAGTTAGGTAGACGTGGGAACCCGTATAAAAACTACAAGCATCTCTACTTTATTCTAGAGTCAGTCTGCAAACTAGATGTCGAAATGGATCTCTTCATGCATGCGGCTACCCTTAGTTTCAACGAGGTCAAGACAATTCTCGAGAGGGGGGTACTAGACCACGTTACTTCTTAGTTCACCCTAGTCACTTTATTTACTAGTTTACTCTCTATAGTTTTTCGTATTGGCTAGACCTATAAACATTATGTAACACGATATATCTAAACATTAATATATTTATATGAATACCATGTTTTCCGTGTCACAGTCGTCACTAATTTTGGATATATGATGAATTGTCCAAGTGATCATACTCGGTTCAATTTGTTGTGAACAACGTGTCTTCACCACAAAAAATCCAAAGTATATGCCCAAAAATTCCACGGTTATAGGTACTCAGATCCACGGTAATAGGTGAGAATCTTGAAAATATTCTTGAAAATATTCGTTTTTTTAACTTTTTAATAATATTTTTAGTAATTTTTTTACTATTAATAACTTTTCCTAGCTAAAAAATTTGAAATTCAGCGCTCACCGCTCGCCGCTCACCGCTCAACGCTCATGCCACAGTAACGTCCCTCCCTGGGGTAGATGGACCACGATAAAATGAAATGCGGCTTCGGAGCCAACAACATTCCGTATTGCTTAATGTCTAAGGTAGCAGAAGCGAGGACATCCGAGGACTCCTCGACTAGGGGCTCGAGGTATCATTCAATAGTACTTGTGTCGTACGGCACCTAAGATAAACAGTAGATACGAGAAATAGCTCGAACCGAGTTAGACATGTCTCCGATACAATTTGAGAATCGAAAACAAAACATTAGAGTTTACACAAAGTAAACATACCTCATAATCATGAGGTTTATCGTAACTCGAAGAACCGTTGTCTCCCTCTGAATTAGGGGATACGATTCTAGCATTCGTCCTGGTGCAAGCCATGTCTGCAATTCAGCGCAAAAACTGTAAATGACTACTGTGACTTAAGAATGCAGGGCCGTTACTTAGCTCGGGTTGAGCTAAGTAACTTATTTAGACTACATGGTTTTGGTACTGAAGTTAGTTGAACAGGGAATTAGCTCGAGTCGAGCTAATTCCCTCCTAAATATAAGGGTGCAGGTTTTCTAATCATGCGAACCGCAAGAGCCATTTTGGTAATTTAGCTCGACTCGAGCTAAATAAACACGACTATGATGTTTACCTTGATCACGTTCAGAATGCACGTATTTAATCCTATGATCTGTATTACTGATGAAAAAAACATAGGAGAACAGAATTTTAGCTCGAATTGAGCAAAAGTTGCGACCATACGACGATGGAAACAGATTAATTGCGCAAAAGCTATGGAGTTAGCACGACTCGAGCTAAATACCTGCGATTGGTAAATCCATACGTAGTATATACTGAGCGCAGAACCTGAAGGGTAATTAACAAGTTGTGGACTTTGCTCGACTCAGGTTAATCCTCCACCGTAGAATAATGAACAAGCTCTGGACTTAGCTCGAGTCGAGCTAAATCCTTGCGTATGGTAGAGAAGGAGTCGTGCACTTAGCTCGAGGCGAGCTAAGTCCCAACGCAGATTATGTCACAGTCGGGGACTTAGCTCGCATCGAGCTTATTGCCCATATAGTTCTGGAACAATTAAAGCCAGTTGCAGTAGAATGCCGCAGATTCAGTAGAATACTCAGGTCGAAAAGCTGCTAAACCCCCAGTGTTGAATAATGAACTAACTGTGGACTTAGGTCGACTCGAGCTAAATGCCCGAGCGTACTGCTGAACAACTAGCTAGTTTAGCTTGCATCGACCTAAATACTGTGCGTTTAGCTGGTAAAATTGAAAAAACCTGTTTTAGCAACCTAAATGCATAGGCATCGAGTTAAATGCACAGTGTAACCTAGTTACAAAAAATGTATCGCGTGAAGGAGTTCCCTAATTTCAACCTTAAATCAAATTGCAAATTGCATACCTAATGCAAATCCTTGCATGGGAGATTACAGCAAAATCCTACACCGCACTCGCGCAAATCGTGCTGATAACCTTGCCAAAAATCCCAAAAACAAGGAGCTGAAATTGCAAATGCAAATGTAGTTGAATTGTGACACCAAATGCTGTAGCTAATGCGACGAAAATGCGCGGAAAAGTACACAAATGCAAGAGCGATAACGAGCGGTGAGCGGATGAGCGTCAAAAAGCTACAAACAGCGGTGAGCGGAGGTGAGCGGGGCCGCAAAAAACAAGCGATGGTGGGAGCGAGAACAAGCGAATGACTGTCGACGGAGGTTCGCGCGGGCGTTGTCGGGAGAGGGTTCGCGCGGTTTGTCGCGGGCTGCCCTGAGAGGTAAAGGCGGCGCGTGGCCACTGCCCAGCCTGCCCCGGGTGCCCTGCGGCCCAATGGCGGCCCGTGGCTACTGCCCGAGCTGCCCACGGGTGCTCGCTGCCCCTGCTGCACGGCCCGCGGGTGCCCAGTTTAAATGAATCCAAATAAGATAAGATACATAGTTCTAATTTTCATATGACTTTTTGAACACCCTAACATATATTTTTAGTTCATTGTAGCTAATTTAAGTGTTATTATCACCTTTTCTATTATTACATTCTTTATTTCTTTATTATTCTACGTTAGAATGATTGCATGTAAATCATGACATATAAATGCGATTTTCTTACATTTCTTTTTATTTTTCTATAATTCTCATAAGGTGATAATTAACCAGCCTAAGAGTTCGAATCATATTATTCTTCCGTCTATCTATTTTTACACTATGATGATTTTGAAAAGTATTTTCCTACAATTTTCTTTACGTTTCTATAATTCTGATAAGATGATAATTACATAGCCCTAAAAATAAAATCATATTATCCTTCAGTCTATCTATTCTTTCATTATTTCTCAATATTCTGATGATTTTGAAAACTAATCAAAATCCAGCGTATAGATCAGATACTCGTATGATTTTTTTCAAGTTCTATAATATAAATAAGCTACTATTTAGCTAAGCCTGTATTTGTTATTATTTTTCTTTCAACTTTTCTATTTCTCTTCTATTTTTGAAAATTTTGGTCATTTCTGCTATTATTAAGTAATTAGAGAAAAATAGCTCGTATTGTTTTATAATTTTTTGGATACTTCCAACATTTTCCTTAAAATCCAACTTAGCTTATTCAGTTGCTAAAACCAATATCATCTATTATAATGTATCCAATATATTCGCAAGCACCGTCAATTTTAGAATGAGTATTAAATTTAAGTAATTCCGGAAAAATACCTTTGTCCTTTGCGTGCCTCTTAGATTTTTTGTAAATTTTTTTTAACATATGAGATACAAAGGAAACTTTACAAGTCCCATTTCACTCCTTTTTGGCTGTTATATTTCCATTGTCCATATTCTTTCAAATCCTAACAAATTAAATATTCTCATGTCAAATTTAACAAATAAATGATTTCACGCATGAATTTTCTAAGTAGTTTATCACATCCAAAGAATCCTCATTAGCTTTCGCAACAGTTTAAATAACTCCAACCTTAACTTCTATAATTTATTTCCTTATTATTCAAACTTTTATTGAGATCATGTAAATCATGATTTTTAACAAGTTTAAATGTATATTTGAGTAGATTGTGTTAAAAAATGCACTCGAAGCGCTCCAAGAGAATACACATAGACTAGCTGTAGCCAGAGATATACGTGAAGTAATGCGAATGAATCTGATTGAGCAAGCACCCTGGCTCTCATAGGGACAAGGCGGACTTCTTTCTTGCCGTGATTTACTTAACAATGTATTAGACCAAAAATGTCACTGTCAAAAGTTTGACTACATTTAAAAATCCATGCTACAAGCAAAAATTAACATAATTGATGAAAAGACTCATAACTACCACCTACGGTAGCTCGCAATCAGTTTTGTTCTCTTCAACATTGCTCTAGTATAATGAATGTGAAGTAAGAAGACCCAGAAGAAGATGCCAAATAAGAGAGATACAATCCGATCGAGAATCAAATTTAATGACACAAAGGGCTACAAGAGATGGTGATTTTGCAATTGCCTTCAGCTACCGTCTTGCCAATGCTGCTACAGCTAGTGAAGATCGGAAATGATCTGACCGTTTAATTTTTTGTACTAAACGAGAACTTTTTGTTTTTTTGTGTCTAAAATCTGCGATTGTGCAAGATTACGCTAGCAACAGAGACTTCAATGTGGCGGACAACTACTACGATCTAGTGGATAACTGCTCCAGTATGTAGAAATGTGAAGATGTTGAATCGTTAGGTCAACCAAGTGCCTCTTGGAAGAAGCAGATGAAGGCGGCGATTACAGGATGCGCTAAGAGACGGCTAAGCAAGCAGAGCGATAGTGATGTCTCGAATATCAATAGGAATGACGGCTACCATAAATTTCATCATCGTTTGATTTTTTAAGCATTTTTATAACATTCAAGATTCTCATTTTTATGTGACTTTTTGAACAATTTCGTCAGATTCCTGGAGTCTTTTTTAGCTATTAACCTCAATTTCGATAAAATGGCGCATTTTTGAAATGTTTGAAATAAGAAAAAAAAATGCTTGGTTTTTGTCGAGTTTTGACATGATAGGTTAATATTTTTGTATCGTCGTTCAAATACAACAATGATTCTGAACGACCATTCAAAAACAACAATGTTTCTGAAGCGCCGTTCAAAAACAACAATGTTTCTGTAGCGCCGTTCAAAAACAACAATGTTTTTGAACCGTCCCTCAAAAAGAACATTGTTTCTGTTCAGCTGGACTAGCTGTAGCCAAAGATTTACATAGCCCGACTGTCGCGATCCTAATTACTCCAACTCTTCTTTTTCTTAGTGAGCCTTACTTGGTAGCGGAATCACGGCTCACTTAGTTGGTAGCAACCGGCCACGACTTTGCTAACACTTGCATGTGCCCCACACACACAATGTTAGCACCATTCTAAGTCAAGGTGTCCAACCCACCTTGACTCCCCCAACTCATTACCCGGAACCCGTAAACCGGAACTCCCACAAAACACATGGGCATGCCACTTGGTGGCACGGGGCGGCCTTCCACACATGTCCAAGCTCCCAAGGGTGCTACTAATCACCCCCGGAGCTAACCGCCCTTATCCATTGTCCAACTTCCCACTAGTCCCCTTCCACTCTTGTTTCTCACCCCATTCGGGACTTTGCCGGAAATCCTCCCGGAATCCGGCACTAGTTTTCCCGGGGACTAGTTTGGAGCGGGACTCTTTCCAACCCAATGTTGCGGGATGCTCAAGAGCATCCCACAATGCCCAAGATGTGGAAGTGAGGCTTCATTTCTATGCCTCACCTTCTTGAGCCATTCCCGGTCACTCCCGGAACCGCACTACTTATCACGGGGACTAACTTGGAGAGGGACACTTCCCAACCCCATGTTTAGAGATGCTCCAAAGCACTCTCCATTTTCCACAAGGTACGGGAGTGAGGCCCCATCCCAAGCCTCACCCCCTTGAGCCACCCCGGCTCCTCAAGGCACCATGTGCAAGTGAGGAGGAGACCACCCCTCCTCATAGTACTCTCTGAGTCTTCGGTAGGCCCCCTCTTGTGTTGAGGGGCCTTCCGTGACACACTTTTGTTTTGGAAGACCACCCGTTTTTGCCTTAGCCTCAAAAACGGGCCGTATCTTCTTCTCGGGCTAACTTGTAGCTCAGTTATCCAAATGGGACGTGCGAGCCCATTTTCGACATCTACTCTTTGAGTAGATGTCAATGGACTCCTTACTTGTCCCAATCGGAGCTTCCATGTGGGAGCTATGCTCCTCTGAACATTCGGGAGTCCCGGGAGGCAGCAGTCCCGAGTCCCGAAGTCCCGATGCTTTGGAGAGCCATATCTCCCAAAGCATTGCTTTGCTCCTCACGAGCTTTAGCATTTTGGAAAGCTCTTGTCCAGAGCTTTCCAAAGACATGCAACATGCCGCCATCCATGAGGGACGACATTTTGAGTCCCGAAAGGTAACACTCCCGAGTCCCGGTGTCCCGAACGCGCTCCAACTTTGGAGAGTCATATCTCATGACTCACAACTCCAAATTGCGCGTTCTTTGGACCCATGGATGCGTGCTCAAACAAGGTTTCCAACCATGTAAGACACACCACCAAGTTCGTCCCGAGCACGACGCCATTGCGTGCTGTTTGCTCGGCACTCCCCTTGGTCACTTCACCTTGTCTCTTGCCAAGCCCGGGCGTCACTCCCGGGTCCTCTCGGCTCACCACGGTGTTCGGGCATCCTTTGGAAAGGGATGTGACACTCACCCTCACCAAACAGCGTCGATGCCCTCATCGACAATCTCGCTTGTCGGCAGTACCAAGTTCTTGAGGTAGCCGCCTCCTTGGCACTTGCACTGCATTCCAGGGTAGCTAGCCCCGCAATGCTCCAAGCATCCTATTACTTGAAAAATGGCTAAGTCTCAAAGGTGGCACCCGATAGGTCTAAGGTCCTTTCTACCCAAGGACTTTCCTTGGAAGGACCCACATAAACTAGACCTATCCACTTTGAGATTCACTTGGAATGCCCCCAATGGCCTTAAGTTAGGCTCAACTAGCCCATCATACTCACATGACTTAGGATTGAATTCAAGGCTAACCAACACTTTCTTGGTCGCAACACCAAGCCCTCTTTTCAAACACTTAGGCTCTCAAGTGGTGAACTTTGCTCGCCTAGGGGTAATGCTAAGTCCCGCCCGACCTAGCCTTTGCTTCACTCTACCGAGACATGGGTGATCAAGCCATGCGTTGACGATGGTCAACCCGCAAAGGGCACTTTTATGAGCCCGTGCCACTACCTTGCTCCCGCCCGAGCAAGTCCTAAGCTTGAGAGTCGTGGGGTTCACCCACTCACAACTCCCAAGCCAAGGTCCCCTTTTTTGCAAGATTCAAGTATTGGCTTCGCGTATCCTTCAACCTCTTCTAACCAACCTAGCAATCCAAAATGAGATTAGGACTCATCTCACTTCCAACATGCAATCAAGGAACTTGCCAGCAACTTAATTGTCAACCAAGTATTACAACATGTGTCATTTGCACCATTTGCACCAAATGCTAGACAAAACTTAGGCCAAGTGTACACAAGTGTGGTGATTCACCCCCACTTCAAAGGTTGATGTCCTCATCAATGCTTTCTCGGTGTCTTGGATCTCCGTTGGCTTTCATACCTTTCCACCATCCCCTTTGCATTGGCCATGGACTTTGGCCTCAACCCATGTTGTTTCCTTCTCATGGTACCCCCGCCTCTTGACTATGTATTATTTGCCCTTTTTCTTGGTGATCCAAAGATTCATAATGCCTTTTACTCCAAACTCCAAGTGATCACCAAGAAGTTCGGGTGGAGGCCGCAACACTTGCTTGCGTTCCGGCCTCACTTTATCTTTGTGATATGGCTTGAGCAATGAGACATGCAAGGTGGGATGAATCATGGTCTCCGGTGGTAAGTCCAACTTATACACATCCTCAAACAACCGTTTTGCAATGACAAATGGACTCACATACTTTGCCATGGATATGGGAGTCAAGCCATCCGGTAAGGTGAGATTTTTCACATTCTTCTACACCTTTTAGCCCTCCTCATACTCCTCATGGCGCCGCCCTTTATTAACTTGTTTCACATATCTCTTCGGGCCTTGTCTAGGTTTTCTTGGTCCTTTTGAATAAGTTGCTATCTCTTGGCTACCAAGTCTTTTGCACCTTGGCTTTGTTCCATCTCCGATTGCACCATCCATTCAAAAGCTAGGTTGTTAGGCATAAGTGGCTTCACACATAAGCCACCTTGGGCGGCGATTGACTCATAGCACCATGCCTCAATGCATTATGGCTACCAACCGCCAAACCCAAGTAATCACTTCGATCACTTTGGTCTTCGGCAACCCATGGTGCCGGCACCAAACACTGAAAAAGGAGCACCACCTTGTCAAAGGCGGTCGCCATCCCTTTTGTTGGCTCCATCCTTGCCAACTTACAAAACCTATCCACCACCACAAAGATGGCGTCACTTCCTCGTGACTCCGGAAAGCTTGTAATAAAATCCATGGAGACACACTCCCATGGACCATCCCGGATAGGCAAAGGCCGTAACAAACCCACGTGCTTTTGATATGGCGCCCGGTTGGCTTGATATTCAAGTGATACAAGTCTTCACAAAATGGGCAATGTGTTCCTTCATTTTGGGCCAATAGAACCTCTTTGAAACCAAACATATGGTGGACTTCTCCCTCTTATGCCCGGCCAAGCGGTTGTCATGCTCCTCCTTGAGCACACACTCAACCTCCACATGCCCTTTGGAACACACACCCTATTTTTCTTGAACTTGATCAAACCTTGATGAAGCCGGATTCCGTTGGGCTTCTTGCCACACCTTAGTTCACTTAAGAAGTTTTGAGCCTCGGGGTCATTCATATACGCCTCCCTTATCCGTTTTGCCAAATCACCTTCTCCCGCATACATCACTCTCAAGACTTGCGTGGTATTTGACTTATGTTCACCTTCCAACCTAGTGCATCCGGCGCCCATTCACTCGGCCCGGCTTGTGAATCAACTCCACATTTATAAGCACTAAGGTAACATGCCACCTCAATTGCTTGGGTGTAACTTAGGCTTATGTTTCAAAGTACTTCAATGAAACATTATTGGTGAATACCTTGATCTCATAGAGACCAAGGTAATGTTGCCATGTCTTCAAACAATGCACCATGGCAACCATCTCCTTTTCATGCGTTGGCCAATTGATTTGAGTGCCATCAAATTTCTTGCTCTCAAATGCAATTGGCCTTCCTTCTTGCATGAGTATTCCCCCGATGGCAAAGTCTCTTGCATCGGTGTGCACCTCAAAAGGCTTATCAAACTCCGGGAACTTCAATACCGGCGGGAAGGAGAGCTTCTCCTTGAGTTTTTTTTTCAAATGCTTGCACACATGAATCGGTCCCATCCAAGGCCAAGTTTTTCTTAAGCAAACCGGACATGGGCTTAACAATCTTGGAGAAGTTCTTTATGAACCTCCCATAATAATAGGCCAACCCAAGCAATGACTTCACTTCCCTTTGTGAAGTGGGTTGGCTCCCCTTCTTGATGGCTTCCACCTTCTTGTAGTCCGGTTTGACACTTTGCCCCGTTATGATGTGTCCCAAGATCTCCATCTCTAGCAAGCCAAACTCACTCTTCTCCCCATTTGCATGTAACTTATTGTCCCTAAGTTTTTTGAGCACAATTGCAAGGTGCTATGCATGCACTTCCGCCGTTTTGGAGATCACCAATATGTCATGAATGTAACGATGACAAGCCCATCCATCTCTTAATGGAATATCGTATTCATGAGGGTTGTGAACATTGATGGGACGTTGCACAACCCAAAAGGCATCATCAAAGCCTTCACCACCTCCCAAATACACTTGGGAGGTGTGGAGTTAAGTGGACTTATTCCCTTCAACTCCCAAATCGGTCCTTAGCATCATCTAGAACCGGTTTTCCTCTAACTCCTCCAAGTTCACCAAGTTGCTTCTACTCCCTAACATGTTGGGAGCCTTGGTGAACTCCAACTCAATCTTCCCGCTTCGAGGTTGGCAACCACTCTCAATGGCCGCTTCATTATCTTTACCTCATAGGTATCAAAGGAAGTCTTACATACGATGAGATCAATCCCATCCATTTCACAAACCTTGAAGTTTTCCACAAGGGTGAAGTTTTGGCACTTCACTTCTACATCCGTTGGTACAAGGAACGTTTGGTGAGGCTTGCCTCTTTGCAAACCTCATTTAGATGAGCTTGCTTACTCAAATGCAAGCCCATCCTCTTCGATGCTTCGGGACTTATGAAGGAGTCGGTTGCCCCTTTGGTTAGGAGCAATGCATTGCCATGTGGCCCTCTTCACCACAATTCAAACAAGTAATGTAACTTGTCTCTTTATATTATGGACTTGTCCCCACTTTGGGCTTGTCCTTCGCAAACTTGTCCTTCCCATCCTTGAAAGGCCTACTCTCACCACCCTAAAGCTTTTGCCAACCATTTTTCTTATGTTGACTCTTGGATAGTAATTTGCCTTGCTTTCCGGTTGAGGCCTCCTCTTTAGAGGCCTTTTGGTGACCTTCATCATCACCAATCCCTTTTGCCAACTTGAGCAATTTGGCACAAGTCTCCGGCAATCTCGGCATCTTGAATAATGCCCGCTCCACCCAACCTTAGAGTCCATTGAAGAAAATGACCTATTTGGTCAATTCATCTAACTTCGGGAGCACATTCAAATGTGCATTGAAATCCTTCACATAGGCATGAAGAGTGCCCGTTTGCTTCAATTGCACAAGGGCCATGCCATCCCGAATCTCTTGGTACTCCGGGGTGAAGCGATCACTTAGGATCCCCTTGAAACCGGTCCAAGTCAAGTTGCTCACCACTGCCGCGTTCTCATCCCGGTAACAAGTCCTCCACAAAAAAACATGCTCTTTCAAGAAGGTCACGGTAATGTTGATCTTGTCCTCTTCACGAGCTCTTTGGGCCTCAAAGTTGAGCTCAAGTTCCACAATGAAGTCCTTGACCTTGTTTACCTTGCCCAATCCCGTGAAGAAAGAGGGCAAGTTGGTCTTGCACAACTTGCGGGAAGAAGGGCATGATGCCCTTCCCTTGAGCTCTGTAATCTCTTCTTCCAAGACTTGAAGAGTTTTGACAAGCTCATTGAACCATTCATCTCGTGCCTTCCGCTTGTGGCCGTGTTTCCCGGGAACGGGACTTAGAGGATTTTCTTCCTCCTCATGGTGAGTGACCTCCTCACCACTAGCAACTTCTCTTGGTTCCCCTTGCTCCTCTTTTATTTCCATCCGCACATTCGATGGATCTAAAGAAGACTCCTCATGAGGGGCAACCCCGGCCTCAAAGGCTTAACTACGTGTCTTCGGGCCACATCGCGAGCTTCCGGCCTCTGGTGCCATCCTACTCTTGATTGGATCCCGTTGCGTAGCCTGCTCTGATACCAAGTGTCGTGACCCTAATTACTCCAACTCTTCTTTTTCTTAGTGAGCCTTACTTGGTAGCGGAATCACGGCTCACTTAGTTGGTAGCAACCGGCCACGACTTTGCTAACACTTGCATGTGCCCCACACACACAATGTTAGCACCATTCTAAGTCAAGGTGTCCAACCCACCTTGACTCCATAACTCATTATCCGAAACTCATTACCCGGAACTCCCACCAACACATGGGCGTGCTACTTGGTGGCACGGGGCGGCCTTCCACACATGTCCAAGCTCCCAAGGGTGCTACTAATCACCCCCGGAGCTAACCGCCCTTATCCATTGTCCAACTTCCCACTAGTCCCCTTCCACTCTTGTTTCTCACCCCATTCGGGACTTTGCCGGAAATCCTCCCGGAATCCGGCACTAGTTTTCCCGGGGACTAGTTTGGAGCGGGACTCTTTCCAACCCAATGTTGCGGGATGCTCAAGAGCATCCCACAATGCCCAAGATGTGGAAGTGAGGCTTCATTTCTATGCCTCACCTTCTTGAGCCATTCCCGGTCACTCCCGGGAACCGGCACTACTTATCACGGGGACTAACTTGGAGAGGGACACTTCCCAACCCCATGTTTAGAGATGCTCCAAAGCACTCTCCATTTTCCACAAGGTACGGGAGTGAGGCCCCATCCCAAGCCTCACCCCTTGGAGCCACCCCGGCTCCTCAAGGCACCATGTGCAAGTGAGGAGGGAGACCACCCCTCCTCATAGTACTCTCTGGAGTCTTCGGTAGGCCCCCCCCCTCTTGTGTTGAGGGGCCTTCCGTGACACACTTTTGTTTTGGAAGACCACCCGTTTTTGCCTTAGCCTCAAAAACGGGCCGTATCTTCTTCTCGGGCTAACTTGTAGCTCAGTTATCCAAATGGGACGTGCGAGCCCATTTTCGACATCTACTCTTTGAGTAGATGTCAATGGACTCCTTACTTGTCCCAATCGGAGCTTCCATGTGGGAGCTATGCTCCTCTGAACATTCGGGAGTCCCGGGAGGCAGCAGTCCCGGGTCCCGAAGTCCCGATGCTTTGGAGAGCCATATCTCCCAAAGCATTGCTTTGCTCCTCACGAGCTTTAGCATTTTGGAAAGCTCTTGTCCAGAGCTTTCCAAAGACATGCAACATGCCGCCATCCATGAGGGACGACATTTTGAGTCCCGAAAGGTAACACTCCCGAGTCCCGGAGTGTCCCGGAACGCGCTCCAACTTTGGAGAGTCATATCTCATGACTCACAACTCCAAATTGCGCGTTCTTTGGACCCATGGATGCGTGCTCAAACAAGGTTTCCAACCATGTAAGACACACCACCAAGTTCGTCCCGAGCACGACGCCATTGCGTGCTGTTTGCTCGGGACTCCCCTTGGTCACTTCACCTTGTCTCTTGCCAAGCCCGGGGCGTCACTCCCGGGGTCCTCTCGGCTCACCACGGTGTTCGGGCATCCTTTGGAAAGGGATGTGACACCGACATGGTTCGCGCGGCGCTGCCGAATTCTTTTATATCCAATTAAATAGTTCTGTAGGCACAAGTCACTGCTCGAACGGACAAGCCTTCCTGAATTCTTTGCAGCTTGACATGCATAATGTAATATAGCCATAATCGTTTGATCTGCAGCGTCTTCGCAAATCCCACCATCTTCTGCGTGCATACATCCCAAAAATATTCCAATCAGAACCATGAATTCAAGCATAGCAGTATCCATGCATGTTGTTGCTATGTTCAGTAATGCAGAGCTTCGTGTCGATACTCAACGGAATAATTCAGTTTCTATACCAAGAATGTGAAATTTCTATAAACTTGAAAGTTCTAAAACTTTATCAACAATGGCCAATTGAGAAACTTACGAAATAGAAACTCACCACATTGGTTTCCCACAACATATTGTAAATTTTGTAATTCCAATCGCTGAACGAAACTTGGTTGACAACTTTCTTCTTTCACACAACAATGTTTCTGAACGGACGTTCAAAAACAACAATGTTTCCGAACGATCGCTCTAAAATAACAATGTTTCTGCACGACCGTTCAAAACCTACAATGTTCCTGAACGATCGTTTAAAAACAACAAGATTGCGTGGTCATGGCCTTTTCTTCTGTATGTATAACGACAGATAGAATCAAAAGAGAAAACACTTCGTCGTGCAAGCACTAACTCACATGATATGATTGCAATTTTTAAGAACTTGCTTATCGCATGAGATGGATTGCCGCAAACAGAGTGTGCTCTTAGCAATGTAGTCATGCGCGGGAGAAGGCAATGCTTCAGTTCCGTGCGCTGATAGCCGTAGAGGAAGCCGCAAATTGAATAACCTTGTGTCCATGCTTATTTTTCATGATTGTGTAATAAACATATGATAATTTTTACATGTTTCAACATTAAAATTATATTAAAATTGAATGAATTAAGGTTTGTGTGCTATACACACATCGAGCTAAATATACATCGTAAATCTAAACAACGAAAATCGTTGTGTGCGAAGCATAAATTTGCAATTGTCAACTCTAAATACACAATGCAATAGCAAATACAATGGCGTACACCGCAACTATTATCACAAAAACAAGTGAAGCAAAAAACAAGTTTTTAATTCTGCATATCACTGAAATGTTTGACACTATCTTGTTCTTGTTGTAAACAACTACAATCGCTCGATGATAAACATACTCCATAGCTCCTAGGTTAATGAAACAGCAGTGAACTTAACTTCATCTTGGAATTTGTCTGAATACGCCGGAGACCAAACCTTAACTTCTTCTTGTAATTGCTTATATTGATCAATCATTATCTAAAATATTACACTGGAAGGTTTCAAATTTGTCTTAACATTTTGTTATGAAATTATTTGTAAAATTAAAATAATAAAATGTTATGGTTTTATTCTAATAAATATTATCTTTTAAGTAGTTTTGGAGTTTAAATAAGATAAATATAAAACACTTTAAAAATAAATAAATAAATATATAAATTATGGATTGCATATAAATATGTTTGTGTAATTCATAGACGATAATAATAAATACTTTCAGGCATTGTTGTTTAAAAATTTAATTTGTTATGTCTACTTAGCTACAAACTAAAATTATAAATAATTTTTATTTGATGCTTTTTTTCTATAAATTCTATGCTTATAAAGTATAGGTAAATATAAATATAAGGTCCGGTGTTGCGTCTTTAATGTATCGTACGATATAATGTAGAGTACTGCACGTTAGTCTTATATAGAACCTTATTTATTCAAAATTATAGTTTGAATAACTGTTATGTCTCTGAAACGTAAGCGATCTTCACAATCTTCAAAACCTTACCAATCAGCGGTTGCGATCATGTCATATCAAGTTGCTCGAAGGCAACCTTTGTAACCTTGAGCATGAAGAGCATTTTTGATGTGTTTATCAAGTTATTAAATAGATGACAATTGAGCTTGAGTAGAGCCAATTGTATCGTGTGGGAACTTTTAGCTGCACTACGGTTAAACTTACAAAATCCGTGAATAATACTATTATAACGATTTACGTGTTGACAAGTATTAAAACGTCAAATAAAGCATGACTTTTAACATCTCTTCTATTAACGCACTTCAAAAACAAAACTGTTAATTTAAATCTAAGAAATAATATCAAACTTAAATATTCTAATGCTAATAATAATTATAATTATAAAATATTATTTTTCGTGAAATATAACATAATAATGCGTAAACTGCTTCATATATTAATGACTCACAATAACTATTACAATGGAAGCAATTGCAGAAATATGATGAAATAATTATGATTCGATTAAGTTTTTGCAGTTTAGTTTTTAAAATTAATTTACAATTGCTTTATGTATATGAATGTGAAATTGAAAATGTACAACATTGTAAAGAATATTGAGTCTTAATAAAATTAATATCTTTAATTCATTTTTCACAAATTTTATTCTTATGGTTTCACAAGATCAAATTATTTTATACTAAAGAATAGTATAGGTTTGGTGTTTCACATATACACACTTTCTTACTTATTTAAGTATTTAGATAATTATTTATTCTTAAAGCATAAAAGTTAAAACTCAATATAACTTCGTAAAATCAGTAAATCCAATGATAAGAATTATATTCTTATCAAAAATATCTTAAAATAGCTAATTAAAAAGAATCGCACAAGATTTATCTTTATCTCAAGTATAATTGAGAATTTGTATTCAATTTGTACTAAGGTACTCCTTTTTGTTACAATCCTGCTTAGAGATCTTGGATTATACTCTTGATTTTCGTCATGGTATGCTATCATTTGTTATTGAAGATTGCAATCTGATAGTTTTTTAATCATGTAATCGCTTTCTTCTACTTAATCTGACGTTGTGAAATGGGGTATGCAAATGTCGATCTTGCATAATTGCTAACAATAAGACAACCAAATGTAAAGGTCGACTAGAATTATTTTGAATATATACTTAAGATGATGCAGGGTGGATCCCATGAAAATTACACACTCGCGGCCAATGATGGCTCAGTGAAAGCACAGCGAGCAAATGTACTAGCAAATGTATATCTTCTTTTAATCACAAAGTTTAATCGGGGAGTATACGCTATTATGAATCCTGAAATTGCCGCAAAGAAGTTTCCAGATAATGTTGCAGAATATTCGTCGCAACTTGCTTCTACTATCCAAATCAGGGAAATGATCAAGTTTATGGTGCAGATATATGATGAAATAATTTCAATTCGATAAGGTTTTTAATTATATAATCTCAAAGCATGTAAGTTTAGAACTTAATATTATCTCGTAAAATAAGTTGGTCTCATGATACGAATTAAATGTATATCTAATTTGGAATTAAATAATTATTAATGAAATATTGAGACTGCGTACGAATTTAGTCTCAAGAGATATATTATAATTTCTTCTTAAATTTACTTCAATAACAATATTTTCTAAATAGTATATAATATGTAGATTTTATTTTTTTATTCGTTTGATTTTATTCGCATCATAGAAAAGTAATAATGCTCAACCTTATTAATAAAAACTTTAAATCAGTAATATATTGAAATTACTCATTCTCGGTAAATAGTCTATGTATTTGAAATATACTATCAATTAAAACTTTTACTTTATGTGAATAAACAAGTTTTTTCATAAATTCAACATGTCCAATGTTACATCACTGTCATATTTACATCTATAGACACATAACTATAGATATAAATATATTATTAATATAAGATCTATATTAAAGTAAATTGCAATTAAATAATTCCATTTCAGAAATATTATTGCTTATTTTAAAGATATAAATGGTTTAGTCATCATAAAACTATAAGAATACATATTAAAAATCTACTTATAACTTTAATAATTTTAATAACGCTAATAACATTTGATATAGTATTTGCTATACCGTTTGAGAATGAAAATATTATGAAAATAGTTGATATTTAAATAAAGATATCAATTGCAATGTATTTTGAGTAAAGTATACTACATTTAGTATTTAGTAAATAAGATGAGGTCTCAGAATTGGATTAGTTACTAGATTTGGTGTAGTATTATAAGAATAGTACTCAAACATTCTAAAAGTAATATTCTAATTTTAGAATTGAGTTATTTTAAGCGAATTATTCTAACATAAGTATTTGGTAAATTACGTCTAGTATTTTAAGTATAGTATTAACAAATTTTAAATGTGGTATTTTTGGATTAAAATTTTGTTATTCTAACTAAAATATTCAAAGTTAAGTATCTTATTACTAAATGAGTTGATTATTTACTAAATTTGGTGTGATATTCTGACTATAGTATTGAAATATTCTAAAAGTTCTATACAAAGGTTAAAATTGAGTTAGTTTAAGCAAAAAATTCTAAAATAAGTATTTAGTAAATTAGGTTTAGTATTCTAAGTATAGTGTTCAAGTATTATATAAGTAGTTAGTATACTAGGATTAGAATTGAGATATTTTAAGCAAAATATTCTAAGATAATAATTGTGTTATTTGATGTGAAATATTCTAAGATTAGTATATGATAAATTAAATTTACCATATTAGATATTGTATTGAGTTATTTTGAATGTGTTATTCTAAGATTCAAATAAAGTTTATTTATGTGAGCTATTTTAAGATTAGTAATTTGTGAATTATGTGTGATATTCTTATATTTTTATCTAGTAAATTAAATTTGTAATTATAAATATAATATTCTGTTAATTTAAGTGGAGTTTAGTAAGATTAATATTTGGTGAATTAGCTCTAGTATTCTAAATATAGACTTCAATTATTCTCAATGTGGTATTTGAGGATTCGAATTGAGTTATTTTAATTGATGTATTTTAAGATTGGTCTGTAATCAATTATTTAGGTGATGGCTACAAACCGTTTTACAAAGAGTAACACATTATTTATCATCTTATATATAATTAAAATCTAAATGAATGATTTTGAAACAAATAAGTTAGTTGCATACGGAATTAGTTTTTAATTCTTTGATTAAATTAATTTTCATTCGTATTTTATTTTGATCATTGGATTTATAAATTTCAAAAGCATCAGAATATTGAAAAACAGTGGAAATATAGAATGATGAAAGAATAATATGATATAAATTTTTGGGCTAGGTTATTATCACTTTATGAAAATTATAGAAACAGAAAGAAATTGTTTAGAAAACTTCATTTATACGTCAATCATAATTTACAGGCAATGATTATTACTTTGAATAATAGAGAAATAAATATTGAAAGAATAGAAGAATTGATAATAACACTTAAATTAACTTAAATGAACTAAAGATATGAGTTAAAGTGTTCAAAAACCTATATGAAAATTAAAACTATGTATTTTTATCTTATTTAGAATCAATTAAAACCATAAGAATACAAGTAAGAATGTAATTGCAAATATATAACTTAATAAAGGGTTACACGCAACCTAGCTTATACTGACCATATAAAAACAATAGAATTTTAAAAATATGGATACGAGTATCGCGTCTATATGTTATGATTTACATGCGAACACGGGAACTTTGAATAAGACGAGAATGAAGCACAAAACGGGTGTTCAGGAGATTTTAATACTTGGGGTAGCTAATAAGGACGCGATGAATGTAATGTAAGTGCAAAGAAAAGAATATGAGAATATAATCTATGTGCTTGAGTATTTAAAAAAAAACACAAAACTTAGATGTATAAAAAAAATATGAGAAGGCCACGCGGGCACTTTGGCACCCTGGGCACGCCGGGCAGCGGCGCCCCATGCATCCGGGGCAGCGCGCACCCCAAGGCAGCCCGGGCAGCGGCCAACGCCCCTATCAAGGCGTAGGGCAGCCCGCCGCCTCGCTCAAGCCAGCTTTTCGCCTCCCCGCTCCGGCCAGCATCCCCCGCTCCGGCCGGCATCCCGTGCTCCGGCCAGCATCCCGTGCTCCGGCCAGCCTCCCACGCTCCAGCCAGCCTCCCCTGCCGTTTCTCCTCCGTTACTCCCGCCTCCCCCGCTCACCTCCGCTCGCCGCTATTTGTTGCTCCTACATTTTTGTACTTCTTCTCGCATTTGCCTCGCAATCCACAACTACTTAATTATTCTACGCTAGGATTTAGCTTGAGTCGAGCTAAATATCCTACTGGATCTGCGGCAATCCTTTGTATTTGGCCTTAGATGTTCCAAAATCATATGGGACAATTAGCTCGAGTCGAGCTAAAAAAAATACTCGGTCTAGCCCCACTTAGCTCGATGCGAGCTAAGTTGTCTCCATATAATTATAAGAAAAGCGAGATGATTTCAAACGTTACTTCAGCTCGAGTCGAGATATAGACTCAGTAGAATTATATTCGTTGAGTTGTATGCTTACAAGATGATTCTGAACGTTAGTTTTGCTCGAGTCGAGCTAAATGTTTTTGTGTAGTAGCATCCACATCGTTGTTTAATACCAGTTGTATTTTGACTTGTAATTTAGCTTGAATTGAGCTAAATGTAAATTCGAGGATCCATGCAGTTAGAATTATTACAAACGTTTAACAAACCTTCGATCCGATGGTATATATAGCTTGATCCGAGCTGGAAGGTATTGTAGCTTCATATGGGTCGATTTGCTTTAGGAGAGTTATTCTGTAGCATCGTCTAGTAGGGTACTTCAGAGCGACTCGAGCTAAGTAGTAGCCGTGTTATATTGTTATCTTGAGCTAGTTGAATTCTAGTGCATTATTAAAATATGATATATTCTAAGCTAGTAAATTAGGTGGGAAATTAGCTTGAGTCGAGCTAAATACCACGTATTGTTTAACTATGACTGAGCTTGTTCTGAGGTTTCATGATTGCGACTTCTTTTCCGCTATTCACTATTTAAATCTTTTGTGATGTTCTGTAGGATATACACGGAGCTTATTATCAGCTGTACTCGAGGTATAACCACTTTATATGGTGCGCTTGATGACGATTGGGATAACCGAAGTATTTCACCAAAGATAATATATTTTTATGACTACGTTTCTTTCGACGTATATGGTGGTTCCGTCCTTAACACAATTGTTTCTAGTCATTAAGATCTGGAAGTTGTTGAGCTCGTTCTGCCGGATCGTTTGAAAGATTGTCCTGAACTTCCAAGATGCAAGTCAATAACCAAATTTGTAACACTACTGAATCCTCAGGGGGTCATTGTTGCGGAGGGTAAGACCCACAACTGCGTCACCGCAAGTTTAACTCTTCAATCAATGTAAGACTAAAATTATGTATCAAGGCCAACACCACCATCACAACAAGTCTCACTCTTGGAACAATGCCCAAAGCAACATCACCATAAGTAAGACTCCTGAATGAATATTTGACCCATAATATGTACTAAGGCCCAAACTTGCATCGATGCAAGTCTCATACATGTACCGAGGCCCTGAGCTGTGTTACCACAAGTCTGTCTCTTAGATGAATATCTGAACCAAAACATGAACCAACGCCCAGAGTTGCGACACCGCAAGTCTGATTCTTGGACGAGGGCCCAAAGCCGCGGCACCACAAGTCTAACTCTTCGTTGAACATTATACCCATAATGTGTACCGAGGCCCAGAGTTGCCGCATCGCAAGTCTGATCCTTGGACGAGGGCCCAGAGCCGCGGCACCACAAGTCAAACTCTTGGATGAACATTTCACTTTTAACATATATCAAGGCTCAGAGTTGCGGCACTGTAAGTCTGATTCTTGGACGAGGGCACGGAGCCGCGGCACCACAAGTCTGACTCTGAGATGAACATTTCACTTTTAACATATATCAAGGCTCAGAGTTGCGGCATCGCAAGTCTGATTCTTGGATGAGGGCCCAGAGCCGCGGCACCACAAGTCTGTCTCTTCGATGAACATTTGACCCATAATGTGTACTAAGGTCCAGACTTGCGCAACCGCAAGTCTGATCCTTCGACGAGGGCCCAAAGCCGCTGCACCACAAGTCTCACACTTTGATGAACATTTGACTTGTCATCTGTATCAACGCTCAAAGTTGAGGCACCAAAAGTCAGATTGTTGAACGAGGGCCTAGAGCCGCGGCACCACAAGTCTGACTCTCGGATGACCATTTAACTTTTAATGTGTACCAAAGCTCAGAGTTGTGGCCCCGCAAATCTGATTCTTGGAGAAGGGCTCAAAGCCGCGACACCACAAGTCTGACTCTGGGATGAAAAATTGACTTTAACGTGTACCAAGGCCCAAAATTGCGGCACCGCAAGTCTGATTTTTCGACGAGGGCCCACAGCCGCGGCACCACAAGTCTAACTCTCGGATGAAAATTTGACTTTTAAAGTGTACCAAGCCCCAGAGTTGTGGCACCCCAAGTCTGATTCTTGGACGAGGGCCTTGAGCCGCGGCACCACAAGTCTGACTCTTGGATGAACATTTGACTTTAAATGTGTACCAAGGCCTAGAGTTGCGGCACTGCATGTCTGATTCTTCAAGGATGGATCAGAGCCGCGGCACCACAAGTGTGAATCTCGGATGAAAATTTGACTTTAACGTGTACCAAGGCCCAGAGTTGCAGCACCGCAAGTCTGATTCTTGGAGGACGGCTGAGAGCCGCGGCACCACAAGTCTGACTATGGGATGAAATTTTGACTTTTAACGTGGACCAAGGCCCACAGTTGCGACACCGCAAGTTTGATTCTTGGACGAGCCCTCAGAGCCGCGCCACCACAAGCCTGACTTTCAGATGAAAATTTGACTTTTAACGTGTACCAACGCCCAAAGTTGTGGCACCGCAAGTCTGATTCTTGGACGAGGGCCCAGAGCCGCCGCACCACAAGTCTGACTCTTGGATGAACATTTGACTTTTAATGTGTACCAAGGCCCAAAGTTGCGGCACCGTAAGTCTGATTCTTGGACAAGGGCCCAGAGCCGCGGCACCACAAGTCTGACTCTTCGATGAAAATTTGACTTTTAACGTGTACGAAGGCCCAGAGTTGCGGCACCGCAAGTTTGATTGTTGGACGAGGGCCCAGATCCGCGGCACCACGAGTCTGACTCTCGGATGAAAATTTGACTTTTAATGTGTACCAAGAACACGTAATTCATTATAATGGGAATATATACACAAAATGGTAAATACGATTTACGGTAATACAATCGCACTTAGACTGCACCAAGCCAAATACATTACCAAATAATGTAAGTTTATCAATATAGAGAGAAGTATTCTCAAAATAAAGAGCACGTTTTATCAATATAGTAGAATATTCTCAAAATAAAAAGACATAGTAATGAATATACAAACTATACTTAATCAAAAAGAAGAATTCATTCAAAATACAATCAATGATTAACACAAATTTACTAAAGGAGAAAGGTTTATTGATTGAAAAATCCAGAAAACAAATTATTGGTGTAATTGTAGACCTCCTAAAGTAAAGCCCAGAAAAATCTACATAGTACTACGTGGACGTGCATCACCAAAAGCCTCATTTCTGTCACGCTTCCCAACAACTCGGGGATAGTCTCCTTCAAAGGATAGTCCCACACGGGCCATTGTAGTTCACAAAGGATGATTTAGGTTGACGGGAGCTAAATCGCAGGGAACACCAAGGGCCGTAGAACGACTAGAGGTATTAGTAATCCGTGCCACGGTGCCTGTCGCCGGGATGTTCTCACGAGAACCCGCCACAATTCGACTCGGTACACTGACGTAACTATCAACAACATCATCATCATCATCATCCAAGACGTCTTTGGTGTAGTCCACAGCAGATGCGTCATCTCGAGCAAGATAAATGTACCGCCCTCGCTCCAACTCCGAGAGTGTCCTCGACCCCTCACTATTGTAAGAGGGATCTGACATCGTAGAGAGACCCATTGGAGGAATATCATCCACGGAGCCACTTTGTTGTCCATCGCTGAAAACCTGAGAATAATAAAAACAAACACTAAATCTTTAAAAGGCATTCTAATGGTAGACTCCCAAGAACAATCGAACGTGACAATTCGCAAATCCATGACTACAAAAGAACAGTGAGTCAAGGAAAAAGCTAAAAAACAAATTTTAACCAATACCGTAAATGAAAGTAATCACGACATGGTTCTTCCATTTAGTAGGAGCTGGTTCCACACATAGGGCAAATTCCGAGACATAATGCCGTACAACTCCGAGTCCTTGGACAAGTCATTGTGAGAGGGTCTACTAGTCATAACTTGGCAGAAGTTCTGCGGACCTGTGAGCCTAAATCCCGGTGACCCGGTTTTTTAAGCCACAAGTTTGGCCGTGGGGGTGGGTGCAAGTAAAACGACCTTCCAAGCAATGGACACCAAACTTCATACATATATGCAATTTCTAGTTTGGATTCACAAAGAGACACAACCATTCACTCAAGTCTCCATTTAATGCAAAACAAGTAGCAGTGAATTGAGTCCGCCAAGCCTCCCTAGGAGGTTCAAATAACCCTCAATTGACCACCCAGGGCCTAGGGCTCAATTATGGGCACAAAATGACCAAAAGGAACACTTAAGGCCTCTAAAACACATATGGACTAAGAGGTCCAGCACACAATTTAGGGCTGAAAAGGGTAGCAAATCACATCAAAGCACCTTCTACCTCAAGCCTAAGCACCCAATCAACATATGAGTGCTAACAATCAACTAAACATGCAATTCTCCACCACTACACAATTTTAGGGTTAATTGGAGAATTTTGGGCAGCGCTTCCGCGCGGTTCCCTCACACGAATTCAAATCGTGACACAAGACAATCAAACCAGCATACACAAGCAAGAAAACACACATTCATACATGAAACTATAACACAACATGTCGCGACCCTAGTTACTCCAACTCATTTTTTTCTTCTTAGTGAGCCTTACTTGGTAGCGGAATCCCGGCTCACTTAGTTAGTTGCAACCGGCCACGACTTTGCTAACACTGCACATGCCAAGCACACACAATGTTAGCACCATTTCTAGTCAAGGTGTCCAACCCACCTTAACTCCCCCAACTCATTACCCGTAAACCGGAACCCGTAAACCGGAACTTCCACAAAACACATGGGCATGCCACTTGGTGGCACGGGGCGGCCTTCCACACATGTCCAAGCTCCCAAGCGTGCTACTAATCACCCCCGGAGCTAACCGCCCTTATCCATTGTCCAACTTCCCACTAGTCCCCCTTTCCACTCTTGTCTCTCACTTCATTTGGGACATTGCCGGAAATCCTCCCGGAATCCGGCACTAGTTTTCCTGGGGACTAGTTTGGAGCGGGACTCTCTCCAACCCGATGTTGCGGGATGCTCAAGAACATCCCACAATGCCCAAGGTGTGGAAGTGAGACTTCATTTCCATGCCTCACCCTTTTGAGCCATTCCCGGTTACTCCCGGGAACCGGCACTACTTATCACGGGGACTAACTTGGAGAGGGACACTTCCCAACCCCATGTTTAGAGAGGCTCCAAAGCACTCTCTACTTTTCACAAGGTGCGGGAGTGAGGCCCCATCCCAAGCCTCACCCCTTGGAGCCACCCCGGCTCCTCAAGGCACCATGTGCAAGTGAGGAGGGAGACTACCCCTCCTCATAGTACTCTCTGGCGTCTTCGGTAGGCCCCCCCCCCTCTTGTGTTGAGGGGCCTTCCGTGACACACTTTTGTTTTGGAAGACCACCCGTTTAATTTTGCCTTAGCCTCAAAAACGGGCCGTATCTTCTTCTCGGGCTAACTTGTAGCATAGTTATCCAAATGGGACGTGCGAGCCCATTTTCGACATCTACTCTTTGAGTAGATGTCGATGGACTCCTCACTTGTCCCAATCGGAGCTTCCATGTGGGAGCTATGCTTCTCTGAACATTCGGGAGTCCCGGGAGGCAGCAGTCCCGGAGTCCCGAAGTCCCGATGCTTTGGAGAGCCATATCTCCCAAAGCATTGCTTTGCTCCTCACGAGCCTTAGCATTTTGGAAAGCTCTTGTCCAGAGCTTTCCAAAGACATGCAACATGCCGCCATCCATGAGGGACGACATTTTGAGTCCCGAAAGGTAACACTCCCGAGTCCCGGAGTGTCCCGGAACGCGCTCCAACTTTGGAGAGTCATATCTCATGACTCACAACTCCAAATCGCGCGTTCTCTGGACCCATGGATGCGTGCTCAAACAAGGTTTCCAACCATGTAAGACATGCCACCAAGTTCGTCCCGAGCACGACGCCATTGCGTGCTGTTTGCTCGGGACTCCCCTTGGTCACTTCACCTTGTCTCTTGCCAAGCCCGGGGCGTCACTCCCGGGGTCCTCTCGGCTCACCACGGTGTTCGGGCATCCTTTGGAAAGGGATGTGACACAACATGACCAAATCAAGCTGCAACCCAAACATGTTTTTGGGCAACCAATTGCCATTTTCCAAAGCATTCATGCATCTAACCCCACTAGGGTCGCTGCACACACAATCTAGCTACTCAAGAGTGTCACAATCACATCAAAAGAGGATGAAATGGGGCTTCCCTCAATCTGCCGCCACCAGTAAGGTCCCTTCGGTAGAACGACGATTTCTCCCTCGTCCTTGCTCCAATGAGGGCAAGCTTGGTCTTGTTGGAAAGAAAACTCGACAACGCTCCTGGATCTCTAAGGCACGCCCCCCAATTCCTTGCCAATCGTGAGATCTCGTCCTTCAAAGCCGACCCTTCAACTTTGCCGTCACCAGTAAGGGTACTTTGGTAGAATTGCGATTTCTCCCTCGTCCTTGCTCCAATGAGGGCAAGCTTGGTCTTGTTGGAAAGAAAACTCGACAACGCTCCTAGATCTCTAAGGCAAGCCTCCCAATTCTTCGTCAATCGTGAGATCTCGTTCTTCAAAGACGGCAGCCACTCCCAAATTGAAAACTCCAACCCTTCTATCTTCTCCTCCAACCTACCCACACTCACACCCACATGCAACGAATCCACACATCCTACTTGCAAGTTTTTTTTGTGTTAGACCACCCAACTCTATTTTGCATAGTTCAACCTAAGAAAACTTTCACACACACACACACCCTCTTCCCCCAAAAAAGACTAGCCTAACGGCTTCTCCCTTGACTCTCCTCCCCTCCCTGGCTGATCCAGGGAGGTTGAAGCAAAAAGCTTCATCCGTCCAATTGGGCAGATTTCATCCGTCCAGTTAGACGGACTTCCATCCATTGTTTCTTCTAACCAATTAGGCAAGATAAAAGCCCACACTTCATACTAGGAGTTTTGTAGAAGGTAGGGGAAAAAATGGGGCAACCCGACCTCTACTGAGGAATACGTAATCGCTAAAACATACTAAAAACTCGCCATTTAATATATTGGCCTTTATCAAAAATACTAATTTGGTATAAATTAGAGCAAGAGCGGCCGCTTGTGCCAAAACCCCCTATGAGACCATGGGTATTCCGTGAATCTACGAAATGAGCTAAAAAGTCTAATTAAACCATGGAAACTTGATAATTACGCGTTAAACTTTGCGGGGAACGTATTCCCGCTAAAGTGAACCGTTTCGCGGGTTCACAGGACCTCTCAAATGTACGGAAAACAAAACTCGTGGATTAATTTCAGTGGATAAGAGTCAGAGGGTGGACCCAGATGTGAATGGACCCAAGGATCAAGAAAGAGAGTGTTCAGTGGAGGAACAGCCATACAAGCCGCAGGATTGCTATCGACCATAATAAAGTTCTGGGCGTTGAAATTAGCATCTCTTCTAGTCAAGAGACGTGGACGTGGATATTTAAGTAAGATAAGATTAGTCGTGCCAGGGTACATGGCCGTCGTGTAATTCTTCAACAAGAGACCATCGCAGGAGTTTGAGGCCAGTATGATCTGCGGAACGGCAACAGTTCTAGAGAAAAGGAAGGTGCAGAGACCGTCCACTACTTCAGATTGAAGGGTACTCCAAACGTCGATGTGGCAGAAACGGTCTAACACATTGAGGAATTGGGTAAGTCCAGGACGACAGTATACTACCGTGTCAGCAACTACGGTGGGGATAGTTGACGACAGAACAGGAGGGTGTTTGGGATCGGGAAAAATAAGGTACTGGGATGGGGCTTGAGACATAGGGGTAGTAGAACAAAGGACGCCGTTCAACTCCAACACCACGTTCAACCACTTGGGCATGGAACGGTGTCCATTAACTGATGGCACACGCGGTAGGGGTTGATTGAGGGTTGTAGGAAAAGTCTTGCTTGAAGATTTGGGCAATCTATCCTGCAGCACGACCAATGACAATAGTGGATGATATTAAAACAAGAGTGTTACCTTGTGAAATGCGGAAGCATGCAAATGACTGCTCGGAGTGATTGAGGACCGGACCACCGCACCGACGCACGGGTCAAGGTGGTCGGTGGGGATCTGATGGCAAGCGGACGGAATAAGGTACTCGAGGCGCGGCCTTGATAGAAGAATGACGATATTTAGCGCCAAGAATGAGGGAGAACGACGCGACGCAGCCAGTAGACGCAAGTGATAAATAAAAAGTCTTCATTTTATTGAATGGGAGTCACTACATGGTAATATCTACAATCGTGGCACACCATCCAATAATTCAAGACTAACTCGCAAGACCTACTCGCCGTCTTCAATGCCGGACTCTCAGAAACAAGGAGCGCCGGCTTAAAAATTATTACAATTTGAAAAATGATACAAGCAGAGAATAATTTGAGCAGATGATCATCAACAAGATAAACAGAAATTTAGGTCGACCCGACCTAAAATACATTTGCAACCATTGATAAGAAGCTTACCGTGGGATTTGTCGCAGGTTCTAAGTCCAGTTCGAGATTTGCAGAGACAGTTCGATGTTCGTTGTCCGGGGAGATTGGGGCACCCAGTACCGCTCTTTCTGCATCTTCCTGCAAGTCATGACTACCCGAGGGAACCTCTTGCACGGAGGTTGCATCAACCGAAACAGAGGTCCAAGAGTGAGGAAGCACCATCACGAAGATCTTCATCTGTTCGTCCGTGGTCGCTAGCCTCGTAGTCCACGACGTCGTATTGCTGGTCTGGCGTCTCGAGCGGATGAACGCCAGGGTTCTCATCTTGCTTGGCGATATCAGCTTCCGAACGAGATGCGTCACTGATGATCTCCTCAACAACAACGCTGGTATCGCGTCGACAAAGCAGGAAGAATGCAGGCTGGAACTGCCGGATTCGGAGGTGCTGCGAGTTGGTGTGGCGTTTGGCTGGTGGAGGTTGAAGGCCTACAGATAGCCAAAGTAGGCTGATTGACGGGGTTGTAGGAGGCAAGGGGCTGAGCCACCTGTGCTATCTGCGTCAACAAGACCCTCAAATCACTCAAATCGCCAAGAACTCTGGAATTTGAGTTCTCCAAATTCGCAAACTTCGAGTCCACGCGCTGTTGATCCTCTCGCCTTTGCTCTTCCAACCTCGCAAGGTCTGCAAGTCTTTGCGCCTCGCGTCTTGCGTTCGCAGCTTCTTCTTCAGCTCGTTTTGCTGCCCTTCTCTCTTCCTTTTCCTTCTCACGCAGGGCACGCTTGGCATCCTTCGAGAGTGGAACGGGAATGTTCGCCTCAATCTTGACTCGCGGCTGTGAAGGTTCACCTTTCTCTTGCGGACCGAGACCAAGATTGATAAGAGGATCATCAGCCTCCTTCGCTGGCGTGGGGGAATCCGGCTCGGCTGAGAAATTGAAAAATGTAGTCTCAACCTTCTCAGCAGGGTCGTCGGCGCGATTATTCCAAACCCATTTCTTCATGAATGGGAGGTACCGTCCGCGAACAGGGGCAGGAGCAGGCAATGCGAGCACAAGAGACGGCGGAGGCGATGATGACTCTCTTGTAGGTGGCGCAGGCGGGGATGGCTCTCTTGCAACTGCTGGATCCGACGAACCGGCTTGCATAGGAGCCGGGGAGGAAACAACATCATCTCCCAAATTCATAGGAGAGGGATCGATATTGTTATCCTCCTCAGACGCTGCAGTACCCTCCTCGGCACCCTCTTCGGCGTTCTCTCCGTCGGAACTATTCGAAGTAGGCGCATCTCTGGGCAACCTCTCTTGCCCGAGAACCACCTCCTCCTCCGATTGAGACCCGAAAACGTCATTTGCAGCCTTGGTGCGGGTCTCTCGACGATGATCTGAGTTGTCTTCTTCATTGTCATCGTCGCTAAGAGTTACGGGGAGGCCGGTGGAGGCGAGTGTCTCCTCGAGGAGTGTAGGGGGATTTAGGTCGACGCGACCTAAATCCCCACCGCGGGCCAAGGATCTGCGCCGCCTGACCAATGGAATAGGTTCATCAACGTCGTCATCGGGGCCAATATCTATGAGCAGGTTCCTGTAAATAGGATCGATGCACTGAATGGGCTCAATACTCAAAGCCCGCACGCCAGAAGGCCCAGTAGATGCCCGACCGCGACCACGACCATGACCACGCCCACCACGAGCACTGGATGAAGGAGCGCCACCAGACGAGGGATTACTACCACGAGCACGGCCACCAGACGAAGAACGACCACCACGACCAACACCAGCAGACGACAGCTCGCCACCAACAGCAGACGCCGGATCGCCACCACCATCAGAGGACGGATCACCACCACCAGCAGACGAAGGATTCCCACCACCAGCAGACGATGGTTCCCCTTGAGGAGCCACAGTATGAGAGGATGCCTTACCACGACGAGCACGACCACCAGATGCCGATGCCTCGCCACGACCACGACGAGTGTCGGATGCCATGTATTCACTTTATCTTCCCTTACACGTTTATTGGTGTAAAACCCGTGTTCAGGTGACTCGTGTATCGTTCCAGGGATTCTGTGAAGTGACCAAGGCAAGTAGTGCTAAAACAACCAAACCCACAAACGTTCCTAGTCCCAACTTATGTTTTAGCCTTGCAGGGCAAGGGTATCCCTTTGCAAGAGGGGATGCACAAAGACTCTTTCCCTTATGTTTATCGTGGCGGAAACTTCCACACTTAGACTCTACACACACACACACACATACTAAGGCACACATTACGTCCTCACAACTAATCCGTCCTATCCGTCCGAACTAGCAGGTCACGCAGGCCGTCCTGGTTACCCTATCACCCTTACTACAATGACGGACTCCAAGAGCTCCGAATCCGACTAGAAGACGTCTACACGTATTCTGGTCACGTACTGCGCTTAATCCGTCCTCTGAGACTACAGAGGAACCCAAGTCTGTGGCAGCTGGAGGCCAGATTGGAATCCGTCCTCACACACTGTACTCCCAGAACCTCCCAGACCGTAAGTGTCTACCACAGCAGTTTCCCTCTCTCAGACGCCTAGACCAGTTCAAGACACAAGGCACTCAAGAATACGCCCAACCCGACTTCAATTCCTTAGAAACGATCTAACAAAGAATCCGGATTCCTAACTCCCAACTCACACACACAAAGTAGATCCGGCTTTCGAAGCACTCAACTGAAAAGGAGACAGGGAAATGATCACGCCGAATATGCGCGTAAGAAGGTTCGATTAACACTCGAGCAAGGAATGTTTTAGGTGGCCAAACTTCCACCTATAAGTACTTCTAAGTCAACAACTTAGAAACCTAAAAACTTAGCGGCGGCCGCCCTACTAGGCCTACACTACAGAAAGCGGCTCGCTTTCCCAAAAAGATCCTACCTACTGCCATAGTTCGAATTTCTAACCCTAGGCCGGATTCTAATCCGGCTTCTCAATCCTAGGCCGGATTCTAATCCGGCTTCTCAATCCTAGGCCGGATTCTAATCCGGCTTCTCAAACCTAGGCCGGATTCTAATCCGGCTTCCTAATTCTAGGCCAGATTCGTTTCCGGCTTTCTAATTCTAGACCGGATTCTCAATCCGGATTCCAAGTCTGTATTGCTACCTCGTACTTCTCGTCGCTTTCATATGGATGCGTGTCCACTAGAGGAGGACGAGCGACCGGGGTCTGTGCTGGTGTGTCTGGGAAGGCCGGAATGGATCCGACCTCCTTGATCCTCTCGAGGACGGATTTGAATCCGGCCATCATACCTGGTACATAGAGCTGTCATTCGCCATTTCCGTCATTGTTATATTTCGGCGACTTCGTCCTTTCGCCGCCGTACTTAAAACCCTTATCCGGCTTCTGACAGTCCTTCCTAGCCGTACGGTAGCAGAGTAAGGATTCGCAAATCCATCCTTATTATCACAAACTAGATTTTAACTATAACACTTATTTGTAAAAACGTAATTGCCTTATAGTATACGGCCTGGCACATACTTAGGTCGGATTCTAGACTCTATACTTATTCTTAATGCACATTACGCTTATGAAGTATTCAATCAAGAAAACGGGTTCCGACAACGAGCAGTTCCAGTAACCCCAGCCTGAGGCGAGGACCCAGGCTTCGGACCATGAACCCAATCTGGATTCACATAAGCGTCCACACAGAAGTCGTTCGGATCCAGATTGAAACTACTGTCACGGACGGCTTCGTACTTCTCCAACTCATCTTTGTCCTCGTAGACAATATGAGTTTGAAGATTAAGCATCTGCGAAATGAAAACACAAATTTAGTCCACAAAGAAGAGCAGATGGGAACTTGAATAAACAGACATTTAGGTGGCATCGACCTAAACCCCCAAATCAGTGTCAAGTCTGACGAACGCCAAGTAAATCAAGTGTACTATAGATAGAGACGAATAAAATTGACAAGTAAAACGGAAGAGACAATGCGAACTTGACAAAAACAGGCATTTAGGTGGCATCGACCTAAACGCCCAAAGGAATGACAAACTTACAATTCCTGCAAGCATGGGCTTAGATCCACCCATGATCGATAGAAATCTGTTTCCTGGAATTGTAAACATTCGCAGTACGCGAATGTAAAATTCCAAACGCAACTCGTTGTCGTTGATGCAGAAATCGAACTCCCTGTAAGCTCCTGGCTTATGATACAGGGGCAACTCCGGAGCATAGAATACCTCCGGAATTTCATCGAATACCTCCGATACCTGGGAGGTTCTCTTGAGGAGAAACAAGAGCGGAACGCGGTGTTTGTCCACGACCATCCCCTCCAAGATACCGTTGAGACGCTCGTTGTTCACGGGTGCGTACTGAACAGCCTTCAACTTGTACATATCTTTGAATGCGTTGAAATATACGACGGCCTAGCAATGACGATCGGTAGTCTCCGTTATGATAAGCCAGACGTCAGGATTCTTGATGGAGGGGTCATACACAGAATCCTTCCAAGCATTCAGAAAGTCCTTGAAGTACACATTTGAAATGTCATCCACCCTGCTACTATGGCCCGGGACGCATCTCAGGTCGATGATGCCCAACGCGCATCTTCCATCGTCCCAAGCATACCCATTATCCCAGCCAGCGAACTGAAACGCCTCAGCATCAAACATTCTTGAATGAACTTCCGGGGTTGGCAGCGAAAAATCCCCTTTCACATCCAAGAACTTCTTGAAGAACTCCGCAGCATACTCGGAGATCTCTTCAGAACTCTTGTTCTTCGTTCTCTTCTGCCGGTATTCGCTGAAGAAGACGTCCCCGGGAACGGAAAGAAGCATCGACATGGTCTGCCGATTTACGTTGTATTCGAACTTGAAAAGCTTCCACTTTTCAACCACAAACTTGTCAGCACTGTCGAATAATCCCAGTGATGGCTTGATGTTGTGGAACTCTCTTGCAACGCATTTCTTCCTCTTGCGCTTCTCCAACCAAACCTTTATCGCAACGCACTCCTAGTAGTTCAGCTTCGGTTTCTTCAAGGACACCTTGGGATACGGAAGGTCCCGGTCCGGAGTCCTATTCAGAAGATGAAGCGCTAGTGTCTTGAAGTCGTGCTCTTCAAATCCAGACATCTGCCTGAGGGTATCGCGAGTCAAAACCATTTCCTTGGATTTGAACTCCCAGTCAAGATTCCGGTTGAAAGGCTCGCAAGTGTCGGGGTCTATCAACTCGCCCATCCCGACTGCAATGATAACTTCGGACCACAGCTGGTGCACCTCCTCAGAAGCGGTAATGATCTCTAGTTCGTTGAGAAGGTCCGCTGGCTTCAAGAGCTTGTCCTGGGGTTTCGTGTTGATGCTCATGAAGCGTTTCACCATGGCCTCTTCAAAATCCTGAAAACAAAAGGTCGACATCAATTCAAGAACATGACGAGATGATCATTTAGCTCGAGTCCAGCTAAACGCACGGAATTTAGGTCGAGTCTACCTAAACGCACAGAATTTAGCTCGCATCGACCTAAACACCTGAAACTTAGGTGGCGTCGACCTAAACGCCACAAATCAAGCAGATCAAATTATAAGAAAATGCAAGACTTACCTCATAGTTCTTTCGAGCGATAGCGTGCTCGATTGTCTCCCGACCAGACTTGGGCTTTGCACCACACTTCGCGGGCGACCCGTATTCAATCCAAACACTTCTCGCCGCCAATATGTTTGTAGCCCACGATGGTGTGAATGTTCCCGCGTTGTTGGTCTTGTTCGCCATGATGGACACGTCCATGATCATCTTGGCGTCTGAATGCCAAACAACATGAGCACGCCAGGTCTTCAAGGCGGTAATCTTATCCTCGGAGATTCTGGCCTCCTTGATAAGCTCCTTCGCAGCTTCAACGTGATGCTACCCATCGATCACACGGAAGTTGCACTTTGACTCGAGAAGTGCATTCCAGTCCCAAGTCGGAGAAGCCACAGTGATGATGGGCATGATGATGATGGTCTGCCTTGAATTCAAATCGATCGAATTCGTCAGGATATTCTTGTAATGGACAACTCCAGCAGGCTCAAGCTTTCGGACGATGAAGCGCGCATCGGCTTTCTGGAGGAGATCGATGTCCACATTGACAGGAGCCGAGTCCTTGCCAAAAACGTAACAAGGCTCGCACTTCTCCCAGAAGTCCTTGAGAGTCTTGCTTGCAGCATCGTAGTCGATGTCCTTCTCGGTTGTGGCATGTCTGATGGAAGGATTCATATACGTAATCGTACTGCCTGCCAAACTACTCTTAATTCTCTTGGGCTGCTTCACTGGCGAGGGGTTCGAGTTGCGGCGTTTCCGCGAAGGCGTAGGAGTTACCTCAATGGAGGCCATACCAGACCGCGCTGTTCCTGACCCGGTACCCTCCTCAAAAGCAGGCATCAGTGCCTTCCTTGCGGGTGCTTTGCCTTTCGCCTTGCTTTTCTCGAAGTCATTCAGAGCACTCCAGATGTGCATGCAATACTGCTGATAGGTCTGCACAAACTTCTTCGGAGAGCTGACATTCAGAATGCCACTGACGATGTGGTCCAGGAGCCCCGCCTCCGTCTTCCCGACCATGTAACCCTTTATAGTGTCGTGCGAGTATCGCACTTCATTCGGGGGAAAGACGATGGTAAAGAGGAATCCACGAACGTACGTCACCTTCAGCGTGATGAACAGGTGTGACTCCTCATAGTTCACCGCGTAAATAAAAGTGTCGTTGCAGAATGGAAGATGGGCAGGATTAGTTCCAGACTGTTGAAACAAGTGGAAAATTCCATTCTCCTTCGGGTACAAGGACCACGACAGAATGGAATTTGGCTTAGGAGTCCACAACATGCCGTAACTCTCGACGTCCGCGACAGCAGAGGCAAGTACATCAGTGGCCTCGACAACAAGGGGCTCCAGGTATCCTTCAATAGTGCTGAGGTCAAACGGTATCTGATTTTAAAGAAGCAATGAGATGTGCGTTTAGCAGGCATCTACCTAAAAGTGGTGTTTTTAGCAAGCAGTTACCAAAAAGATGTGCGTTATGATGCCATCTACCTAACATCCACTAAATATGAATTTAAAAACAAACCATCAGAATTCTAAAACAAACCATTAAAGTACAAGAAAAATTCATACCTGATTGTCAGGAGATTCATCATGACTCCCAGAAGGGATGTCCCTCTCTGCGGGAGCGGGAACAATTGTAGCGGTCTGCTTGGTGCGAGCCATGTCTGCAATTCAGCACAATAACTGTTCGTTCAGCAGGCAGCTACCTAAAAGCATAACAATATCAGGCATCTACCTAACAGCTGTGCGTTTTGGAGGCATCTACGAAAGAATTGTGCGTTTAGCAGGCAGCTACCTAAAAGATGTGCGTTTAGCACGCAGCAACCTAAAACTGGTGTTTATCAGGCACCTACCTAAAAGATGTGCGATATGAAAGCTCTACTTAACAGATGTGCGCGTCAAATGCAGCTACCAAACAGCAGTATGATAAGGCGGCAGCTACGTAAGCGGTGTGCAATCAGGGAGGAGCTAGCAAAGTGTGCGTTTAGCAGCCAACTACCTAAAAGTGTGCATTTAGGAGGGAGCTACCTAAAAGCTTTGTGTTTAGCAAGCACAAACCTAAAAGATGTGCGATAAGCAGGGAGCTATTAAATAGATATGCGATAAAAAGAAAAGTACCTAAAAGCTATGCGTTAAGGCATGTACTTAACATTATTGCTGTAGGGAAAGCTATTTACGGGCTGTGCGTTACAGAGGCAGCTATCTTAATATTGTGCATTTACCGTGGTGCTTTATATTAGATGTTAGTTTAAAAAGCAATTGCATTAAAGTTGTGCGTTTAGCAGGCGGCTACCTAAATGCACAGTACCTAAAAGCCAGTACTAGAAAGCCAGTACCAGAAAGCCAGTACCTTAAAAAAGTAAGTTAAGCAGGCAGCTACCTAAAAAGTAAGTTAAGCAGGCAGCTAAGTGGTGTGCGTTAAAAGGACGGCTACCTAAAAAGTGTGCGTTTAGCAGGCAGCTACCTAAATGCTGTGCGTTTAGCTCGTGAAATTGGAGAGACCAGTTTTTGCGACCTAAAAGATGTGCGTTTAGCTCGTAAATTAGGAAATATCTGATTTTGCGACCTAAATGCACACCCATCGACCTAAATGCACACCCATCGACCTAAATGCACACCCATCGACCTAAATGCACACCCATCGACCTAAATGCACAATGTTATTCTAGTTCTGTAAAATCAATCGAACGGAGAGGTCGCAAAATGCAACTTCAAACTGAAATGCAGCTGCGTAACAATCAAATTGAAATGCAACTGCGTAATAATCAATTTGAAATGCAACTGCGAAAATAAATCGAAAAGCAACTGCGTTGCAAAATGCAACATCTGAAAGCAAAATGAAATGCAAAATGCAAATCGAAATGCAAGCCCGAATGCAAATTGCGTACCTGAAGAGAATGGAGAGATTAGAAACAAGCAAAGCGCTGAGACCCAGGCCGTTGATCGCAAGCAAGACCTAAAACACCAAAAGAGCTGATGCCGCAAGTAAGAACGACGCAGCAACTACTGGAGCAGCAACGGCGCAGCAAGGCAATAGCGGCAGTAGCGGAAGCAGTAGCGGCGGCAGAGCGGAAGCAGCCAGCAAGAACAAGGGGGACGAAGGCGACGATCGATGGAAAGCGGAGAGCCAAAAACAAGCAGAGGAGCGGAGCGCAAAAAACAAACAGAGGAGAGGAGCGCGAAAAAACAAGCAGAGGAGCGGAGCGCAAAAAAACAATGGGCGGAGAGGAGGCTGTCGGCAGGGGTTTCGCGTGGGAGCAGTCGGCGACCTCGCCCGCTTCAATCCTGAATCACAGGCGTGGCGGCCGCGGGGCTGCCCGGGGGGTTTTTGGCGCGTGCCACGCTCGAGCCGCCCTACGTGCCACGCCGGCCGCCCTACGTGCCACGCCCGCCGCCTCTTCATGGGGCGCGCGCCGGGTGCCTGTGCCCGTCTTTGCGCCACGCCACGCTTACGGGATGGAGCACCGATGCCCGGTGTGCCCCGAATGCCCCGGAGTGCCCGCTGTTGAAATTTTGAGAATGTTTTTTGTTTATATTGCTATAATTTGTGAAATTCAAGCACTCTAATTCACACTATCTAGGTTCGTATGTTTTTTTTTGCACTTTCATTATTTACAAAATGTCCACACGTATTAATTTTCTAATTCTTAGAATATTCTCTATACCACTTTAGAACATTTTTTGAGATTTATTTAACCCCAAAGAATCTAATCAAGCGGGTAGTGATCAAACCTCAATTTTGAAGGACAATCAGCAAATTATAAAAGTTACTTTTTTATTGATTTTGTAACATATTCCAAGTTTGTTAAGTTATAAACGCCATTCAATTCATAGGACTGTGATTGATTTGCTACATTTTCTTAATAAGCCTTCAATCACAAACACGACAAAGTTTTCTTACTGTAAGAATTCGACGTAAATATTATAAGTTCTCATTATTTTTTTCTATTTATTACGTTTTTATCATACAATATGTTATTTTAGTCAAGGATAACTGTTTCCAATTACCAACTAGAAAAATTATTTTCCAATGTGTTGAAATAGTCATGAGTTTTACCATTGCATAACTTTTATTTCAACCAAGAATTTTTTTTTAAGCATTTTACTTCAATAAAAAAACTCATAGAGATAAATGGAACAACTTTATCGCGTTGGTTATTATTTCTTTGCAATATGTATTAATAGCAATTTTACCACAAAGTCTAAATAATAAAATTTTGTTGTTTAGTTTAAATATGAATATGGTATGTTCTTCCAATTTATAGGACCTCAAATATTGGTCGGTCCACAAGATCTTCAATAGGACTATTACAAGTTTGTACGATTTAACTTTAAATAGCTCTCAATGGTTTTTATCTAAAACGATTACTATGAAAATGTGCTATTTTCTTGAAAATAGCCCCGTCCGTTTAGAAGTTAAGTTTAAAATATCAATTTACAAGTCTCTATTTGATTTGCTTAAGTGTTCGGATTACCTTTCAATCATTAACACAACAAAGTTTTATTATTTTAATAATTTGTTCTATTTTACGTATATATGAATATTCGTTATTAAGTACTTCGAGTTTATTTTGATTTAATCATATATTGTTTAATTTTAGCCAATCATAACTATTTACAATACTAACTAAAATAGTAACATTTCAGTTTAATTTTAAAGATTATACACATCCTAATTAACTATAAAACAAATGATACTTAATTTACAAACATTGTTCAGATACATACATTTCAAAATTTTCGTTTACTATACAGTTTTAAAAACGATATTTGAAGATAATTATGTTGTTCATATTGTATAAAACATCTAGGTTTTTCTTTTAACTTCTCGACTTTTAAGAATATTAAAACATCCTCAGTTCATATAAATTATTACATATAATTGCTTTACTCGTTTGATTTTGCCAAAATTGTATCATTCCTATATAGTCATTATTAGCTCGAATTCAACTTGTTTACCTGTTATTAATATATTTGTAACTACACGTCTACTGTAGTTCTATCTTTAATATTTTAATTCTTTGCTATAAAATAAAGAACATAAATGAAGTAATATATAAAAAAAAATGGACAAAAATAACACTTTCATTCGATTTTTTAGTATATTTTGAATGTTTGAACTGTTATTACATTTACATTCTACTTTTTCATTCCTGCCTTATTTATTATTGTTTGTTATATAAATTGCAATCATAACATTACATACAGATGCGATTATGACAATAATATTTCTTTGCATTTCAACAATTTTCTTTATTTTCTTCTAATAATAATCATAAAATCATACTTATCCAGTCAAATAATGGAATTTTTCTCATCATTTCTTTAATCTATGTTTACATTATTTTTTAATATTTTAATCATTTTGAAGAGTATTAATCAGAAAACACCGTATACATGTAATACTGATATAATTATTTATATTACATTCTATAATTTATACACGCTAATTTTCGGTTTAACCAAAAATTATAATTTTTGTTAGTTTTTAATTAGCTATTCAACTTTTTTTATTGACATCTGTATCAAATTATTATTATTTTTAGATAAATAGTATAAAATAGTTTATTTGTTTCATAAAAGTATGGATATTTAATTTTACAATTTTCTAAGATACTAGCTAATTAAATTTAATTGCAAAATTGATCAACATTAAATAAATATAGAATATATTCGCAAGCATTTACAATTAAATTAAGTTTCAAATCAAAAAAATTCCGTTAAATTACATTTCTCCTTTTTCTTAACATGCTTTATTGATTTTTTTTCCATTTTTTAAACCTCGGTGTATATCAAACATGAAACGGTGAATATCATATTTGTAACAGTATATAATTGCATCACTTATCGATCCAGTACGTAAGGCTGAATTCGTCGTTCATGCCCGTGTGAAAGTCTTCTTAAAGTATAAGCTCTTTTGCAACATGAGAAGCATTTCGAGTTTTGAATCAGAAATTTTGAATCACATCATTTTCACGTCGTAAGTGTGCATTGCCTCTATGAAGCTTTACACTGCAGCTGAGTGATCGAACTCAATTTCTCGGCTCACACTCATACCAATCGGATTCTTGCAGCTCGATTGTTCATCATAAACAAGAATGTAACAACTTGTATTAATACCGCTCACTGTGAGAAGTGTTATATTGAATCTTGTGGATGTATGTACATTGTTGCTGCTTGGGAGTTTATTGAAGTAATTTTTTGAAAAGGCCGTCACTACGTCCGTACAACATGGTGAAAGATCGTAAGCTGGATAGCAGATGAGGTAGTTAGCGCGAAAGAGGATGTCAGTCCGTAGATGAGTGAATTGTCCGGAAGGACGTCAGAAACGACCGCTAGTTACATCTTCTCTAAGACCAACAAAGAGAAGTGTTGTAATTCGATACATTGATATTATTCATTCTGAAAGGTGTTGTAAATCAATATAATGATCTTATTCATTGATTGAAAAATATTACATATTTGACTAAATATGTAGAATGCGCTTTTTATAATTAAGAACAATAGTATGAAATTGATTACTCAAATCTAGATTCTCTGAAGATATTCTTTCAATTTTTAAATTTTAAGAACAAGCTATAAATAAGCCGAAAGTTCATATTTGTTTAAATGTGGATTTCATTTGAATCGAACTAGATCTTCCACACAATACATTTGGCTCAACTGAAGCTCAATTTTTATTGATTTCATAATATGAATTCTCATTATAACAAAGTACGTGTTTTGATCTATCGTTTAAGTTTAAGAACGTTCAGTACTAAAAACTTTTATTTCTTTAATTACTTTTCATAAATCTTAATATTATGATTACACAAGATCAAATTATGTTAAGCATAAGCATGTAATAATTTTAATTTCTGACACTGAGATTTTATTCAATATTTTAATGATTATTTAGTTATCCAATGTTCGGAAATGAAAGTTATAATCCAATATAACGTCGTAAAATAAGTAATATTGTAGATGAAAGAGTGATTGCATTGCAAAATGGGGTTTGCATATGTCGCGTTTATACACTAGTTAATATTCGAAATACCGCGAGTGTAAGTTGAACGGAATTATACTAATTTTATGTGGAGGTCGTTTAGCGGGGATTTCATTCAAACAACAGTTTCGAGTTATAATATAACTTAGAAGAAACGGGTGTATGTTTGATTTTGTTACAAATTTTAATGATGATGTATTCGTATAGATATTAAAGTTGTCGTAAAAAAGTTACCGTTACTGCTACGATAAAACCGACGCAGGTAGATAAGTATATATTAACATAATACTATTTCGTAAAATAAGTTGATTGTATAATACGAATGACATGTATATCTAACTTATTATAAAATAAATATTTATGTTGAAAATCGTGTATACGTATTTTGTTTATTATTTATTTATGGAAATTTGATTTATCATTTATATTTGAATATTATAAAATTCTATAAAATTTAAGAATAACTTTACTCTATTAGAATATATTATAATTTAGTCCTAAATTTATGTAAATTAAAATACTCTGGTTATTTAATTTTTTATTTCTGTTTTTTCGTTTGATTTTAATGATTTTATAGAGAAACTGCAGTTTGATGATTTGTAACTGGTTTCTGTATTTATAATACACATTGAATTATAAGTATTATCTTTGTGAGTAAATAAGTTATTGATAAATATAACATGCAAAATGTTATATCTATAAAAAATTTATATCAAATGATACGTAATAAGCTAAAGACTATATTAAACTTAATAATATTAGATGAATTTATTATCTGAAAAATATTAATTTTTTCTAAAAAGTTATATGAATGATTTAGTTTACAAAAAGTTATAAAAATTAGTAGTTATACTTTATTCTAAGCCTTAATAATCGTTATATCCTAATAACTATAGATATAATATTTGTTTCATCATTTTTGGTATGAAATTAATATTAAATTATTTGCTTTTCAATTATAGATAATAGTCAGTCTGATCAAATTTAGAGTAAAGTATAGTTAAGGTAGTATTTAGTAAATAAGTATGCACTTCTATTAACATAATTCTTACTTAATTCGGTGATGTAATATAAGAATAATTAGTATTCAAACATTTTATAAGTAGTATTCTAACTTATTTGTTTTTTTATTTTAAGTGTTAAAATATTCTAATCCAAGTACATGGAAAATAACGTAATGGTTCAGTAACCTACGTATATTAGTACTAATAATTTCTAATAGAGGTATTGTAGGATTAAAATTGTTGAAATTGCAATATTCAAATTTTATTATCTACGTACAATATGTTCTGTCTTGTTAATATATTTATTTACTAGATTTGCTTTGGTATACTAAAATAAATATTACGTAATTGAAGTTTGATATGATAGCTATAATATATAAGAATTTCATTGAAAATAAGTTTATTATGATACGAATCTAGATATTGTAAGAGAAATATTCTAAGATTTGAATTGAGTTATTTGATGATTAATATTCGAAGTTTAGTAACACGTAAAGTATATATACTATTCTAGATATGGGATAATTTAGTTATTTAGAATGTTTTATTGTATGATTCGGTATGAATTATTTATATTCATCTATTTTGAGATTGATCTAAAGTGAATAATTTAGCACAACGTTAGAATTTTTGATAGAAAGAGTAATAAATTATTTATTAGCCTATGTATAATCAAAATTTTAATCAATGTATTTTGAAACAAATAGTTAATTGCATTACGAAATTATTTTCTAATTATAATATATATCGTACTTAATTTAATTTCACTATTGTATTTACTTGCGGCACCGGGCACCTCGGGCAACTTCGGGCACCCCCGGGCACCTTTGGGCACCCCTGGGCACCCTTGGGATTCCCGGCAAGAAGAAATTTCCACGCCGCCACGTCGCCGGGCAGCCGGCGCGCGCTGCCGCCAGCGCCAAAGCGCTGGGCGGCCGCGCCGTTAGCGAGCTTTCCGCTCGAATTTGAACGGCTTCCGCCGGACCATTGTCTCGCCCGGCTCCGTGCCCGGCCAAAGAAGCCAAAGAAGTCGTCCGCCCGACCTTTCACGCTCCGCTCACTCCAGCGCTCCGGCACTCCGCTCCTCGTCGTTGGTCCGCCTCGCTAGTAGCCAGCCCTCTCAGCGCCGCATCATGCCAGGGCTCCGCTCCTCGTCGTTGCGCGCAATCACCTGATCCTTTTCCTGCTCAAACCATGCTCAAACCACTTCGCACATTGCTTCCGTTTGCTCTTGCATTCGGTCTGTGTTCCACGGTGTTCGTAAGTAAGCAAGGGTTTCTTGGTGCTGTGTATCAGGTTCGCCATTTTCATTCGCCATTGCAATTCCATGCGCAATTGCATTTTATCTTGCTCTTTGCGACCTTCCCGCGCTATTCTAATTTACCTTCCTAGAAATACTAGAATCAGAGTGTGCATTTAGGTCGATGGGTGTGCATTTAGGTCGATGGGTGTGCATTTAGGTCCCAAAATCAGGTATTTTCTATTTTACGAGCTAAACGCACAGCTTTTAGGTCGCATCCTGCTAAACGCACAGCATTTAGGTCGTATCCTGCTAAACGCTCAGCATTTAGGTCACAGCCTGCTAAACGCACAACTTTTAGGTCGCAGCAGGCTAAACGCACAGCTGTTAGGTCGCAACCTGCTAAACGCACTGGTTGTACGTTGCAGCCTGCTATACGCATAGATTTTAGGTCGCAGCTTGCTAAACGCACAGATATTAGGTCGCAGCATTCTAAACGCACAGCTGTTAGGTCGAAGCCTGCTAAACGCACAGATTTTACGTCGCAGCCTGCTATACGCATAGATTTTAGGTCGCAGCCAGCTAAACGCACAGATTTAAGGTCGCAGCATTCTAAACGCACAGCTGTTAGGTCGAAGCCTGCTAAACGCACAGATTTTACGTCGCAGCCTGCTATACGCATAGATTTTAGGTCGCAACACTAAACGCATGATTTAAGGTCGCAGATTTCTAAACGCATACCGTTAGGGTCGGGCCTCATAAACGCATGCATTTTACATCGCAGCCTGCTATACGCATAGATTTTAGGTCGCCGCCTACTAATCGCACAGATTTTAGGTCGCAGCATTCTAAACGCACAGCTGTTAGGTCGAAGCCTGCTAAACGAACACATTTTACGCAGATTTTAAGTCGCAGCCTGCTAAACGCTCAGATTATAGGTCGCAGCTTACTATACGCATAGATTTTAGGTCGCAGCTTGCTATACGCATAGAGTTTAGGTCGCGGCCTGCTAAACGCCCAGATTTTAGGTCCTAGCGTGCTTTTCGCACAGCTGTTAGGTCGCAGACTGATAAACGCAGAGCTTTAGGTTGTTGCCTGCTAATCGCACAGATTTAAGGTCGGTACCCGCTGATCGCACGGTGTATACGTCGATGCCTGTTTAACACCGTGTTAGGTCGCTACTCCTTAAACGCAGTGGTTAGGACTCTCCCATCTTTTCGCTGTGTTAGCTCGCTGTTTGGTAAATACAAATTGTGTAGGTCAATGTCAGCTAAACACATTGTGTTCAGGTCACTGTCTGCTAAACTCACATTGTATAGGTCGATGTCTTCTAAACCCAGTGTGTTTTGGTCGCTTTTCTTAGCGCTTATTGTTTGTTTAGGTCGTGTGCTAAACGCACATTGTTTAGGTCAATTTCTGCTAAATGCAACGTGTTTAGGTCGCTCCCTGCTTAACGCACAGATATTAGGTCGGTGCCTGGTAAATACACGGTGTGTATGTCAATGCCTGTTTAACTGAGTGTTGCTAAGTGGTAAGCACACGGTGTATAGGTCGGTTCCTGTTTAGCTTTGAGTGTTTAGGTCGCTGCCTGCTAAACGCACTATTCATGTCACCACCAACCGATCGCAGTGTTTACGTCGCTCTCTTATAACGATCAGTGTTCAGGTCACTGCCTGCTATTCAAATAGTGACTAGGTCCCTGCCTGCTAAGCGATTGTGTTGGTCTCTGCGTGTTTAAAGCAGTGTTTAGGTTGCTGCCTCTTAAACGCACAGTTGTAAATACTCTCTGATCTGAACGCAGCGTTAGGTCTCTTTTTGCTAAACGCACAGGTTCCATGTTCGCGTGTTCACTTCCACTAATGGTTATTTGAATCTTTTGTAATGTTTTATAGCTTATTCACGGAGCTATAATTAGGGTGTGACCACTCTACATGGCGAGTAGTGCGTCCGATGACGACTGGGACAATCGAGGTCTTTCTTCTGAGGTATTAGAATCTTCACGGCTCTGTTTCCATCAACGTGTAAGGTGGTTCATTGTTTAACATAATTGTTTTTTGGTTATTAGGATTTGGAAGATGTTGAACTCATTCTGCCGGATCGTTTGAAGGATTGTCCTGGACTCCCCAGATGCAAATGGATAACCAAATTTGTGACACTATTGAGTCCTGGAGGGGCCATTGTTGCAGAGGGTATTTGTCAAAGTGTGGGATCTGATTGTGTATTGGGCTCCGATGACGAGCCTTTGCGAGATGATCAAGTCGTTGTTCAGATCGTTAAGTGCTTGGATTTAGAGTTTCTGCCTTCTGATACAATATTTTAGTCATTAAAATGGGATCTCAGCCTCGCCATTCATGACGGTTGGTCTTTACTTGATCATTTGCATCGGGAGCAGTACAATATTGCGGTTTATGCTCGAGATCAGCCGAAGAGGAAAGGAGTTCGTCCGTATACCTTGGGAGAAAGACATCCAAAGATCGAGAGAACTAGGAGGGAAGAGCAACTATTGACCGTAGAGTCTGTCAATTTGGTCGCAAGTATGAAGTGTTGTAGTAAAAATTGCTGTCAGCCATTCCCTCGCCAGAAGATTCTGACCTTGAGAAAGCAGATGTACGAGTCTTCAGATTTTAAGTTCAAGGCGCACTTTAAGATTGATGTACATCATCGATTTCATAAAACTGCTGACGGAAGTATGATGGTTACAACGGAAGGTATTGATATTTGTGCTCGAGATTGGCAGAATATTACTGGAGTTCCTCCTGCAACGTTCTACAGGAAGAAAGCAGAGGCGGCTGCTGGCTTACGGGCTCGGCATCACGGAAATGTTGGCTCAAAGAAACCACGACTTCATGTGAAGCAAGCTGCTGCAACTCTGAAAGTGTTGATCGACAATGCAGCTGATCATATGCCGCACAAAGCGAAGATGCTGAGTAATGGACTCAAAGTAGTATCACGGTCATTGCCTTCGTCGTTCAAATGGAAAGATACGATTCCAGATATCAATCTTATCAACGAGAGGTTGGGGCTGAAATTTATCGCTCAAAGTACTCTCAGCAAGATTAGGCGAACAATATTCTCCGAGTATTCGAAGAAAGCACCCGGAGACAATTTTGCGCGATGTGCAACGTGTGATAAACTTGAGACCATGATCAAATCCATGGTGCCAGAGTCAAGTGAAGAAAACATGTGGATCAAAAAGCTTAAACTGCACTTGGACCATCAGCGAACACATCGTGAGTGTCATGGGCCAAGGCCTCGTTGATAAGCTCGGATGTTCACTCGCTATTAATTTTATAAATAGAACTTCGGCAGTAGAGCTAAAGTATAGCCTCGGCAGTAGAGCTAAAGTATAGCCTCGGCAGTTGAGCCAAGAGTTTAGTATACAAGGGACTCTTATTCATTGTAAACCAAAGTCTTGGATCAATATATTTCTTTTGTAGTTTTTGCTTGTTTTGACAGCTAGACTCTTACATAATCCAAGACTTCTCTTGATTTTCTGAAGGGCTTCATCCTCCCTTGTTTTTTCAAACGACAAAAGTAGGACATTGATTAGATTGAGGAACTTATCCACCCTCGTGGTAGTGATTGAAGATAGCCACGAAACCGGACGCATTTGAAGGCTTTGCGAAGCCTGAAGAGTTGATTGAGAGGTGTTGCTTTTTGAGATGGAGAACGCCCGGATGATCGATGATGAGATTGCTTGCAGCAGCAGCGCGCATGGAGAAATTACGGCGGAAGACTATCAACAGAGATCGTGAGGTTGCGCACACAACTTCAAGCTTCTCGATGGGCGAGAAGTTGGCTATCGAGCGATTGGTTGCACAACATCGCGCAGGCTGGCTCCAAATGGGCCGGACAATTCACGAGTTTAGGAGGTCCGTCTTCATCGCAGATGATGCCGCAATCGATGCAAAGAACAATATGGAGGAACTGCCGTCGCATTGCGCAAGCGATTGCCGATATTTCAAAGTTTGACGGGAGTCGCAAGGCCTACCCGATATGGAAGGTCGAAGCGGATAACAAGCTTCAATTGATGGAGTCAGACTTGGTACACCTCAAGATCAAGCCGCATACTTGTTTTCGAGGATGGACGCGAAAGGCGCAGATGATGGTAGTATCTTTCTACCAAAATCAACGTGGTTGCAATGCGGCGACTTTTATTCAACATCTTGACAAATTTACATCGACCGAATGCGGAAGTGCTGGCATTGAATCGGCTTCAAGCAATGAAGCAGGGTAGGGAGTCATTCGCAACATTCTTGCCCAAGTTTGAGAAGGAGCTTGGTAAGAGTCAACTTACCATGGTTCCGGATATGGTGAAGATAGGATATCTTCGCGGTGCTCTCAACTCAGAGATGCAACGCGCGATGATTAGACCTGTGACAGACATTGATTATGGTATGTTTGCCCAAGCTTTGTTGGCGGTCGGCTCTCAACTTGATTGCTTGCAATATCAGAAGGGTCGTGCAGCTCCGATCGCGACATCAAATCGCGTGTGGCCAGATGGAGATGAGATGGATTGGATGCCTACAGTCCAAATTAGCAAGCTTCGGAGACGTCTGACTTTGGAGGAACAACAACGGTGTCGCCAAGAGGGACACTGTTTTTTATGTTTGAAGCGAGGCCACCGTGCAAATGACTGTTCATCAAAGCAAGGTGAAGGCAATGAAAAGAAGAAGAAAGATAGCGCGGACAAAACTTCGATAGTGCGCGCAGTGAGAAAGAAGAGCAATGTCAAGACAGAGGAGGTCAAAGAGATGGAGAGTTGTGACTCTGATGTAGAGTCGGAAAACGAGCAGCTTCCGGCATAAGACTCAGTCGGAGGCGTGTAGGCAGGTTGTCAAAGTTGAAGAATCTAGGAGACAGCTTAGACACGGGTGGTATGTATGTTGATGTTTTAATAAACTCAATTATATCTACTCGTGCTTTGTGTGATTCTGGATGCCAATGCTTTGCAACTGTGTCTGAGCAATTTGTTCGACGGAGAGGGTTGAATGCGTCATCTATTCAACCTAGATCTTTGGAGCAAGTTACGACAATGAAGAAGCGGCCTATGATTTGCCAAATTGCAAATTTTATGGCCGATATTGATGGTATGGAGGAGAAGATTGTTGCCTATGTTATTCCATGACAGATAGATGATATAATCTTGGGAAAAGGTTGGATGGAGCGACATGATGCAAGTGTTCGACCTGCTAAAGAAGAGGTTTGCATTCGAAAACCTTTCAAGATGATTGTGAAGACTCGACCGATTACGTTGGAACCAATGCAAGAGATACGTGCATCAGTGATTCAAACTTTGCAGAGAAGCGGTGAACCAGTAGAGGTTTTTAGTGCCAGCTTGGTTAACATCCAGAAGGCACTACAACAGAAGGTGTATAGGGACCCGGCACAACATGCTCCCGACTCATCATGCCGCTTATTGACGCGCTTTTAATCGACAAGATGCAAAGTCGTTGCCCCCGCATAGGAAAGGGGTTGATCACGAGATCAATCTTATTGAAGGGAAGACTAATGATGACATCCCTGTCATGCCGCTGTATCAGATGTCCAAGGATCAATTATTAGTTTTGCGCAAGACCCTTACGGAGTTGTTGGATAATGGATTTATTCGCGTAAGTAATTCACCTGCAGCAGCTCCGGTCATATTTGTGAAGAAACCTGGCGGAGGATTGCGATTCTGTGTTGACTATCGGCGATTGAATGAGATGAGTCGGAAGGACAACTATCCGATTCCGCGCATTGATGAGACGTTAAGATCCATTGCTGCAGCCAAATATATCTCCAAGGTTGATGTAATCTCTGCGTTTCATCGGATACGTGTGAAAGAAGGTGACGAGTGGAAGACGGCGTTCAAAACACGCTTTGGCTTATATGAGTGGTTGGTCACACCGTTTGGACTGACGGGCGCACCTGCAACTTTTCAGCGATATATCAATTGGATACTTCGCGACGAATTGGATATATGCTGCTCCGCATATATTGATGACGTGGTGATCTATAGTGATACTCAAAAAGAACATCGTGATGCAGTTCTCAGGATCATCCGTAAGCTTGCTAACGCAGGGCTTCAACTTGATTTTGATAAGAGCGAGTTTGAAGCAGGCACTATTAAGTATCTTGGATATTTGGTGAAGACCACCTTAATGCAAAAGGTGGACGGACTTTGGCATGCGGTTGCTTATTTCTCGAAGAAACACAGTCCAGCGGAGTCCAATTATCCGATTCATGACAAGGAAATGCTAGCAGTTGTACATTGCATCCGCGAGTGGCGTACATTACTTGTTGGCCAACATTTTGAAGTAAGTTCAGATCATCACAAATTGGCTTATTTTCAGAAGAAGCAACATTTGAGTGAGAGGCAAATGCGTTGGGCCTACGAGTTGAATGATTTTGACTTTGAGATCGTGCACAAGCCTGGCAAGGATCAAGTTCAATCGGATGCACTTTCTCGTCGGGAACAAGATCTTCCCCAACACGCAGATGATGATCGAATCATGAATCGATATCATCAGCTTTTGGACGGAGATGATGGCGCTTTGAAGGTTGTCGCTAAATCCGCATAGATCACAGATGGTGATGCAGATTCAGAGAAAGAGGCTCCTGCTACAGAGTCGATAATGACCCCGCGTCCCATATGTCCATTTATTGACGCAGAGATGATTGCATTATGGGATGTTGCCCTGCAAACAAATCATCGTCATTGGAAGATGCGAAAGGCGGTTATGGATGGTGAGCGCCGACTACCTAAAGAATGGGGCTTACCTATCACGATTAGTGAGTGTTACGTAGATTCGGTCATCGATTGCGTTGGCGTGGACGAATATGGATTCCGGCGCACGAACCTCTTGGGGCGCGTTTGATCCAATCTACTCATGATTTCACCACTAGCGGGACATCCAGGTCGTGAGGGTGCGCGTGACTTGATTGCACGTGAATATCGTGGCCTGGGTTGACACAAGATGTTCGGAGATTTATGCGAATCGCAACGCGTGTGTGGAAAATCGAAGATTTGGCGGGAGCAGAAGCAAGGGTTACTAAAACCTTTGCCAATTCCGGCACGGATTTGGACTGAGCTCTCCATTGATTTTATTACCGGATTGGCACCAAGCAGCGACTGTACAAATATCATGGTTGTGACAGACCTTTTGTCCAAATCTATCATTGCTGTGCCTATGAAGAGAATTCCTGCACTTGATGTGGCTCACAAACATTTAGAGCAAGTTTTTCAGCATCACGGATTGCCTGCAGCAATTGTATCGGATTGTGGTAGTCAATTTGTTAGTCTGCTTTGGACAGAAGTATGCAGATTGATGAAGATTACGCGTCGGTTGTCGACAGCTTTCCATCCGGAGACAGATGGTGCAACAGAGAGGGCGAATCAAGAGCTTGAAACATATCTTCGTATTTTCACGACATTTGAGCAAGCGATTGGGCTTTTCGATTTGCCGATCGCGATGATGGCGTTGAATAATCATGTGTCGCGATCTATAGGTATGTCGCATTTTTATGACTCACGGTTATCATCATTCGGTCATGAATATTACTATACCCGAGGAGGCGTTTCTTCGTTGTCACCGGCGGAAAAAGGACGCAAGCTTGTTGAGCATCGGCGTAATTCAAGTGAATCGGCAACAACGGCAATGGCCATTGCGCAAGAGACTCAAGAACGTCGACCAAATACACGACGGCTTTCGGTGGCGAGGATTTTCGTCCGGGTGATCGTGTGTGGTTGAAGTTGAAGAACATCAACACGTCCCGGCCAATCAAGAAGCTTGAATGGATTGCTCTTCCTTATCGTGTATTGGAGTGCGTAGGTACACATGCGGTTCGTTTGAATACACCGTCAGGTATTCATCCTGTTTTTCATGTGAGTTTAGTGAAGAAGGCAGCTGAGGATCCGTTGCCTTCCCAACTATCTCATGATAATGAGCCCGGTGTTGTTTTGAGCAATCCCGCTTTCGAGGCATCCACTAGCGAGGACGAGTATGCTGTTGAAAGAGTGTTGCAACATCGACGTCGTGGGCGCGGTTGGCAACTACTTGTAAAGTGGACATGATGGCCGGAGCCTACTTGGGAACCTGTTTGCCAATTACAAAATGTCATGGCCTTAGACGATTACGAGCGCTTGTTGCGCGCGTCTGGTACTGATATTCCTTGGGCACATTCTCTTGTATGACACTTGTTAATTCATCAGCACAAGAGGAGGAGGAGGAGGAGGCATTTGTCATGGGCCAAGGCCTCGTTGATAAGCTCGGATGTTCACTCGCTATTAATTTTATAAATAGAACTTCGGCAGTAGAGCTAAAGTATAGCCTCGGCAGTAGAGCTAAAGTATAGCCTCGGCAGTAGAGCTAAAGTATAGCCTCGGCAGTTGAGCCAAGAGTTTAGTATATAAGGGACTCTTATTCATTGTAATCCAAAGTCTTGGATCAATATATTTCTTTTGTAGTTTTTGCTTGTTTTGACAGCTAGACTCTTTCAGTGAGTATTATTATATAAACCGCTCTTTATCTATTTAAAGGCCCAAAGATGTTCTTTGCATTATCCACGACAAAATGGATCATGCGAAAACGGCTTGTCCTTTGTTCTCTCACAAAACAAAAACAAATGATGCGCTTATGAAGCTTCCTATTGCTGTGACGGGAATGATTGCTCACGGGCATTGCGATGTTCGTTATGCTCACTATGGACTTGACATTTATCCGAGTGATTGCAATCACACTGTGGGATCTATTTTGAAGCTTCTCCGAGATTTAGAAGGAGTTCCGATATCACATTCCAAGTCATTGTTTGCTGGGTCTGGAACGCATCCTTTGTTTGAGGCATTGCTTATCGGAAAGGATGCATGCTTGAACTCGCTTTTGCCTGAGAGTGAGGCATCAGGTGCTATGGAGTCGCTTCCTCCTGTTTTACATGTGCAGCTTGACAACGCCGCCTCCGATAACAAGAATCGATTCATGTTTTGCTTTTGGTCCCTTCTGGTACACATGGGTGTTTTCCGTGAAATTTACGTCAATTTTCTTTTAGTTGGGCATACTCATGAAGATATTGACGCTCTGTTTGGACGTTGGAGTATGATTTTGAAGGAGAACGACTATTTGACGATTCCTCTTCTGATGAAATCGTTCATGGATGCTGAGACACTCCCAGTTATTCCGCATTTGATTGAGGAGATTCCCGAGTTTAAAGGATATATCAAGGATTTCATTGCTTCTAAAGATGAAGTTCTTGTTGGTCATTCTGAAGGGCAACAATTCAAATTTTTCAAACATGACAACGGGTGGCCCATGATGAAGTACAAGATGTTATGTTCTGACAATGAGTGGCTTCCATCGACTAGTGAAGGAATCAAACTGTGGAAAGAGAATTCTATTACTGGTATGCTTCTATTGCCTACGGGAGAAATGAAGCCTCTAGCGTCAATTCCTATGAAGAATCTCGATGAAATTGTGAAAGGTATATCAGGTTTCATTAAGTTGTGGGAAACTTCATGTGCCCAAGACTTGTCAGGAGAGTTTCGTCGACGACATGATTCCGTTTTACGATATTGGCGTACTGTAAATGATTTATTGTTGGCGCCCATGGAGGTTTCTTCTACTTTGAAGAATGGATGTTGGCCTTTGTCTCGAGTACCATTGATTCGAGAATATCTGCACACTCGCGAATTACGCGAGGAATATGGGCAAGACCCCCATTTTATTGGCCGCTTGTGTGATAAACCAAGAGAGTCATTTCGCGTTGGTCGAGATGTATTTGCCGGCTACTTTTTGGCTTTACGTCCTGCAGATGGAGATGCTCGACCCTTTTGGATTGCGAGGGCTTTGACTGATTTCGATGTAGATCGCAACAATCCGGGATGTATTCAAATTCAATTTTTTAAGCCTTTTAGCAAGCGTGCTATTGTTCAAGATACCTATGTTGGCTGGGACACACAGAAGAACTTTAAATGGGTCTTTGATGACAGCCATGACCCGGTCTGGCTTTATGCAGGTGCTATTTTTACAGCATGGAAATCGAGTGCAAAGGCTGGTGCTCAACGTCCAACAATCTCAATATCTGAGCAACAGGTTACTATCATCAAACAAAGTATTCTGCGTTTTGAGGGCGAGGAGGAATAAGATTTTTGATTACTGAAGACATTGGTATTTAGGTCACGTCGACCTAAATAGTTCATCGCGGCTTTAGCTAGTATGGAGGACAAAGTGGGCAAGAGCTCGTCCATAATTTTTTCTCGAATTGGATTTAAGCTTAATAACGTTGAAGTTAATTAGAGTTTTCTCGTTCTAGGCAGAATCAGATAAGTAGATTGTTGTAATTGTTTTGTAGTAGAACTGTATTGTAATTGATATTTTAGATAGAATCATATTTTTATAACAATATGTAATTTTGTACATTGTTATGATTTCTCATTTTAATGTGTTTTCCGTTTTGATGTGCTATTCTTTTTCTGATTAGATATGGAATGTGTTTTGACCATTCCTAATATATATTCTCAATATAGTTGAGTTTCTTGTTTTAATGTGATGTATTGCTGATATTAGAGAGTTCTGAGTTTCTTGTTTTGCACTTTAGGTTGACCGGAAGTCCTTTTTGTGGGATTTAGGTCGATGATAATAGGAATATTCTCACTTTAACGAAATATGTTATTTGATGATAATCTGAATATTCCCATTATAATGAATTACGTGTTCAAGGCTTTGAGTTGCGGCTCCGCAAGTTTGATTTTTGGACGAGGGCCTAGAGCCACGGCACCACAAGTTTGACCCTTGGTTGAGCATTTGACCGATAATGTTTACCTAGGTTGAGAGTTGCGGCACCGCAAGCGTGATCCTTGAACGAGGGCCAGAGCTGCGGCATCACAAGTCTGACTGTTGGATGAGATTTTGACACATAATGAGTCTCAAGGCGCAGAGTTGCAGCCTCACAAGTGTGATTGTTTGACGAGGGCCCTGATCCGCGACACCACAAGTCTGAATCTTGAATGAAGATTTGACCCATAATGTGTACCAAGGCCCAAAGTTGCGGCACCGCAAGTATGATCCTTGGACGACAGCCCAAAGCCGCGGCACCTCAAGTCTGACTCTTGAATGAGGATTTGACTTTTAATGTGAACGAAGGCCCTCAGTTGCGTCACCGCAAGTCTGATCTTGGACGAGGGCCCCGAGCCGCGACACCATAAGTCTGACTCTTTGATGAACATTTGACTCATAATGTTTACCAAGGCCTACTAGAGTTGCATCGACGCAAGACCGCAAGTCTGATTTTTGTAATTAGGCCGAGAGCGGCGTTCCCTGATGTCTACCTGTGGAAGCGTTCTTCGACAGAAGTCTGGGAGGGGGTTGACGGATGTGAATTTTTTTTGCTATATGATCTTTAGGATCTCATCGGAAGCTCCTCTTTTGGTCTTTGTTTTATGCTTGTTTGTGGTTACATGATGAAATGGCCAGGAAGGAGCTCTTGCTGGCCTGTGTCGATTTTTGTTCTCTCATGCGGCTATGCCGATGACGGCTCTACTCATGGGTGTCGGGGCGGCCTATGGCTGCTGGCACGAACTGTATGGTTTTATCCTCTCGCCAAATCTTGTTGGATCAGAATGTTTGCATCAGTGTGGGAGGACGTGGACCACTTTCTTGTGGAAATGCTCCAGAGCACCCCAGACTTGCATCGACGGAAGTCTGGGAGGGGGTCGAAGGAATTGAATTTTTTTGCTTCCTGATCCTCTGGATCTCCCCGAAAGCTCTATTGTTGGTCTCTGTATAGTCTCTGTGTGTGGTCACAGGATGGAATGCCCCCGAAGTAGCTCTTCGTGGCTTGTGTCCATCCCTAGTTCCCATCCCGATGATTCAAAAGTTAGCTGCTGTGTCGGGCAACTTGGTTCGTTTCTGATTGAGGGGGGGGGTTGTATTGGTTATCATTTGCTTGCATGTATTTTGATGATCTCTATTCTTTTATAGTAGGATTCGATTAGTTGGTGCGTGGAAATTGAAGCATGTATGAATGAATTTTTAGTATTAGTTTTATAAGTATTGAATAATCCTATTATTTTGTTAATTGGGCAGCTTAGGGCGTTTTCTTTCTAAGGTAGTTTCTAATTTTTGTTGAATGTTTGTGTATGCTTGTTGATAATTGACTTACCATTGGTTTTGTGTAGTATTGCAGGATCGTTCAAAGCAAAAAAAAAATGACCGAGAAGAGGAATCTGATGGTGATAGCGACTTGTCTGCTCTGAGAGATCATGTCATGGCTGTAGTAGAGTCACGTCGTTTAGTAGTAGCATTGTTCTAGGTTCCCGAAACTCCGCCTCCTGCCTCACCTGTCCGTCACACTTCACGTGATGACGTTGATCGGGTTGCAAGAGCGATTTATACGAGAAAATATAATGATCAGGCTAAAGCTCGACATATCGAAGTATAAACATCAGCTAGAATTGCACCAAGACGTTCTTCGCGACTTGCCGCAAAGTTGCAATCATCTTAGTTGTGTCGTTTATCATATTATAAATTATAAAACGGATATGTAGTATTATTTATATCTCATTGTTCGCTTGATCCATTCTTATTCATTCTCCGGTGTGTTGTTTCCCGATGCTCTGGATTCTCAAATGAACATAGCTCAAGTCCATCCCATTCAAGATGAAGAAGCCAACCGGCCTCTTCTTGATTCTCCACCAACTCGATCTTCCGATGGAGATGAAGAATTACGTGATAGTCTCAAGAATGTTGACGACATTTGCACTAGAGTTCCGGAAGAGAGTCCTTTGGAAATTGACGGTCCTCCTGAAGCCATGCAAGATCATGATGGACACGACTCTCTTTGTGAAGATGAAGACACTCCTTTGCCTGGGAGTGTGAATGTTGGGATTGTCCACATGCCTACCTATCTTCAGAACAAAGATCCAGATTGGAGTGCGAACAAGATGAGAATAGTACACAAAAGTGATTCAATTGCGATCATAAACAGGTTCTGGTACAATCATGTAAATTGCGATCATAAACAGGTTCTGGTACAATCATGTGAATTGCGATCATAAACAGGTTCTGGTACAATCATGCTAATTCCATTGTGTCGTCTTGTTCGTTATCCTAAGGTTCGACCTATATCAGAACATGTCGTCAGAAAATTGGAGAATGAGTTCAACACAGGCTATTGCGAGGGCGACCGGGTCATGTACGTTTCTCCCTTCGAAAGGAAAGGGAGAGAAAAATTGGTTGATGCCGAAGATGCTTTGTAGACGAAGCCTCTATAGAAATCAGCTAATGAAGAGTTTAAGAAGACGTTGCAATCTGATCCAGATCTTCAACACCTCAGTGACAAGTATTTTTACGTGTACAAAGGTAACCACCGTCTTACGACGTGGATGCGTCACATAGAGAGGTACCATAAGATGGAACCTTTGTGGTACATCTCCGTGGACTTGATGCACGAGGAGAGAGCAACCTCCTGCTTGACGCTATGAACGACAGAAATTGGTGAGTAATTGTCTAATTTTTTCGATTCGCTCTATTTGTATTTTGATTAATTTCAATGTTTTTCATGTCTGATCCCGCTGTGCACGTCTACTGAACATGACCATGTCGAAAACGGTTTGTGCGCAAAATTGCAACGCATGAGGAAGTTCGGTAAACAGTAACTTGAGGATTTCAAGGATCTGATATCTGCAGAAGATTACAGAACGCTGAAGCAAAAAAAGAAACTTGGTATCCTGTAACAATTGACGTTTTCGTAAAGTTCTTATATGCGGTAAGTTGGCTGGAATGTGTTACACATGTGATTCTTTGTATTTGGTTCTTTACACCTTATTAATCATTTTTATATTTTGTACAGAGGAGATTAGCAAAGGCATCAGATGACGCTAAAACAAATTACTACGCCACCGTCCCAAAGGAAAACAAACAGGACTCAAAGTATGGAGTGCCATGGATAATGCAATCCAAGCAGAAATAAAGTCCATTTTTAGCAAAAACTTTGACAAGATGGTCGCTGTAGCCAACAACAAACTTGGGAAAGTATTTGCGAAGGAAGTATAGAAAGCACCCCTTTAAGGTTTCATTTGACTTTATTCGTAATCATTTCCCATAACTCGATTCTTACTTATGAATTTCATGTACAGATTTATTCTCATTACAGCAAGAACCTGAAACCCGATATGACAATCGATTGCTTACACATGGTAGCCACTACCAATGTTCACTTCGATTTCAAGGGAAAGTGGCTCCAATGGTGGAACGCATCAAACAAAGTTCGACGATCTTTTCGCTTCCCAGAAGAACGTCCAATGAAAGATAGAACTTTGATTGCATTCCAACATCGCGCTTCTCTTTGGGCATAGGTAACTTAATTTTTTGTTACGTGTTTTCAAAGTTAGAGTTCATATGGTATTTTGATATGTTTTCTTTTTTCTCAGCTCGAGCAATCACTTCAAAGTGAATTGCAAAACCTGATTGACAACAAAAACCTCAGCATTGAGTGGTCTATTGTTGTCCTAAAGCCATCAGCGTATGTCGAGAAGTGGAGGTTGCTCTTATAGGAGAAGGCATTCGGCAACTATCTTGGTCCTAATGCAAGCCCAAAGTTCATCAGAGGCTCAGATATTCAAAAGATTACTGGAGGCAAATTTACAATTAAATGGCTTTTAATCCATTATGTTTCTAATTTGCTATTCAATATTAATAAATTTGGTACAACTTGTTCAATTTTCACAATCTAATTTTTGTAGGTACTTAAAACAAGAGCTCGTTGCAAAGGGAGCATTAGCTTCTTTCTCTATTCCATTAGAATTGGAGGACGTCTCAGTCACAAATGATCCCCGCAGCTTTTTCTCACAAGCCCAACAAGAGCGTTTTACTAACTCCCAATTGACGACTGGTGGTTGGTTTCTTGAGTGCGACGACAATTACATGCACAAGGAGGAGAAGCATCTTATTCGAAACCTCGCTTCGAACGCAGCTGACTCTGCATCGATGGAGATTGACGACAATGGCAATGACGACCTCTCCATTTTACCAGTCGCACCTGATCGAATCTCTTCTCCTTCTTCACCAGTTGCAGTGCCCAAGTCTCGAGCAAAGAAGAAGCGACGCAACGCTGTTGCAGAGCCTGTAGTAGATCTTGAGCAAGAATCCAAAGTAATTGCTACCCTCCCAGAAGACATTGCAGGGCCAGAAGATGCTGATCTGACTCAGGCTTCAGAGGTCAGACAAACAATGCAATTCGACGCGGTGCAAGATTGACTCAACTTTCTACAGGTGGACTTACGAATGCTGGGTCCGCTCCTCAATCATTCACCATTGACCACAACTCCCAGCAGTCCCCACGTCGCCTCAGTAAGCCAATATTTGCCAAACGCCCTCTTCCAGAACCCAATCACATTGGTAGCAGCTCGTCGTCAAAAATATCAATACTCTGCCTATGTATCTCGAGAAGGGGAACATTGAAGATTTGGTTCACCAATTGTTGAAGATGGGAAACTGGGATTCGCAAATCTTCGATATTGTCCAGGACATCAAGAAGGTATTATTCGTACAATTGTCATTTATAATCTCCGTACTTAGATTTTGTACTTATAAATCTATTAGCCACTATCTAATTATTGACTTGTATCTCAGATTGGAAAAGACCGGAAATACCCATGTACGGCGATGGAATATAATCTCTTATAAGGAGACACGGAAAGACGATTTGTAGTTATAAATTTCAGATTATATAAACCGAAGCATTTACATATAATTCTGACAAGTGTAATAGGAAATTGATGACGTCAGCCCTAATTAGTCTCCAAATATTAAAATCGGTAATATATACTTATTGATTACCTAAAGGGTCATCCCAAATTTTGGTTTAGATTTTGTATATGATTTCAATCGTATTGGTAACAAATGATGATGTCAGCCCATAATTTAATTAACATTTATTTAAACTTGCAAATGTGGATTATATATGAAATATTGTATGACCTCAATACCATGAAAATAAATGGATAAAGAACCTATATCCACGGTTTTGGGTACTTTTATGCCTAAAAATAACCATTTCAAAATTTCACAACCACCCATTCCATGGTAATAGGGCCATTAACTTTTAATTTTTTTTTCTTACTGCTCAAACTTTACCGCTCACCGCTCAACGCTCACACCGGTGGTTTCCCCAGCAAATGCCCACGGATGCAGCCCATTTGAGGTGGATGGATTCAAGAAAAAGTAAAGGGAAATGAGGGCCAAGGGCCATTTATTTCCAAGATTTACTAACCATAACGATAGGCCTCACGAACCGGTTGCTCGGCCAATCACGACCGCGCCCGATGCTGGCTGGCCGGTCCGGCCAACGGATCCTGGCCGGTCGATCCGGACGACCGATCCGGGGCGGCCGATCCTTGCTGGTCAATCTGGTCGACCGATGACGGCCGACCAATTTGGGCGGCTGTTTTGCCCGGCCCGACTTGGTTTTTTTATTTTTTGTTTTTTTTTCCAAATGTTTTAATGAAATCTGAGAAAATTTCCTTGAATCCTTTTTGATCCCTCAAAGATTTTTGTTATTAGATTCTCAATGATAATTACACACTGAAAAAAAGAATCCTATATTGATTTCTGAAATGCTATATATTCTTTATTCACAGATACAATTTCACTTTAAATTTTGAGATCAAAACCATTTCGAGTCTACTCTATAAAGTATAATTCTTCACAAATTCAAAGATGTTTCGTACATAAGGCATACCTTTGAGTCTGAAGAGTTTCCTTCTTCTCTATTTTCATTTTGGTAATTATTTGGCAATTTTCATCATTTCAAGGCAATGCTCTCTACCATTAAGTTTCAATGAACATACTTTTGAGTACAACGGTAATACTTAGATAAATTTGAATAACTTTGTAGTTACAGATTTCATAATTGCATGAGCTTTGTAATAAGAATTTTCACTTTAATCTGAAAATGATGAAATTTCGTAAATTCTCTTATGTACTAATACGTTATGATCTCGTAATTTATGAGGCTTTATGAGGCTTTATGACTCAAACATTGGGCCACATAACCTACAACTATAACTCTATTACACGATTCCATAATTAAGAATATAAATTGAGTATCCTCATTTTAATATAGGACCCTTTTTTTGGAACTGTGTCATTCGCTTAAAACTATGCTCTGAGTTTGAGGGGTCTAGAATCTTAGATCCTATGTTGAATGTTGAAAATACTACCAATATATTCCTTGCAATAAACTCCTTATTTATTCCATGTCAATAACATCTTCGAACAAAAATGATACATACAAAATAGATTATTTTGCAAATAATAACTATGCAATGGAGAAAACTGCCATTATTATCCATTTAAAATATAAATCAAAACTACATGATACGTACACGAATCCATTATTTTCCTTCCACACACAATTGAGTTTGCAAAGCTTTCCAACACCAAAACTAGAATTAAAATGAAATATATTGCAAATCCCCGAAACCCTAAAACCTAAACCCTAAACCCTAAACACTAAACCCTAAACCCTTGAGGCCTTAACCCTAATTTATGTATCCGAAACCATAAACCTTAAATCCTATCCGCAAGTGATTTTATCCAAGAGATACTCCAAATGAAGAAGTGATGGCTCTTCAAAATATTATATTCCCAAATCAATCAATCGAAGTTTCTAATATGAGAATAATCAATCTTCTTTAATATATAATCTCACTACTATACATGTATAAGCTCAAATATGATTATAACTTTATAAGTTGATGCCATATGTTAAAAACTTATAGAGTGGGATATTTTCCTAAAATTATTTGTCTTCCTTTTTACTTCTCTTTATTTATGATCGCGAAATAGAAAACAATAGAAATGTATTTCTGTTACCTTTGTAAGAGGTAAATAAATAATTATTCAAATCAATACAATGAGAAAAATGCTACATATAATTATTTAAAGCTAATATGTGCAAATTAAGTACAATTATTTATACAACGATATAAATATACTCCAACCTTTGTTCAAGGGTGTTAAACAAAAATAGCCAATAATAGAGTGAGTTGATTAAGCAAAGTGTTTTTTAAGACTAAATACTACTAAAATAGATACACAACAATGGAGTAATTTCCAAATACACATCAAATAATATAGACCATAAAATGTGGACAAGTTAAGGCCTAAATAGGAAGTTTAAATATTGACTAATACGGTAATACCAAAGTTATGAAAACTAAATGCTCACACATGCTCACCTAGATTTGATATATATACTTAGAGCTATATATATATAAGAGAGGAATGTCAATTCATGGCCTAGAAGCGTTTTCTTGATTCCAATTAAGAAAGATTACTTGAAAAAATTAAACTTAACGTGAACAAATCAAAAACATGGACTCTAGCTAATAATAAGAACTGGTCTCAAGGCCTTCGTTTTCCTTCTAGAAATGGGCACCAACTCCCAAGGGCTTCACAAATAGGGGAATTGGCATTGAGATATGTTGGCCTTCACTCCCCTTGTAAAGAGTCCCTTATTATAGAATAATTTAGAGCCCAGAGTATCTTTGTCATAAAACATTCAACCCCATATTCGTTATATTTGGAACATTTTTATCTCCCAAATTAAAACAAGACAACGGATGATGCAAAAACCAACATTTAGAGGGGTTTCACCGTATGCATATGTACTCGGAATTTACTAATTTCCATTATATTTGGAGATGATATGAGACCTCTTGCATCTTAGAAAATATGTTTATCTTAAAAAACGTTTCCAACCATACATATATTTGATAAGGTACATGCCAAGATTAACATACCAACAAAAAATAATTTTCTTTCAATTGATAATAATGATGGAGTCAACTTAAACAATCTTCTTATACAAAATAAATATATTGAATATGGATAGTAAATAGTATAAATATAATACTCTATATTCTAAATATCAAAGTAATATATATGTCAATACCAAGTTTAAGTACTATCACACCTACTTTCATAATAAATACTATATACTAGAAGACTACTCTTGAGAAGATGAAGCAAGCTCCCGTAAAGAAGCCTTGATGATTTCGACCTGCTTCTTGGGTATTGTAATGATAGCGTCTATACCTTCACTACTTTCTTCGTCAGAATGCGTCAGAATTCACTTGAAAGGCAATTATCATATGACCGTGTGCCCAAGGAAGGTGCACTTACCATAAGCAAGAGGATTCTAGGTTCTCTTCCTCTTTGAGTCGTCCCAGATGGCCGACACCTGTGAGCCAACAAATGTGCAACATTCATTTGTTTGGCTCAATGTTAATGTTTTGTCAAATGTTAGTTGAATATTGTGATATAAGTATGAGGAGTTAAGGGTTTTGATTGAAAACCCTTAAATGTTAATTGGAAGGTTAGAAAGTTTTAACTCTTTGAGAAGACTTTTTAGAGAAAGTGGAGTCAATTTGAAGATTGGAGTAGGGTAAGAAGAAAAGGGGTAGTTGGTAGAGTAGGGAAATTAAACAATTAGATTAGGGACCCCACGATGGAAGCCCAAAGTGGTGAGGTAAGAGTGGCATGGTGGAGGGATCATGGGACTTTTATATATTTATAGTGGTAGGTAGAGCATGGGCATGGGACTTGCTCCCTTGCATGGGTGGCAAGTTCGCTCCATTGTTAGTACTTACCCTTAGTTACCGGCCAAGTAAATGGCCGGGTTAAAACTTGAGAGCAAGCTATTTAAGCCTTGCTCCCAAGCTTGTTTATCATCTCTTTGTAATGACCCACTCAATCTAGTTAGAGTAGGAGAAGGAAGGCCATGGGCCTCCTTCTCCTTCATCTTGTTTGTCTCATATCTTGTTTGTCTACCACTTTTTCTTTGTAATGTTTAGTTAGAGTAGGAGTAGGGAGGCAGATGGACCTCCCTCTCAATTTTGTTTGTCTACCTCCTCTTCTTTGTAATGCTTGGTTAGAGTAGGAGTAGGGAGGCAGGTGGACCTCCCTCTCGATTTCGTTTCTTTTGTGATAGGTAACTTGTGAGTAGAGCTTTCCAACGGTAGTAAGCATGCTCAAATCCGAGTTGTAGAGAGGGAGAAATTTGCTCCCAAAGTCGGGGTGGTCGAAAAAAATTTCCCCCCGGCAGTGAACAAATCAGCTGTGTTCAAACAGCAATCAGTCCCAGTTTTCTTGCTATGCTATTGAGATTTCTAGGGTGGACAGAGCTCCAAGAGAGCTTTCCAGGGAAATATGGCATGCCCCGATCCGATCTTTCAAAAAGGAGAAATTGGCTCCCAAAGTCGCGGCGTTGGAAAAGTTTTCCCCCTCGACAGTGGCAAAAACTGCCACAGTCAAAGTGGAATCAGTCCTAGGATTTTCATTCTTTGCTCTTGAGATTTAGAGGGTAGGTGGGAAACCAAGTAAGCTTTCTAAAAAGCTATGGCACGCTTGATTCCGAGCTAGGATGACGACTTGGTGGCCCAAAAACCAAGGGGCGCTTTCAAGGTCATCCGGCGGGGGAGTTTTCTCCTCATTTACCTTCTTGTTTTTTCCTCTTCTTCTTGTCTTCTCTTCTTTGTTCCCTCTTCTTGAGATTTCCTTCAATTCACCCCTTGTGACCAAAGGCCACCTACATGGTGGTTTTTAAGGCTCACAATTTTCAAGCAGTGAAAATAGCATCTGTAGGTTGCGAACATACATCTACACCTTTCTCAACAGTCCATCGAAGCTTTCTATTTGTATCCCAATCTGTGTAATACTTCAGAATTTCCTTGGAGCGTGACATTGGACGGAAGAACTGGATGTCGACCGTATTGGATAGGTTTGGGTTTGAATTCGGATCAGACATTGCTCGCCCGAGCCAGAAGGGCCGGCCATCGGTGCCGCATGGACGTAGTGCAACAAAATAACCCTTATAAAGGTCACATCCAACTCGAAATGACGGAGTAGGACGATCACGTCTCTGGCCAACAAAATGATCATCGTCGTCGTACTCTTCGCGTACATTCCCTTCTAAAGTAAACTCATCTTCCATAGCATGTGCAAGTCGAGTTGATGGCCAAAATCCATGTTGTAACGGTAATGGTTCCTCCAAACTTGACGGAATCCCAGTTTGCGACGATGCAAGTACATCCATGGATATACAAAGAGCATCTTTCACGCCGCTCCAGTAATATGAGAGAGGCTCGTACAATCTCCGCGATTCAATTGATTCACGTGATAATTGTTCCCAATGATCAACGAATCCTGAAATCCCTTTCACCTCCTCTGGCAAAAGGCGCATCTCGTTTGGACGCATTGCATCCGGTTCACCACGTGGCCATAATGATCTGCCTTGAGAATCCTCCTTCCACAACTTAATACCAGCATGATCACCTCTAGGAAGCCATTCCTCGTCGTGACAGAAAATCTTGTACTTCATTACGGGGCATCCACTTGGATCCATGTAAAACTTGAAATGATGTGCTTTCGTATGCCCTACCAATGCTTCATCGCCAACTAACATCCACTCTTCAATGAATTTCTTGAAGTCCGGAACCTCTTGAACGAGGTGTGGAATAACTGGAAGTTTCTCTATCCTCATAAAAGATTTCATGAGAAGAGGGATGGTAGGATAATCCTCCTTTCGCAACGCCATGCTCCAACGCCCAAATAACGCATCTATGTCATCATGAGTGTGACCGACGAGCACAAAATTCACATATATCTCTCGGAATACTCGCTTCGCTACCAAAAGAGACCAGAAACTGAAGACGAATCTATTCTTGTTATCACTCACAGCATTATCCATTTGGACATTTAAAATTGGAGGCAAAAGCTTTTCTTGAACTAGGATGTCAGGAATCGGGCCTAATGGATCCATACACACCTCTGAACCTCGTAAAAGAGCAGTATACAGTGGATGCGATGGGGGCTCAGTAAAGAGCTGCCTGGATGAGGATTTAGGAGCAGCTTCGAGATCCCGCAGAAGTTTTGCAAACGAGCCAACCGTATAATTGGCATCATGTGAGTAAACATCTAGTCCGTAATGAGCGTATCGCTGGTCTACATGACCATGAGCAAGAATTCCCGTAACTGCAAGAGGTAACTTCATGAGTCCGTCTAAGTTCTTCACCTTATGAGACAAGACAAGTGATGTTGTTTTTGAGTGGTCCATCTTGTCATGCATAATGGTCAAAACATCTTGAGGCGACTCCTTAGACCTAAAGCGGTTAAGGTAGTACAAGTCTCTATGTGCATATGCGGAATCTAAGTGCACATTCAACTTCCTCGATCATATAAGCGATGATTGTGTCCCAGGAAAAGTGAGCTTCATCAGTGATTGTAACTCATCACACTTGGAACAACCCGATCTTTTGGCATAGTATTCTGGATAGCTGAGGCGGCGAATCTTACTAAGGTTTGAAGTTGACATTGGCGGGAGCTCACACTCTTGAAGGTGATGATCAAGAAGAGGAATTTGGTCCTTTCACTTAAAACTTGAAGGAAGTACCTTGGCAACGACCTTCTCCCCTGATGGAAGGCTCCGGGACTTGTGAGGCATGTGATCGGCATGTCTATCAAGTATTGCCTCTAAGACGGCAGAAGCAACAATCGTATGCTTCCTAGGCTTCCGCAAGCCCGTATTCCCATGTAACTGGGCCTCATGCCCATCAGCTGCACTCTGGGCGTTGCGATAAAATGTACCGTTGCTCACGCCCATGATCTTCATCCACGCTATTGGACAAACATCAATACCCTCTAAACTAACTAGATTTCGCCTTTCAGCATTTCTGTGGAACTGCCTATGGACATCGAGTTTGACGTGATTCTTGAACTGCACAGTTGTCTTGTCGTACATGCGACACCTGAGAACCTTAATCTTCTCCCTTGGGTATAGTTGAACACAGTTGTGCTTACAGCAGGTATTACATGCGACCGCATTGATTGACTCCGCTGTCATCAGAAACTGTGCTTTGCGCGAAACTGGGGTAGACTCATTCCTTGAAGAATTATCATACGATCGAGTTCGTGACGACCCCTGCCGCCGACTACGTTCCCGGACCCATCTGTTGTAAACATCTTGCTGACTATGGTCAAAAAGAGTAACACCGTCTAGGAGGACTTGTTGGATGGGCCAGGACTTGAAGGAGTATATCCAGTCGTCTGGATCCTCGACCTCAACAAACAAAGTTGAAACTTGCACGACAACTCGGAAATTCCCGAGTAGGCCATTACAATCCGGTATAGCGCCAAATCGTAGGTTTCTAAGTAAACCCTCAGCGATTCTGAGTCCATCAGAATCAAGCATTGCAACAGTCCTCCCTGTCTAGAGCCGTGGAGGAACAACTTGAGCAGCAAGTAAACCAGGATTCATGGGTGCATCGCCAATAGTGTCATGGTCTGAGGAGAAATCCATCCTGCAATATGGCCTAACAAGGTTAGAAATTGATGGGAAAAAAACATGGTCACAACTCCAAGACTATGAGAGACGAACAAGTGCAGTTTAGCTCGACTCGAGCTAAACTCGAGCTGTTTAGCTCGACTCGAGCTAAACTTACTAAGAGGATACGAGTCGAGCTAAACTGCATTATGTATTGGATCAATCAGTTTAACTCGACGCGATTTAAACTGATTATCCTAAACCCCTAGCAGTAAAGACTGACTCGAGCAGAAGGGGGAATACTGTCCCACGTTATTGATTAGCTCAACACAAAGTAAACAATTTCACGAGATATATGCTACAGTTTAGCTCGACTCGAGCTAAACTGCAGATACGAATGAATATTGTAGTTTAGCTCTAGTCGAGCTGAACTGCAGGAACAAGCATGCAATACAGTTTAGCTCGACTCGAGCTAACCTGTAAGCGCGTACGTCCCTGCAATTTAGCTCGAGACGAGCTAAACTGCAATACTCATTCCTTCTGCAGTTTAGCTCGACTCGAGCTAAACTGCATGAGTGAATATGTTTGCAGTTTAGCTCGAGTCGAGCTAAACTGCAGGAACATGCATTAAAGACAGTTTAGCTCGACTCGAGCTAAACTGCATAAGTGAATATATTTGCAGTTTAGCTCAACATGAGCTAAACTGCAGGAAATTGGACGAATACAGTTTAGCTCGAGTCGAGCTAAACTGCATGAACATGTATGCAAGACAGTTTAGCTCGACTCGAGCTAAACTGCAGAAATTGGCACGCATACAGTTTAGCTCGACTCGAGCTATACTTCTGATGTATACATCTATACAGTTTAGCTCGATTCGAGCTAAACTGCATGGCAAAGTACGGTACATGTCCCGAAACTTCCGGCGGATTTCACGGGATGTTTATGCAATTCAAAATTCCGTTACAACCAGCGCTCTCCCATTCTATCGTCACACGCAGGAATCAAAATATATTCCTGTACCAACGTAATTGTCAAATCAAAGTAATATGTCAACAACAACGACTCCGAATGCACAATGCTGAAGTACAAGTCATTAGAATACAATCATTAAATTGAAATTGTCAAGTACTACTACTGAAGATCAGGAGAAAACTATGAAGAATAATGAATACTAACAATGCGAGAAGCTGTGCAAAGCAAAATTAACGACAAACAATCATGCATAAATGCAATCGAGGAACACGTACGCGAAGGTAGAGGGCGAGTTGAAAGAAGCGCGGAGAATTCAAATACGTCGAGGGAGTTCAGCAAACTGAGAGATTGAGAAAAGAATCATTCCGTCCTGGATTTCGAAGGTCATTGCGTAGCGCAATGCCGTTTTCGCGGTAACCCAGAAATAGGAAATGGGAGGGAATTGACTTTTAAAAAATTGAAAATTGGCGGGAACTGAGGTCTTGACAGATGAATTGACAATAGTTAGAATGGGCGGGAAGAAACAGGCCGCCATTTGGAAATTGGCGGGATTGGGGTTATAGGGTTTAGGGTTTAGGGTTTAGGGTTTCTATTATAGGTGTGTGATAATTGTTATTGACAAAGAAATGTTAATCTTTATACAACCTACTGTGAGGAATACTATGTTAGCAAACACTCAATGACACAATAAAATTTTAGTATAATTACTTATAAGCAATACAATGGATACAACTTTCAATTTCATATTTTTGTGAATCGAGTATTCTTAACCTTAAACCTTTATTTCTAAATAAAGTTCCTATACAATGAATTCGATGCAATATTTACCTTAAGGTGAAGTATGACATATTTAACTAAATATGGACAGTCCACGATCTACAATTAAGAACAATAGTTGCAAAATGATTTCTATATTCTAGATTCCATGAAGATACTCTTCAAATATGTAGATTTTAAGGTCATGGATGGAGGGATCTCGCTATGTTTTAAAGTCCATAATAAGCCCAAAGTCCATATTTAATGGAATGATGTATAAGTCTTATTAAGTATTAAGCTAATATTTATCTTATCTATAAGTTTAATACTACTAACGTTTTTGTGTATATGCTCTTGCTAACAATTCTTAATTGAATGTTTATTATTAAACACTTCAAATTAATTCTATCATATGCAATATCTCGTTAAAAATGTTCGAGTAAACATAATTTTTATTAAATATTGTTTACTTCTTCGTATATACATAATATATTTGATAATTATATATAATTTAATATAGTAAATGATATTTATTACATACTATATTATATACTATTTATCTATAAATGAAAAATATATCTTTCGAATTGTAAATTCATACAATGTAAAATAATATAATCTTAGTATATTATATAAAGTATCAAATTGATTCAGCTATAAACTGTACCGATGAAATCAAATATTTTAACTTTAAATTTTAAATGAAATCTTCAAGGTTATCAACGATAAAAAATTTATACTATTTCAAAAATAAGTTTGTAAATCTTGTTGAATACACTTTGGAATATTTAATGAAAGAAGTTTTAATATACATAAAATTTTATATTTAAACTTAAATTTATTGTATAGATGCTCAATGGTATATATGTCATTTAATTCTTTTTAACATAAACCTTACCAAAATAAGATTACTTTTGAACGTTTTAATTTCATTTGTAGATGTTTATCCTTAAAATTGGATTATGTATTGAAATGTTCAAAATCATTTGCAAATATGGACATCTTTTCGTTTGAAAAAATGCATTTATCAGATACATTCAATACATTCATTAATTTTTATATTTGAAATTCAATTCTGTAAATTTCAGTAACTATCAAATTATAAATTACGTATCTTTTTTGTCAAATTTTAATTGGATCCCTGCTGATCGTCCAAGAAATGAAGATTTCAGCATATAGCTAGATTAGCTTGGAATGTTACCATCCAAGCGCTCCTTACTTAAAGACATCCGCCCGAGATAAACTAACCACCATGCAGTGTTCCGCCTCTATTTCGGCAGTTAGACATCCTTAGACGAAAGAGTGGTATTTCAAGATTGGTGTTGACGTTGCACGTCACTACCGTTGACCTATCCTACACATTCAATCAAGGTTGTCACTGGAAAGCTATAGTAAAGGTGCACAGCGTCTTATCGTCTAGCAGTTGGTACTCCGCACCTTCATGGAGAGTTGAATTTCACTGAGTCCATGTTGGAGACAGCAGTGCAGCCATTTTATTTTTATCATTAGTATTACTTATTTAACGCCGTTATATTAGATTTTAACTTTCATTCTTGAGAATTAAATAACTAAATAAACATCTGAGTATTTAAAAAAGTCTATGTGTGAGAAATTGAACGTATTCTATGCTAATGTCTTAAATTATTTGACCTTGTGAAATCATAAGAATAAGATTTATAAAAACCAATCAAAGAAATGAATTTTTTTGGTAGTGGGTCTTCTTAAGCTTAAACGTAAGCTTAAAACACGTATAATGGAAATATTCGTTATAATGGAAATATTCATATTATCAAATTGATGAAAATTGAGCTGGAGTTGAGCCAAATGTATTGTGTGGGTACATTTAGCTGGACCCAAACTAAAGTCACACTAATTTTCTCAAAATCAATGAATAATATCATTAATATGAATTACGTGTTTTAACCGGATTGAGTATATTTCATCATATATTGTTTTCGTTGGAATAATTATTGTGAGTCATAAACATATGAAACTCTGTACGCTTTATCATGATGTATTCCACGCAATATAATATAATTTATATTTATTTTAAGTATTAAACTTAATCTTGGACATTTCTTTTTTTAAAACATGTTCAAACTTAAAATTAAGGATTGTAAAAATTATTTACGTTTATTGAAATTATACTTTTGAAATTATTTGTTGAAACTATACTTTTAAAAGAATAAGCTTTTCTATAAGACTATTTTACAGTACTCAGTTTACAATAAAACATTATGCATTAATAACGCGACACTGCAATGTACATTTATATTTATCTATACTTTATTAAAATATAATTTATAAAAAAGCAGCATTAAGTAAAATTTATTTATAATTTTACAACCATGATATCAATCATCTTTCGTAGCAATTGTATCACGTCAAGAGTTGTGCAGTTTTTAAATCTTGCATCACTTATAGTCATGCGTGGCCATTGAAAACCTAGGAACTGGAATATCAACTCATTATTGCTAATCTACCCATGTACACAACACTCTATTGCCAAATTCACCTGATTTCGAATGCCGCTTGTAAAGTAGAAAAGACTCAGCCTCATTGTGAGCCTTCCAGCCTTAGCAATGCCTTCAAAACGTAGTGTATTCAGCGTTTTAGGCGCATGGCTTCATACTGCGACGAATTGGCTTGATGTAGAGTGAGTGCTATCTCTCTTTTCGAATTGTGTAGCTATGGTATCAACTTTCTTGAGTTTCAAATCAGGGCAAGCAACGTCCGTCGCGACATCCATTGAAGTATCGATTTCGAATACAAAAATCGATGGATTAATTATTAAATTCGAAACGAATGAATTCAAATTTGCACTTCTTCGAACATTCAATTTTTTACATAATTAATTATATTTATGAATATCTTATTCTCAAATTTTGAAATCTAAAATAATATTCAAAGTAATAATGCATATATTAATTTTTTTGTCACATACTCTATATATAGAAGTATCAGATATTAATAATATTATATTTAATAATTGTCTATATATAAATTAATGTATTTTACCTTAACGGTACTCAATATCAGCTTATTTCCAATGAACGAGTGTATAGCATATGTATTAATAATCTATTCCTAACCTTCTTTCAAGTAATCTATTATATAAAAGTGTATTTAATAATGTCATAAACCTACATATAGTATTTTTAAAGCACTATATTTATTAAAATCCCTATTTATTAGTCTTTTGATGTCAATAAATATATTAATTGAATTTTCCAAATAATGCATTTATTAACGTACTATTTTCAAATACTATATTCATAAAATCATGTATTGCATTGCGTATCGTTTCACTAAATTATATAAATATATAGTTATATTAATATATTTAGTAAAAATTCTAGTCAATAATCCCTTATTTCAATGTATATTCATTAATATGTTTATTAACAGTTATCTTTCAAAATACTATATTTATAGGATACAGTATCTTGTGCTAATCAATTTATTATAATAATGAATATTCATTTATTTATTTATTTACATTAACATATTTATGAAAAGTCTATAGAATATCCATTGGTTCACAAATTAAATGTCTATTAAATAATCTCCTCATTAATACTTATATAATCCAAAAAAAAATTCATGAAAGATATTGTTTATTAACGACTAATACCAAAATAACTTATTTATTAAAAGCTCATATTCTTTTTTTCTTTTTTTTTTCAAATTATTATTTTTGATTTTTATTTTTTTTTTGACATATAGAATAGGTATTGATAGATGATGAACATTTAGATTTCTTATTATTTGTCAAAATCATGTGTATAAACTTAGCGAATGGACTTGTAAATACCCATTGTCAAACCTCATTTTTTCGTTTTTGCCTCAAATCAGTCCGGTTAGTGGTTAGTAATAGTTAAATAGAGGAAATAAAAGCCCTTATAACGGCCTACCCGGGTAATGACCGGGTAGGGTTAGCTTAACCAGGAACCTGCCTACCTGGGAGCATCCTTAAGCTTAGTGGGCAGGATAGGGTAGCGGAACTTTTTAAACTTTCTTTTGCTTTTTAGTTTCCGTTTTTGTTAAGCCAGGGCCCGACCTCGCCGAGCTCAGTCCGGCCGCTGCATACCCGGGTAGGGCTTAGCCGACCCTTCGCGGGTTGACCTTGACCCGGGAAAGGGTGTCCCGATCAGGTATGTACCGACCGGGCATGGTCGAGCCGGGTATGGCCCGGCCGATTATCTATGGCCGGGGATGCCGCCGGGTGGAAGGAAGGGCCGGGCGGAGGAACCACCGGCGGCGGCGCCGACAGTCCCGGGCTAACAAGCCCGTGATTGATACGGCGCCGCCAAAAGGTACAGCCACCTCCCCCACTCCCTTTTGTCGTTAGCGGCGCGAAGGGGGCCGTTACCCTCCTTTTTGCTTTCTTCCCCCCCCCTTCCTCGTTTTGCGTGCGCTTTGCCGACTCTGCCGCTCCCCAAATTCTCGCACGTTCCTGCTCTACGCGGCCGCCCTGCACGCCATAGCCCGGAGAAGGAGAGTACGGAAGCATGGCCGGAGAGCGGGCTTCACGAATCTGGAGTAAGATTATCCAGGCTGGCATCCCAATGGCGGTGGATGCCCGAGCGCCGTTGGTGCAGGACCTGACACGGATGGGGTGCGTGGGATTGTACTGGGTGCCCTGGAATGTGGAGGACGCCGGGATCATCGAGGAGGCCGTGTCCGGACAGGATTCACCGACTTTCGCCGACAACCCTGTCCGGGCCAAGCCGCATTTTTGGCAGGAGGCGTGCTGGAGGGCGACGTACGGCTTTCCAGATTCCTCCACCGGATACATACAGGTGAGGAATGATCCCTCCCTTGGTGGGATGTTCCACATCCTCGCGCACGAGCACGACGGCTACCGAGTGGAGGATTGTGTGAATGCTCGGGAGCGGCGTCTGCTGAGGTTCCTGGCCCCGATCCTCAACCCGGAGAAGCCCCAATTTGTTTCGAACAGGCTCCTGAAGGCGATCGTGGAGTCCTACCTGGGCCGAAAGCGAGTAGGATGGGGGCACATCCTCGAGGAGGTGATCGTCCGGGCTTCGAAGAAGACCGCCAGTGCGAAGGGCTCTCCCCTGGCACTATACGTGTATCATCTGTATGCACATTACGAGTGCCTCAACCCGGGTGAGATCTCTCTCCTCCGGATGCTCATGGAGGGCAGACGAGACATGTTTCCCGGGGAGCAGATCCCCGAGGTGGAAATCCCTGCTGCGGCCAAGCTACTTCCCAGGATGCCTGCCCCAGGAGCAGGGGCACTTCCACCACCTCCACCCCCTGCACCACCAGGACCGCCGGGCCCTGGAGAGCAGAGGCCTCGGAGAACAGGGACGGTGGCACCCCAACCAGGAGATGATGGAGCGCCAGGACCCGGTGCAGGAGGAGCGGCCATACTTCGGCAAAGGGAGGCAGCTCCGCTACCCCGCCCGGAAGGAGTCACCTTACCCCGGCCAGCCACCACCCACCGGATGGTAACCCGGAGTGGAGCTGCAACCGGATCGAGAAACCAAGGCCCGGTTCTGCCCGGATTAGAAGAGTGCTCCCCAGTAGCTATGGCGACCCCTCCGGCCTCCGTAATCGCCTCCCCACCACCTCTTAGGCCCGTCACTACTAGGGTGAACAAGGAGTAACCACGCTCGTGACGTAGCTTTTTACACTAGAAAGTAGCTCCGACGTACTAACTTAAACGTGGCTTAAACCATGGATAAACGTTATTACCAATCGAGCCACGTCGCAGTACTGGCTATAGCCACGTTCATAGTAGGCATAGGGAACGTTTGTTCCCAAGACATGTTCCCTTTCTGGGAGGACAAAGAGCACTGCCACGTCATCATTTACTGACGTGGGTATACAATCCAGTTGGCATTTAGGGCCTGATTTTACCAAAGATTATTTACTGAAGAGTGAAAATGTGGATTTTTTTTATGGGAGTAATTCGTGAGTAAATTCTCACCCTATTTTTTCCATTCTCAGTTTAGAATTCATATTAAATCATTTACCATGAATAGTAATTTGCTTTATGGGTAATGCCGTCGGTGAGCCAATCTGAGCTTGCCACGTGTATCCTTTTCTTTGGTGCCATGAATTTGAGTTTGGGGTTAAAATAAGAGAACTTAGACATTTTTTAGTATTATTAGATAATCTTAATATCCCATATTTAGATTCTTTGGAGTATGGGTCAAGCTCAGATTGGCTGAATGATTAGGTGCATACTTGCTACCCATGTTATATTTGGGCCTTATTTTTAGGATTTCAGTCATCGGCAAGGATTGGAAAGTTGCCTTAAATTAAGGATCTGAGTTGTAAACGTGGCATCGGCAAGGATTGGAAAGCTGAAAAGTGAATTTGAATGCAAACTCATACGTATTGCCAGAGGCCATAATGGCAAAGTGTATATTGTTTCTGTCATCCAAGTGGTCAAGAGGAGTTTGTCCTTTTCACAAAAATGGTCCCTTTCCTGTATTCTATATTCAAGAACTATCTACATCTCCGTTTTGATTTACAATGCCTCCGCTTCACATGATCTGCATTACAGTTTGAGCAAAAAGTTCTAAAGCATGAATTGTAGGCAAGTTAGATATTTACAGATGAATCCCCCACTAACTCGAGTAGATCTCCACTCCTACCCATCGCTTTTGCTTTCATCTGCTCCTGAACTACCCGAGCTTGAAGCTGATCCATCATCTTCTTTTCCTTCCTCAGGGGCACTCTCTGTATCGGTGGCCGACTCTTCCTGCGTGTTAACAGCAACCTGTTTCGCCTTCCTCGTCTTGGGAGCCGTCTTGGGAGCCGTCGATGACGTAGGTGTGCACTGTGCTCTTCCTGACTTCTTTTTACGGAATTCTGTTGGCGGCCCACTAGCTTCTGCCTCGTGAACTGTCCCCGCGGTGTCCATGGTGACCCGGGATAGGGTATCCCTTGTGCGTGTGGCCAAGGCCGCATATGCGTTGAACTTGGCATATTCCACCTCCTCCGGCGTTGGTTTCCTGCCAAACTCGGATTCCTGTTGAGGAGTTTGTCAGATCGTCCACCCGAAGTAGGTACATGTGAAAAGGAAAGCCTGAAACAAGCAAGACACATAGTTAATGCACACATAATTATCTACATTCTATTTAAAGGTTAGGGCTTACAAATTTGCTGACCATCATTCCCTTCAGTCCTAGCCTGCCCCACCTGTGAGTACCTCCTCCATCTCTGAATCTGGCCTCAGCTGCAACTCGGCACTTGTATGCCTTGGATTGTTTCTTAGGATCTGTCTGTGAGTCCCATATGGCATTCCATGCCTCCATGCTGCACCCCATTGGCACTGTGCATTTGTTCTTCTCTAGTCCCGCTTGTTGTTTATCTTTTATTCTAGCTCGTCTCTCTTTTATGTTGTTGCCTATATACTTCATAAGGAAATCGTCATCCCAAGAGCCCGGGTATAGTTCTCTCATCCTCAACTTAAATCTAGTTTTTAGGGCTGGGCATTGCTTGTTCCAATCTAAGTGCCACTCAAAGATTTTCGCAGCTCTATCACAGGCATACTGACGAAGGTGATCCCAAAACCGACCTATAGGGACTGCCTTGGAATTGGTTTCGCAAGGGGGAGCATTGTGAACTGGCTCCCAATTTCCTATGGAAACTTCCTCACTTCTGGCCGGGTTTAGGGAGCGTGCACCTGCTGAGCATGAAGAGGACCTGATCGAGTGTTGAATCCTACCTTCTTGCTGCCGACTGGAAGCCGGGACTTGGACGATTGCGTTCTCTCCTTGAGGGCCGCTGGTTGATGGTAAAGTGGTTGCCACACCCAGCAAAGCCTGTTTTTTGGCTACCAGCTCTTGGATAGATGCGTCGATTGTAGCTGCAATTGCCAATATTTCACGTTCAGCTTCCGCTGCTGCCTGCTGTTGCTTACGGAGTGCTGCCTCCTCCTGCTGTTGCTGTGCCTCTTCTTGATTGCGGTGTGCCTCCTCCTTTTGCCTACGGTGTAATTCCTCCTCTTGCTTACGGTGTGCCTCTTCTCTGTCCAAATCCGATGATGTAGAGAAAGGCCTCCGAGCTAATCTCTTGGCCTTCCTGTCGGCCTTCTTCGCGGCCTTCTCTGCTTTCCTGGCACGTCTAGCCAGAGGATCGCTCGCACTTGCTTGAACGGGTGACGGCTGCCCCACTGACGATGTCTCCTTGACTGGTGAGTCACAGTAGTCTTGTACAGGGATCTTGGGCATCTAGCAGGGGCATGTGAGCGGTTAGGACATAGATTGAATCAACTTTCAGAGTTTGCAGTTAGAAGATAGGGAATTGCACCTAGAGCACAGAATTGCAAAGTTTTGTTTTCATCTAAAAATTGAAAGCTAAAGGTGACAGGGACTCACAGTGCGTGTTACGCTTATAAGACAACCACCTCAAGCGTCTTTGATGTGGGGAGGGTGGCCATTATGCGATTGAGAGCTTCTTGGTGATTACGCATTGCATTCGGGTGGAGTGGATGTCCCAACATCGAAAATTTGAAGCATAGGTTGGGGTGGTGGGCAATTCGGTGACCTTGGTCTTGATACGACACCTGAAGCTGGTGTTGTAGTCAGCCTTCCATCATCTCCGCTGCTGGCCACGTCCACCAGGTATGGTGGAACTCCTTGGCTGTGTGTTGGTGCGAGAGGAAGGCCATCAATACCGTCTGCGCCACTTGCGACTGGGAATGGTTCGAGCACCCACTTCACCAGGGACCCCAGGGTTTTCTTCTGAGCTACCGGATTGGAGGTTTTCTTCTTCGGCTCCACTGCATTCAGCGATAGGAGGCAACTCTTCTGCCGTCGCTGTCACCTCCAAGGACCTTCGCAGACGCCTCTTAGGTTTCCCAGGTAACACCCACACGGTGATTTTCTTCGGACTCACGCTTCTGTCCTGGGAATGGCCACCTCCATCGAGGTTGAGGTGTATGTGCACACTCTCGTTGGCCTCGGATTGCTCCAATCTTGAGCTTCTGCGACGCGGTGGGCTGTAGTTCGGGTGTTGCTCGCTGTCGGGACGGTGCTTTCGTTTCCTGGCCAATGGGAGTGGAGGCTTATTCTTTGATGGTGGAGTGACCACCTCTTGCAGCGACTTCTTCTTCCCCTGGAATTCTTGATCTAACGGGCACGCGGGGAAAGGGAGCACCCTCGTTGCAGTCGCCTCTGCCACAGGCACCTCGGCTGTATGAGCATTACGCGAAGGCGCTCGCTCTGCGGTTGTCACGCTCGCTCCTGCTTGGAAGCCGTCCTCACTTTGTGTTTGCTGAGCCACCCTAATCGCCTTCTTTGACGGGCGCGACATTCTCCTGAGGCTGCTGAAACCTTTGATCAACGACGCCTACCACCTACACAAAGAGCCGCCAGCTTTCAGGACACGATGGGAACACGAGCAATGAACACAAAAAAATATTGAATGACGAAGCCAGGAGTTAGAGTCCAGGGAAGGGTGAGCTTACAACCTTTACAACGTGTCAAACCTCATTATTTCGTTTTTGCCCCACGTAAGTCCGGATAGCGGTTAGTCATAGCTAATTAGGAGAAATAAACGCCCATATCCTGGCCTACCCGGGTAATGACCGGGTAAGGTTAGCTCGGCCAGGAACCTGCCCACCCAGGAGCATCCTTAGGCTTAGTGGACAGGGTAGGGTAGCACTACCTTTTTGAATTTTCTTTTGCTTTGTATCTCTGTTCTCGAGCCGAGGATCCCGCCTAGTCGTATCCAAATGGGCCCGCTGCGGACCCGGATAACGCGTAGCGGCTCTTCGCGGGTTGACTCCTACCGGGAAAAAGGGCCGCCTCAACCGGGTATACCTCAACCGGGGAAGGCGGCGGCGGGTCGGTAGCCACGAACGGGTCGGGCGGGGACAACCACGGCGGCGTACATGAAGAAGGCCGCGAGAGAGGATGGAGGGAGCCCTCCGGGAGATGAGGACCCTCATTGGGGAAATGGCTAAGGCTTTTCCCGAGAAGCACCCCCACCGGAGGCGCTTGAAAACCCTCCCTACCGGGGGCATCCGAGTCTGTGGAGGCTGTCCGAGCAGAGGAAGAGGGGTCCGCCGACCCGCGGCTATGGAGGAGCCCATTCCTCCGCCCGTCCGCGGCCGGAGAAGGTTCCGGCCGGGCAAGCGCACCGCCACTCCTCCCGAGGATAATCCCATCCAGGGCGACCCCGGTGATCGAGGATGTCGGGGCCGAGGAGGAGGAGCCCACCGCACCAGCGGTAATGGAGGAACCGTTCCGCCCACGAGCCTGAGCCCGGAGAAGACCCCGAAGGAGACAGGGGACTTCACATCCCCTCGGCGACTTACCGGAGAGCACCGAGGTAGAGGCTCCCGGGTAGTCGAGGTAGAGGCTCCCCGGGTAGTCGAGGCGGGGCTTCCCGGGTAGTCGAGGCGAGGCAACCCGGGTAGTCGAGGCGATTCCCGGGCGGGGAGGAGGTCTCCCGAGCAATGCAGAGGAGGATACTGGGTAAGAAATCCCTCTCCCATTTCCCGGACCGGACCGTGGACCCCGACAAAGAGTCCTAACCTGCTGCGGAGGCCACGATCCAACCAGACGGAAAGGGAAGCCGGCACCCGGCAACCCGGATCGGGCATAGAGATCTGCCGCAGGCACCCCCCGCCCGGATCCGGTCGTCCCATTGGAGCCATCTGATCTCGGGGCCCTCCCGAGAAGGCACGCCCGCGGAGATCATCCCCCTCATCCACGAGGACTTGATCGAGGTCCCGAGATCGGGAGGCCCTCCCGGGACACCTCGGCCCCGATGCCTTCGGAGACACCGAGATCCTTGGGAGTGAGGATATCTTGCTCCGGCGCTCGAGAAGACGGGGAACGAGGAGGAGGAGGTCACTTCCCAACCCGGGTTGGGAGCACAGAAGGTCGCGACTACCGAGACTGCCGAGGCTTCCGAGGCTGCGAAGTAGGATGGGCGGGACAGGAAGAACCAAGGCCGAGTCGATTGAGGGCGGATGCAGCTGGCCGAAGATAGGGTTGGATTTCGGTGCCTTTATGGCAGTAGGAGAATGACGGCGCTAGAGTGTCAGAGGCTAGATTTAGAAAGATTCCCTGGCACAGGGTTTTGTCCTCTCTGGGATGCCAGGGAGGATCCGCTACTTAGCCGAGGGGAGGATACTCCCTCGGGGTCTTTTTGTGATTCTGCAATACCCTAATCCAGTGCAAGCACGCCTCTTTCTCATCTCCCTCGTGTGTGTGCGTGTGTGTCTGATTGTGTGTCCTTCTCTTTTTCCTGTCTTGTCTCATTGGTCGGGTGTTTGCGAGTCCAGAGGACCCTTGCTATCCGGGCAAGAGAGAGAGCGGTTCCGTCCTTGAACGGAGAGTAGTACGGGAGGTAGAGAAGCTGACAGGGGAGGAGTGCGGCTAGCGAACGGCACTTGCCACTTAGGGTTCGGTCCGGTCTATCCGTGTAGCGTGCGGGATTACGGCGGCGGGGAGGGATTCCGGCCGCTCAACCGACTCCCGAGAACACCATCGGTTGAGTCCCCTAGATCGGCCAAGTCCGGGTAGGCGGGTTTGTCTCGTAGGTGATAGCGGTGAACTCCGGGCGATCGCACCATCCCCGATCCGAAGAACCCGGATCTACTAACCCGGTAGTAGTAAGTTGTGATAACCGGACCATAGGAGAACCGGATACCAACCTTTGTGACATGCGTGTGGATTTAGAGTCCGGGCGTAGAGGGAGGTATAAGGGAAGTTCCTAACGGGGTAAGGAGAGAGAGTCTCGGTGACCTTTCCGGTCACGTTAATCAACGGGAGAAGTGGCCTAATCCCCCACTTATCTAAGTCCGGGAAAATCCCTACGAGGTGAATACAGAGGCTAAATTAAACCACAAAGACTAAACACCCTCTCCTCTCTCCCGGCCGGGCTCTCTCTTCCGGGACGGGATATAGGGCACGAGGGGGATAGGATAGAACCCGGATAGCACAAATCCGGGTTAGCTAATCAGTGAAATCTGTTGCGTTTGCACTTCACAGATCTCCGTGGAACGAATACTCGGGTTCTTGTTTAGGAAACCTCTTTTACCGTGAAAAAGGGTTATCCGGGCACGAATCGGGAAAGCACGTTACGACACAACGACACTAGGGTTTAAACGAGCGAACACGAGCGAAGTCCTCTTCATTCAAAACCACGAAGCTCAACTCTGGTCCAGCGATAGAGAGCTCATTGTGAGCGGAGAGGCAAATCTGCGGCGATCGATAGCAATCTAATCGCGATCAAACAAAAAACTATCACCTAAACCTGTGCACGCCATGTGAGGGGTACATTGTGAAGGAACAAATGCAAAACAAAACGAGGGGAGAACTGGACACACAACGGGAGAGGAGCTAGCCATGCGAGATTCAAGGTTCAGGAGGAGGTGCAAAAGCGACGTGCTCGTCACTTTGGACACACGGGCGGGAGGGAGGAGCTCAATGGGGCGGTCGTGATGGCGTGGCAGCAACGATTGCTCGATGGTATGGATAAAAAGGTCCCCACTGGATGAAAATCAACGACTGTGCGATGGATACGAGATCTCAGTGCTCGAGTAATGATTGCGGCCGTTGACGCCGATAAACTAGCGAGGGGAAGTAATTAATCGGTGCGCGGTAAGATTCATGAACCCCTTCGTCATTTTTTATTTTTTTAAACGTGTTTTTTTTTTTTTTTTTTTTTTTTTTTTTTTTGATTGGTTGAAAATAATGTGATTGTTATTAATGTTCAAATAACAAAAATAAAGTTTTGGGGTTCTAATTTTGACGTAATTGCATGTTCTACATCGCATTACACTTTGTGTTCTAAATCGCATATTCGAAATTGTAACTTTAGAATTGCATTGCACTTTGTGTTCTAAATTGCATATTCTAAATTTAATCACGTTCATAATTGCATTACACTTTGTGTTCTACATTGCATGTTCTAAATTGCATTATACTTTGTGTTCGCGCTTGCGTGTTAGAAAATTACATGTTCCTTGTTCTAAATAATTAAAACATGTGGTGTTTTATGTGGCACCAAAATATAAGTAGATTTCTATGTTGGTAAAGGGTTTGAGGTGTTTATGCAAGATTGTAAATAAGCAAATTTGTTGTATCTTAACCCTTTAGGGCCTAGCAAACCAAATTTGGTCGTTTTAAACTGAATTTTGGAAATTGGAACACTTTTGTAGCTTCAATTGCCTCGATGAACATTTGATTTCAAAAAATTTAAGAGATTGTTTGGAGCTCTTTAGGCCCTAAAGGGTTGAAAGTATTGCAATCTTAATCCAAAATTTCTTAAGAAGTTTATTGCACCCAAGAAACTAATAGAGTTCAAAAATTAGTGGATGTTGTTAGATTTATCACGGAAATTTAAATGAGAATCCTTCTATGTATTAAATTGTTAATGATTTGTGATAAATATGCAAAATCATGGGTAAAAATGTGTAAGACTCCAATTAATCGTGCCTTCTATTTGGTTCTAATTTTCACAATGAGCACTCACACGTTTGTGCTAATTTTTTTGGGTGTTTAAAGCTATGGGTAGGGAGAAGGTGTTCTTCAACCCTCAAGATTTTGTTTCAGCGGACCCTCTGGCCACTGAAGATGGTGAGCGCATCGTTGAAAGGGCGCCTGACAACCACCATTCCGGGCGAAGAAAAAGAAGATGTCGTGGTGTCAACGATGAGATTCCACATATGCCTACCGCTTTGGAGAGACAAATAATTTGTCCATGTGTCCTGTGTGCTGATCCAAGCAGAGATGCTCCAATTCCTCGTTACTTGTCAATTGTCAAAAATCACATTCGTCTAAACAAGATCCATGATCGGTGGAAGGTACTATGCCCAAATTCTTTGATTCTAGAGAGACAAATTTGAGTTTTTTTTTTTTTTTTTTTTTTTTTTTTTTTTTTCCAATGTATTTAGTATGTGATAAGGAATATTATTTTTCTCATGGACTCGAATTGTGTGTTATAGGTGATTTATGAAGAGCAACTAGTTGAACTCGAGGGTAGGTCTTTTGTTAATGATGACGATGTAGATACTTCTAACATTGGAGGCACTATTGGTCAAGATCCGCCATTGACCAATCCAAGTTCCCCTCAATGGGACCTCGATTTTGATGTTCTAGAAAAGATGTTGCGCAACCAAAGGATTGGTTCACAACCCGGTGACGGTGAGGGTCCCACTCCTTTGGAAAGGGAGGCATGTGTTCTATTATTCGACAAGTCACACTCTAGACGTTTAGAGGTTATTTTAAACTTCCTAAATATTCAAGCTAGGCATCACATATCAAATGTTGGTATGGATGACATTTTTAGAAGCATGGCATCCATGGTAGTGCCGAAGGACCACAATTCCAAAATGCCCGAATCATGGCAAGAGGCCCGACAAGTTGTATCCCAGGTACGTTCATTTTCTAGTTTGTATTGCATCTAAGAGTAGAATCAATTATAAAAACCTACATCAAATTTGTTATTCGGGTCAATGCGGGGGTTCAGTCAACAGTCCCACTCAATGACATTCTGTTTTTTTTTTTTTTTTTTTTTTTAATTCCTTGAACAGTACGTGGGAATCGACAGGGCAGTTTTCACAGTGGGGTTGCATTCGTGCCCATCCGGAGGGGGAGGGGTTAAGATAGGGGAGGGATTAAGACAAGGGGAGGGGGTTTAGGGTTTGTTTTCTCTCCCATTCTGATACTAGAGAGGTTAAGCAAGTTTTCAGGTTTTTTATTTTTTAGCATTTTTTATTTTTTATTTTTCAAGTGAACTTGCACTTTCTCACATGGGAATGTTTTCTCATCCAATTCGATATTGGAGGGGTTGAGCCGATTTTACGAATGAAGTGTCTGTTCGTAATGTTAATCAAATATCACAATTGTATAAAATTTACCACAATTTTCACAATGAGCATATTAAGTTGAGGTTTTAATACTTTGCCTTGCACATATTTGGAATGGCAGGTGGGGTTGGACTATGTTACAATTCACGCATGCCCTTGCGATGAAATGTTGTACTACGGTGAAGATGCCAATCTCTCTGTCGCAACCCTTGCTAGCTCACCTTAGCTTACACCAACTTTTTCCCAACTCTAGCAAGTGTCACGAGCGCTAACTCTGCACATCCCCCACATGCACAAAGTTAGCTCCCCATACCAACCACCAAGCTCACCGCTTGGTTATCAATCCCTCCTACTCATGCAACCGGGACTCAACCCCTTCGTAGGTAGCCAATGGTTAGGTGCGGACTTCCACTTATGTCCAAGGCCCAACTTGGTGGCACTCCCATACCACGCGGCCTAACCGCACTTGGTGGTGTCTCCTCACCACCGCCCATGACCACCATGGTGACCCCAAGGCCACCAAGTAGTCACAACGCCGGCGGTGAGACACCACCCCACATCGGTAGCACTCATGGTCCTCATTTTGCCTATATGAGTCCCCGTGGTGAAGCCCCAACACTAGCTCCCCCACCCGGGACTCACCTTGTCCTTATGAGCCACCGTGGTGAAGCCCCAACACTAGCTCCACCCACCGTGCCTCATTTTGCACCTTGAGTCCCCATGGTGGAGCCCCAACACTAGCTCCACCCATTGGGACTCACCTTGGCTTGGGAGTCCCCATGGTGAGGCCCCAACACTAGCCACACCACTCGGGACTCCCACCTTGGTCACCACCAAGGCACCATGGGAGTGGGGAGGGAGACCAGCCCTCCCCATAGTATACTCTGTGGGATTCGGCAGCCCCTGGTCCTAGGTGAAGGGCTGGACCCTCACACCTCTTAGTTTTGGAAGACCACCCAATCTCCCAATGCCTTAGCCGCTGGAAGGCCCGGAGACTTCCCGAACCTTCCAGGGCTCGTATCTACCTCGTCCCGCATCCAAACGCGACGAGCGACCACTCTATCGACATCTACTCGTCAAGCAGATGCCGATAGACACCTTACTTGCCTCATTCCGACAAGTATTGAGGGAGTTATGCCCCTCTGAAGATTCGGGAGTCCCGGGCCAGCTTCCCAGTCCAGCACTGTCCCTGGACAGCACTCCCTTTAGTCCCACAATCTTCCAACTCCCATAACTTTTAGCTCACACCTCCAACTGAGGTGCTCCTTAGCATCCCGGAATCGTGGCAACATGAGCTTCCATAATCTCATGTCCATTCCCTCGTGGCTCCTAGTCTCCGTGGGTGAGAGGCGTCTCCAACGCCCGGGGTCCTCTCCCACACTAGGCCCACTTAGGTTCCCTTCACCTTGGCACCCCAAGGCCCGGGCGTCACTCCGGTGTCCCCCTTGGGCCCTTGGTGTTGCGGGCACTCCTCAAGGAGAGGTGCGCGACACTCACCCCCACCTAATGGAGTCGATGCCCTCATCGACTATACTTGTAGTCGGTCACACCAACTCTTGGGTTGCCATCCCCATTGGTGCAAAGCATTGTGTTTCACCACTGGCGCGACCCCACAATGCACTCTCAAACTTTGGCAAAGTCTCAAAGGTGTCGTCACTAGGTGGTCCGTTTAGTACCCGGACCTCTTCCAAGGCAACTAAACTACTCTAGACCCACCTACTTTGAGACCCTCTTGGATTGCCCTTACCTTGGCTCTCCAAGTTAGGCTCCACTAGCCTAACACTTCTTCCTTGACTACTAGGCTGGACCTCAATGCTTCCACCAAGTTGTCTTGGTTGCAAACCCAAGATGGCTTTTACACCACGACTCGATCGCACGGGGGTAATGCCAAGTTCCGCCTTAACTCGGATCCCACTATCTCTTTCGAGGCATGGGTTCATGACTCCCATGCACTAGCTTGCACTAGTTTGTGGGAGTGGCGCTTTTATGAGCACGCGCCATTACCTTGTCCCCGCCCGGACAAGCCCAAGGCCAAGGGACTTCATGGTTTTATCCACTCTTTCTCCTAGCCTTGGTCCCCATTACTCGGCCTTCCCAACTCGGTTTCACATCTCTTTTCCCCCTCTTCCACCAACTTAGCACAAGTACAAGCATTCGTGGCTCCTAGTTCCGGAATGGACATGAGATTATGGAAGCTCATGTTGCCACGATTCCGGGATGCTAAGGAGCACCTCAGTTGGAGGTGTGAGCTAAAAGTTATGGGAGTTGGAAGATTGTGGGACTAAAGTGAGTGCTGTCCAGGGACAGTGCTGGACTGGGAAGCTGGCCCGGGACTCCCGAATCTTCAGAGGGGCATAACTCCCTCAATACTTGTCGGAATGAGGCAAGTAAGGTGTCTATCGGCATCTACTTGACGAGTAGATGTCGATAGAGTGGTCGCTCGTCGCGTTTGGATGCGGGACGAGGTAGATACGAGCCCTGGAAGGTTCGGGAAGTCTCCCGGGGCCTTCCAGCGGCTAAGGCATTGGGAGATTGGGTGGTCTTCCAAAACTAAGAGGTGTGAGGGTCCAGCCCTTCACCTAGGACCAGGGGCTGCCGAATCCCACAGAGTATACTATGGGGAGGGCTGGTCTCCCTCCCCACTCCCATGGTGCCTTGGTGGTGACCAAGGTGGGAGTCCCGAGTGGTGTGGCTAGTGTTGGGGCCTCACCATGGGGACTCCCAAGCCAAGGTGAGTCCCAATGGGTGGAGCTAGTGTTGGGGCTCCACCATGGGGACTCAAGGTGCAAAATGAGGCACGGTGGGTGGAGCTAGTGTTGGGGCTTCACCACGGTGGCTCATAAGGACAAGGTGAGTTCCGGTGGGGGAGCTAGTGTTGGGGCTTCACCACGGGGACTCATATAGGCAAAATGAGGACCATGAGTGCTACCGATGTGGGGTGGTGTCTCACCGCCGGCGTTGTGACTACTTGGTGGCCTTGGGGTCACCATGGTGGTCATGGGCGGTGGTGAGGAGACACCACCAAGTGCGGTTAGGCCGCGTGGTATGGGAGTGCCACCAAGTTGGGCCTTGGACATAAGTGGAAGTCCGCACCTAACCATTGGCTACCTACGAAGGTGTTGAGTCCCGGTTGCATGAGTAGGAGGGATTGATAACCAAGCGGTGAGCTTGGTGGTTGGTATGGAGAGCTAACTTTGTGCATGTGGGGGATGTGCAGAGTTAGCGCTCGTGACACTTGCTAGATTTGGGAAAAAGTTGGTGTAAGCTAAGGTGAGCTAGCAAGGGTTGCGACACTTGGTATCAGAGCAGGCTTTTAGTACCCAAGTGCAAAGTTGTGAGGGAGCAATGGGCAAGAAGAAGACTATCGAGGGTGATGAGCCTGGAGCTTCCAAGCGGCCATGCACGAGGGGGAACAAAGACCCCGATCCTACAAGTGAGGCTCATTCTCATGACTCCAATGAGCAAGCTGCCACTAGTGAGGGCAATGAGCAAATGGAATTGTCACTTCAAGAGGAGCCCTTGGGTGAAGAGGAGCGCTCTAGGTCGAGACGCCTAGAGTCTTCCCAAGGGGTGGAAAGACAAGATCCTCAATTGGCTTTCCAAATGAGAATGCTTGAGTTCATGGACTCCGTGAATCAAGAGCTCAAGCGTGGGAAGGAAGAAAGGGATCGCCAAGAGAGGTTGATTGAACACCTCATGATGCAAGGGTCCCGACCTTCATCTTCCACCAAAAAGTTGGCTAAGGTAAACATGCCAAGCACCTTCTCGGGACTTGGTAAGGCAAGGAAGGTGAAGGAATTCCTTCTTGAGATGGATAACTACTATGATGTCCAAAAGCCGGATGAGGAGGACAAGGTTTCCATTGCGGTGACATTTCTCAAGGATCATGCTCTTCAATGGTGGACAAGCAAAAAGGAGCAAGAGCCGGAGTTGGTGGCAAACTTGACTTGGGGTGGCTTCAAAGACTTGTTGAGTGAACGCTTCACACCGTAGTATCGGGGAGTTGAGGGAAGGCATGAACTTGGTGCAAATGAGGCACACTGGGTCTCTCAAGGCCTATGTGCGTGACTTCAATGCCCAAATGAATGCCACACCCAAGATGGATGAGTTCTCTAAGAAGTGCATCTTTTTGGGTGGGCTTCAAAAGTGGGTGGTGGATGCCTTGTTCAAGTTCCCAAAACTTCCGAGGATGTGGCGGGCATCATCAAGATTGTTGAAAGGATTGAGGTGATGGACCCGAGAGGAAGTCAAGTGGCCCCTCTCAACAAAGCGGATCAAATAGGAATGCGGCTCGAGGCAAAGAGCGCAAGAAGTTTGGCTTTGGCAACAAACACAAGGGACAAGTGGATGGTGGAGCCTCTAACAAAAGGGAACACCAAGGGGAAAGCCATCTAAAGGGGGAGACAAAGGTGATGACACCAAGGCCAAGAGGTGCCATGGTTGTGGCAAGATTGGCCACTTCATTGCGGAGTGCCCCGACAAGAAGGTGAGTACCATTGCAAGTCTTGCTTGTGTTGAAGACCGCATACTAGAAGGAGGTTTTGTGGCCAAGGCAAGTAGCCTCAAGCCAAGGCCGGGCCTCTTGTTTCTTGAGGCCCAAGTGAAGGACAAAGATGTCTCATGTTTGGTTGATACAGGGGCAACACACTCCTTCATGAGTCCCAAACTAGCAAGGGAGTTGGGCTTGCCACTGCAAAAGGCAAGCAAGCCCATCAATGTGCGTTTTGCAAAGGGCGAACCGCACAAGACGGAGGAAGTGGCGTTGCAAGTGACCTTGAAGTGTGGGACATTGGAGTTTGTCGAACCCTGTTCTCCAATATTTTTGTTTTTAGCAATTAATTAGGAGTAAAAGGGTAATTTTAGCAAGTGGAAATAAAAATCGGTCTGCTTAAACCGGTTTGTAGGTAGTAATTTTGTGTTAGGATTCCTCCGACTAACCTTAGGGGATTTTAGAGCCTACCGGATACCCGTATTGATATCCGGCTGATACCCTGAGATGCCCGGATGGGCCGGTTCTCCTACCGGATTGATGACCGGGGCCACCGTTCGACCCGGAGAAAGGGCCGGAAAACTCGCGGGCGCGCCTGCGACCACCGGGCTCTCAATGATGACCGGGTAATTCCCGGTGTACGTCTCGAAAGCGGGGGTGATGATGTCTCGGAAGGAGAACTCCGGTTTGTTGTTATTCGAGCCGCCGCCTCCATTCTCGGCCATTCCATCTGCGCGTTTTGAGAGATCGAGCAATCTTGAGCGCTCGGCAATCCGAGAGTTGGAAAAGCGAAGTTCTGTGAGGTTAGGGTTTCGGGAAGTAGGGTTTCTACCGAGTCGATCCGGGAAGCGGCGAGAGAGTATTTCCGGGCACTGGGAGAGAGTAGAACCGGAGCAATGCCGAAGAGGAGGGAAGTCGTCCCATGGCGACCGGGATGCCGATCCCCTCAAGTCGGTGAAGCCGCAGTGCCCGAACTTCCGCCGCACCGAGGCGGAGGCGAGGAGGACCTCCTCCGGATGGGGTGCGCCGGGTCAGACGATGCCCCGTGGGATTTGGCGGATCGAGGCCATCATCGAGAGACCGTCACCCACCGCTTCCCGAGATGTACGTGTCGCACCCCCTGAGGTGCCCACGGAGGGGCCGTGCCCATGAAGGTCGAGGAAGTGTCCCCGCCCGTTTCGGAAGAGCAGGGATCCCGATTGATGGTGGCGTTCGGAGGACAGAGAGAAAGACCGAGATGTAACTCCCCTCGGGAGAGTGACATCCCGAGTGAAGTAGGGCTACCTGGTCCCTCCGAGGTGGAAGAGGCGGTAGAAGGAGAGGTTAACCCCTCTCAACAACCGGATGAGAATCCGGTGGACGGTGTCACGGGAAAAGAGGCGACTCTCCCGAGTTGAGGAGGTAGTACCTCACCCGAGGCCCAAATCAACGAGGTGGGAGATCCGGGCGAACGGGACCAGCAGAATGAACCCGTGGCCCCTCAGGAACAGCAAGAGGAGCCCGTGGTCCCTCAGGAAGAAGTGGAAGCCCAACCCGTGCCCCCTCCATCGAAGTTGAAGGCACTCCGGGACGGTGGAAGAGCCGGAGGACACAAGAAAAACCCGAGGTTTTACATCGACACTGGTCGATCAAAGAGGCAGGTTCCCCTCCCCGCGAGTGGAAAGGCACTCCCAGGAGGAATACCCCCGCCGCCAGACCCCTCGAGCCGCCCCACGCCGCCGGAAGAAGATATTAATTAATAAATTAGTTAGGTTAGAGGTAGCTAGAAATAGTAGATGCCCTTTTGGCCACTCACCCGGGAATCTCGGAGGCCCGGGAATTCCAGATCCGATAGGGTTTTAAAAATCCGAACCCTCTGTACTTACCAAGACTCTGCGGAGTCCTTCGGGTCTTTTCTCTCGCGATCCACCTCTGTGAGTAAAGGTTCAATTTGCATCGAAACCTTGCGTCCTTCTTTGTGCATGTGTGAGTGATTTGCTTGGTATTTTGTGTAAAGTGAGGATTGAAAACCGGTTGTGGAGTGCAGAAGTCCCTTGTTGGTCCGGTAGTTCTGAGTCCGAGATATCCGAGGAGGGGATAGCCGGAGGAGTAACGCCGTCGATAAGAGGTCCCGGTGAGAGGAGTCCGAGCGTCCCGGAGGTGTTTAGCGAGTGCCAAGGGGGTTGTGATTCCAACCGGACCGGGACAGAGGAGTTGGGATTGGCGAGTAAAGCCACCTGCATAACCACCCCCCGGATGGGATATTCGGGTGAGGAAAGTCCACGACGGAGTTGCACATAACCCCGGTGCCGGCTAACCCCGATATACGTTAGTAGAAATCTCGTGGGCGGGGTAGTGGGATGCTACTCACCGCAGAACCGGATCACAAGTTGTGTCGCCCGAGAGAGAAGGAGAGAACCGGACACCGCCGGTGTGACCTACCGTTTAAACAAATCACCCGACGGTAGCGGCGATTGTAAGGGAGAACCCGGGTAGAGAGAGAGAGAGAGGATACGAGTATAGGTGAAACTCCAGTCACCCTAATCAACCGGAGGAGAGTGCCCATTCCGTGCTGTTAAAAACTTACAGGAGAACCCCTCCGAGGACTTACGGAGGTTAAATTAAATCATCACTCACTAACATGCCCTAACCGGTCAAAGTAATAGTTTAGTTGGGGAGAGCAACCGGATCAGAATCAACCGATCACCATGGGGTTTTGGGTTAAGGAACCAGTCAGGTCTAAACTCTTGCGTTCCCTGATCCGGTACACTAGAACGTGTTGGTCGTTGTAGCGTCAACCCGGTGATCAATCCGGATTTCGTCTTGTCTTCACACTTCACAGAATCTCCGTGGAACGTTACCCGGAAGGTGGACCATCTTGCTAGGTTGTAAGGGTAAATTGAGTTAATTTTGGTCTCCTCGGTTCGGTAACTCACGACAGAGTTTGTTGAGAATTTCACATTATGTGAGATGGATGAGGTAGACCTCATCTTAGGGGATACCTTCTTTGAGGCGCACACAGTGATGTGAGGCGCAAGCCAACACGGTTAGTGGTGCGCCGTGATGGCAAGGAGTTAGTGTTGAAGTTAACTCGTGGCCCTTCAATAGCGGGGGGCAAATTAAACTTGGTCTCTTTAGACCAAATGTTGGAACATCAATTTGTGGTGATGGCTCGTGAAGAGCAACTTGGGCATGAGGGGAAGGGGGTGCAACAACCACTTCCCAAAGAAATTCAAGAGGTGTTGGCCAAGTACAAGGATGTGCTTACCAATGAGTTACCCAAAGAGCTACCCCCAAGAAGAGAAGTGGATCACAAGATCGAGGTGCTACCTGGAGCTGAGCCACCTTCTAAGGCACCTTATCGGTTAAACCAAAAAGAGTTGATGGAGCTAAAGAAGCAACTAAACGACTTGTTGGAAAGGGGTTATGTGAGACCAAGCAAGTCACCATATGGTGCACCGGTCCTCTTTGTGGACAAGAAGGATGGCAAGCTTAGGATGTGCATTGATTATAGGGCCTTGAATAAGGTGACCATCAAGAACAACTACCCTTTGCCTCGAATTGATGATCTCTTTGATAGATTGGCGGGAGCTAAGTACTTTAGTCGCATAGACTTGAAGTCGGGTTACTACCAAATCCGCATTGCGGATGCCGATGTGGAAAAGACCGCGTGCCGCACAAGGTATGGGTCTTATGAGTTCCTTGTGATGCCCTTTGGGTTGTGCAATGCACCCTCAACATTCACAACCCTTATGAACACCATCTTTCGAGAGGAAATGGATGACTTTGTGATTGTCTACATCGATGACATCTTGGTGTTTTCCAAGACGGCCGAGGAACATGCAAGGCACCTTGAGGCGATACTCATGAAGCTTAGAGACAACAAGCTTTATGCTAACGGGGAAAAGAGTGAGTTTGCACAACTTGAGATGGAGTTCTTGGGCCATGTGGTTACCGGAGATGGAATCAAGCCGGACATGAAGAAGGTGAAGGCAATTCAAGAGTGGAAGCGGCCTTCTACACAAAAGGGACTTAGGTCATTCCTTGGCCTAGCAAACTTCTATCGCCGCTTCATACGCAACTTCTCTAAGATTGCCAAGCCTTTGTCCGACTTGTTGAAAAAAGGGGTGAACCAAGTATGGGATGAATTTTGCTACCAAGCCTTTGAGGAACTCAAGAACAAGTTGTCATCTCCACCAGTGTTGAAGTTCCCTGAGTTTGATAAGCTCTTTGAGGTCCACACAGATGCAAGTGACTTTGCCATTGGAGGCGTCTTGATGCAAGATGGTAGGCCAATTGCCTATGAGAGCAAGAAGTTGGATGGGTGTCAAATGAGATGGCCAACTCACGAGAAGGAGCTCTTTGCGGTGGTGCATTGTTTGAAGACATGGCAACATTACTTGGGGTTGCACAAGACTAAGGTCTACACCGATAATGTGTCTTTGAAGTATTTTGAGACACAAGCACAAATGAGTGCCAAACAATTGAGGTGGCATGATACTTTGGCGCTCATGAATGTGGACTTGATCCACAAACCGGGCCGTGACAATGTGGTGCCGGATGCGCTAAGTAGAAAGGAAGAGTTTCATGCCATGAGCACCACCCAAGTCTTGCGGCTCATGTATAAGGGTGAAGGCAATTGGGAACGGCGGATAAGAGAGGGGTACATGAAGGACCCCGAGGCACAACAAATGCTTGGTGATCTTAGGAAGGGCAAGAAGCTCAAGGAGATCAAGTTGGTGAATGGATTGCTCAAGTATAAGCAAAGTAGGGTGTATGTTCCTCAAGGCAAGCTTAGATTGTTGGTTTTGAAGGAGGAACATGATAGTCCCATAGCCGGCCATAGGGAGAAAAGGCTACCATTGCAACGGTGTCAAGGAGGTACTATTGGCCGGGGATGAAAGATGACATAACCCACTTTGTGAAGACTTGTGTGAAGTGCCAACTTAACCGGGCTTCATATCAAAAGCAAGCGGGCTTGTTGCAACCATTGCCAATTCCGCCGGGTCCTTGGCATAGTGTGTCTATGGACTTCATCACAAGCCTTCCCGAGTCGCAAGGGTATGATGCCATCTTAGTGATGGTGGATCGGTTTAGCAAGTTGGCTCATATGGTGCCAACTAGAGGAACTACAAGCTCGCGCTTGAGACCGCCAAGATCTTTCTCGATGCATGGTGGAAGCATCACGGGTTGCCAAGAGTGATTGTGTCGGATCGAGACCCAAAGTTCACAAGTGCATTTTGGAGACACTTCTTTAGGAAGGTGGGAACCAAGTTGACATTTAGCACTGCCTTTCATCCTCAAACAGATGGGCAAACTGAAAGGGTGAATGGGGTCTTGAACCAATACTTGAGGAACTTTGTGAGTGCGGACCAACGTGATTGGGTAGACTATGTGGGGTTGGCGGAGTTCGATTTACAATGCGGCCACACACTCGGCGACTAAGGAGTCACCTTTCAAAGTGGCCTATGGAGTGGAGCCACTCCAACCTCGCCGACTTAGCTCTCGAGGGGGCACATTCAACACCGAGTTCAACCAAGATGGTGAAGACTTGGCCAAGAAGCGGGAACATATGTTGGAAAAAACCAAGTTGTTGTTGGAGAAGGCAAGAAGGCGCTATGAGAAGCAAGTCAATGCCGGAAGACGTGAAGTGGAGTATGAGGTGGGACAAAAGGTGTTGTTGAATGTGAAGAACTTCACCATGCCCGAAGGCCTCACTCCAAAGTTCATGTCCAAGTTTGCGAGTCCGTTTCCCATTGTGGAACGGGTGTTCAAAGATGTGTATAAGTTGGAGCTACCACCCGAGATCAAAGTGCATCCAACATTCCATGTTTCATTGTTAAAGCCATTCAAGGAGGATACCTTGTGGCCGGATCGCAAGCAAGTGATTCGGCCACCACCACCAGAGTTGGTTGGACAACATTTGGAATATGAGGTAGAGGCCATCCTCAAGAGTAGGAACCTCAAAAACAAGAGCAAGGAATACCTTGTGAAGTGGCGAGGATACCACGAGAAAGAAGCAACGTGGGTGGCGGCAAAGGACATGGTGAATGCTAAGGAGGTGGTGGAGAACTTTGAGAAGAATAGGAGCTCCAACAAGAAGCAACGTAGGCATTGATGAGGACATCAACCTCCGTAGTGGGGGGAGGATGACTTGTAGCTTGGGCGTAGATCCACAACACTTGTACTTGTTCTTTGGATTTGGCAATAAAGTTTGGCTTTGGTGTGTGCAAAGAGAAGAGTATGAGATGGAGTCCTAGTCTTGTACTTGTGCTAAGTTGGTGGAAGAGGGGGAAAAGAGATGTGAAACCGAGTTGGGAAGGCCGAGTAATGGGGACCAAGGCTAGGAGAAAGAGTGGATAAAACCATGAAGTCCCTTGGCCTTGGGCTTGTCCGGGCGGGGACAAGGTAATGGCGCGTGCTCATAAAAGCGCCACTCCCACAAACTAGTGCAAGCTAGTGCATGGGAGTCATGAACCCATGCCTCGAAAGAGATAGTGGGATCCGAGTTAAGGCGGAACTTGGCATTACCCCCGTGCGATCGAGTCGTGGTGTAAAAGCCATCTTGGGTTTGCAACCAAGACAACTTGGTGGAAGCATTGAGGTCCAGCCTAGTAGTCAAGGAAGAAGTGTTAGGCTAGTGGAGCCTAACTTGGAGAGCCAAGGTAAGGGCAATCCAAGAGGGTCTCAAAGTAGGTGGGTCTAGAGTAGTTTAGTTGCCTTGGAAGAGGTCCAGGGTACTAAACGGACCACCTAGTGACGACACCTTTGAGACTTTGCCAAAGTTTGAGAGTGCATTGTGGGGGTCGCGCCCTGGTGAAACACAATGCTGCACCAATGGGGATGGCAACCCAAGAGTTGGTGTGACCGACTACAAGTATAGTCGATGAGGGCATCGACTCCATTAGGTGGGGGTGAGTGTCGCGCACCTCTCCTTGAGGAGTGCCCGCAACACCAAGGGCCCAAGGGGGACACCGGAGTGACGCCCGGGCCTTGAGGTGCCAAGGTGAAGGGAACCTAAGTGGGCCTAGTGTGGGAGAGGACCCCGGGCGTTGGAGACGCCTCTCACCCACGGAGACTAGGAGCCACGAGGGAATGGACATGAGATTATGGAAGCTCATGTTGCCACGATTCCGGGATGCTAAGGAGCACCTCAGTTGGAGGTGTGAGCTAAAAGTTATGGGAGTTGGAAGATTGTGGGACTAAAGTGAGTGCTGTCCAGGGACAGTGCTGGACTGGGAAGCTGGCCCGGGACTCCCGAATCTTCAGAGGGGCATAACTCCCTCAATACTTGTCGGAATGAGGCAAGTAAGGTGTCTATCGGCATCTACTTGACGAGTAGATGTCGATAGAGTGGTCGCTCGTCGCGTTTGGATGCGGGACGAGGTAGATACGAGCCCTGGAAGGTTCGGGAAGTCTCCCGGGCCTTCCAGCGGCTAAGGCATTGGGAGATTGGGTGGTCTTCCAAACCTTAGAGGTGTGAGGGTCCAGCCCTTCACCTAGGACCAGGGGCTGCCGAATCCCACAGAGTATACTATGGGGAGGGCTGGTCTCCCTCCCCACTCCCATGGTGCCTTGGTGGTGACCAAGGTGGGAGTCCCAGTGGTGTGGCTAGTGTTGGGGCCTCACCATGGGGACTCCCAAGCCAAGGTGAGTCCCAATGGGTGGAGCTAGTGTTGGGGCTCCACCATGGGGACTCAAGGTGCAAAATGAGGCACGGTGGGTGGAGCTAGTGTTGGGGCTTCACCACGGTGGCTCATAAGGACAAGGTGAGTCCCGGTGGGGAGCTAGTGTTGGGGCTTCACCACGGGGACTCATATAGGCAAAATGAGGACCATGAGTGCTACCGATGTGGGGTGGTGTCTCACCGCCGGCGTTGTGACTACTTGGTGGCCTTGGGGTCACCATGGTGGTCATGGGCGGTGGTGAGGAGACACCACCAAGTGCGGTTAGGCCGCGTGGTATGGGAGTGCCACCAAGTTGGGCCTTGGACATAAGTGGAAGTCCGCACCTAACCATTGGCTACCTACGAAGGGGTTGAGTCCCGGTTGCATGAGTAGGAGGGATTGATAACCAAGCGGTGAGCTTGGTGGTTGGTATGGGGAGCTAACTTTGTGCATGTGGGGGATGTGCAGAGTTAGCGCTCGTGACACTTGCTAGAGTTGGGAAGGAGTTGGTGTAAGCTAAGGTGAGCTTGCAAGGGTTGCGACAGAAGGAGACTCCCTCGGGGTCTTTTTGTGCCTTTCGCAATACCCTATTTCAGTTGCAAGTACGCCCCTTTCTTCCATTCTCATTATGTGTGTGTGTGTGTGTGTGTGTGTGTAACCCTCCCTGTTTCCCGTCTTGCATGTTGTGTCGGAGTTTTTGCGGAGTCCAGAGGGCCCTTGCTGTCCGGGCAAGAGAAAGCGGTTCCGTCTCTGAACGGACGGCAGTAAGGAAGGTAGAGAAGCTGACAGGGGAGGAGTGCGGCTAGCGAACGGCACCTCCCACTTAGGGCACAACTCGTTCTGTCCTTGCAGCGTCCGGGATAACAGTGGCCAGGAAGGGATTCATGTCGCTTAACCGACTCCCGAGAACACCATCGGTTGAGTTCCCCTGGATTGCCAAATTCCGGGTAGGCAGGTTTGTCCGTAGGTGATAGCGGTGAACTCCGGGTCAGTCGCACCACCCCTAGTTCAATAACCCGGGATCTACTAACCCGGGTAGTGAGTTGTGATAACCGGACCGTAGGAGAACCGTATACCAACCTTCGTGACATGCGTGCGGGTCTAGAGCCGGACGTAGAGGGCGGTATAAGGGAAGTTCCTAGCAGGGTAAGGAGAGGAATGACTCAGTGACCTTTCCGGTCACATTAATCAACGGAAGAAGTGGTCTAATCCCCTACTTAACTAAATCCGGCTAAACCCCTCTGAGGAGAATACAGAGGCTAAATCAAACCATAAAATCCTGAATTCCCCTCCCCTCTCCTATCTGGGTAGTCGTTCCAGGATAGGATACAGGGTACAGGGGCGATCAGAAAATACCCGGATAGTGCAAATCCGGGTTGGCTAATTGGTGGGATTTGTTGTTCTTGCACTTCACAGGATCTCCGTGGACGAATATTCGGGTTCTTGTTTAGGAAACCTCTTTTACCATGAAAAAGGGTTATCCGGGCACGAACCAAGAAAGCACGTTACGACAGGTACCATCACCAAGGATCAGCAGAAGAGAATTTTCCGGACTAGGAGATAGAGATGCACAACAATACTGGCATCCTACATTAGGACGGGTCAATTCTTTTGACCAACACCAAGAGGAGGACAGGAGAGGTGGTAGCAGACCAAACACACCAAGACCAGGAGGTCAGAATTCTGGTGAATTGGTGGAGATGATCGAAACTCCAAAGAAGAAGTTGGACGAGGTCAGGGCTGAGGAGAGGGCAACAAGAGCAGCATCCTTACCTCCAGAAATGTCCAAGACCAACAAGAACGAGAAACCAACTCCACGGAAGCAGACAGTACACTTTTCACAAGACAAACTACAAGTAGTATACGATGAAGAGGAGGAAGACAGATGGCGTTTTGAAGAATTCAAGGCCAGACAGCACGACGTAAGAGAAAAGAAAAATCAGCAAGCCAGAATACCCGACAAATGGAGGAGTTGGAGCAAGCAACTCAATTCAAGTACTGGCAGGAGGCTCAACGAAGAGAAGAACAGAAGAAGGAAGCAGAAAGAGCCGAAGCCCTACAGCAGGAGATTCTACGCCAGGAAGCCCTGCGGTTGTGGCAGGAGGCCCAAAGACTGGAAGAGCAGATGAAGGAGGCTCAAAGGCAGGAAGAGCAACGTGAAGCTGCCATACTCCAGTGGCAGGAAGTGTTGAGAAAAGAAGAACAAGCACGGGAGGCTCAGCATAAGGCTACCCAATGTTTATGGCCAGGACCACCTGAGATGCAGGAGGGGCAAATTATCCAAGGGGGTGGACGAGAAGTATTGGGGATTCCGATCCCTCCAGCAGCTGCCGCAAGCGGACCAGAGGGAACACATACTTGCCCGTTGAGAGGAGGCGCAATCCCACCGACCTATGTAGATCACCTAACTGGTGATGAATATCTACCAGAGGCACCTAAGCCAGCATACTGGCCAGGTGGAGGAGTTAGAGTTGAGATAGGAGCGTCATCAGCAAGCACTGGATTTCGTGGGTCGGGAGGGCCACCAGTAACCAGTAGGGCGCCCGAAGTACGCCCTATGCCAACACTAGGGAAGGGAATACCCCCCATACCAAGAGGAAGACATACCAAGAGGAAGAAGTTATCCTATAGTGGGCATGCCTTTGATTGAGAGGGTTCCACCAGCATCTGGACCAGGAGTACCACCAGTATACGGACCAGGAGTACCACCCGTATACGGACTAGGGGTACCACCAGTACTTGGATCGGGTGTACCTCCAGTATCGAGATCAGACCTACCACCAGTATTCGGACCAATCAGCGTGGCACAGAGGAAGCCGTTGCCGTACACAAAGTACAAGGAGGGAACTAATCCAGATGCTCATATCGGATAGTTTGAACGAACGTTGTGGCACAACGGAGAGGGAGAAGAACAAGTGATTATCAACCTATTGGGTACCACCCTGTTGGATAAAGTAGGTGCTTGGTATGAGAATTTCTTGGAGATTCATTCCTACTGCTCTTGGGAGGAAGTGAAGGCTGCTCTTCGGAGACGATACCGGGACCAGACCACAGATGAGGCTGTATACCGGGAGCTGAAGTCATTCAAGCAAGGAGAGAAGGAGAAGGTGTATGATTATTATGATCGCTTTATGACATTGATGAAGTGTCTCCAGTCCGACCTTAGAGAGGGATTCCGGATCACTAACTTTCGAGCTGGTTTACTGGAGTACATCAAGATTACGACCAGTGTAGCTCCGGTACGCAATCTGACGGAATTGGTTGATGCTGCTCTGAGGTGTGAAGAGAACTGCACTGATCCCAGTGGCAAGCCGACCAAGTTTGAGGTCAGGAAGGTGGAGACCCCCCAGTAAAACAACGAACGTGGCCAAGAAGGAGCCTGAACCAGAAGCAACCAGAGTACAATGTGGACTATGTAAGAAGTTTGGTCATATTGACAAAAACTGCTGGTTCAACCCGGCAAACCAAAGAGGACCGGGCGTTACGAAGGATGATGGGGGACTAGTAGGAGTGAATGAAGTGTCGGTGCAGAAGTCATCAACGACTTACCAGAGGCCAGCCACTCCAAAAGCAGGTACCAGTCAGCAAGGAGGTTTTCATGATCGACCAGATATGTGTTACTTGTGTGGTCAACCAGGACACAGGAGTTGGAACTGCTCTCTAAAGGCCCAATGGGAACAGTTTTTAGCGGACAAGGACCAGAAAGCTAAACAACCGGCCCACCATGTAAGTAACGTGGAGATTGAGTTACTGGAAGAGGAGAAGGATCCGGTTGACGTGACCAGTATGACCCGGGCCCACCGCCAAAAGGCAGAATTACCTCCAATCCAAGAGGAACCTGATGCACCAGAACCCCGGAAGGCTAGAACCAAGGAAGATTGGAAGGAGGAGGAGCGGATCAGAAACCTCATGTTTGACACCTTGAAGGAAATCGAGCTTAAAGAGGAGGAGGAGAGAAGAGTAGCAGATAAGGCTCGAGATGCTATTCTGTCTGAGAATACAAACGCGGGTCCAAGAGAGTTGCTGGACAATGAGTGGGCAGGATTTCCAGACTCTGACACTCTACAATATACAATGAAGTTTGCTGAACCGGTTCTAAGAACACCCCAGGACACCAGTACCAGATAAGACCAGGGGGAGCATTTTGCAATAGGGGTGGGTAGGCAAATCCTAGCCAGCCCAATAACATTAACGTTGGGCCAATTGTTGCAGATGGCCCCAAATATAACCGAGTTCGTCAAGGCCCATGTATTTACTGAGTTGGGACATCATCGGGTTTCTGGTATAGCCCAAACTCTAGTAGCGAAGCCGATGACCGGACAAAGAGGTAAGAAAGATGTGATAGCTAGTTTAGCTATAGATGTGGACAGAGAATTACCGGTGTTAGCCGTGCGGATTGGCAACGGGGTTCTCGAAAATGTACCGTTGGACGGAGGATCCGATGTCAATCTAATCACTGATGAAGAGCGGAAGCGCCTAGGATTGAAGGACCCACAACCAGCCCCATTCAGACTGAGAATGGCGGACCAGACAGTCGTAGACCCGGAGGGATTGATACGCAACGTCAGGATTCACATTCATGGTATCCCTTACCTTATAACTTTAACAGTAATTAAAAACAAGGAAGTTAATGAAGCATATAGCATGTTGTTAGGACGTCCTTGGTTAATTGATGCTAAGGTTAATCATGACTGGGGTAATAATACAGTCACAATTCGAGGCAACGGAACAGTCAGGACAGTATCGGTAAGTCAAAGGAAGGGACCCAGACCTAAATTACCAGAGGTCCTGGTCTGCTATAATTTTGCTGAGGGACTAAGAGATGAGGAAGAGGCACGTTGGCTGGCTATCGAGCAGGACGTACTGGTGGTTAGAACGGTCACACTACCTCGAATGGACCAGGACCAAGAACAAGCCAAGGACCATGACCAGTTGGGGGGACCAGAACGAGTGTACCCTGAACATTTCTACACTTTCGAAGAAGGAGATATTGAGGTGGATGAAACTCCAGCCAGAGAGAAGGTGAAGAATTTGAAGATTGCTGCCTAGAATCTACCGGAATCGGAGCAGTTACGGAACGTAAACTTGGGTACAGAAGACGAACCTCAGTTGCTCCGAATAAATGCTGACATCAGTCCGGAGCAGGCTAATGAGGCAGAGATACTCTTCCGGGAGTACAAGGATGTGTGCGCTTGGACATACAAGGACTTAAAGGGTATTCCCCCTTCAATTGCGCAAAACCGCATCGAGCTAGAGAATGATATACCACCATCACACCAGGCCAGATACCGAATGAATCCGAACTACGCCAGCATCGTAAAGCAGGACTTGGACAAGCTGCTCCAAGCAGGATTCATTGCACCAGTAGAGGATGCCACCTGGCTGTCACCCATTGTCATTGTGCCGAAGAAAAACAGAAAATTGAGGATTTGTATTGATTTTAGGAAGTTGAACGCTGCTACTAAAAAGGATCCTTACCCCTTACCATTTACTGAGGAGGTAATAGATTCTGTGGCAGGACATAAAATGTATTTATTTCTGGACGGGTACTCAGGGTACCATCAAATCCAGATCGCACCAGAAGACCGGTTCAAGACTGCTTTTGTGACGGACTGGGGAGCCTTCGTTTGGGTGGTCATGCCATTTGGCTTGAAGAATGCACCACCAACTTACCAAAGGGCAGTAAACCGCGCCTTTCGTGATTATATTGGAGATTTATGAAATTGTTCTTAGATGATTTTAGTGTCTACAGTGACATCACTAGTCATCTAGCCAAGTTGAGACTGTTTTGAGAAATGTCGGAAATATGGCATAAGCTTGAATTCAGAAAAATGTTTCTTACTAGTGTATTCAGGAATCATCCTGGGACATGTGGTGTCAAAGGAAGGTAAATTCCTAGACCCAAAGAAGCTTAAGGTGATAGCCAACATGCCAAGGCCAAAGAAACCAGTTGATGTGCAGGTTTTTAACAGTTTTGCCTAGTTTAATAGATGCTACATCAAGACGTATGCACACATCATGGAACCCATCACAAAACTGATGCGGAAATTTGAGGAGTTTACCTGGTCAGACGAGTGTATGGAGGCGTGGAAGTTGTCACCTGATCAAGGACAAGTACCAGAATGCGCCTATCCTGATTGCGCCAAGATGGGACCTGGAGTTTCATGTACATACTGATGCGTCAGCCATAGCAGTTGGGGTAATGCTGGCCCAGAACCCAACAGGGAAGTGTGACCAGCCAATTTCTTACGCATCCAGACTTTTGAATTCTGCTGAAAAGAACTATAGTACCACTGAAAGAGAAGCTCTTGCAATGGTTTATGCGTTGAACAAGTATAGGCATTATTTGTTAGGCAACAAGTTTGTATTTTTTGTTGATCACATGGCCTTGGTGTACCTGGTGAACAAGGCACAGGTATCCGGCAGGATAGCTCGATGGTTGCTGCTGTTCCAGGAGTATGACTCCACGGTGGTCTACAAACCAGGAAAAACTCATGGCGTAGCAGATGCGCTGTCAAGACTACCAAATGGAGAACCAGCTACTGGTGTGGCGGACCAGACGAAGGATGCAAGTTTGTTCTATCTCAAGCCAGAACGGTTGGAGGATGTCACCGCTTATCTACAGATGGGAGTTGTTCGACAAATACTAACTAAGGAAGAGCAGAGGAGGTTGATCTTGAAATCGTTACCGTATACATTCAACAAGGGCGTGCTGTACAAGAAGGGCCAGGATCTGGTGCTACGAAGAGTACTGGACCCAGCTCAAGCGGAGACAGTAATGAAGGAGATGCACTACGGCGTGGGGGGTGGTCACTTTTCACAAGAAATCACCACAAGGAAGATTTTGGATGCCGGATACTGGTGGCCAGCCATTCACAAAAATGTGGCAGAATACTGCAAGGCCTGTGATAGGTGTCAAAGGGTGGGCAGTATGGCAAATATTGGCCTGGCCCAGCTGGTGACCAGTATGCCAGCCGAACCATTCATGAAATGGGGGTTGGATTACATCGGTCCAATCAAGCCAATGGCAGCAAAGACCGATAACCGGTATATACTGGTGGCCACAGACTATGCCACTAAGTGGATGGAGGCCAAGGCTTTGAGGACCAATATAGCAACTGTGACAGCTAAGTTTTTGTTTGAGCAGGTGCTCACACAGTACGGGTGTCCATTGACACTGGTTGGTGACCAGGGCTCTCATTTCATAAATGAGGCCATTGAGCACCTGCGGGAACATTTCCTGCTCCAACATCGCACTTCTACGACATATTACCCCCAAGGTAATGGCCAGGCGGAATCAACAAACAAGGTGATAGGCCAGATGCTGACCAAGCTTGTTAATGACAAGCGAACCGACTAGGATCAACACTTGCCTACGGTGTTATTCTCATACATGACTGCTTACAAAGTGATGACAGGATATACCCCGTTTCAGCTGGTATATGGGCTACAGTCATTGATGCCCACGGAATTCTTAGTTCCGACCAAACGAACTCATTTGGACATAGAGTATACACCGACCCGGGTGTTAGAACCCCGTATTCGTTATATTTGGAACATTTTCATCACTCAAATTAAAACAACATAACGGATGAAGCCAAAATCAACATTTAGAGGGGTTTCACCGTATGCATATGTACCTTGAATTTACTAATTTCTATTATATTTGGAGATGATATGAGACCTCTTGAATCTTAGAAAGTATGTTTATCTTAAAAAAAAATTCCAACCATACATATATTTGATAAGATATATTTCAAGATTAACACACCAACAAAAGATAATTTTCTTTCAATTGATAATAATGACGGAGTCAACTTGTACAATCTTCTTATACAAAATAAATATATTGAATATGGATAGTAAATTGCACAAAAATAAAATACTCTATATACTGAATATCAAAGCAATATATATGCCAATACTAAGTTTAAGTACTAAAACACCTACATCCATAATAAATACTATATACTAAAAGACTACTATTGAGAAGATGAAGCAAGCTCCAGCAAAGAAGCCTTGATGATTTCAACCTGCTTCTTGGGTATTGTAATAATTGCGTCTATACCTTCACTGCTTTCCTCGTCAGAATGCGTAATTCTTGATTTTCAAGCAGTGAAAATAGCATCTGTAGGTTGCGATGATACATCTACACCTTTCTCAACAGTCCGTCGAAGCTTTCTATTTGTATCCCAATCTATGTAATACTTCAGAATTTCCTTGGAGCGTGACATTGGACGGAAGAACTGGATGTCGACCGTATTGGGTAGGTTTGGGTTTGAATTCGGATCAGACATTGCTCGCTCGAGCCAGAAGGGCCGGCCATCGGTGCCGCATGGACATAGTGCAACAAAATAACCCTTATAAAGGTCACGTCCAACTCAAAATGAAGGAGCAGGACGATCACGTCGCTGGCCAACAAAATGCTCATCGTCGTCGTACTCTTCGCGCACATTCCCTTCTAAAGTAAACTCATCTTCCATAGCATGTGCAAGTCGAGTTGCCGGCCAAAAACCATGTTGTAACGATAATCGTTCCTCCAAACTTGACAGAACCCCATTATGCGACGATGCAAGTACATCCATGGATATACAAAGAGCATCTTTCACGCCGCTCCAATAATATGAGAGAGGCTCGTACAATCTCCGCGATTCAATTGACTCACGTGATAATCGTTCCCAATGATCAACGAATCCTGAAATCCCTTTCACCTCCTCAAGCAAATGGCGCATCTCGTTTGGACGCATAGCATCCGGTTCACCACGTGGCCATAATGATTTGCCTTCAGAATCCTCCTTCCACAACTTAATACCAGCATGATCACCTCTAAGAAGCCATTCCTCGTCGTGACAGAAAATCTTGTACTTCATTACGGGGCATCCACTTGGATCCATGTAAAACTTGAAATGATGTGCTTTCGTATGCCCTACCAATGCTTCATCGCCAACTAACATCCACTCTTCAATGAATTTCTTGAAGTCCGGAACCTCTTGAACGAGGTGTGGAATAACTGGAAGTTTCTCTATCCTCATAAAAGATTTCATGAGAAGAGGGATGGTAGGATAATCCTCCTTTCGCAATGCCATGCTCCAACGCCCAAATAACGCATCTATGTCATGATGAGTATGACTAACGAGCATAAAATTTACATATATCTCTCGAAATACTCCCTTCGCTACCAAAAGAGACCAGAAACTGAAGACGAATCTATTCTTGTTATCACTCACAGCATTATCCATTTGGACATTCAAAATCGGAGGCAGAGACTTTGCTGGAACTAGGATATCAGGAATCGGGCCTAATGGATCCATACACACCTCTGAACCTCGTAAAAGAGCAGTATACAGTGGATGCGATGGGGGCTCTGTAAAGAGCTGTCTAGATGAGGATTTAGGTGCAGCTTCCAGATCCCGCAGAAGTTTTGCAAATGAGCCGACCGTATAATTGGCATCATGTGAGTAAACATCTAGTCCATAATGAGCGTATCGCCGGTCTACATGACCATGAGCAAGAATTCCCGTAACTGCAAGAGGTAACTTCATGAGTCCGTCTAAGTTCTTCACCTTATGAGACAAGGCAGGTGATGCTGTTTTAAAGTGGTCCATCTTGTCATGCATAATGGTCAAAACATCTTGAGGCGACTCCTTAGACCTAAAGCGGTTGAGGTCGTACAAGTCTCGGTGCGCATATGCGGAATCTAAGTGCACATTCAACTTCCTCGATCATATAAGCGATGATTGTGTCCCGGGAAGAGTGAGCTTCATCAGTGGTTGTAACTCATCACACTTGGAGCACCGCGCAAAATTGTCCCCCGATCTTTTGGCATAGTATTCTGGATAGCTGAGGCGGCGAATCTTACTAAGGTTTGAAGTTGACACTGTGGGAAGCCCACACTCTTTAAGGTGATGATCAAGAAGAGGAATTTGGTCCTTCCACTTAAAACTTGAAGGAAGTACCTTGGCAACGACCTTCTCCCCTGATGGAAGGCTCCGGGACTTGTGAGGCATGTGATCGGCATGTCTATCAAGTATTGCCCCTAAGACGGCAGAAGCAACATTCGTATGCCTCCTAGGCTTTCGCAACCCCGTGTTCCCGTGTAATTGGGCCTCATGACCATTAGCTGCATTCTGGGCGTTGCGATAAAATGTATCGTTGCTCACGCCCATGATTTTCATCCACGCAATCGGACAAACATCAATACCCTCTAGAGTGACTACATTTCGTCTTTTAGCATTTCTATGGAACTGCCTATGGACATCGAGTTTGACGTGATTCTTGAACTGCACAGTTGCCTTGTCGTACATGCGACATCTGAGAACCTTAATCTTCTCCCTTGGGTATAGTTGAACACAGTTGTGCCTACAGCATGTAATACATGCGACCCCATTGATTGACTCCGCTGTCATCAGGAACTGTGCTTTGCGCGAAACTGGAGTAGATTCATTCCTTGAAGAATTATCATACGATCGAGTTCGTGAAGACCCCTGCCGCCGACTACGTTCCCGAACCCATCTGTTGTAAACATCTTGCTGACTATGGTCAAAAAGAGTAACACCGTCTAGGAGGACTTGTTGGATGGGCCAGGACTTGAAGGAGTATATCCAGTCGTCTGGATCCTCGACATCAACAAACAAAGTTGAAACTTGCACCACAACTAGGGAATCACCGAGTAGGCCATTAAAATCAGGTACAGCGCCAGATCGTAGATTTCTAAGTAAACCCTCAGCGATTCTGAGTCCATCAGAATCAAGCATTGCAACAGTCCTCCCTGTCCAGAGTCGTGGAGGAACAACTTGAGCAGCAAGTAAACCAGGATTCATAGGTGCATCGACGAAAGCGTCACCGTCTGAAGAAACATCCATCCTGTAATATATACACAAGGTTAAAACCTATTCGAACAAAAACATGGACAACTTCTGGATAGTATGAGAAAAATATATATTCAATTCAGCTCGAGTCGAGCTAAACTGACTAAGAGAAAACAGTCTACAGTCTAGCTCGAGTCGAGCAAAACTGCATCAAGTAATATATCAATCAATTTAGCTCGACTCGAGCTAAACTGTCTCACGGACAGGGCCTTGTAGGAGTGGTAGTACTAAACCGCACTTTGGATCAGCTGTACACCAGCTCAACTGATTCTACAGATACATACTACAGTTTAGCTCGACTCGAGTTAAACTATCAGAACGAACGCATATAGCAATTTAGCTCGAGTCGAGCTAAACTGTAATCCACATGTTGTTGCAGTTCAGCTCGACTCGAGCTAAACTGTCAGAACGAACGCATAGAGCAGTTTAGCTCGAGTCGAGCTAAACTGTATGCCACATGTTGTTGCAGTTTAGCTCGACTCGAGCTAAACTGTATGTCACGCATGTTTAGGGTTTAGGATTTAGGGTTTAGGGTTTAGGATTTAGGGTTTAGGGTTTAGGATTTAGGGTTTAGGGTTTAGGATTTCTGATTATAGGTGTGTGATAATTGTTATTGGTCAAAAAAATGTTAATCTTTATACACCTAGTTTGAGGTATACTATGTTAGCAAACACTCACTAACAAAATAAATGTTTAGTTAAATTACTTGGAAGCATTACTATGGATACGACTTCTTATTTTTTTATCTTTTTGAATCGAGTATCCTTAACCTCAAACCTTTCTTTCTAGATAAAGTTTCTATACAATATATTCGATGCAATATTTACCTTAAGGTGAAGTCTTATTAAGTATTAAGCTATTATCTTATCTATAAGTTTAATAATACTACATTTTTTTTGTGTATGCACTTGCTAACAATTTGTTATTGAGTGTTAATTATTATACACTTCAAATTTTATCTATCATTTGCTATTTCTCGTTAAAAATTGATGATTAAACATAATTTTTATTAAACAGTGTTTGTTTATTTGTATATATGATAATTATATATAATTTATTATAATATATGATATTCATTGCATATTATATTATATACTATTTATCTATAAATGAAAAATATATCTTTGAAGTTGTAAGTTAAATACAAATTCAATGATGTGATCTTAGTATATTATTTAGAGTATCAAATTGCTTGAGCTATAAAAAGTAGTGATAAAATCAAATATTGTAACTTTAAATTTTAAGAGATATCTTTAAACTAATGTACGATTAAAAATTTATACAATTTGATAAGTAAATTTGTAAACCCTGTTAAATACACTTTGGAATATTTAATGAAAGACATTTGTATGTACATAAACGTTTATATTTAAATTTAATGTCAATGTATACATGCTCAATGGTATATATGTAATTTAATATTTTTGTAACATAGAGCTTATCAAAATAAGATTACTTCCGAATGTTTTAATTTGATTTGTAGATGTTTAACATTACAATTAGATTACATTCATTGATCTTTAATGTTGAAATTCTATTTTGCAAATTTTAGTAAACTTTAAATTATTTATTACCTATCCACTCCTAACGCATTTCAATGTCTTTAAGCATAGTGTATAGTGTAAGAACTATTATAAGCTTTAATCCTCCCAACGCGATCGTTATCTAGTGATTTGCATTAAATTTTAGTACAAAGCATTTTGTACGATGTCAAACAAAAAAAGTGATTGTACTGTATGCAGAAGACCTGAATGTTTTTTTATCGAATGAACTGATTTTGTGTTTGAAATGAAAAGTTTTTTTGTAGATGTTGTCTTTATACACCGTCATGTACATCTGTACAGGTGATTATAAACATTGCTAGCAGACTAAAGTCAGGTGTTGGTATTGATTATATTCCTTTAATGTACATTAATTTAGCGTTTATTTAAAAATATGAGCACTCTGACTATTAGAAAACAAACAACAACAATATTTGTTAAGCCATTTACAAATTCTTCCTTTCAGCTCATATTTTACGTGATTCAAATTATCGAGATTCACAAATATAAGTATTAAAATTATTATTACTTTTGAACAACCTTTGAGAGTGATGGACTTCAATGACGTATTTATGTTTTAAACGCATACTAAAGAACAAAAATGGTTTTAAATGAACATGCAATAACAATAAATGTACAGAAATGATTGTTGTACAATGCAAATAACAATGTAAGCAACTATGTAAACTAATAGATGTTTTCATATTTTTAAAATGTAATCATAGTCATTATATTATCTAAAATATGTCTTTCTTAATGTATGTAGCTTGTAAAATTCTACACAATAGGCAATATTTATAGCTTATAGTTTAAGAATTTTATTGAAACCCTCTATGCAATAGCATGTTTTTTAATTATAGTTTTACAGAACTTAATATCATTAACCTATATTAGACATCAAATAAATCCAAATTTGCATTTGTGCGAAGTTTCACTGTTCTCCCTAGTTATATTTATGAATCTCTTATCCTTATCTATTTATAGAAATACTTTTCGTTTTTCTTTAAATTTTGATACTTCTCTTAATATAATGTTCGAATTAATAATTCAGTTATTAACTTTTGTTGTCAAATACTCTATTTATAGAAATATCAAAATTTGAAAATATTATATTTCTCGAGAAAAAAGGCTTAAGAGAAGGAGTTTACTGAGAGCTTCTTCTAAATATATGAGTTTCTCGATGATGTAGAAAAGGGAAATGATACATTGGGTTTGAGCTTGACGTTTTGGTCGCACTAAAACATCCATTCAGAGAATGACCAGAGATTGATTGATGGGACCACTAAGAACGACTAGCAGAGAGGCAGGTATCGTGAGCATTTTTAACCCAATTTCTACTTCGAAGGTGGTGACAAGGAGCTAACACAAGCCAACATTGAATCAATAATGTATCAATTTGACTTTGAACACATCAATAGTGATCATAAAACACCGACAACAAACTTCAATGTTGGAAACTGAATAAACAATCCCAATTCACTACTTCAATCTGCTTATTCCCAAATAACAAGTGTATTCCATATGTATTAATAATCTATTCCTAACCTTCTCTTAAATAATCTATTATGAAATAGTGTATTTATTAATTTTTATACCCAAATAACATATCTATACAAAACTATATTTATTGGAGTCCCTATTTATTAGTCTTTTAATGTGAATAAAAATATTAATTGAATTTTTTCCAAATAATCTATTTATTGACCTACTAATTCCAAATTCTATATTCATAAGATCATGTATTTCTTGGCGTAACTTTTCTTTAAATTAGATATATATATTTAGTTGTAATAATATATTTAGTAAATAGTCTAATCAATAATCCCTTACTTCTATGTGTAATCAATAATTTGTTTATGAACAGTTATCTTTCAAAATACTGTATTTATAAGATACTTTATCTTGTGGTGACCAGTTTATTATCTGTATATTTCTTTATTTAATTATTTACATTAACATATTTATGAAAAGTCTATAAAATATCCACTGATACACAAATTTAGTGTGTATTATATAATCTCTTCATTAATAATTATATTTTCCAATAAAATATTCATTAAAGATATTGTTTATTAACGACTAATACCAAATTAAATTATTTACCAAAAATTTAGATTTCTTTTCTTTTTTCTTTTTTTTTTTTTTTTTTGACATATAGAAGACTGAGGTATTATGATAAATAGTGATCATTTTGATTTGTAATTTATTTTAAAATCACATCATTTTTTTATTAGCAACTCTAGCCTTTCGATAGGAATCGCATAGATCTTTTCATACTTAACCCCCATGTGACTAGAGTACAAGAAAAATATTCACGTTTTTAAATACTTAGCGTATGTACTGACGGTTATATATATTTCTATTAAAAAACTATTATTTGTACTTGTAAATACTCATCATCTCAAGATAGTACATACTTTAGAAGTACACGAATTAATATGTATAAGACAATACGTGGTACAAATATTTTTCTATTCGTTATACTCAAGATGATCAAAAAATACACATCAGTTAGAAAGTGAACAACGTCATATATAAAATTTGTTTTACTCTAAATTGGTTTTTCATGGAGGTATTCTACACGAGATAAAAACTAAACATGATAGATGTTTTTTTTACAAAAGATAGGGAACAATGTACTCTCTACATATTCTGTTTAAACCTAAAAGTTTAAAGTACCTTAGAGTACTAAATTTAGTCAAAATTTTATTTAAAAACTTCCATTAAAATCCTTGACATATACTTAGTGAAAATTGGGACAAAACTTGGACATAAACATAGTCAAATCTAAGTCAAAACTTAGCCAAGAATTAGTAAAAAAAAATTTATTCAAAACATAGTTAAAATGTAACAAAATTTCGAAAAATAAATACTAAAGTAAATTTACTCGCCATGCACATGATCATGTGCATGGGCATGGCCATGTATGTATGTATGACCATGTGCATGGCCATGCCCATGCACATCATCATACGCATGAAAAAGTTTCTCGTGATGGGATCTGACGTCCCACCACCGCCGCCATCTCCACGCAGGTCCCATCCCCCCCCACTTACCTGCCATTGCCAGGCACTTCTCCTGCATTTTGTCGTCTTTCTCCTGCGCCCTTGCTTTTGCTCCGTTATCCTTCTCCTGCTTTTGCTGCGATATCATTCTCTTGCTTTTGCTGCGTCGTACTTCCTCGGAGTTAGCGCCGGTCTTTGAGCTGTTGTCGTCGTGCGCGAGCTTTCCGAAAGTTTTGTCGTTATAGTTGTTTTTGTCGAGGAGGAGGTTCGGAGGTTTTTGGCGCCATTTCGCGCTGGGCACTGCGAGGTTGCGTACTTCGGCGAAAGGAGTTCGTGGAGAGCGGCGGTGCTGCTGCGAGTTCGCGGAGATCGGAGGCGGTGCTGCTGCGATTTCGGTTGGCGGCAGTGGTGCTGCTGCAAATTTTCTTGGCGGCGGTGGTGCTGCTGCGAGTTTGCTTGGTGGCGGTGTTGTGCTTCGCGGCGGTGCTTGTGCTTGGCTGCTGCGAGTTCGCTTTTCGGCTGTGGTCTAGGGTTTTCTTGCGGGTGAGATTCCAGCTCCAATAGCGTATTCTTAAGTTGTTGCAGTTAAAATGCTCGTAGTTGGATGTTGGGTCGGGGGGAGCGGTCCGCCGCTTCGTGGGTGTGCACTGGTCCCACCCGACCTTGTTTCTGCCGGGGACGCGCTCCTGGCCTTCGCTGGTTGGGACGCGGATTCGGCGACGTTTTTGAAAAAATTAGAGTGCTCAAAGCAAGCCTATGCTCTGAATACATTAGCATGGAATAACGCGACAAGACTCTGGTCATTTTGTGTTGGTCTTCGGGACCGGAGTATTGATTAATAGGGACAGTTGGGGTCATTAGTATTTCATTGTCAGAGGTGAAATTCTTGGATTTATGAAAGACGAACTTCTGCGAAAGCATTTGCCAAGTATATTTTCATTAATTAAGAACGAAAGTAGGGGGCTCGAAGACGATCAGATACCGGCATGGTCTCAACCATAAACGATGCCGACTAGGGATTGGCGGGTGTTGATTTGATGACCCCGCCAGCACCTTATGAGAAATCAAAGTTTTTGGGTTCCGGAGAGAGTATGGTCGCAAGGCTAAAACTTAAAGGAATTGACGGAAGGGCACCACCAGGAGTGAGATTGTAGAGAGATTCAAAATTTCCTTCTGTGATGAAATTTGTAAACTCTTACTTAGTTAGAATTTGCAGTAACTTGTATTTGAATTGCTTGTAGTGAATCTTGCGGGAGATAGACTTGGTGAAGATCGGTTTCGAGATTCAATTGCCCGGAACTTCGAGATAGTCATATTTGAAGAAGAATATCGAGGTAATGTGAGACAATCGTTTCTGTATGACTCAGTCAACTAGGACTTGCTATGGTTTTTTGTATTTTTCTATTCCCCCTTTCATTGTTGTGCATTGTTCATAGCACTTCCTTTCTAGATTCAATGCTGATGCTTAGGCTTGAAGCTCGTACATGTTTAAATTTCCTGTAATGTGCAGCATGTTATGCTGGATTGCTTAATTTTGTTAAAAGAAAGCCCACGCTTCCGCTTCGAAGAAAGTATCATTAACATCTGATTCCAATTCTATATGTATTCACTAAACTCTGAATAATACACCACAAATGCTTACAAGCAACTGTAGTTCCTCACACACCTCCCCAATCCATGACCAATCGCATTCTTGTGCAGGTCAAGCCCAAGCGGAGTGCATCACAGAAGTCTATCCCCGAGTATACAAAACCAATGGCAGACAGGTGATAATCATCATCAACAAAAATCCACTAACTCACATGCAAATAGTTGGGTCCCCTCTAAAGTATGCAGCCCTTAGAGTAATATGCCCCTACATGGAGCGGCTACGCTTTAGCTCGAGTCGAGCTAAATCAGAGTGGACAATCTCTCTGATTTAGCTCGACTCGAGCTAAATCTGGATACATCTCAGAAACTACTACGTTAGCTTGAGTCAAGCTAAACTGTAGTTGGCACCAGCCTCTACAGTTTAGCTCGAGACGAGCTAAACTGCTGCAATTCTTAAAACTAAGTCTAATTTACGAAGCAGTTCATGGTTTAGGGTATAAGGTATGACTTACCAAAATGTAGTTATACTAAAATTAACAAAAGACCACTAATAAAACAATATAGCAAACAAAAATCCGTCAACAGTTTAGCTCGACTCGAGCTAAACTGTAAAGTAACGTGCCAACTACAGTTTAGCTCCAGTCGAGCTAAACTGTAGCTGGCACCAGCTTCTATAGTTTAGCTCGAGTCGAGCTTAACTGCTGCAATTGTTCACACGAAGTCTAGTTTACGACGCAGTCCATGGTTTAGGGTATAAGGTCTGAAATGTACTTACTCAAATTAACAAAAGACCACTAATAAAATAATAAGGCCTACATAGATTCAGTCAGCTACAGTTTAGCTCAGTCAAGCTAGACTGTACAGCCATTTATCCACTACAGTTTAGCTCAACTCGAGCTAAACTGTAGTTGGCACGGCCTTTGACAGTTTAGCTCGAGTCGAGCTAAACTGTAGCTGGGACGAGCCTTGACAGTTTAGCTCGAGTCGAGCTAAACTGTAGCTGGGACGAGCCTTGACAGTTTAGCTCGAGTCGAGCTAAACTGCTGCCCATATTAAAATGAAACCTTCTTTTTTGACGCAGTTCATGATTAAGGGCGAAGAATTAAGCTTACCGAAATCACATTACACTCTAATCGACACGAAACTTGCCTAAGTAAGCAACAAAGACTACATAGACCCGTCTACAGTTTAGCTCGACTCGAGCTAAACCGTAGTCGGCACATGTGTCTACAATTTAGCTCGACTCGAGCTAAACTGTAGATGTTACGTTAGTTGACAAACAAGTTATCAACAAATACTTAGTTACGACGCAGATACAGGTTGAAGGTTAAGGCTTTGTTAAAATGACTTAAAATACAAAGTATAGATACTGTAGTAGCTTAAACCGTGCAGTTCAGCTCAGTCGATTTAATTTGCTCAAACCGCGAAAGCTGCTGTTTAGCTCGACTCGAGCTAAACTGCAAGTAGTACTAGGAAGGATAATCTAAGCTTCACGGATATCCAAACCATCAACTAACACACTCCCCCTTCACAGTCAGGAGAAGGCAAGAGTTCAAGAGACGCTTCAACACTTCTTCAGACTTAGGCCATCAGATATTGACGAGGACGATGGCGACGACACAAAGCAGCTGGACTGCTGAGAATTCAAGGATCCATCCAAAGTTGTATCCTGGTCTGCGAGATGGATTCCGTATACTGCATTCCTTACCCTTGTCGTGACCTACGAAGGAAATGTAGAAGACCCAATTTCCATCGACATAGACTCCAAGCTCACAGACTTCGACCACGAAACGGAAAAGGAAATCATTGCTACATTAACAACCTTCAAGGAGAAGGACAAGGAGCAAGCTTACAACTACACCATAATGATCGATATCAAGCAGACTGGTTTTGACTTGGGCCAGTTAGTGGAGAGTTTAGAGCCGTCCAGTTTCGACGAAAATAAATCCACATTGAAACAGGATATGCTTACTAAAGCATGGCAAACAAAACAGGGGGGAGATCCGAAGGCCAAGCAGCTCGCGATCAAACTGCGATATGTAGTCTCTGCTCTGACGCATGCTGATATTATGGCGAAGACTATACACCTGAAAGGGAAAGCTCCACTGGAGGGTTCTGGGCTGACTGCAATGGGGAGCGGCGTACAGAGCAGGACCCCAACACGCCCGCAACGTGCTACAAGGCCTACCCCAACAACCACCACGACTACAGACTCGCCTCTAATCAGGAGAGAAGCTCCCTTGAAGAAGTCAGCTGAGGCGAAGAAGAAAAAGAGCATGCTCATCCCCGAAGAGGATGCTTTAACGGCTTTGAACGATGCTATTCAATGCATTCCGAAGAACGTTAATACCGTGGAGGAAATCGACTTCAAGAACGTCAACCTCATCTACCAGAAGTTCTTCACGGACTGTCAGGACTGTTTCGTCTTTCCTAAACCTGACACGAAGATAGAGGTCGACACGATGAGGATGATCAAGTCCCCTCCCCAATGGACCATTCGTGCATTCGAGAAGAAGGGCAAGACCGACTTGATGAATTTTCTCATCAATATGCCCGACAGGTCCCAGAAGCAAACGCTCTGCGTCATGCCAAAATTGGATGTGAAGACCAACGGCCTGGAAGATATGCAGGACTGCGAGTTTTGGATCATCAACGGCCAACACAGTGTTGCCGCCTCGATGCTTGAGTCCAAAGTCCCAGAAACAATTCGCAAAGACTTCCGGGTATGGTCAGCTTTCGTAGTATGGACAAAGGATGAAGCCAAGCTCCGCAAGATATCGGCGTTTTATAACAGAGTGAACCACTTCACTCCATTTAAGTCGACATGGGCATCAAACATCCTTGCCGCCCGCACTGTGTGGGAGAACTACGGGTGCCCAGCAAACAGACATGCAGCAGCTGGGGTGGCGGATAAGCATGTGCAAACAAAGCGAGTTCTGTCACAATTTGCAAATTTTGACGTTAGTATTACCTCATGTTGCATCACATCTCTACCTTCTATCATAGCAAATTGATCCCCGTAGCAGTTTAGCTTGAGTCGAGCTAAATTGTCGTTGCAGTTTAGCTCGAGTCGAGCTAAACTGTCGCTGCTGCTTATTAAACCCAACATCTTTACAACTGCTGAATTCCGGATGCACACTCGAGCTGGACTCGAGCTAAAGTGACTGCTCTCTTACACTCTGACATCTTACATTACTTGTGGCATTGCAGAAATTCGTGGACTCCACTCGACATAGGTTCGCCATGATTGATGTCGCCAAGGCCCAAGTAGAGGTGAAGAACAAGGTCTTGTCCCTCACGAATGAGCTAAAGATGATCTCTGGGACCTATGGGCTGAGTTAATTGGAAGTGTCGCTCAGGGGACCCTTATCGACCCCTACTCCTTGAGGCAGTTGTGTGACAAGCCAGGATTCAAACCAGACAACGATCAAACCTTGTCGAGGGAATTTTTTAAGAACCTCGATAACCTATCAGAGTCGGACCATAGAAAACTCTGTTCACATATGTTGAATAGGTCAGGTCCGTCACGGAAACTGGAATACCCGAAGGTTACTCTCAAACAACCAGTAAACCTTCTAGAAGATTGCTACTCCGTAAAGGAGTACGTTGAACGGTTGAAGCGTAAGGCGACCGCCCAGCTTCAGATCCACAAGATCAGGCCCCAACTCGGAATCTTCAAGAACAACGAGTTCGACGTGGATGCGTGGAAGAAATTCAAGAAAGACTACCACGTCACGAAGGCCTCAAAGCGCGCACTTTTGGAATGGGGGATTCCTGATAAGTACTACGCAGATCAGAGGCAAACCCAGCACAGGAATACCAGCTGCGAAGATCTCTCTCCCTACGCAAAGAGGTTCTTCGAGGTGTTTCTGGAAAAGCGCGAAAAGTTTACTGGCCCTGTTGGTACTCTTATATTCCGTTCCTTCGAGCGCAAAACACCACAGAGGCTGAAAGATTGGCCTGAGAACAAATGGCCAGAACCTGCACCCAAGATGAACGCCGGAATCATTGACTTTAGATTGGTTCCGGGTAGTTGAAGTTCCTCAGCTGATTCCTCGCCTAATCACCATTCTTCGAAATGTTCATGGCGATCTTATCGTCCCAGAACAAGCCAGCTCTGACAGATGTTCCCTGCTGGTTATTTATTTGCGGTGGTGAGGGTCAATACGCGCAAGTTGAGGAGTTCGCGACAAATCCTGCATTCTTCCCAGAGTCGAATTATAAGCTGATCCCGTCGATGTACTATCCGTCCCCGCACGAACGGCTCGCTGGATACAACGCGAAAGCGAAACAAGCCTCAGAGCCTGTGCGTCTTCTCCTCATGATCGGGGGAAACGTGAACCTCGCGTGTATGCCACAGGCCGAGTATCGCGCTCCAAAGCACGCGCTTTACGAGAAGCCGCTGAAGTACAACAAGTCCCGGTATCACATGTACCCGATCGAGTTAAGGATGGATTTTTATTTGCAGGTCATCCAGCTTTTCTGTCAGGAGCAGGAGAACATTTTTCTTGTCTACGCCGGCGGAAAAGCAGTCTGCGCAAGCATGGTAAGCTTCGCTGTGGTTAAGCTCGATTCTCCTCGCTCGCATAGGAATCCCTACAGTTTAGCTCGAGTCGAGCTAAACTGTCAAGCTTGTTTCCAAATCATGTCCGCTTTAATTACAGATGATTTCCGTTTTTAAAGCTGCACTGTTTTTCTTGTAGATGTTGTCTCTCGATGCCTACGCTATATTCGACGCCGAAGACAGAGAGGACATCGACCAGGCGTACGACGAAGGGCTTACTCTAGATCCCATTGACTTCTCTGTGAACGGGTATTTCGTCGACAAAGTCGAGTTCCCGGAGGTTGGGGCCATGCTCTTGAAAGGCAAGCGCAAAGCTGTTGCGTCTTTGGATGACGAGGCCCTCGACGATGAGGCGGACGTCCCCGACCGGGAGGACTCTGGATCAAGCGGAAGGCAACTTCACGGCGAAGGCAGCACTTACAGCCTTGGTTCCGGTGGAGATGACGAAGAGCAAGACATGGAAATTGACACGACCCCTCGGACACCGCAGGAGTCGCGTACCGCTCCCGGGCAAGGAGGAGGCAGAGGGAGTGCAAAGCGGAAACGTAATCCCATGTCGAAGGACTCACCCTCAAGTAGATTCAAGGCTGAGGAGAGTAACGAGTTGGCAGCACTACAGCGCAAGATTGAGGAGGAGACGACACAGCGGAGGAAGTTGGAAGAGCTCCTTGCACAACAGCAAATTGCGCAGCTGGAACGCGAAAAGAGAGACCAGGAACGCCATGACATGATGATGGAGATAATGCAAAAGTTCACTGGAGGCAACGCATTAACTTTGGTGCGAACAATGGCAACCACTACTGCACCACATGCTGATCCTACTTCTCTGCAACCACTCACGTCCCTGCCGCCTCCAACTACCGAGCCTTCCGTGCCTACGCCTTCCTCTCCTACGCCTGAATTACATCCTGAGGGAGACGCTGAAGAAGAATCTACAGGTCCTCCTTCAACTTAGATTTTGGATCGAGTGTATAGTATTTAAGCTGTAAATGCCGGAAAACACATGTACATGTGAAATTTTGTATCAAACTCTAAGACACTTTTTTGTAATTAATATAGGCCTTTACTATTTTGCAGTTTAGCTCGACTCGAGCTAAAGTGTTGCGCTTTTTCCTATCTGCTTCTTCTTGGCTCTCATATTATATTTCCTCCATCGTATTGTTCCCTGATTCCATGAATTTGTATTGCGCTGCCAGATGTTATTTTGGATGAGGAAGCAATCGATGTTCCAGTCATAGATGATGTCACGCTTGAATGTTATCGCCATGAGCGGGTTCCACCGGTGGAGGACACACTTAAAATGCATGGTGTCTCATACAGAAAATGTTGTTGCTGTCCGTGATGAGATAGATTGCACTGAGCAGTCACTCGGGTCAATGGGTGTCCAAGTTGACTTAGAGGAGAGCAATTATGATAATCAGGTATTTTCTGTTCCACAAACACTGCTCTCACCCATGCCATCGTTTCTGACCTTGAATTCATCGCACCAGTGACGAAAGCTCCCCAGTAATTTTGTCGTGGTGCGCCGTTTTCATTTCAGGTCAACGAAGCATCGGTCAATGATTTAATTTCTAGAGAAGGCATAGGTCGGGTTCCAAGGAAATCCTCCGATACTTGGTTAAATGTTGTTCTCGACCTCAATGGTATCCTCTGCAGTTGTACCCCATTTTGGGAAGCTAAAGGATACAGAAATCGTGACTTCCGTATTCACTCGGCCATGTTGCCAACCGAGGTGGGGAAGAAGCTTGTATGGGTGAGGCCCAATTGTAAGGACTTCCACTCTCGGGTGGCATCGTTTCCTACCATTACGGTTTGGAGTTCGATGATGAGAACAACCACAGAAGCCATTTGTGATTTTCTGTTCGGTCCTATAAACCCTATAAGGCCACTACGAATACTTGGTCAAGAAGACTGTGACATGATTCCCTTGAAATCTGGTGGGAGCCGACTATTGTTAATGAAGGAACCCGGAACTCAAAAGTCTATCTTCCTTAAGACCTTGTCAGCTCATCTCTTCAATAGCTTTGATGGTTTTTATACAGAAGCTAATACGCTCATCATAGATGATAGTCCGGTTAAGCACGTGCTTAATCAGCGGGAAAATGTTCTTTTACTACCATCTTGGTCTCACAAGGACAATAGGGCACACGAGGACTCTATTTTGTTAGATGAGGTTTTGCCGTATCTGTTAGATCTCCATGAGTTTGACGGTCCCCTTAGCAAGTTTCGGGCATCGTTTCAATTTGGACGTGCCATGTTATATGATGATCGTGCATCATTAGATCTGTACAATGAAATACAAAATGCCTTAATAGAATGACAAATTATTTCGTTTTCTATTCTCGTGTAGTTCTGTTCCCTTTGGTTTAATTTTAATCGTAACTTAGAGTGTGAAGCTCTTCTAGACAGTAGATTTGTAGGACTTTTCATATGCTAGTAAATTTTCATTTTGTGAATATGAAGAGAATGTTTTCTTTAGTTTTGCTTAAAGTTATGTCTTGCATGAACTTTATGTACACTGGATATTTGATAATTTGTTTGGCATATTGTTGAAATAGATTACGTAGGGTGATTGTCGTGCTTCTGTGGATTCTTTGATGAATGCTGCGGATTTCGGGCCTTCAATATGGAGTAGAGGACGATTATTGAAGTCTGCTGAAACGGCTCAATCTACCATGGATTTTTCGACAATGGCGGTAGAAGATGGAGTAGTTAACAGTCATGTCACCAAGGCATCACCTCCGAAAGTGCGATCCGCTTCCCCCGTGTCGCCGCCAACGGTCAATCATATTGGTTCTCCTCTTCAAATTACATCTACGCCTACAAAGCGTATGTTATACGACATTGACTTGGATATTTCTGAAGAAGTTTTTGTCAAGGTTTGTTTCTTCATCCCTTGAGAGCGTCCCTTTTAGGCTTTAAGTTAACTGTTTGCAAAAACGATTAACGATTTGTAGATTTTCTGCTGTACAATCTAATTCATTCAACAATTCTTAGACATTGGACTTATGTGCTACCTATTGCTCGTATGTATCCATTCGCTTGGTTACTTTTAAGAAATGCTGTTGTTTTATTTTGTTCAGGATTGTGTTTTGGAGACTCCAAAAGCATGTCCTTCGAAGTCCACTGAACAAGGAGCAATGAAGCCTTCGTCAGAAAACCGCCGCCACTCGCTACCTAAGTCAAGCATTGAGGACCGGCGTCGCGGAAGGCTGCAACGCCTTCTTGATAGTCCATTGATGCAAGACAATGATTCTAGCTAAAAACGTCGACGTCAACGAGCATTCATCCGATCGCGTATTGTCGCTTATGGTGGAACTCCGTAGTAGTTACATCTAGTAGCATCAGAAGTAATTATGTACAGAATTTGATAGTCATCACTCTTGTATGACATATTTTGTGAATTATGATTGATATTTACAAGCGAATAAATGGAATATTCTTTTATTCCCATCCTTTGTTCAGAGTGATGTCTCTATTTGCATATAATCATATCATGTTTGATGCAAGATCTAGTACTTTATGCTTAACATTGATCGATATTTTAGATGATTTTTTTCTCTTGAATCTCCCAAAGTCATGCATATTTCCCAATATAACGAATATGGGTTTTTAGCAGCCAGGATTGCTGTCTTGGAGCAGCTAGATACTATACGACAGGATGCACAAGCAGTAGCTGGGACCAGACAGTGGAACCGGTCATTATGGAGCCAACAGCACTACCGGCAAATGGATTTCCAACTTGGCGACTATGTACTGTGGTATCCAAAAGGGCACAAGGAGCATGTTGGCAAATTCAAGAGCAGGTGGTATGGGCCTAATAGGATCCAGTATCGGCTACCTAATAACACTGCCTTATTGGTCACAGTGGGACACTTTGACACCAATCCGGTAATTGTCAACATCAACAAATTGAAGTCACACCTTTTTTATGACAAGACCCAACTTGTGACAGTGACTCCAACAATACTGCCCAAGGGACTGGTCGACCAGCAAAAGGGGGATAGTAGTTGCGAAGGCCAGAAAAACGCCACTAAAGACCAGAAAGAACGACCAGAATATCAAAAAAATAACCATGGAGTTGGAGTGAGGGACTTACAAGGCCAGGACAAGCAGACGGAAGGTCAGGACATGCAGTCAAGAGCCCAAGGAATACAACCAAGAGCCCAGGAGATGCAGCCAAGAGACCTGAACAGGCAGCCAACATGCCACGATAGTCAGCCGGGAGACCAAGGCCGTCAATCGGGAGGCCAGGACAATCAGCCGGGAGGTCGGGAGCTGCAATCAAAAGGCCCGGAGAAGCAGTTGAGATGCCAGTACAAGTACCTGGGAGGCCTGAAGACATACCCGGGAGGCCATGACAAACACACAGGAGGCAAGGAAGAACATTAAGACGTGGCTGCCGGCGTTGAGGAGGCTGCATCGCAGGTGGCTGAAGCACTTGAAGGTGGCTGAGGCTGAACGAGGGGAGGAGAAACTGGCTGTGCCGATTGGGGAGGTAGGCAGACCAGACTAGCGAGTCAGGTCAGAGAAGCAACCCAGGCCAGGGGATTGGGCCAGGCCAGGGTGTCAACACAGGCCAGGGCACCGGACCAGGGCAAGAAGGCAGGCGAGGCTAAGGAGTTAGGCCAGGCCAGGGAGGTTGACCAGACTAGGTTAACAAGGCAAGCCAGGCCAAGGAGTTACGTCAGGCCAGAAAGGAAGGCCAGGCCAGGGAGGCAGGCCAGGTCAGGGAGGCAGGCCAGGCATGGACTTTCCAAGCAACGTGGGGCAGAACATTCCTCAGGCTACAATGGAGATTGCACCAGCTGTAGCTGCAGGTCCCAGTACCAGGAGAAAGTCTACTCAACGATTTGCAAGATTGCCACAGAAGGTGTTGGTACCCAGGAAGGTAAACAGGGCTATACAGCTCGACTTCCTCCCTATGCAACACTGGCAAACTTGGAAGGACCTGAATGATGACTATTGGGCACAACGTACGGGCCTGGGAAGTTTCTATGAATTCACCTGGCCTGTGCCACGTACAGAGCTAGTGTTGGATTTTGTGGAAGGCTTCCACTACACGAAGGGGGAGAAAGCAGAGCCCAATATGCCAATCCGAGCTACAGTGAGGAGTAAACCAGTGGAGATCACGGTCTGGACTGTACAACAAGCCCTCGGTATTGAGGGGACCACAGAGCCCACAGCCAGGAAACCCAGTAAGGAGTTTGATACCAGATATACAACAACATTTGGTTTAGAGAAGACTGATTTCAGCAGTGATGGAATCCAAATAAACGGCTTCACAGACAAGTACCAGGACAGGATCAAGGCACTAATTGAAATAATGTGTTTGAAGAAGACATCACAGTATGCCAGCAAGGTGTTATTACACCACCTGTACCAGGCAGTGACGAAGGATAATCTCAACTGGGCACCACTTATACTGACCAGTCTTAGGCGGTTATTGATTCAAATACATACCAGCCACATTAAGGACATCGAAGGGGCAGAACTAATTGATGCCTTGTTGAAGTTATGGTTCCCGGACGACGAGGAGTATGTGGACCATACTACTGCACGGCAGGCACGCTCACCGGAGATACATGACGGCAGTAGCAGAGAACCAAGTTTGTCACCAACACAACCATGACCAAGACCACCACCGGATGTGGCTAGTGGAGAGGGTTTGAGGGGAGCTTACGGAGATGACCTGCCTAGACAGGAGCCGGAACAACAAGCAGGGTGAAGGCATCAATCTTCATCACCAAAACGGGGTTTGGTGTACAGAAGAAGAAGGGGGAAGAGAATGGTGTCTTCCCCAGCATCATCCACTGAAGAATGACCTAGCAATAGGAGAACACGGCGTCAGGTAAAGAGACCAGTATATCAAGACCCTTCCACCATAGAATCATCAGACTCTGGGGATGATGATGAGGCAACCTCTCCACAGCGGGTAGTGAAAGGGAAAGGAAAGTCTAGGCAGGCCAAAGACACTGTTTACTCCATCACCACAGACACTTCAGACTCTGAAGATAATGACGAGGTAGCCTCTGTACAACAGTTAGTGCAACAAAAACGAAAGACTCAAAAGGGCAAGGAGACCATTGAACTGACCACCAGTTCTGACGAATTTCCGCTACGGAGAGTAATCCAGGCCCGACATCAGGAGCAGCTGCCACAGCCAGCACAGGCCCAGCCATACCGGACTTATCAGGAGGTAGAGGAGGTACCAGCATTGTCGGTATATGAGGAGGTTCAAGGGGGGCAGAACAACCCAGCATTGGAGGAGCAGCTAGAACCCCAGCAGGAGACTCAGCAACCAGACCAGGACCAACAACACCAAACTCATGAACAGGTCGAAGTGGTACCAGACTTACCGGTATACGAGGAGGTTCAGGAGCAGCAGGTGAATCCAACCATGGCGGAACAGTTGCAACCATCCCAGGAGAGTGAGCATTTGGAGCAGGACCAAGTGCAACAGATGAGGAGCAGGAGTCCAGGAGATCACAGTGGCATAATGGAGGGACTAAACGACTTAGTCCACCACCTACAAACTGCACTCAACGGTGCAGCAATGGTAAGACAACTTCAGGAGCAGGTGGATACCACAGAGGTCAACACCAACTTGGCCTTACAGCGGCGGGTAGAAGAAATGACTCCGCAGCTACAACACGGACAGCGGCAGTATGCTGCATTGGAAAGTACCTGGACAGAAACGATGCAGAGTTTGACAATTCTCCAGGAGAAATACTACACAGCAGTACAGAGAGAAGATGCCAAACGACGATGCGTGGAGTTGGAGGATAGTGTGAGCGCCAGGCTCAAGGACTATGACAGACTAGCTCTGGAGAACCTGCAACTGCAACTGCAAGTACAATTGGCACAGGCCAAATCCATTCAAACATTTCAACAATTGACCCAGCATCTACTAACTACATCCAAGAACCAGGTCTTGAAGGAGATCAAGGCCTATTCTGAGGATCAAGAGAGGAGCAGCAGATACTTAATGAGGTTTGTGGAAAAATACCCTACTTTTGTTTACTGGTCAGATGGAAAGCAGGAAGAGGAGGAGGACCAGTTACTACCACAATTCAGGCAGTCTGTCGAGGGGGCAGGAGCTTCTTGCAGTGCCCCGGGCACTACTTCAGACATTGGGACAGAGATATTGGGAGGTCCCGGCGAAGTAGTACCAGTGATGGAGAGCACACCTGCAACCACCATCGGTACTGTGCCAGTAGGGAGCGGACAAGCAGCAACACCAGGAGCAGTCTAAGGCAGTACTAGGAGTATATGACTGCTTAGTAGTATTCACTACATACTTGATAGGACAGTATTCCAAGTATGGGTTTTCATTTGTGTGAGGCATGTTTTTTTTACATTTTATTTTATTTGTTGTTTAAACCCGGTTATTACATTTAAACCCGTACAGGAACATCTGAGGGCAGATGTAAACCAAAAGGGGGATAATGTTAACAGGGGATTTACTTAGCCAATACAAGAGTAAATCTGCTAGTAGCCAATTAAGACCACTAGACTTTAGAGTCCTGGGATGAAATCCTGTCCTGGGATGAAATCTTGTGGATGGATGAAGGCGGCTAGGGTTGGAGATTAGGGTTTGGCGGCCAAGGTTTGGAGGAGGTTTGGGAGCTCTCTCTCTCTCTTTTGGGTACTGGAGCTAGGAGCGTGTGTGTGTGGGTGTTGCATAGTGGCAGGAACTACTGCTTAGGTCAGTTCATGGTACCTGGAAGGGCCAGGTAGCATTGCCAAGGCAGGAAATGTCTATACTACCATCATTTTTTTCAATGACATTATAAATGGATTTGTGTGTAAATGTGTTAAACTTAAGTGTGGAGATTTCCGTGTTAGTGTTAGTGTTGGGGACAGTGTTAGGAGCAGTATTATGAAGCAGTATTAGGAGCAGTATTGGGAAGCAGTATTGGGAAGCAGTATTATGAAGCAGTGTTGGGAGCAGTAAGGTATGACAGTATATAGAATTTTTAGGGTTTCAGAGAGTTACAACATCATAGGTAAGGTATTTGGAGGGGTATGAAAAATACCACTTTCACAAACCCGGATTCTTCTTTAGATCGTTTCTGTGGAGTTGAGGTCAAGTTGGGCGTATTCTTGAGTGCCTTGTGACTTGAGCTGGTCTATGTGTCTGAGAGAGGGAAACTGTTGTGGTTAACACTTTACGGTCTGGGAGGGTCTGGGAGTAGAGTGTGCGAGGCCGGATTCCAATCCGACCTCCAACTGCTACGGACTTGGGTTCCTCAATAGTCTCAGAGGACGAATCAAGCGCAGTACGTGACCAGAATACGTGCAGACGTCCTCTAGCTGGATTCGGAGCTCTTGGAGTCTGTCATTGTAGTAAGATTGATAGAGTAACCAGGACGGCCTGTGTGACCTGCTAATTCGGACGGCCAGGACGGATTAGTTGTAAGGACGTAATGTTTGCCTAAGTCGGTGTGTGTGTGTGTATGAGAAGAGTCTAATTGTGGAAGTTTCCGCCACGGTAAACATAAGGGAAAGAGTCTTTGTGCATCCCCTCTTGCAAAGGGATACCCTTGCCATGCAAGGCTAAAACATAAGTTGGGACTAGAACGTTTGGTGGTTGAGTGTTTTAGCACTACTTTTTCTTGGTCACTTCACAGAATCCCCGGAACGATACACGAGACACTTGAACACGGGTATTACACTAATAAACGTGTAAGGGAAGATAAAGTGAATACATGGCATCCAACAATGGTGCACTCCATGCACGATGTATTGCTTTGTGTGTTTCGCTAGGCACGTATGTCCATTGCTGAGCCCCATAGGCTTAGTGATCCTATTGAGAATACTATACCCACGTAAATACTTGAAAGAGTAGATGAGATTTCTCAAGCTTCAATAGTTTAATTCTTTATACTTATCAAAGACTCATTCGAGCCTTTTGGAGGGATACCATGTCTAGTATCTTCAAGGCATTAGTAACTAGCTAGAAAATAGCATAGTCATAGTGTCCATCCTCGAAAGGAGAGAGTAGTATTGTGCCAATTTTCCCTTATCCGGTGGGCATCGGGTCATAAGTTTTACGAACGGACACTTCATTCAGGCTGGCCCCTTACAAAGGGACCAAAATTTCTATCTATATATCAAATGCATCATCAACAACAAGTAGAACTAACAGACATACATTTGAAAGAAGTGAGGAAAGAAGTTTTAACCTTCTGGCATTTTTATTCAATTGATGACTTTCTTGATTGTATTCATCTTTTACGTTGAGAGTTCTTTTTCACAATTTTATTTTGGAGGGTAACTTAAAACATCCATGCAATCCCCTACATCTTCCAGCACTCTTCCATTGGTGCTCTCGTCTTCTAAAACGGTGAGAGCCAACGGACATGCATTGGAAGAAGATAAAGAGGAAGTTTACTTTTCTATGTAGTTGGCTTAATTCTACTTACTCGCAATATTGAGTTCTTGTCAAGCTCGTATGTAAGGAAAATAGGCAAGGCTATGCAACCTTTAAGGACTTGAAGCATTCTTCATGCATCTCCAACAACAATATGAGCTAGTAAACACCCATGAAAACAAGGTAAGAAAATTAGTTATAAGCTTTTAGTATTCTACTTTATTAATATAGTGTTTAAATAGTATTAATCATTTTTTTTTTTGGTATTGTATTTTTTTAACTCTTTTATTTTGGTAGGAGAGTAGGCATATCAATAGATGGAACTGCCTAGAACTATCGGCACTCTTTCATTGATAAATCCATCTTCAACGAAAACTGAAACAAGTAAAAATGCTCTTATACAAGGTAAGAATAAATATTCTAAGCTTTTAGAAATTCTGATTTCCTAAGTGATTTTCATGATAACACTTAATATTTACTTTGGAAGTTATTTTTTATTGACATTATGTTTGGGAGGATAATAAACACACCTATGCAATTGCCATTACTCTACAATTGATAAATGCATCTCCAAGAACAACAAGAATGTTTGAAAATAATATGGACTAGCTAAGGAATATTGTGTATACAACCATACAAATGATCTGAGCTCAACTCATCAAGAGTTAGCCTGAGCCAGTGATCAATACTGGAGAAATTAAAGCAAGGGTTATCTCATTCAAATCCAAGTCGAGGCAGAAGATTTCTCCAAAATATACCTCATTTTGAGAAGATTCTCACAAGGTCGTCAAGTCCAGTGCCCTTCCATTTCCCCCATAAAATTATCCTACCTCCTCAATTTGAAGGATAAATGAGGAGACTCGTGGCATTGAGAATCTAATCCAAAGCCAATGCCATGGCTCAAGTTGAGGCACGAATGCATGGGGCAATGAAGGCATCACCAAGACTTCAAAATTAAAAACAATCAACTGCTGAGACCTCTGCCCATGGCTTGAGCTCAATAGCTGCTTGACCCTCTCTGATGCTTGTGGCATCGAAGGCATCCCCAAGACTTCATAAAGAAAAAAAAAAATGAAAGTGAAAACGGCCCGAGGCCTCAGCCCAAGGCTTGAGCTCCAAAAGCTACTGGACCCTCCAGGGCCGGCGGCAACAAAGGCATCACCAAGACTTCAAAATAAAAAAAACAAAGTGAAACGGCCTGAGGCAACAAAGGCATCACCAAGACTTGAAAACGAAAAAAAAAAATGAAAGCGAAAACGTCTAAGGCATTACCCCAAAAGTCGAGCTCCTGGACATGCCACTTGTTCCACTACAACCACTACCACAAAGACCAACATCACGAGGACAAAGAGCATGAACACCAACATCACAAGAACACAAGATTACGAGGAGGAATCAAGTGGGTGGGGAGTCCCGAAGGGAAGGCTCTCAGCACCGAGACAAGGGACCCTTGTCACTCATGCCATCAGCACCACGATTATCAAGAGGATGAACACGAAGACCAACATCACAATAACACGAGATGACAATGATCAAGAGGAGGAACCACTTGGGTGGGGAGGCTCTCGGCACCAAGAGAAGGGACCCCCGCCACTCGTACTACCAGCACCACTAACACGAAGACCACGATAGCGAGGAACAAGAAGTTCTGAATCAGCAATCGTTGCGTAACTGACACAGAGGCTTTTAACATAAATCCAAATTGCAGCACTTTAAAAGTGTTTAACCATACACAAGGTGATTTAGTGATCCAATGTGTGAGTCACATTAGAGCGCTCAGTGAGCGTGAAGTTGGAAAGCAAAACATTAGAGTCCTCTACAACAACCGCTTAGTGAGTGGAGAGAGAGCTCTTATGGCCAACTGAGAAAAATAAGCTGCCAATCTAGAATGCCAGGGATTATTGAGAGACCTACTCACCTCAAAGCAGACTGAGCCAAGTGAGTCAGTGCAAGTCGACCGCTCTTCTACCTCGAATCAGCAAAAACAGAACATCCTAAACACAAAGAACCCGACAACTTAGTTTTGTGAGAGACCTCGTACGTGAAAGTGGGAAAAAACAAATCTTACTCAAACAATATAACTCTTGGGCAAGGTTGTGAAATCCAGCTTGTTGAGGTGATCGGGGGGAGGGGGCTACGAGTTGTCTCGGACGGGCCGGCCTGCCTGCCCACCTTGATTGTAGGGGGTGTGTAATTTTTTGTAGGTAACAAACTTTGCTGTAAAAAGCCACGTAGGATGTGACGCGTAAGTCCATCGTGGCCTCTGGGCGGGTGAAATTGTGGCAGGGCGAGTCAACTTTTGTCAAGACGGGTGAACTTTTGAAAGGGCGGGTGACATAGAGGCGGGGCGGGTGACATGGGGCGGGGCGGGAGAAGCGGAGGAAGGGCGGGTGAGTGGGGTGCGGGGCGGGTGAGGGGGGAGTAGGGCGGGTTACCGGGGGAGGCGGATTACCGGGAGGGCGCGGTAACTTAGGGGTGGGTACCAATTTTAAATTTTTTTCTTCTCTGATGAGTAGGGCCGGTGCAAAGAGGGTGGGTCGGGTGCAAAATGGGGTAGGGCGGGTGAGGGGGGAGGGAGGGGCAAGTAAGGGGGGAGGGGGGGGCGAGTGAGGGGGGAGGGAGGTGGGTGACTCGGGGGGGGCGGATACCAATTTATTTTATTTTTTCTTTTTTTTTTAAGCGATCAATATAAGGGTGGGTTCCAGGTTCGCAAGGTGGGTATCCTAGCGGTGGGCAGGTGCAGAGGGGCGGGTGTCTTGGGGGTAGGTAGGGGAGGAGAGGAGTGCACAAACTCTCCCTTCTCTTCTTTTTTCTTCTTCGTAAACTTGGACTTTCATTAAAATAGCAAGGGCCCTCGGATTAGCATGTGCAAATCCAAACATTCTCCGACGATATTTGGGAAGCCAAAATCCCGGAATTCATGGAAGAATGTTTGGATTTGCTCACTCCAAAAATACCCTTGCCTTGTTCGAAGAAGGAGAAGGGTGGGGGAGATGACAAAAGCTTTGGCAAACCTTTTGCCAAGGCTCTTGGGAGGGTAAGGGCGGGTGCCATAGTGAATGGCAGATTTCCAAGGGCGGGGTGGGTGCCATTCGAGCAGGGCGGGTGAATGGTTTTCTATTTATTTATTTTTTTATTTTTTTTTATTTTATTTTTTTTTTTTTTTAGTTTTATTCTCTTCTTTTTCTTGGAACGTTTTCAACTTCCAAACCCCACACTTTTTCAATATTGAGCTACCACATCCCAATTCCCCCTCTTATTCAAAATTTGAGCTACCACATACCAATTCCCCTTCTTATTCAAAATTTGAGCTACCACATCCTAATTCCCCCTCTTATTCAAAATTTGAGCTACTACACGGCAAACCTCCCTCCCCCTTTTATTCAAATTTGGAATACAAAATTTTAGAAATGTAGCTTAATAATGATTTAAAAAGACTTCCATCCTCCCCATGCTTGTAAAACACTTCACCCTTTCATTGTAATGTAGCCCAATATTTAAACTCATTTCATGGATTATATTATGTTTTTTGTATAACTTTGAAACCATAAGGAGAATATAAATGTATCTCACGTTGAGAAATTTGCAGAAGAACTGAAAATTATAAGAATCGTTTTGAATTAAGTTAACATTAATTTAAATAGTACAAACATAGCCACGTAAATGTTATATATTTATTTTAGTATTTGTTGTCAAAATTTATATCTCATACTAGTACCAAGGTGATGGCAAGCGTATAGCAAACCAATATATACCAAAATACCATAAACATTAAATATTTGAAAGAGCTTGTTCATAATGGAGAATGCATTGTTATCATATATGTATAAAACAAAAACATTCTTTGGTATTTCATCCAAATATCTGAGTTGTTTTAAATACACAAGTATCTAATTTGTCTTAAATACATGTATATCTTAAAGATAGAAGAGAGAAATTGCAAAAAATTAAAAAAAAAATTATAACTATTTTATTTATTTTGGTTTCACAAATACTTTCTGTCCAATGTCAAAACCCACCTCAACATCTACTTCCATGAAAAACATCTCATGCTCTAAACCTCACAACTAAGAGCTACCATTACTAAATTTCATGCCATAAACTCATGCCTTCTTCAATGGGTTTGCAATGTGAATCATACAAACTAGACTTGATTTGAGACCCAACCCAAGTGATTTCGTCCAAATCGGATATTCTATGAAGAAGTTATGGCCCTTCAAAGTCACAGTCCCTGACCACATTCGTCAACGAAATTATCACCCACTTGGTCACTTTCATTCATGAATTGCCATGTAACCTCATTGATAGAATTATCTCATGATTTCCTCTCACAAAACACAACATCATAATCGATGTTAGTTTTCAAATTTGGTGCCCTATATCAAAACCCACCTCAACATCTACTTCCATGAAAAACATCCCATGCTCTAAACTTCACAAGTACGAGCTGCCATCACTAAATTTCATGCCATAAACTCATGCCTTCTTCAATGGGTTTGCAATGTGAATCATACAAACTAGACTCGATTTGAGACCCAACCCAAGTGATTTCGTCCAAATCGGATATTCTATGAAGAAGTTATGGCCCTTCAAAGTCACAGTCTCTGACCACATTCGTCAACGAAATTGTCACCCACTTGGTCACTTTCATTCATGAATGCCATGTAACCTCATTGATAGAATTATCTCATGATTTCCTCTCACAAAACACAACATCATAATCGAGGTGAGGTTTCAAATTTGGTGCCCAATGTTAAAACCCACCTCAACATCTACTTCCATGAAAAACATCCCATGCTCTAAACAACACAACTAAGAGCTGCCATCAAAAACTCATGCCTTATTCAATGGGTTTGCAATGTGAACCATACAAGCTAGACTTCATTTGAGATCCAAAACAGGTGAAGGCATTTGCCTCTTTCGCTGACGAAACTGCTACTTGTGAGGTCAAATTCAAACTTATTTGATAAGTCCTTCATTCTGAAGTTTGATTTGTCCGGTATGGACTCTGTCTCATTCCTTGACAAAACTACTCAAACCAAGATATGATATTGGGAAAACCACGTTGACCATCATCAATACAGTGTTCAATTGGAACAAGCCAGACAATTTTCTTCCCAATATGGAGTGTGTTGCTGCCTCTTTCGTTGAGGACACATCTCAATGGGAGCTCAGCTTGAACAACTCTCGTTGTTCTTGTGATGTTGTGCTCTGAATGTTCTAAGGAGGGCTTTGGCCATCTTTGTTTTCATGTTGATATTGAGTCACTAACTGAGTACAATCACTATGAAATATGGTGAAGGCAGATGTCTCGAGCTGTTTCCTTGACGAAGCTGATATTTACCGAGCTTTGACTTGCACTTTCAAATTTGGTTATTTGTTACATTTAGGAATGTAAAATGGAGCCTGATGGATCAGATCAAAATTGAGTGATGGCATTTGGCTTTTTCGTTGACGAAACTGCCATTTTTGAGCTCTCATTCGAACTAATCCAAAAATTCCATGTTGATGTAATGTGATTTGTCCTGTATGGTCTCTACCTCTTTTGTTGACAATCTGCTCGCTGCAAGCTCTGAGATTGAAGTGGACAAGTTGACCATCGATAGTACTGAGGTCTATTGGGACAAGCTAAAGAACTTTTGGAAAAACTTGGAACATGGTGATGCCTCTTTCGTTGACGAAAGAGCTCATTCTATGCTCGGTTTTGCTCTGCGCTCGTTGATCTTGTGTATTTGTGATCAGATTGATCTTTGGAGGACTTCGTTTATTGAGATCCTGCAACCTTGACATTTTGGCTTGAGATTTGAAATTTCCATTATAAACCTATATGGAATTATGCCTTCAGGATCATGGTCAAAGTCTGAGAGGTCTATACCTGTTTTGTTGACGAAACTCGCCTTTCCTGAGCTCTAAATAGCACTTGTCACGGATATGAAAAGAACCCTTCGGGATTATAGTGGAATCGGTGTGGTCTCTTGTCAGTTTCGTTGACAAAATTGCCCTTTTCCAAGCCATGACCTGCGTTACAATTGTGTGACGATGTTGAGATTCTAAAAGGTCTGCGGGCTCTTTCGTTGACGAAACTGCCGTTCTTGAGGTCCTATTTGGGGGTACAGGATAACCATTCCATTGCAGGGCTCTCTGTGCTCTACGAAGGGCTCTAAGTGATGGTTCGTGTTGTGTGCTGCTGGGGAGTTGTCTGAGTCTTAAACTGATTCTGGACTTTGCAAAATACAATCTAAAATGAGTAATTCCTTATCTGAGGAAGAACTCAGACTGATGAGGGTCAAATTGGTGAAGCCTTAAGACACATTCGTTGACGAAATTGCATTCCAGACAGCAAAAAATGGACCTGTCTTACGTGCTTTAGAATTTTTGTCACTAAATTTGGTTTTATAGTTGTTTATGTGAAGTCTTCAGCCACATTTGCTGACGAATGTGCTCACCCATCCCCTCTAACTTGACTGGTACACAATCAACAATACTTTTATCTATTCTATGTGCTCAATGAAGGGGTTTGGATGTCTTCGTGGCGTGTGATTCTTGGGTCCGTGATGAAGTCCAGAAGTTATTTTGCACTTCGAATGTTTTTCATTCAATTTAGTTTTTTTGTCTTTGGAGACTTTAGAATGAAGCTTGATAGTTCAGGTTGAAGTTTGGTGATGGCTAACCGACACATTCGTTAACGAATGTGTCATACAACAGCTTGAACTCTAGACTGTTAAAATTTGGCAATTATCTGCCTTATCATGAATGATGATTTGTGGATCATATTAGCTTAATTTTTATTGTAATTTGAATTGTTTTAGAGGCTGCCTGCAGTTGTTGAAAATCTTTTTATATCTCATGGAATATATAAGTTTGTTCTGGGACGAATCGGTATGGTCATCTGCCTCTTTCGCTGATGAAATTGCCACTTGCCTTGCTATGTTTTGAGCTGTCCCTGTTGACCTTCTAATTTCTATGCTTTGTTTGCTTTCTTGATGGCTCCGGATGGCTTCATATTTGGTTTGTTGATTGGAATTCTAATTGAGTCTACATTGATGCCATCTAGTTAAGAATTCTTGTCAATCTCGAGCTTTTGTCATGGAGTATAATTTTTGACTAGTGAGAAATCTCTCTAGGCTTTTTTGGTGAAATTCCGTGTGGTCGGCTGCCACATTCGTTGACGAAACTGCTCTTTTTGAGCTCTTATTTGAACCAGTTAGGCTGAGCTTCCCATTGCTATGCACTGTAAGTTTCTCAGAGTGCATCGGCAAGGTTTTAATTGTATTTTCTTTTGTCACTATGAGAGTCAGAAATTATCTTTCATTTTGAGTTAAATGAGATATAAATTCATGTCATTTTCAAGTTGTGGCAATTATAAAATCAAGCCAGAGTTATTAATGGAATTTGCTTTGGTTTGATGCCTCTTTCGTTGACGAAACTGCTCTTTTGTAGCCCTGACTTAGATTGTGCAGGTTGGCAATTCCATTGCTATGCTTTGATTGCTTACTAGCCAACAAGTTTGAGGGGTCAGTATTGTTTGTTACTAGGGTCTCACACTAGTTCCAAAATTGATCTTTCATTTAGCAACTTTGTCACTAAAGTGATTTCTATTATTTTTTTTTCAAGTTTCGCAATTAAGTCTGATAGGGAAGTCTGAAATTTTGCTTAGGACTTTGACACATTTGTTGACGAAAGTGCTACCCCAAAACTTCGAAATTGAATTGTTTACATTTTGCATTCGAACATAAATTTGTTTATTGATGATATGGGGATCTTAACAATTGATTGGTTATTTGATATCAAAGATGTTATATAGAAATCCAAGTGTTGTTGTAAATCTAGACGTTTAGTCATGAAAAAATACTTTTCAAGTTTGGACGAATAAGGAATCAATCCAGAGAGTTCTTATAAATATTTGGTGTGGTTTGCTGCCTCTTTTGTTGACATTCATGTGCCCTACCTTGACTGCCCTGCCTTGATAGGTTCTCCATTCAATTTATATGCTTCGCATGCTTTACTGAGGGCTTCGGCCAATTACGTTGTGTGTTCCTTGGGGCGCAATCTATGTTGTTAATTAACTAAGGTATTTTTTAATCCAAGAATTCAGAATGATTCTTCATAGTCCAGGGTGAATATCCATGAATTCTTTGGACACATTTGTTGACAAAAATGCTACACCTCGAGCTCTATAAACTCAAGATATCAATGTTGTACTCCAACTGCCTAATTTGAGCCTTTGGCCACCATGCTACTGTTTGATTTATTCGGTTCCTTACTATGGAGAGGCATTGGTGTTTAAAATATCAATATAGGGATTGGGTTCTTGGGAAATTTGTTATGGGAAAAAGAAGCATTATAGTTATAAGTGACAGCCTCTTTCGTTGACGAAACTGCTCTATTGTCTCCAATACAGGGAAGTCATCTTTTTTTTAAAATTCGTAGTTGGGCTCATATACTGACTCACATTTGGGCTTTTGCAACTTACCTCGAAACATCAACTGAAATATCCCCCAGACTATGACTTAACCTAAAAAGGCAATTGAGTATATAACGGCTGTAGATGAATTCAACCATTTGGCTTTCTTAACTTAATTATTTTTTTCTAAAAATCTATGATTGAACTAATTTAGAGTCTACACTATTTGCAATTGCATTGTATTGAGAGACTTAAAGGTATTTGAGAACTACTTTATTCTTCTCCATTTGTTTACATAATTAGATTGGCCAGTATATTATTTCTTCTCTAATCTCATTGAAAATATCTTTCTAACGCCCACTATTTTTGTTGTGTTTGCTGATGTAGGAATCCATTGATTTCGAGCCACGTAACTCCTATTTGGAGTGAGTAGAGTCTGACAGCAATATCGATTTATCTAGCATGCGAGCTAGAGTCTTAGACGTAGTGGGTAAACGCACTTTGGTTTGGATACTTCCAGCTGCTACTTCAGATACTAACACCGATTCTATCCAATCAACTTCGACGACGCCAGTGATCGTTGTTGAAGATGCACGAGCTACTTACATGCAAGGTTGGAGGGCACGCTCTAAGCAATTGCGCTTAAAAGCTCAAGCTTGAGCCAGACTTGCCCCACGTTGTTCTAAGAGGATTGCGGCAAAGTCTAGCTAGAATGAAATTCAGAACTTGGTGACGTTGTTTGGATATTGTTCTTTACAAGATCTCATGAGATAGTTCATGTGATTAACTTTTATATTCATCAAACAACTCTATTTCTTTATAATTGATCATTGTTGATTACTGAATTTCATTGGTACTCTAAAGCGGATGCCACTTTTGAATGCCCCAATGTGACATTGTCATCTGAAAGTGCTCCAAGCAAGATGGCAACAACTCAAGGACATGATGTGCTACAGAAGTCAGGTCTGCCATCCACTACCGCTCTACATCATACTGCACGATGCCCACACCTCACCTCACAATCTCCTATTATTGAAGATGAAAATGACGATCTTGAGGAGATTATTCCGGATACAGAGCCTTCGCGCGATAATGATGATGTTGGCGAAGCGAATGCATCCCTGCTGGCAGCGGCCCCAATTGTTAGAGCTGCTGGGGAACCTCTTTCAAACCCAGATATAGTGGAGATTGGGGCCGTCGTCATGCCAACTCATTTGGTTGAGATGGATCCCATGTGGAGCGCCAACGAGTTACGAGCTCAACAAAAGGGAAACTCTATCAACACCATATCCAGGTTGAGAATAAAATCTGTCGAGAAATCTCGTCTTAGCATTCCCCTGTGTCGCCTCTCATGTTACCCCAAGGTCCATCCCATTATCAAAACAGACGTTTGCAAGTTGGCCAACAAGTTTGTCAAGGGTTATCGAGAGGGCAATCGTGTACTGTATGTTTCTCCTTTCAGCAAGAATGGGAAGCAGCAGCTGGTGAAGGCCGATGACGCGGTTTGGAATAACCTTCATTGGATAGCGGCAAATGATCGGTTTGAAAACTCATTGCAAGCCGATCCGGACCTTTGCCAATTTAGTGGCAAATACTTCTACGTCTATGAGGAGAATCATCACGTCACTGCGTGGATGCAGTACATTGAGCAAATGCGCAGAGATGATCCGCTATTATTTGATATTTTTTTGTTGACTACATTGTCCTTGAAGGACGTGCAAAATACAAAGTACTAATGGACGCGATGAATGAAATCAGCTGGTGAGTTTGATTTCTTATAAAATTCATGGTTTGTAATGTATTTATACACTCAATATATATTTATTAACTGAGTTCATGAACAGGTCAACAAAGCATGATCATGTTGAAAATCGCCTGCCATCGAGATTGCAACCCATGCGCAAGTTTGGCAAGATGCCACTTGAAGAATGGAAACCCCTGGTCTCTCCTGAAGACTGGAAGTACTGTAATTCTATGAAAGATAATCTGAGGCAATCTTGGTACTTTGTGACTAAAGACGTCTTTATCAAATTCCTCTACGCGGTGCATCATTATTGATATCTTTTGTATGAATTCATTTTCAAAGACGAGTTGCAAGACACGAACTTGAAAAAGAAACCGTTGTTGATTTTCTCCAAGGATCAGAGGCAGCGGTTCAAGACGGCTTTATTGTTGACTGGTGGTTGGTTTCTAGAGTCTCAAACTCACCATGATGTTCGCAAGGAAGAGGCGCATCTTGTGCGGAATCTGGAAATGATCAATTCCGCTCTTGTGGCACTACAAGTTGATGATGATGAGAACAACCTGCATGCTTCGGTGCTCCACCACCACCCCCTCCCGGTTGCACCAAAGGTAGAGGTAATGCGGTGGCGGCCCATAAGCGTTGCAAAAAGAGCCTACCCACGAACCGGAGAAGGAGGAGGAGCAAGAAGAGGTGAAGGAAGCACGAAGAGAATGCGAAGACGGTGTAGACGAGGAGGAGAGTATGGAGATGTTTCTATTTCGAAGAGCTTGCGGGTGGTGCGATTTGGATGTAATAAAGTTAAATTTTCCCCATGTAGTTTGTTATTTGTTTTAACATGTGCCTATGTGTATACATTGCGATTCGCGAGAGATGTTGATATGACACAAGCTTTCCAAGGGACGGTTGTCAACAACGGTGGGCGTGGTACAAGAGGTCAACGACCTTAGAGGGCTGCGCTTGTGCCACAAAGGCATGGTCGGGGGTTGACACAAGCTCTTGAGGGTGGGGTTTCGAATGTGGGATCTCCACCTCCATAGTCATTGGCCCCTCGTGAATCCCCTTAGTCACATGGACCGACGCAGTCCAAAGGACCCATGCGTCCCATACTCATTCCAAAAAATGTGGGTAGTACTTCTTCTTCTCCTTCCACCATGACGCTCCCTATGTTCTTTGAGAAAGGAGACACGAGCGCCTTGGTTTAGCAGTCTACAAAGGGTGCAGGCTCGGTAGACGCAATTCAGGCTATGGTTTAATACATCAAGAAGGTAAGTCCCCTCTCTAACTATGGATTGCTTTCTTACTCAAGTTAATCTAGAACGTTTTTTTTATTTAAAAACTTTGTGTCTAATCCACAGATTGGAAAGGGTAGGGACTACCCTTGCGAGAAGATGGACTACAAGCCCATGCACCCGGGGATTGACCTCATCTTTACAGTCGTTCCTGAGAACTTGCCCGTGCTTGGTGTCTTGCCGGACGCACCGCATTCTGCACGATCGTGCTAGTACTTACAATTTTAGGATCGTGCGAGAGCGGTAGGCCTATAACCCCCTTCCTATGGTTAAACCTGGTGTTACCGCGAGAGAGGTATAATTCGAATATTGCACTTGATTTAATCTTTCTAATTTCAACATTACGTTTTCTTAATTCGAAGTGCTTAATGCAGACCCATAACTTTACTATTAAGGTGTATGCTCGTAAGGACTTTGTGGCGATGTTCAATATCGACAAGTGGCGCAAGCATCTGCGGAGTCGCCATCATACCTGATGAGGATGACATGGTCAGTAACTTTGCTGTCGAGTGGTCCATCATCTACCGCACTGACGGGAAGTCGTGGCGTGGCTCACGTGAGAAGTATCCATTGTTTTTGCAGTGCTTCGTGGATTGCCTCACGGACAATGGGGAAATCATATTTGACTTCAGGGCTAGTATAGGTAAAACTTCAAGTTCCCATTTGTATACAATATGAATATTGACTATTTTAATACTCATGTGGATTTTCGTATATGCAGGTGCTTCTATCATTGCATGTGCAACGACTGCACGCTCCAATTGTCACCTCATTGTTTTTGAGGCTGATGAGGAGATTTTTAATGGACTCTAGGCTACCTTCAAGCACCCAAAACCGTTGGAAGTAGAAAGTGGGGAATCATCCTTTGGTGACTATTACGATTCGGATGAACCGTATCTGAAGAAGCCACGCACTTATATTGGTGCGTAGTCAACTCATTTCAATCACGTATTACGATTTTAATATGTATAATGGATTACTTGCATTGATTGGTCCTGCATTTTTAGATATGCAGGCATCTCAGGGCACTTGACCACAAACGCTACTCTCTACACCAGCCCTCCTTCGTCACTTGTTCTATCATCTTACGCAGAGCATGTTGCTAGGGAGTTCGTCGCAGCTCCATCTTCTCTTGTGCCGAACTCTTCATGTCGACGTTTTAGACCTGGTGTGCTTAGATACCTTGACTTAGAGGCGGATCAGTGTGACCATCATTTCAATGGTGCTTCACCTTCATCGTAGTGTATTTTGATTTTTATACTACGGATTTAACTACGTAGGGCCAACTCTCATAAGTTGCCTTACCCCAATAGTCATTATTGTGATTTTCTTTACGTTTATATATCTACGTGTTTATTTTCCATAAATCACTAATTGTATTCATCAATTTCAAATTTTCAATGTCGAATTCTGTAATATAACTAAATGTTGGGTTATTTTCTCGCACCACACTATTTCAAATGACATTTATAAAATGGAAACGTATACAAGTTTTTATAGGTCATCGCTCTTTTATACTTGTGAATGTTTGTGGGGGCCCTTATTGACACCCTGTTAGCTCAGGATAGCTGCGTGATTTGCAAGGCGATGCTCAAATGAGCCCAATGAGGATCGAACCTAGACCTCCACAATGCGAACATAATATCTTCCCGTCCACCTCACATGGTGACACGATGTGACAATTTCCTATATTCTAAGTTGGATTACATAACCTTTGTCATTTAAATAATTGTAGTGAGGATCACCGCATACAAATGATGACGTCAACCCTAATTATGCCCTAATCCCTTAAACACAAGAATAATTTTGTGAATTACTTCAAACACAATTTCATTCGAGCCATGAACAATCATCCGTATTTGAATCGCTCTTTATTTTAAATGATGACATCAGCCCTAATTTAAACACATTTACATATAATCTTCAAGACATTGCAATTTAAATTCTCATCCATGGTGGGACCCATGCTTAAAGAAGGTTCTAAACCATGGAATTGGAATACTTTTATCTTATAAATAGCCATTTAAAAAAGGACAGTGGTAAATTTAGTGGTCAGAGGGTATCCAACTTTCAAAAAAAATATTACAAAATACCCAAAATTGTCCCCTCACCGCTCTACTCTCACGCCTCTACGTTTCCCAGCCCGTGCCACTACCTTGCTCCCGCCCGAGCAAGTCCTAAGCTTGAGAGTCGTGGGGGTTCACCCACTCACAACTCCCAAGCCGAATACTTGCGTGTGTATTCTGTGGAAAAGACAGTCTTTGTTAAGGCACGAGCATTTGCTAATTTTGGATTTCCTCATAATTCTCCATTACCCCGGTGTCAGAGATTACCCCGTGGAGTTCTCGAGCTATCCCGTAACTGTGGACTGTAGAGGGATTGTTCCAAAAAAGAACATTTCTTACGCCAATGTTGTTCCTGAGTCAGAAGTGGATGCAGGCATACCATATGTGGCAAGGGAATCTATAGAGAACATAGATTCCCTTGGCATCAAGTCAATGCAAGTCCCATCCCCTAACCTAAGGTCTATTCAAATGCCATCCTCTAATATGGCAAGTCATAGCAGCAAAGGACAAAGGATCTCTACACTCTCTAGCAGACGCCGACATGGACAAAATTAGGATAACCCCAATTCCGTTAAAATGACACTATGCCATGTGCCATTTTGTCACACTAGATCTTACATTTGTGCTCATATAAAATGGTATATTCTGTAATATCACAATTTTTTTTGTAATATCACTTCTTTTATACATTGTCACTCATTTTCCCTAATATCACCTTAAAATTCTGTTATATCACATGGTTTTTGAACTACAGTTCAGAAAGTTGGGGTGTGCCATTTTACCAGAATAATGCCATTTTAACGGAATTGGGGTTGGATGCAAATGGGCCTCATTTTTCTATGAGGCAAACATTGCATTCAATGTCGTACAACATCTAGCATTTATAAGTGTCGTTCAAAAGATAGCAAACACTACTAGAAAGATCAGCGTCCAAATTAACAGAGAAGCGTTGATTTTCTGTGATGATTTGGACGTGTTGATTTGGACATTTATCAACAAGAATGTGCTGAAATTTTTTGTTGATTTGGACAAGTTAAAAATTTAAAAAACAACAAATAAAATTTTTAAAAACAATTTTAAAAAATTAAAAAACTTAAAAGAAAAAAAAAAATTTTAAAATCTAAATTTTTTTCTCTATTGCCCGAAACGTCCGGGCAGGAGAAGGGATTCGACTGCCCGACCGCTGGGTCATTCTTACTTACGTCCTCCAAAAAAGACTCGGTCCCCCAACCTCTTCGTTTCAGCGCATTGCCTTAACCACCTCACCGCCTTGTTACTTGGATGTCCAAGTAAGCGTGTTTGTAGTACATATAGACTTAAATTACATTGTTTTTAAGATCAGCAGACTTTGGTGGTCAATTTTGCATAGTAAAATAACTTTTTGCAAAAACTATTGATCTAAGAAAAGTTGAGTAATCAAGTAAGGTTTGATCTTCAAAAAACAGTTTGTGATTTTGAGCCCCGAGTCAAAAGTTATACACAAAATTCAGAGGGAATGTTTAAACATATTAAAGAAAATATTTGTTACCCATTGGACTTATAAAACACACTATAAAACACATTACACAAATTTTTTATCCTCATTGGACTTAAAGAAATACTTTATTATTCACATGAAGGTATGTTGAAATTCAAATACAAAGGCCGGTCTATAACAATATAAAAGACATGTCAAAGATTATTGGATCGGAAATCAAAACGATGAGATTCCTTGGCATCGGTTCTACATGTAGTAAAAACAAAACTTGAAAAAAGTAAAATCTTAATTTTTGGTGAATTTTCAAAGTTTCTGCAATCTTATTGATTTTAGGCAGATTTTGAGAATAAATGAGAATATACCGTAGTTTGGGCACTTTTGGGCACTTTTCAAATAGTGTTTTCAAACTTTGAGCTTGAATATCTTCTGAAGTATGAGGAATTTTAAAGCATGAATGATCTTTTCGGAAAGGTATGGAAAAACCCTATAACCTCCCAAGGTTTCAACTTCATGCGTTCTAAATTCAGTAAATTAGAGGCTGATCAAGGTCAAAGCGACCCAATTCGGGTCGATCTGGACTTTAGGGGTTAAACATCAAAATTTGGAATTTTGGAAAAAAAATAAAAATACCCCTTCATCTAAGTTGCCCAACCTAGCAAAATGCCGTTTTGGCTTTCTTGGACTGCAGTTTTCACATCCTTGAAGTGCATAAAGGTAGAAAATTGCAGTCTATTAAATTACCTTTTGAAAAATAGAGTTCGTAAATAGCAAAAGATTAAAAAGATTCCAAACGATTCAGTAATATTTCAATTGATTTTTTATAATCCAACATATTTTTCACAAGATTTCAAAAGAATCCGGAAAATTCAAAATATTCCCAAAATATTCTAAAAGATTCTCAATAGACGACCATCAGATTCCAAAAATTCCAAATAGACTCCCAAAGATTTCTAAAGATTCCCAAAGATTCTATAAGATTCCAATAGATTCCAATAGATTCCAACAGATTGCAAAAGATTCAAAACGGATTTAAAAAGATTCTCAAAAGATTCCAAAATATTCTCAATAGATTCCAAAATATTCCAAAGATTCTACAATATTCCTAACAAAATACAGAAGATTCCCACAAAGATTCCAAAAGATTCCAAAGATTCCAACATATTCCCAACAGACTAGAAAAGTTTCCCAAGTGATTCCAAAAGGTTCTAAAGGATTTAAAAAAGATTCTAGAAGATTGTCAACTCGTTTGAGAAGATTCTCAACAAATTCCAAAGATTCTAAAAGATTGTCAACCGATTTGAAAAGATTCTTAACAAATTCAAAAAGATTCCCAAAAGGTTCCAAAAGATTCCAAAAGATTCCCAAAAGGTTCCAAAAAGATTCCAAAAGATCCCAAACTTCAACAAAATTTTGTTGATTTGGTCATCGCACTATCTTAGTCAACAAAAGTTTCTGTTGCTTTCAGCAATAAATCAAAAATCTGATAAAATGGTCAATCTAGTGCCCCAAGCAACAAAAATGTGTTGATCTTTTGTTGAATTGGTCACGATTTTCTAGTAGTGAAAGGTCGGTATTGTTGGATATC